>CM060085.1:4355000-4955000 GCA_030533445.1 Cyprinodon diabolis
GTGTCTCCTTGGGAGTGGGGAATACCAAGATGGCAGCAGGATGCTTCACTTTTTTGGGGCTATCAGCAATCCAGTGAATAAACAGAGATCAGTGGGTAGAACAAGGAGTGCATGAATTGCATAGGGTTCAGGAAGAGGAGGAGACAACGACATGTTCAAAGAACAAATGCTTGTCTGAAGAAAAGAATGATGAAAAAAATGGAAAAGAAAATATTTACAATATATGCAATTTTTTTCTTTAATGGAAAACATTAGGTTAAAAAGCAAGAAATTCCTTCTTAAAGAGAATCTTCCGTTTTCTTATCTAAATAAGCTTTAGTAAAATCATATCTTTGTTCATTTATAGCTTCCTATCAACAGATATTGTGTTTAGCTGTAGATTGGACTCTCCAAAGGCTTCAATTGAAGGATTATCTAATGCAGGTCTGAACATTGGCATTGTGTTCCAAAAATATTGTATACAGCGAAACTACTTTAATCACTGCTTCTTATCGACACAAAAGGATTTAAAGCCGAGCTCATCCAATGAGACCTGATATGTTAAGATGAAGGACATATAGCTGTGAAATTGGATGACGATGATGAGGAGCTGAACAGCAGTGTGTATATGAAGGTTGCAGAAAACACATCTGGAGAGAAAATCATTACAGCTAAAATAATGAACAGATGGATTTAGTGGAGGAAGAAGGGTAGAAATATGAGCTCATAAATGAAAAGATGAGTGCTTTGATGGTTAAAAGAGAGAGACTGGTGGATTACAGCGGACCGTTTTCTTAACAGTGATAAAAATTGGACCTGACCATCCCAGAGGCTCTGAGATGATACACACACACACACACACACACACATTTGGAGGAACGTGGCTAATCCTCAAGACACTTTTTGATGCCAGCAAAGTTAGAGGGCCACAAACACACAAACACTCTAGATGAAGCTCCGGGGCTTCGAGCAGAGTGGAATGAGATAGTCAAACCAAATTAATGAAGCTTCAAAAGGCTGAATTCATCATGAAGACATTAAATCCATCAATTGTAGATAGGTAGATCAAAGACATAAGGTTTAGGATATATGAATTTTAAGAACTATCTTATGTTGAAATTGGGTTCATCATTATCAATGTATTATAATTTTTCTATATTCATCAAGGTCATAAGTACATATGTGACTCAAATACAAATACACCCCTCCTTATATCTGTTAACTAGCTAGTTTCAACTCAATCAGGCATTTAGTAGTCAATAATAAATCTTTTTTTTTTTTTACATATTTAACTGCTTTTCTTGTAGGAATTGCTTGTATTCATTAAAAGCTGTTATTTTCTGGCAAAAACATATAAAATTACCTGGTTTACAGAAAGAGCAACTGGCAGAATTACTGTTTTTGAAATGAGAAAACTGTTAAAGGAGAAGAGAATTCAAACTTCTGAAAGGGCTTTAAAATTATACTTTTAAATAAATGAGTGTTTTTGATTAAGAGTAATTTTGTTTAAATGTGCTTTACTTTTTGAATGTACCATGTTTGTCAAAGAACACCACTGCCACCTACCGGTTTGTGACGTCACGGTGTGGTATCGGCTGTTGAGGAAGTCCCAGTGCTGTATCTGGTGTTTGTCACAACGCGCTATTATCCAAGTAACTTGAAAACATTCTTATTCGAAATGTTGCCTACATATTAGGTTTTTTTTTTTCTCCGGCCAGAAGTTCGATGGCAAATCCTCCCTCTTCAATTTTGCGATCCAACGACGAACCCGTGGTGGATCATTAATTGCTTGTAAAGCAGGGAGAATGGCGCTAGGCTTAATGCACTGTGACATCACTGCCGGAAGATGTCAGGAATGAGGTGTTACTGTATTTGGGCAAAAATGGCCAGTCCCCAACTCAGTCATCGTGATGAAAATTATTGTTTCTATTTTTTTACTGATTAGCACTAAATTAACTTAATCACGGCGAACATATTAGTTTTAGGTATAGATAATGATCCACTGATCATTCCTTGCTGACTGGACTTCTACTTTATCGTTGCCCCTCTTTAACCATTCCAGTTTGACTGTGGTTTTGTGGATCATTGTGACTTGGCTTGTTTATCATGATCAGCAATAAACAGTTAGCAAATTAGCTGTGTCACCATCGGAACCCGATCAGAGGTGCTGATCAATTTCAATTCAATTCAGTTTATTTCTATAGCGCCAATTCACATCTCAAGGCACTTTACAGTTCACCAGATCATACAGTCAAATTGATTCAAAGTTTTCCATCTAAGGAAAACCTGTTGATTGCATCGACTCATTGACTCGAATGCAATCCCTCACACTAAGCATGATTGTAGCGACAGTGGAGAGGAAAAACTCCCTTTTAACAGGAAGAAACCTCCAGCAGAACCAGGCTCAGTGTGAGCGGCCATCTGCTGAGGCCGACTGGGGTTCAAGGAGACAGAAGCAGGGATACAAAAAGCAGCTGTAAAAGGCGGCCCTGTCCAGGAAACACACAGCCAGGCAGACGAGCTCCGAGCCAGCTCCCATGTCAGAGGATGAAGAGAGCACATCCACTCAGTCACAGTCAGAGAAACAGGACTACACTGGAAAACAGGCCGATCTCCAACATCTATAAACAAGGATGTTGATGGAAGCAGCACAGCTGATATTTCTCTCCAGGATGGAGCCACAGCCAAACAGGAACAGACCAGATGTAGCTAGTATGAGACAAATAGGGGTGTGCAAAATAATCGTCATGACGATGCATCGCGATTCTAATTTTTGTGATCTACTGTATCGATTCTTTATTAACAAAAAGGAATAATTAAAAAATACATGAATGGTCGGCACACATCAGCCAAAAACAAGTGGAATACAACTTTCAGTCCAGTAGATGTCGCTGCGGATACTGCAACGCGTCATTTATAAACAAAACCTGGAGACTGAGAAAACTCGCCCAGCTCCATCACATTCCAAGTCAGATGTTTGGATGCATTTTGGCTTTAAAATCAAAGAAGGTAAAAACAAAATTTATATGATGCACGTCATTTGCAAAAGGGGAAATGTCATACATTTGAATGTTTCCATTTCATTGGTTTAAAGGACCACTGAGGCCATGTAAACAGCACTGTTATTTTAAGTTTTATAAATCCTAAGCACTTTTTGTCCGTGTGTCCACTCCAGTAATAGTAATATTTGTGTCCAGTATTTGTTTTCATGGCAATCCTTCGATAGTTGTTTCAATAAATACAGCTATGTATGAATTAAGCTGCTTTCAGTTATGTATCAATTGAAGACACTATCCAGATCATACCCAGCCAGTCAGCCACTGGTAATAGCTGTATTTTTTTCTTACAGTGTTCATTGAAAATATCACGATGAATCACAATATTTCAAGTATCGCGATGCATCGTGATAGAATCGCATCGTGGCATGTGAATTGTGATTCGGATCCAATCGTGACTTCTTTGGCAATACCCACCCCTAGAGACAAAGCAGAGAGAGCAGAACTTTAGAGATTGAGCTAACAGATTCTGCAGAGTGGGAGAATAGAGAGAGAATGAAGCAGAATGATGAAATGGGGGTCCCTATGTCCTCCAGAAGTCTAAGCCTATAGCAGCATAACTATAGAGATAGCTCAGGATAACCTGAGCCACTCTAACTATAAGCTTTATCAAAAAAGGAAAGTTTTAAGTCTAGCCTTAAAAGTAGACAGAGTGTCTGCCTCACAGACTAAAACTGGTAGTTGGTTCCACAGGAGAGGAGCCTGATAACTAAAAGATCTGCCTTCCATTCAATTTTTTGAAATTCTAGGAACCACTAGTAAACCTGCAGATTGAGAGCGAAGTGCTCTGTTAGGAACATAAGGAACAATCAGATCTCTGATATCAGATGGAGCTTGGCCATTTAAGGCTTTATATGTGAGAAGGAGGATTTAAAATTCTATTCTTGATTTAACAGGAAGCCAATGAAGAGAAGCCAGGATAGGAGAGATATGATCTCTCTTTTTAATTTTCATCAGAACTCTGGCTGCAGCATTTTGGATCAGCTGAAGGCTTTTAACTACAGTTTGTGGACTTCCTGATAGTAAAGAATTACAATAGTCCAGCCTTGAAGTAACAAATGCATGGACTAGTTTCTCAGCATCACCCCTGGACAGGAGATTTCTAATTTTTACAATATTCCTCAGATGAAAGAAGGAAATTCTAGAAATCAAAGCTGAAAAGATTAGATTCAAATATTACATCGACAAAACCCTTTGCCAAAGAAGCTATCAAGCTAATAGCATTACTGTTTCGGTTTGGCCAACAATGAAACCCTGCTGATGAATGTTTGATGGATGCTTGCATATTGAGTGTTTTTGCAAATGGAGTTTTTTGTATTGTCCTCCATCCAAACATGACAGATGCACTAAAGATGCTCCGGCTGCCTCCTAGCTGAAGCTGCCAGTATGACAGAACCAGATGCTTTGACAAAGGACAGAAGTTCCCCTGGGTGTCAGTGAGGATGAAGCCTTGATGGCCTGAATATCCTCCAAGTGTTTGCATATGCGTTAGTGTCTGACTGCCTATTATTCTATACTTACCCGGTCAAGGGGAATACCCTCAATAATGGAGCATAAACATTGCGTCAAATGATGCCTGCTAATGCACGAACAGAGGGCAAAGAATATTCAAGCAGATTTCTAGATATTTTTAGTGAAGACAGGAAAAAAATAATCCAGGATTTTGCTGATAAACACTGATTTAAGGAAGTTTTTCTATCAATCTGGATAGTGTTTTGTTCATTTCCCCAATTATTGATCTGTTGGGGTTTAGAGACACTGGACAGCTTTATTGACTGCTGTTCCAAATAGGTGATTTTACTACCTAATTAATCATTAGTTCCTTTATAATCTATTCAAAGATTGGAATCTTAGGGTCTCAGTTTCTCAAACAGAACAATTGGGTGTTATCTACAGCTACCTACTTCAGGTTAAAAAAAAAAGCATTTGCGGTTTTATCATCACAAAGTGAACTTATAGAGTTTGCTAATCTCTACCAGGAGTTGATATGGAATTGGTGGCTCAGGTCAGATGTAATCCAGGCTGATTTGGCATGGAATAACTGTTGAAATGTAGAAAAGGAAACTCAGGGATGTTGTGGGAGCATGGTGAGGGGGTTTGATACTGCGTTTCTCTTTGTAACCTAGAGCAAGCACCCATTTTTTTCTTGTTTTTTTATGGTTTTTGTTTTAAAGATCCTCTTAATGCATTTGGTTAAAATGGGGTTAATGGGGAGTATAGGCCTAGTGGTTAGAACAGTGCGCTTGTGCTCTGAGAGGGGTGAAAATACCCGGTTTGATCACCACAGCCTCCAATCTGGGTCTCTGAGCAAGACCCTTAACCCCACACTGCTCCCCAGGCGCCGCACAATGGCAGCCCACTGCTCCCCGAGGGCATGGTTTAAATGCAGAGGTAAATCTCTCCAGTGAGAGATCAGTAAAGTTCAATTATTATTTTTAAGTTGGGGCGGTGACTGTAATTTAGTAGCTGGAATGGTAGAAATAATTAGAAAATGTTAAAAAATCTTTAAAAGGTATTATCAAAAGAAAAAGATTAAATCTTTTACACAACAGAAGGTTAAACTTATAACAAGTAAAAGGTGGTAGTCTTGAGATTTAAAGGCGACTGAAATTTAATTACGACAGCTATTTAACATTTCTTTGTTTAACTATTGATTGGTCAGGGGTGAAATTTCTTGTTAACAAAAGGGAGGTCAGGCAAGAAAAGTATTGGAAACAGTATCATAACATATGACTGGCCAATCTAAACCCCTGTATTATTCAAGATTGTTGCTTATTTTGATGTTTGAGGTACTTGCAAAGAGCAAACCATAACCCTATCAACTTTTTTCTTTTGTTTTTTCTGTTGCTTCGTAGATCAGCCTTTCAATAATCTTAAAATAAACCTAATTTTATAAATCATAGATTTAAAAAAACAACTACAAACAAGCTTAAAATATTTAAATGGGGTTTTGTTTATTTGTGGAATGTGAGGTCTAAGATTTGCATTTAAATGCACATATTAAATGAAGTAGAAGTTTAGTAATCAAAGTGGAAAAAAAGAACAGGTTTGAAATGGAAAATTTGTTGACAATCTTTGCAGAGCAGTTTCAAAATAGGAAGTGACCTCAAAACTGTAAGGAACCTGTTGTGATGCGTTCAATGCCAGATTGCCAAATATTCGTGGACAATCCAGCATAGAGCAAATCATGCTGCTGGTCCTCTGATATTCAGATCATTATTGAGCAGAGAAAAGCAACCTGAGAAGCTCAAACGGACACCGATCTGGAACACAAAAGAAGATTGTGAAGAATAAAGAACAATTATAATAGAAAAAAAAAACAGCAGCATCTTTTTTTTTCATTTTATAACATAAAGTCTGACTCAGGATGTATTTTTAGAGACTTTACATCTGCTGTTGTTTTCTCCGACGGGTGAGTCCTGCAGGATGGACGTGGGCACCGCTCACTGAGACTGACATTCCTCGTGGCTGCAGCGCCATATGTGGAGCTGCCCACTTTACTCCACGCATGGCTGCCTTCCATCATTAGTAGAGAATAAAGAAAAGCAAATTAGGATTAAAAAATGTCTTCTTTCACCCTTAAGTAAAAGATCCTGAGGTGTGCATGTGTTCCTTTTGAATTTTCAACTGACCTAATAAAGATAAAGAAGCTGGAGTTGGGTTAATTTTGTATAAAAACATGTAAATTATCTTGTCAAGCCCCAGCAGGGGATTATTTTTATCTTGTACTTTTGAGCTTTTGTGTGCAATCATTTGCATAAATATCTCAGAGGGATTGTTTAAGGAAGCTGGGAAGAATTAGAACCCTGCAGCTTCATATTTGAGCTTAATTTTCATGAATCACCTCATGAAAGTGAAATGAATGATTGATTTTGCTGAATAATCCTGGTTTTGGGGCTTATTTTTTCTAAGAAATGCAAAAACTCAGTGGATAATAATGGACTGGTTGTCAAGTTAAATACACAACCATGACATTTATGATAGAAACTGTTTCATGCTTCTTAGATGATACTATATTTCTACGATACAAGTGATATTTCTTTGCAAATATTGTGTGATTTAATGAAAAATTAAACAGATTCTGGTTATAGTTAATTTTCATTGCTGCAGCAGTATCTAAATGAGGCTTTAAACTCATTTTTAAGGCCTGTTCTCCAAAGAAAGAACATCATATGGTTGACTAACCTTCATGTTGTCTATTTTTTATTCTACTGGCTCCCTCTGGTGGACAGAAACCAAACAGAGAATACTGGTGAATCAACCATCTTTATTATTAAAATATACCAACTAATTGTTATGTAAAGCAGCATTTTATGTAAAATTGCTTTAAAATCTATGGGGTTTTGCTGAAAGTAAAAGCTTCTCAGAATGAAATTCGTAGGGCAAAAATCAGCTTATAATAAATGATTTGTGTGGAACTGAAAGCAAATGCATCTTTAATCCTTTTACTCTGCATTTTTGCCTGGAGCCCTCTCTGATCTCCTGTTTTTGCAGCGTCATTCGGGACAAAGAGATTTACATATTGAAGCAAACAAGGAGGTAAGAAAGTCTTCAGAGCTGGAGATTAACATTTTGTGCAAAAAAAAAAACATGCAGTTTTTCTCCCCTTTATAGGAACTTTTATAGAAGAGTTTTCAAAATGTATATTGGAAAAAAAACCCATCGGTCTTCTATTTTTTATTTTGAAGTAGAGAACATTATTATTTGAACTCTAACCTATCTCCTAACTTGCTGTACATCAGAGGTTCTTCCCTTCAGATGAGTCAGCTTTAGGAGGAGTTGGAGTAGAATGAGGGGTCTCAAGGCGTACCCAGAGCAGATGGGTGGTTTAAACCCTCTAGCATGATGTTCTTCATCTTCTCTCATTACATCTTCCTGGAGAGGAGCTCAGAAAAGCCGCCACAGGGAGGCATCCTGGAGGTGTTGCAAGCAGATGTCTGAGCCATCCCATCTGGCTGCTGTTAACAAAATAAAACATCACCTCTGTGAGATCTGGGTTTTAAAGGATTGTCAAACATAAATAAAAAAAATGCTTTGAAATCGATTTCATTTCAACAGACGTTGGTGGCCTAGTAGACCATAGAAATCTACTTTGCATCTTAGTTTGTCATAAAAATATATTATTAATATTATTAATAATATATTATTAATATTTTTTTAACATTCTCATCCAAAAAAGCCTCTTTTATTGTGTTAATAGATTAACTGCTGTATTTTGTGATCTAAGATAATGGAGCTTGTCTTTCTCTCACATTAAAAGCATAATCTCAAACTGAGAACTTCTTTTTTTAATAATAATAATTTCCTAATTTTCCCATTATCCTACGGCATAGCATAAAAAAAAGAATTAAACAAATAATAATAATAATGCTTCTATAAGAGATCTGCATTTTTAGAACATTTTAAAGAGTTCTTCTTAATCTTAAAATAATAGCCACAGAGGGATTAACGTCTAAAATTTGAACCATTTGCTTAATTTGCTCAGAAAGCACTGCTTTTGTTTTCCACTTTATGACTCTTACTGCTATTTAGAGTTTGGGATCAAAGATCTGATGCTTCAGGATATTTTAAAGATTAATATTTGAGCTTAAGATAATGGTCAGAAAATATATAAATCTGGTGAACTGGCCAAAAATTTTATTTATCTTAGTAAGCACTGAATTTGCTCTATCACTCTCAGTGTTGTTTTAAACCGAAAGAGCAAGGTTTATATCATGGCTAAATTAAGTCTTTATCTTTCAATCATCTGTAAAAAAAACTAATTTCATCTTGAAAAAAATTTCTGAAATCTCACTGCCTTCACGTAATACCTCATTTCTTGCCAAGGTAACTGTTGACTCCTCTTATAAAGAGAAATTAATGTTACTCCCACAGACTGCCACTCTGGGTCCCTAAGCCAGACCCTTTACCCCACACTGCTCACCGGGTGCCGCACAATTGTGACCAACTGCTTCCCAAAGGGATAGGTTAAATGCAGAGAGCAAATTTTGTTGCTTTTACTTGTACCATTATAATGACAAGTTGATTCTTCTTCTAAAAAAATCTTGTTATCTAGAAATGCCAAAGCATGTCTTACAATGGTTTTATTTCTTATTATCTTTAGATATTGAAGCATATCTTAGTAATTTAGTTATTAGGTCAATATAACAAGGATTTTCCTGCCATAGTAACAATTCAGTTATCATTATTTCATGAGAATGAGGCTTGTCTTATTCATTTTTCTTACGATACTGAGATATTTCTTGCAAATTCAATGGTTAACTCCTCTGAACTTAAGCTATTGAGTCATATCCTGTTTGTCATAATTTGTTTAAGCCATCTAACCTACATGCAGAATACAACTCAGAGACTAAGGGAAAAAGTTTAACAGGTTTATTGAATGTTGATGAAACACAGATGTAGGAGCTGGAACTCAGTGGACTGGTGAACTGGAACCGGAAAGTCTGGAGGAGAGGTCACATTCAGGGACCGTAGGAAAATTGACTGAGGCTTGAGTATAGCTGGAGAGAAACTCACATTTGAGGGGACTCTTGTTAATCCTTGAATCCAGTTTGTGGGGAGTTAATCCAGAGGAGAGGGAACTCGTTGGAGAGCGGACAGGTAAACATACGTTGGACCCAGAGGAGTAAAGGAGCAGACTGTCACTTGGTTTTCCAATGAGGACTTGAACGGATCATGTGGAGGTTTACCCCTGCTCAGTGTGTACTCAGTAATCCTTCCAAGGGGAGAAGGTCCAGGTTATCCAGTTACACAGGAAACAACATTAGACTAAGAGAAACAAAGCTTCGGTTAGACTCTGCTAATCTCAGCTTGGCTAGAGTACCCAAAACAGGCAAACACTCTGGCGTCAAGGTAGTGACAGCCCGCTGCTCAAATACTCCAACGAGCCGCAGGTGTGCACGGAGGCCCAACGAGGAACAGGGCACCACCTGGTGGTGGAGAGAGAAAAACACAAAAACAACCTACACAAAATGGATTCCTAACGCTGTTGAAGTATTAGTTCAGCTATTTTTATCTCAAGATAACAAACTTTTCTTCGCTATAGAAACAGTTTGTTGGCTTCATTTTAAGATAATGAGATTATCTTACCAAGGAAACATTTTAGTTGTCATTACCTCGAGATGCTAAAAGCCATTGTGAAGTCCATATTACCTTGACATGGTGAGGCATATCTCTTTGATATAACTGTTTTGTGCTCATTATATCAAGATAACAAGGTGTTTCTTGACACGACAATGGTTAGCAGACAATATTTCATGACAGTGAAGCATGACTTACCTGGAAAAGATTTTAATAGTTGTTATCTTGGGATACTGGAATATGTAGCCAAAGCCAACGGTAAAGTCCTCTTTGACATTGACATTATGAGCCATATCTTGTTGATTAAATTGTTTTGTTCTGGTTTTACTGAGATAACAAGGTACATTTTGCAATTTCAGCCTTGTCTTGCCAACGACACATTTCGTTGCCATTATCTAAAAATACTGTAATGTCATGATGGGTTTGAGTGATCGAACTCACATGCAGAAAACACACTCAGAGAGCTAGTAAAAGTTAACAGGTTTATTATTGAGGGCTACAATGTATATATATAGAGAGAGAGATAGATAGCTAGTAATTTTCAGCGGGGAACCCAGCGGTCTGGTGAACCGGAACCGGAAACTCTAAGGGGGTGATCACAGGATGAGTTCACAGTCCGTAGGTAAAATGAACAAGGCTGATGAATAGATTTGAGTGGACTTACGTTTGGGGTTTCTTGGTGATCCTTGGGTCCTGTTAATGGGGAATAGTCCAGAGATTACAGTACTCGTTGGAGGGCGGACAGGCAGACCAGAGTTGGGTCCAGTGGAGCAAAGGAACGGACTGTCGCTGGGTTTTCCAGAGGCGGGCTTGAAAGTTGAAGGTTTTTCTTTGCTCAGAGAGAGGCGAAAGTTTTCCTTCCAAGGGAGGAGAAGGACCAGGCTTATCCTACCGGAGAACACAAAAAGAGACAAAGGCAAGAATTAGACTCAGCTAATCTCAAGAGGCTAGAGTACCCAATACTGGCAAACACTCTGGCATTGAGGTGGTGACAGTCCGTAGCTCTTATACTCCTCTGGTAATGACCCAACAAGCCGCAGGTGAGAAGGAAAAACCCTGAAGCCGCCCTCCAAGCCAGAACACGGAAAGAGCACCATCTGGAGGTGGAAACAAAAACACACACACCTTATGGTCTTACGATAATGAGAAAAATGTCATTGATGTAATAGTTTAGTTTTAATATTTCGTTTTTTTTTCTTGTCACAGTAACAAGATAGTTGTCATTCTTTTAAGTAACTGAGGCTTTTCTTGTCAAAAACACATTTTGTTCTCATTACCTCAAGATACCGAAATATGTCTAATAAAGCTAATGGTAGCGACCTTGTCGTCTTCAGCTGATGAGGCATAGCTTATGTCATTGATATAATTGTCTAGTGCTTATTGTGTTGAGATCATTAGGTATTTCTTGTCACAGTCACCGATTAGTTGCCATTATTTAAGGTTAAGGAGCCTTGTCTGGCCAAAGACACATCTTGTCATTATCTCAAGATACTGAAATATGTCTTACAAAGCCAATGGCGAAGTTTTCATGAGCTTAAGATAACGAGGCACATCCGGTTGATGTAGTGGTTTATTTCTTATTATTTTAATATAACAGAGGGGTGGTGGGGTTTTTTGCCATAAAAAGCTGTTTTATTGTCATTATTTTAAGACAATGACTTTTGTTGTGCCAAGGAAATTATTTTTGTTATCCTAAATCAAGAAACCCAAATATGTTTTACAAAGATAATGGTAAATTCCTCATCGTAAAGAAGATAATTAATTATTTGTCCTTATTATGCTGAGATAATTAGAAATTTCTTTTGTCATATTTCCTTATCATCTAAGTATAATAAGCACTAAGCCCCATTTTCTGCAGCTTTTTTTCTGCAGAAACAAGGATGAAGTAATTTGTCATTTCAAGAAATGAAATTCAAGCTTTTTGTTTGAAGTAACAAATTAATTATGTTTGTGTTTTCATTATTTTCCTCAAAAGGTCCCCTAAAAATCACTTTGGGTTTCACTGAGTGTGGTTGTCTAGTATCTCTTGGATACTGTGTTTCCATTTGAGTTCAGGAATGATCTTGTGAAAATCTCTAAAGCAAGAGATCAAACGCTTATAACCAGAGATGGAGGAATACTGAGATGAATCTGCCCCCTATGACGATCTTATAAGGCGTTCTAATTTGATAACAGCAGTTAATATGGCATTAAAGGCTTTGTAGGAGGTGAAAAAGGATGTGTTTCTTTTAAAAGCAGATGATAAAAATGAAGGTCAAGATCATTTCTATTTTACAGCTCTGCTGATGGCAGAGCAGGATTTCCGATTTTATATCAGTAAAAATATAGCATTGGTAAAAAAAAAAAATTTTATGATGTGAATATTTACCTACAATGAAATAAAAAAACATCTGTGTTTTGTGTTGATTTATTTGCAATGTAATAAAGCATTCTAATATCTCTTTATTTAAAAAAAAATCGGATCATAGTTCATGTTTTAATATTTAATCCTAACATATCAAAGCTTTAGGATTTATTGCTCTATTTGGGAGATTTTTGTTGTCATATAGTTATATCAAATTTTATCTGATGTGATGCTTGCTTAATTATCAAAACATTAACCTTGCTAATTCTTTTCCTGATTACGATAATTTTGAGGGAATTAAGGCTGAGTTATTGACAGGGTTTATTTATTTTAAAAGAGACCCCTTTGTTGTGATAAACTGTATTTCTCTCATTATCATAATTAAACGTTATATACACATTTTAAGTATTTCAGTTATTATTTCTTTTTTCTTCATCTCAATATTGGGAACCTCAGTCTCCTCTCTGGTTGTAATGATTTTTAAGATATAATCTTGATATCTTAAAAAAATATATATATATTTTTATGTCAGTAAGACATTATCTTTAGAGTTTTTTTAATCAATCTTTTTTTCAGACAAAATTTTTTTAGCATCTTATTATAAGAAGTTATTTGTTTTTTAGGGACAAAAGAGTCAATTCAAATGATCATGAATATTAAATTACTTGAATAATCATCAATGAATCTACAAATCAATTAATTGCTAACAGGAGTATAAAGACTCAAAAACCTGTCATCTCCTAAAAGACCTTTGAAGTAGTTGTGCTAAAACTGTTACGAATCAGACAGGGAACCTGATAATTAAGCCCTAAACAGTTTTGCACTTAAAAGGTTTATTGAAAGATGAGGATCAAACTGACTGAAATGAACAATGAACAGGTTTTTGGTAGAACGAACAGGTTTAACAGGCTGGTGACAAGCTTAGAAAAGGCAAATGGTGGCTGAATGAGCATGATGTAAACCCTACATGCTGGTGGCAGGTTATAGATTCTAGTGACAGGCAGAAACGGTGTATGATGACAATCAGAAGCCAATGAGAAGGCAGAGGAAGGCAGGCGGTGCACACTAGCAATGGAAATGAACCACATGAATGCAATGAGACAATCTGGCAGTGACTGACTGTGACTGGTAATGAAGGGTAGCATATCAACTGGAAGAAATTAGGGTTATTAGGGGACAAACAGGTGTAACTGATCTCTCCAGTTACCAAAAGCAGCTCAGCGAGTGGTAGGCAGCCAGCCGGCCCAAAACACAACCAAAACAAACGCAGGCTAAATGACAATGCAATTTTTATTATTATTATTTTTTCCTACTTGCTTTTATTCTGTTTTTTTTTCCTATATTTTAATCATGTAAAGCTAGTACTGTACTAGTACTAGTTCAATTTCTGTGATTGAAAAACATCTCATATAAAGCATGTTCTGTTATCTGATTATTCTTTGATTCATCACTAAAGAATAATTAACAGATTCATTCATTAGCATAATAAAGTCCTAAAATTCTAAATCGTTTCCTTTGACTCTACTCTCCTTCCTCACACCTACTGCCATTTTGCTGTTCTGTTTTTTGCAAGACTAATGTTCACCTGCACTCCTGACTGTTACTATTGTAACAACTGTTTACATGCCTCTTGAACCACTCACCTTGACTGAATATTGATTTGCACTGCCGACTGCTTATATTTTCACTGCCGACTGTTTATGCACAGTACCAATTGTTTACATATACATTTGCAATAACATACTTTAACTGTAATATGCAATTACCTTCCACTGCACTTCAATTTAGATAGCTTCTGTCCAAACTTTATTTATTCATTTCATAGTAAAACCCATCTGTATATATGCTATTGTACATAACTGTAAAAACCTTTTTATAGTAATATCCACCTGTATATTATATTCTGTACATATCCAGCTGTAAATTTAGTTCATGACACTAGTGATCTATATATTATATTCATTTATTAGAAAGATTCTGTTTATAATGGTATTCATCTCTATACTTATTCAGTAGAAACCCATGTCCTGTAATTATGGAACCATTATTTATCCTACACTTGCTGCTATTACATTTCTGGTTAGACCTAAACTGCATTTCGTTGCCTTGTAATACCTGTGTAATGACAATAAAGTTGAATCTAATCTAATCTAATCTAATCTGATGATTATTTTAGAATTACTCACCTATAGATAATAAATGTTGACTAATATTTCATTATACCTTTAGTTAAGAAATTGCTAAAAAGAACAAACTTGCTTTTTACCTCTTAGGTAAAATCTTTATTCATGGTTTTAAAAGGAAAACCTGTATGTTTGATTAAATAGCTCATATTTCTCATTATAAACTATTTTTTGTCTTAATTATTTCAAGTTAGCGAAGCTATTTTTTCCAAGGTTAAGATAAATTGAGCTCATAATCTACAGATAGAAATGTTGAAAGGTAGTTTACATTTCTCTCTATCTTGAAATAATATATCTAAAATTGATCTGATGATTGTTTAACAATTCTTCACCACAACATAATAAATGATTCTTCGTTTTATTATCTCAATAAAATGCAGGATGTTTTTTTTTTTATATCTTAATAATTAGTTTTTCCCTTTAATATTCATGTCATTACAATAATTAATTAATTGAAATTCACCTTTTTTTAACTTATAAAAGCGAAATTTGCATTTATGTGGAATTCAAGTCTCAGGGGTCAAGATTGGTGAGGCCATAATTTAAGCTCTTTGAGGTTCAGCGTCACACTTCCACGATCTTTGATGATTTGGGGATGGGTTTCATTCACTTGTGTCATGGATACATATTTTATCATGTCTAAAGTCAGAGCAAAACAAAAATAAAACAGCTTTCCCTGATACCTGCTTTAATGATCATTATTGTGATCCTCCTTATCATGCTTCACTGATACTGTCAGTAAAGCAAAAGGATCCCTGACTGAGTATTAAGTGAATATAAACCCTATACTTTAGGATTCTATAGCCTTCTTTTACTATATTAGATTAATAAAATAACTACTACAATCAACCCCAGTCCTTTGCTGACATGCAAACAAAAACTTCTGACATTATATCCAGTTAACCCTTGGATTAAAAAAATAAATAAATAAATCTCAATAAATCTAATGTATACACTGGATATATTTGTTTTTTTTTCCTAAGCATTGACTTCAGCTGCAATCCCCATCTTTTTTAATCTCACCCAAACTATTAAATTCAGTTTGCTCTCCAGGAAGCAATTGTTCTTTCAACTACTGCTGTTTTTACTTCACTCATTTCCAGTAATCTGTGTAGGTACATACAGCAGTGACAGTTTAGAGCTTGTGCTCCTTATGGAAGCTGTCATTGACTTTCAACTGGATATCTATTTAAATAATTCTATTGTGTAGGGCTAAAGGTGGTTGCACCATTCCTGGATTTGTTTTTTATTATTTTATATAATCAAAGAAATCATCTTTCAGCTATAAGCAAAAGGTCTGTCAACCTGAGCTATCCCTGTAGTTATGCTGCTATAGGCCTAGGCTGCTGGAGGACATAGGGACTACATTTCCTCTCTCGACTTCAATCTATCTCTTTTCTCCAGTTCTAAAGTATTTGTTAGTTCAACCCCTCGCTTTTTGTTCTCTCTGCTTTTTCTTGTCATATCTGGTCTAATTCTCTCTGGCTGTGAAGCCATCCTGGGGGGAAAGAAATACACTGCAAGAGCAATCTAGAAACTAGAAATAAGTAAGAAATTTCTTAAATTAATTGTATTTACTCTTACTTTGAGTAGGTAAATAAGATGATTTGCAAATGGAATGAGTATTTTTACCCTTAAAATAAGATAATTAGATAACATGCACTTGAAATAAGACTATGCAATTGTTTTTTTTAATAATTTTAAATGTACATTTTCTTGTTCCATTGACAAAGCATCTCACTTACCACCTCAATTCAAGAAAAAACGCTTTTTAAAGAAAATTACTCATTTGGATTTGATTTTTTTGCAGTGTAGCTGGGCTGCTGCCGTCGATACCTTTGATTATAGATGATAGAGTGGGGTCTTTTCTTCAGTGTTTGGTCCTGTTTCTCTCCTAGAAATAGCTATGGGCATAATTTTTACTGTGACTAACTGAATGATCTCTCTTTCATCCCTTTTTGGCATTAAAACTGGCTCATACCCATTTGCTTAACTGTTCAATTCAATTTCAAGTGTTTCCTCTCCAGTCTCACTCCTCACATGATCCGGTGAGGGACGGTCCCCTTTTTGGACCACCAATCCCCAGCTAAAGCTGTCCCTGGAAATGTCTCAGATTTTACCGTTTTATGAATGAGGGGGAATTGTTGTTTGTAGACTGGTATTATGGTAGATACAACATGTGAGCATGTTGTGCACAGAAACATCTGTTCGCTAGCTGGTTTGCAACTGTTATATGTGTATGTGAAAATGGAAGAAAGTGTTAGGATAATTATCATTGAAGATGTGAGAGTTTGTTACACCTTGGTATTGGCTGCCTGTTGCAGGTCAGAACTGCTGTTTTAATCTAATTAGGACAGTTCCTCTGTCTGGATATAGTTATAATCTTTATTATGTACGTGACAAAGATTTGGAAGTGCAATTAGAGCGGTGTCCTTCAGCTAAGAACGAAAAGTAATATTTTGATAAGGCTGGAGCCATGAATGTCTTCTCATCTGCTAATGTGTATGATGTAAAATAAGATGATGTGGCAGACTGGAGATGTATAAAATGCCTTTTTAACTGTTAATCAGGGCCACTTCCTGAGAGGTGAGCCCAGAGGTGAGAAGCTGCCTTCTGTACATTCTAAGCAATTTCTCTGATCGGAGTAAGATTACAATTTCTATCAAAATCTGTTGTCAAGTCTCCTGGTTATTTAATACAGATAAGTTATGAAATGTTATTTAAAGATTTCTTCCCAAGTGATCTCTTTTCAGGAAAAAGGACCGGAGAGATAGCGCATCAGGGTGCACACACAGAGGCTATCATTAACAAAAGCATCCCTGTCCCCGTTTCCTATTTTAATTTTGATGATATGTATTTATTTTATCTACAAACTGGAAAAATCCCCAGATTGGATTTCAGAAATCAGGTCACCTTATAGTAAGTGCTGGAATGAAAAACCATTGAAGGGTATTTTTCTGCTCTACATCACATTTAAAATGTATTGGTGTGCCCTTAGCCGATCATGTGGCCACCCATAATTTTTTCCCTCTAATACAGACGATGGCAACAGTAATAATCTCAAGGGGAATGTTCAAACTTATTAAACATTTTTCATTTATTAGCAATTACTTGACAACTAAAACATTGTGGTTTATTAACACATTAAAATACTAACATTAAAGTTGATATATACAGAATTCATGTTCTCTTCAGAACTAAATTTTGTGTTATATGGGGTAAAGAAAAGATTATTGTCTCTGCAAGTCATCTAGGACAGCGGTCCCCAACCACCGGGCTGGGACCGGTACCGGTCCGTGGGTCATTTGGTACCGGGCCGCACAGAAAAAAAAAAAAAATTTTTTTTATTTTTATTTTGAAAAATATAATAAATTGCGGTATTCTCTCCCAGTTACATCAGTCGGTGCATCTGTGCCTCTTGACACAGGTTAATTCAGTTCAAGACTCATCCTATCTATAACGTCCTATCTTTGTGAAGCAGGATTTTCTGCAGTTACAGCGACCAAAACAAAGCTACGGAGCAGACTGGACATCAGGAGCACACTTCGTGTGTAATTTTCACTGATCACGCCAGGATGGGACCGGCTTATTGTTTTATTTTTATGTTGTTTGTATTTGATTTTATGCCTGTCGTATCATTTAACTTTATCGTATTTACTTTATCCGCCGCCGCATCCCCCCCCCCCAAGGTTCTGACAGATCCTTGAGATGGGGAACCGATGGGGTCCAGAGATTGAGGAAGTAACAGAGAGGTCAGCAGCAGCAGCGTCTAGCTTCTGGCTAGTGAGCCTCAGACGTGGGTTTGGTTCCTAGCTCTTCCCTGAGAGCTGAGGGAGGAATCCAGACTGATATCTTCAGGTTCAACTTCCTAGCTCTCCCCTGAGAGCTGAAGGAGGAATCCAGACTAAGACCTTCAGGTTTGGCTTCCTTGGGCAGGCAGGCAGGTTTCCAGGTAAAGCTCATCCAGAGCTTCAGACTTCAGTCAGGCTTTCTGTGAGTAGAGAAGATAGAGACAGGTTAGAATCCAGTTCCTCTCTAGAGTCTACTGTGATTCACTTGATTTACAGAGGCTTAGGTTTGCTAACCAAACTTGGTCAACACTGCGGCGTTGAAGGAAGGTCTGGCTGCTGCTTATGTAGGAAGTTCTCCTGATGGGCTGATGAGCTTCAGGTGTGCTGGAGGCTCCAGCCAAGGAGACCCACAGCGCTCTCTGCTGGATACAGATGGTATATCTCCAGATCCCAACAGTAACCCCAGTCCCTAACAGAAAACAAATAAAAACAGAAGAGGATCCTCGGCGCCCTCTGGTGGGCAAGCCTCAGGATCCCAACAATAGGTAACTACTTTGATAAGACCTTAATGCAGATATTAGTCCATGTAAATATAAATATTATGCAGAACAATTTTTGATAATATTAGGTAAGTACAGTAATGACAATGGAAAAGATGTTCGCCCCAGTAATTTTGTCCACTAAACCTATAATCTAGACAGAATGGATCTTTAAATATATGTGTCTATTTGTTAGCAAATGCTGTAGAAAAGTATGGTTTGTCATATTTAGAAAATATGCATGTTGTGCTCATTCCAGTGTAGATTGACCCTGAGATTCTGGTGCCTATTAGTTTTCGGCCTCCCTTAAGTGTACATTGGTTTTTAACTGGCCACCCCTATTCAATTTGTCTGGCAACGCCTCTGTGTTAGAAGCATGGGAGGTTCTAGACAGGGGCCAAAGGGGGCATGTGCCCCTGTAGATCATGTCTTGGCCCCTGTTATGGCCCCTGTACTGAAGACATAATTCTCAAAGAAATTCTAATGATGATATGTGCTGCAGCAGACATGGTTACTGATAGGTCCTTTGGATCTATTTCATTATTTTCTTTACAAATTCTTTTTAGCCTGTTAACATCCACCTCATTTTGGGTAATCCTCGCCTATTTTTCATACCCAAATGGAAAGCAAATAACTTAGGAACTGTAAGCATAAATTACATGTGCAATACATTATTTGAAAGCTAACACCCTCTAGTTTCCTAATATATAAATTATAAAATATAAAAAATTGGGTGACTAGAACACAGATCAAGATGCATCAGTTCAAACATGACTCAAAGTTGTTTTTTATTCTCTAGTCTTTTTTGAACAGCAGTAATAAAGACGTGAGGAAAAAGCTGGTTTCATTGTATTATATTTGTTCTACATCATGTCAGCCACAAATGCAGAAAATGTCAGACCTCTAGCTATAACAGTTCCAGAGCTGTGGGGTTTGGAACTTTTGGTGTCAGCTTGGAGTGGCGCACAATGGCTCCACCTGCTGGTAAAAATTTTATGTATTTTGAATAATTACCCCCACTTAAAGGGGAACACCGGTTTTTTTACATTGGCCCCTTGATTTTACGTTATTACATCATGTGTTACTCACCCATGTTAGTTTTGTGTAATTTGGCGCGGATGACGTCATACACACTCCCCTTTGTTTTAAAAAAAATATAAATATAAAAAATTAATGGCGGATGTTCCGGGGGACAGTGATTCGCCTACATGTTATGAATGCTGGCGTACCATAAAGAATTAATTATGAACAGTTCAGTTTGTGCCTTCAAGTCGTTGCCCATAGGAAGAAGTTACTTGGATATAACAAAACCAAATATATTCGGAACAGCTCCAAATGACACAAAACTAATATGGGTGAGTAGAACATGATGTAATAACGTAAAAAAAAAAAAAACAGTGTTCCCCTTTAAGGTCCGCCGGGACACCGGCGACCCGGTCGCTTTTAAGAGGTTAATTATCTAAAAACAGTAAGGTGATAGCTTCAGTGGAGTTGAGATAGGATCCCAGTTTTCATCTGCTAAATGTTTTTTTTTCTTCAGAACAAATAATAAAAAAATTTTTTTACAGCTGAATGATCCGTTTTTCTTGAGTTCTAATTCAGATTTTATTTTAAAAAAAAAGTAATTTTGACTTAAAATAAGTCAAAAACATGTAAATTTCCTGAATTATAAATGTATATTGACCTAATAAGACATAGAATTTTAATTAAACCTAATTGAATAGAAATTTCACTTCATGCAGCTATCTTAATATATTTGAATCCCTTGCTCTGTTTTTTATTTCATGATTTTCTGGGCCCCCTCCTGGCCCCTTGGTACATTTTTGTCTAGGACCGCCCCTGGTTAGAAGCCATCTTCATACTCACCTGGTTATATAATCAACAGTTGGCTTTTGGAGAGGAGAGGAGAGGGGGGTGTATCCATCCTCTCTCTCCATCCTCCTCATCCTCCATGCTGTGTTTGGTGACAGGATTTCAGCGCAGACCTGCAGTGTGTCTCTGAGGCTGAATGGAGGTCTTCATCCAGCTCCTGCAGACATTTTCCCCTCAAACATCCCCACTATAGAAACGGACAGACCGGCTGCCACTGGCTGTCATTCCTTCCAGCGAGAACCGGTGTTTCTTTCCGCCTGCGCGCTTTTCTGAACCTGCGGCTGGAGGAGAGAAAAGGCGCATCTTTTTCCCCCCACTGGGTGGACACGCATCCAGAGTGGAGGTGATCGGGGACTACCTGTTTGCTTCCACGCGGCTGACGCAAGCTCATCCATACCTACTGACCTACTTTGTGGTTAGTTGGGAGCCGGAGCGTTGGAGCGGTTGCGTTTTTTGTTTGTTTTGTTTCTTAATTAAAGGATGCAAGGTGTTGTGGACGCAGTGGTTACCCCGCGGGGAAAGCTTCAGTAAAGCGGAGGCAGTGGTCAGAGGAAGGCAGGGATGTGCGCCTCTCATCAGCTGCTGATGCTGATGCTGCTGATGCTGGCCTGCTGGCAGACAGTCGGTGCAAGTAAGTCCCTTCTTCTCTCAACACATACAATGCAAAAAACAGAATAAAATAAGTTGTTTTCTCTTCAAATAAGTCATTTTTTCTTGAATTGAGGAGGTAAGTGAGAAACTTTGGCAATAGAACAAGAAAATTTACATAAAAAAAAAATTATAATAATTGCATAAGTGCATATTATCTAATTATCTTATTCCAAGAGTAAAAATACTCATTCCATTGGCGAATCATCTTATTCACCAGCGGAAAGTAAGGGTTAATACACTTAATTTAAGACATTTTTACTTATTTCTAGAACATGTATTTAGATATTACATCTTACAAGTCAGCGCATCTCTAATTCTTTTATTCCAGATGTTGCTTTTAAGCAAAGAGAATAAAGTTCCTTTTTTCTAATAATTCAGCAAAAGTTGAAGCACAGGTTTTTATGACACAGAATCATATTTTAAATGGTTATTTAGCTTTATTAGTATGATTGTAGTATTATATGCTAAAATAGTATTAATACCCCTTAATAATCGAGAAAGGGGGCATGCATTCCGGCATCTTAAGGGAAAGTTGAGTGGAAGGAAAAAGTGTAAAACAGGGGAATATGACTTTGGGCTGATGCTACAGTTAAATAAAATAGAAAAAAATAATTGCCTGGGAAAGAAAGAAATAAATATATATAATATTGCAAATTGATCTCGATGGCTGATCCATATATATATATTTATTTATTTATTTCTATATCTCTTTTGTATCTCCCTTTTTTAATTTACTTTTGATGTGCTTTAATCTTTAGAAAGAAAGTGCATGGGAGGCTGCTTGTTTAAGCTCATAAAGTGTAAAATAAAATAAAAAGCTAAGAAAATTTGTATTTCTCTACATACTGTTTGTGAGTGACTTTCTTTTGCTAAATAAAAACGATTAAGTAATTATGGTTGTGCAATAACCCATATTTTTCACTTCATCACTTATATCTACAATTTGAAAAAAAGACAGCAGAAGTCCATGTAATTGCCCAAGTATAACAAAAAGCAGAAATACTTCATTCAAGCAGTCCCATATAAAAACAATTGTGATATGATCTATTGTGCAGCTCTTATTTACATATAATGAAAGACAAAAATAAGGTTCGATAAAATCTTAAAGCATAAAATTTTTATGATCCTGTTATTTTCCTTAGAATCAGTGGGAAAAGTGCAGACTCAAATATAGTGACTGAAACCTTCTGGAACAATATTTAAAAAAAAAAAAAAACTAGTGCTAAAAACGGTGTGTCTCACCATATAAAAACACAAGAAAAAATAAAAAATTTTGTTTTTTCTTTGGCTATAAGAACATTAACATTAGCAAAATTGCCATAAAACCAAACCTTAAACTTACCATCTACTGTATGTATGAGCTTCCCTTTCTGCATCAAATTAGAGAAATACATTTTCTTTCCGATATTAAAATTCATTCAGTTCTCTCCAATTGAATTCTAATATGGTCCACATTTAACTTAGACTTTAATGGATTCATTCATGTGTAATCCAGTTATACAGCCAGATCATATCATTCATTTTAACTCCTAAAACATTACAGTCAAGTGCAATTCATCATACATTAATTGTTTAAACATAGCCATCCTGGGGCGTCCAGAATATTAATTGAGTCGTCTATCCAGCATCCTTTATCCAGAGCATGCATGTGTCCTTGGTCTGAAGTTAGTTTCTAGGAGTTACTATTATGAACTCCTTTCTAGGAACAGCATCTGTGGAAACTTAAGCAAAAGGAAAACAAAGGTAGCTAACAGCAGTAAAATCTCTGTCAGAAAACATAACTTTTTTTTTTCTTTTTTTTATGTTCTTCATAATTTGGCTCTAAATATGAAAAAAAAATGTTCCCCCATTCTTACACACATTTTCTCTCGTAGATCTTTCCAAACATAACGTCCTCTAATTAATTCAAAAGTAGTAAGACTCAAACTTCATTTGAACAGGTGTTGGTGTCAGAAATAAATTCACTCGCTGACATAGAGTAACCACCCGTTGCTCTGGAAGCTAATCTGCTTCCTCGTGGCGTTCACCTGCATTTTATTATGACACTTTCCACCTACGTGCACATTTTTAAAACACAGATCCAGCCCCCACATGGCAACAGCTCTTGCTTACTGTAGCAACCCACCCTCAGCAAACACACAGCTGAATAAGATGAATGGTTTATTTTCTGCTTTGACTTCACCAATTAGTCTCACTACCAGCCAGTTTTCCCGCATATTTTTATTCATCGTTTGTTTGTGTTTTCACCTCATTAAACAAAATTCCTTTTTGTTTATCGAATTGTTGATTACATGTTTCACAAGGTCACCACATTTTATTCCACTCAAAACTTCTTAAGCATTTGACGTATAAATAAAACTGCCAAAGTGAATGAATAATGCTATTTTAAAAAACAGCTATTTTCCAGCTAATCAAAGTTTCAATGATTTTTAAACAAGCACAAGCAGCAGGATTGCTACTCAAATGACTAATCAGCAGATTACTGCTTGTTGTGTGTTCACATTTGCCTCTGTGAGAGGTAATTGTGAATTCAATAAATGTTTTGAACTCTAAGTGATCTTATGTGATTCTACAGGAGGGAAATGTGAATTTGAAATGGATACCAGTAGGCAAATGTGATTTCATGAGAATTCATTGATCTAATGTCAATCTGAAACGACTTCCATCGGGGAAATTTGAATTCAATCTGATTCAAGTCAAATGTGGATTCAACATGATAAATAGGAGGCAAATGTGAATTTAAAAAGACCATCAGGTGCCACAAAGGAATTTCAAATGAAAACCTGGAGACAGATATGAATATAAAATAACCATAGGGCAAATGTGAATTTAGTGTGATCCTAGATAGGTAAATGTGAATTCTAAATCATTGGAAGAAAGCAAATTTGAATTTAAAGTGACTACCAGGTGGCAAATATGAATGGCAGGAGGCAGACGTGATTTCAAAGTTATCTAATGTCAATTTAAAATGACTTCCACGTGGCAAATGTAAATACAAAATGATTTCAATTTGACATGACCACCAGGATGCAAATGTGAATTTAAAAACATCAACTAGAGGCGACCGTGTAAAAAGACTACCAAAAGGCAAATGTGAATTTAAAGTTATCAAGACAATGCAAATGTGAATTTAAAATTATAACTAGTAGTCAAATCTGAATTTAAAATAACCACCATGGGGCAAATGTGAATTCAGTGTGAACCGAGGTATGCACATTTGAATTCAAAATGACCACCAGGAGGCAAATATAGATGGAAACCATTGTGAATTCTTTCTTTCAGCACCAAGCTAATAGTGTTCATTTTTATTCTAAAATGAACACTATAATACAAAGTGAAGTAATCTTAGGTGTTGTTATAGATATTGGGATAACATTATGTAATAATAGGGGGGATTAAATAAGCATTGTCTTCTTCCCATTCATTTTGACTGGTGTCTTTTTCCTTTTGTTTCTCCATTACTTTTGTTATAATTGCCTTATCTTCAAATAAAACCTTTAAAGAAAAATAAACATAGTTTTTTGGAAAAAAAGAAATACAATATGACTACAAGGTGGGAAAAACGACAATAGAACATTTTACCAGAAGGTAAATGTTTGCCAAATGACTTCCTGGAGGTGGATATAATTTGAAATTCACCAACCTGAGGAAAAGGTTAACAAAAAATGTAAACAAGAGGTAAATAGGAATTTGAAATCACCACCTGCACGCAAAGAAGAATGCAAACTATGGGGTGCCACCAGAGACATAAATCAAAATTAGCTTCCATATACACATATTAAATTTAACTGTTCCATATAATATATTAAAAAAACATGCATAAACACTAGTGAAAAGCTCTCACATAAACTAGTGAAAACATTTATATCTTATATAACTACTCAAAAGCTCTCATACAAGGTTGTGAGAACTGTTCATATAAACTGGTAAATAGCTATACCTTTCATATACACTACTGAAAAGCTTTTATACATACTACTGAAAAGATTTCATATACACTACTGAAAAATATTATACATATTCCTAAAAAGCTTTCATATACACTACTGAAAAGCTTTCATACACACTAATGAAAAGCTTTCATACACGCTACTGAAAAGCTTTCATATACACTACTGAAAAGCTTTCATACATGCTACTGAAAAGCTTTCATATAGACTACTGAAAAGCTTTCATATACACTACTGATAAGCTTTCATACATGCTACTGAAAAGCTTTCATATAGACTACTGAAAAGCTTTCATATACACTACTGAAAAGCTTTCATACATGCTACTGAAAAGCTTTCATATAGACTACTGAAAAGCTTTCATATACACTACTGAAAAGCTTTCATACATGCTACTGAAAAGCTTTCATATACACTACTGAAAAGCTTTCATACACGCTACTGAAAAGCTTTCATATACACTAGTGAAAAGCTTTAATATATGCTACTGAAAAGCTTTCATACACACTACTTAAAAGCTTTCATACATACTACTGAAAAGCTTTCATATATACTACTGAAAAGCTTTCATACATGCTACTGAAAAGCTTTCATATACACTACTGAAAAGCTTTCATACACGCTACTGAAAAGCTTTCATATACACTAGTGAAAAGCTTTAATATACGCTACTGAAAAGCTTTCATACACACTACTTAAAAGCTTTCATACATACTACTGAAAAGCTTTCATATATACTACTGAAAAGCTTTCATACACGCTACTGAAAAGCTTTCATATAGGCTACTGAAAAGCATTGATATACACTACTGAAAAGCTTTCATACACGCTACTGAAAAGCTTTCATATACACTACTGAAAAGCTTCCATATACACTACTAAAAAGCTTTCATACACTCTACTGAAAAGCTTTCATATACACTACTGAAAAGCTTTCATACATGCTACTGAAAAGCTTTCATGTACACTACTGAAAAGCTTCCATATACACTACTAAAAAGCTTTCATACACTCTACTGAAAAGCTTTCATATACACTACTAAAAAGCTTTCATACACTCTACTGAAAAGCTTTCATATACACTACTGAAAAGCTTTCATACACGCTACTGAAAAGCTTTCATACATGCTACTGAAAAGCTTTCATATAGACTACTGAAAAGCTTTAATATACGTTACTGAAAAGCTTTCATATAGACTACTGAAAAGCTTTAATATACACTACTGAAAAGCTTTCATACACACTACTGAAAAGCTTTTATACACACTACTAAAAAGCTTTCATACATGTTACTGAAAAGCTTTCATATACACTACTGAAAAGCTTTCATACATGCTACTGAAAAGCTTTCATATAGACTACTGAAAAGCTTTAATATACGCTACTGAAAAGCTTTCATACATGTTACTGAAAAGCTTTCATATACACTACTGAAAAGCTTTCATATATGCTACTGAAAAGCTTTCATATAGACTACTGAAAAGCTTTAATATACGCTACTGAAAAGCTTTCATATACACTACTGAAAAGCTTTCATACACACTACTGAAAAGCTTTTATACATGCTACTGAAAAGCTTTCATACACACTACTAAAAAGCTTTCATACATGTTACTGAAAAGCTTTCATACACTCTACTTAAAAGCTTTCATACATGCAACTGAAAAGCTTTCATATACACTACTGAAAAGCTTTCATACATGCTACTGAAAAACTTTCATATAGTAGAGTTGAGTAGGATATATAAGAGGTAAATGTTTTCACCAGTTCATGTGAGAGCTTTTCAGTGGTGTTTATGCATGTTTTTCAGTGTAAGGAAGAGTTTAATTTAATATGTGTATATGGATGTTTATTCTGATTTATGTCACTGGGGCACCCCACTGAAAGCTGTGTATATGTTAAACTAAAACATTCCTCACAAAAGCAAATGTGAATGAGCTCTAGAAAGCAAACAGAGAAGACAAAAAACTGCAGGAATGTTTTATATCACAAAATGAGCAGCAGGGTAAATAATGGTGAGGTAAATGTGAACACAATGACAATGAAGAGGCAAATGGGAACTGTATAGCCTATTAAACCAGACTAAATGTGAGATTAAATGTGTAATTTAGTCTGGCCCCGATGAATGAGACATTGGAAAATTGTTGATGAGAACAACCTGTTGTCTTCAAACCATGCCTGTACCTATTGGCCAACGCTCTGACCAATGAGCACAACTGACTGTGACGTAGGAAGCACGACAGAAATCTGGTGGGGGAGTGTAAACAAACAGCCTGTCGGTAAAACAGCGAATACATCCTTCTTAAAAATGAATGAGCGTAGAGCCTCTTCCTGCTCACGTTTCAACGAAAACCCAAAGTCTAGTCCTTCCAAAACTGATTCCAAAGCTGAGTCAAATGAGCACTGTTCAATAGTTGTTGCCATCTTCCTTGTTGTGCTTTCTCCAGCGTTGCGCAGCTTTTTCGCCATGCCCTCAAAACCCCGCCTGCTTTGCATCCAAATATTCAAAACACATCTCTGCATTGTGATTGGCCCGCCAGTTTTAGGGCCTGAGGCATTGATCGAGGCTAGACCACGAGCAGGCAAAAAGGGTTTTGGCCACTCGCGGCTGGGGCTAGTTTACTAGGTTGGAGTTGTATATTTTTCTCAGAGTTAAATATTAATTATCCAATTGTAAAATAATGTTTTGCATGTTTGATTTATCAATGCGTAAAACATTTTAAGAGTTAATTATTGTCTGAAAAAACAGTTTGATTTATTTTCTCAAATAGAGGTTCTGAAATGAACAGAATTTGTATAGTAAAAGAAAAAATCAAAGAGGCTGAAATGTTTACCTTGTAAAGTGATTGTTTACAACAGAGGAAGTCTATTTATAACCATCTGGAGCTGTGAGTATGTGACACTTGCATAGTTTTACATAAATATGCTTGATTTAAAGCAAGTGGAGTGTCTGTTTACGGCTTATATTTCAAAGAGACAAAGCACTCCTGTAAAAGTGTCAAAGCCATAACAAACTGCCCATCAGGTGGTCCGGAGTAGCCTCTTCTGTGCTCTCTGCTTAATTAGCTGTAACAAGGAAGAGCTTAAATCACCGATGGACATATTCCTGCCTGTTGGACGTTCTCATAGGATTCAATGTTATTCAGACTTCAGGAAGATGATGCAAGATCAGCGTTTCTCTTCTTCGTGTAATAACAATAGGCGGCTAATCAGTGCTCATGAGGCTTTGCGTTGATTTATACGATAGAGAGGGCTTTTTATTTTCCACACGTGGCCTGAACCTCCCCCGGTTTGTGTCGTAAACATCTACTCCTCACCGCAGCTTAGCATCCTGCCACCACTTTGGTGTAAATGGCTTCCCTGCAGGGGAAAGAACATGCAGTCTCCCGCCGGTGTTTTTTCCTGCTAGATAAATCCCCACATCTGCTCACACACAGCAGTACAGAGCTGAATTTAGTTTAGGTTTTTTTTTTATATATCAAAACCTGAATTGGAAGCCTTGATAAGGAGACTGGTGACCTTATTGGAAAAAATATTTGGAGACCAGGAGCTCCAAAAGCTCATTTTTTCGATAAGGATTCCCTGAAACTAGTCAGCTGTTACCAGTAAATCCAACCACCAACTTCTAAGGAAGGTCCAAGATGCTATATTATAGATGTGGTTAAATTATATGTATCCTCATTTACAAATCTGAACAATAAAGATGCACTAAAAAAAAGTTGAAGCTGTTGTACAGATGTCATAAAAAAGGAGAAAACAGTTCAGTTTGTAAGATATAAATATGCAGCAGCTGTCGAAGCTGAAGGTTTGTATTGATGCTCAGCGGTTAAAGAGGGTTTTCAGTTCTGCAGGGAGGCTTCGCTTATCTCTCTCTGCAGCTCTACATCACTTCTCTGCACACTGTCGATCTTTTATTTGTGGTGACATCCTGAACCTCGTGCCTCCTCTTCTCCTCTTTCTTTAATGTGTTTTGATAATTTCGCAGCATCACTGCTTCTCCCCTTGTAGGACATGTACCTGACTGGGCAAGGTCAAATTGATTTCACAGCTGATTGCCATTTTATTGAAGTAATGCATTTTAAAACTGATGTTGCATACTGAACGAGGCCATTAAGCATAAAATGAGCACATAGTTGAGTTGATCTGGATGTTTAATCATGGTTTTTCAGTCTTAAAGCAAAACAAAACTTGCAGGAGACTAAGAATAACAAAAAATAGATAAAATAAAATGGTCAAAAAAGCAATTTAAATCAATCACAATGTGAAGCAAAGAACAAGAAAAACAAAAGAAAAAAATTATAAAGTGAAAAAGCGGAAGCACAAAATGGCCAGACAGAGGATCAAAAGGCAGTACATTATCTCAAAGATACAGGTATAACTATAAAGGCAAAGTGAGGCACATGGCCACAAAAAAATACACTGTTTTTTAACAAAAAGAAACCTGAGAGGCGGAAACTGACTGCTGACAGCATGAGCATGAACCCAGGATGACCAATAAAAGTTAAGTGAGCAGTAAAGCTGGCAATGTGGACTCTATAAATAACAACGACAAGAGACTGTAGACGGCTGAATTAACACTAAGAAGCAAATGTATACACAACAGAACCATTACGTGGCAAAAAGGAACACATAATGATAACCAAGAGGCAAATAAGAAAAAACTCACCACCACAAGGCAAATGTGAAGTAAAAATGAGAACCAAAAAGGGACATTGAAAGCAACCAGCGAATCTGAATACAGATGACCAACAAAGAGAAGAAAACGCAAAAGGCCCAAAAAAGAAAATGTAAATGCAGAATGACTGCAACAGGCAAATGTCAATGAAAAATGAGCAAAAGAGGCAAAACATAAAAAACAGTGACCACGAGAGGTGAGTGTACCTGTAAATGCAAGGTTGGTACAAAAAGACAAAAGTGAAAGCCACCTTACAACATGAGGGAAATGTTAATGAAAAATGAGCAAAAGATGTAAATGTTAGGGATGCATGATATTGGGATTTTGGCCGATATGCCGATATTTTAAAACTCATGTAGCCGATAACCGATATTGATACCGATGTTAAAGCTGGACAAAAATAAGTACCGTATTTTCACGACTATAAGGCGCATATAAACGTCCTTTTTTCCCCTCAAAATGTGCGGCGCGCCCTTTGGTGCGGTGCGCCCTATGTGTGTTGTTACTGCGGACTTTTGAGACCACCATGCACCATGCAGAACTCCTCATCTCCTCATTGAGGAGATGATGAAAGATTGGCTGAGGGAGGTGAATGTAAGGAGACCAGGTGGTTTTTTTCCACTCATCACCATCGCTGTTAATCTGTGACTCCATGCGTGCCCATCTCACAGCTGATGTGAAAAACTTTGTGAAACAAATGAATGCTGTACTCGCGGTTATTCAACCGCTTGACATCGGTGTGAACCGGACGCAGCAGAAGCAGCGAGTTTACATGCAAAGTCAATGGTTGACGCGCGTATATACGCAGCAAAAGGTCCCGCAGCGCGTTTTGAGCAGCAGGTTATGGCAAGCCAAGAAGGTCACATTTCGCATTGAATTGTCGCGTTAAGATTGAAGTTAACAAAAAACGCAAAAAACGCGCGTTCTCCCGAGATTACGCCGCTTTTTACGCCGTCTTTTACCAACAAGCGCCGCCTTTTACGCGCGTCATGATAGTACCGCAAGACGCGACTTAAATATGCGCGTTGTGTCGGTCAGAACGCGCGTTAAATACGTATTTAGGTTGAATAACCGCGAGCACTACATTTATATATGTAGGAGACAGAGAACATGAGCTATGGGTATCATCAAACCTCCACTGGCTCAACTAAGCAAGTTTTTTCTCATTGCACTAATAACACTTTTAATAAGAAATTTTCCTGTTAATTTAATTTTAACAGCAGTTGCTCCATGGCTGTAGAAAGCATTATGGGAAAAGGTTGGTGATATGCAGGAAAATATACAGAAAACAAGTCAGACCGACAAATTTTCTGGAAGACAAGTGTCCCCTTTATTGTCATTTTATTAGTACAACATAAAAAGTTTTTACATGACAGAATGCATGGCGATGGATCTAAAAAAAAAAGTGAAGTACATACTACATTTATGATTATATTCTCATAAATAAATAAATAAATAAATAAATGGGCTTGGTTGGAGACAAGACAGAATATAAAGGGAAAAGTCGGACTGCCTCTGCCGGATTCGAACCTGCCACGAAGCAAAAGATTTGCATTGAAGACGGTCACTTAACCCACTACACCACCTCTATGAAGTATTAGTTGGTGAAACTTTCCTACTAATACGTGTAAATACAAAACATTAGTTGGCGATGCATGTTGATGCAAAACGTTTTTACATGAAAATAGGCATGGAATGGATTCAAAATAACAGCAAATTATATGTAGTGGATATATTCCTAACATTAAGGCTTTGTGAAACGGCAATGCAGTGAATTTTGGCAATGCTGCAACATTGAGCTCTGTGCAGTTTTCCACAAAGCAGATCTGTGCTGAACTTTCTTGGTCTTGCTGCCTTGATCAGCGATTGGATGCAACCAGTTCAAATGCATTGGCTGTGGGAAAAGAAGGAAGGACATCATTATCATATTAGGAAAACGCGTGTTAAATACGCGCGTTGTGACCGACACAACGCGCGTATTTAATGCGCGTTTTGACCGACACAACGCGCGTATTTAACGCGCAGCTTGTGGTACTATCATGACACGCGTAAAAGGCGGCGCTTGTTGGTAAAAGACGGCGTAAAATGCGGCGTAATCTCGGGAGAACGCGCGTTTTTTTGCGGGTTAACCTCAATCTTAAGGCGACAATTCAATGCGAAATGTGACCTTCTTGGCTTGCCATAGCAGGTGCAGCGCGTCGGGAGCGTTTAAGCATCTGACGCGCTTGACGCGCCGCCACGCGCAGCTGCAGCTCGAGATAGAAAAATTGAAGTTTTGCTGCTGGACAGCAAATATAGCTGCAAGGCGCTGCTTCTGTCGCGCCTGATGCGCAGCAAAAGAAAGGATAGGATAGGATAGCTCCGCCCAACGCGCGTCAGATACACTTTTGCACCGCGCAGGCAGAGCAGCAAAGCTGCTTCAGCCGCGCAGGATAATAAAAGCAACATATTCTTCTGGCAGAATAATTCCACGAAAAGTGGAAGGCAGCGCCGGGCAAGTTTGCGGATGGATTGTAGATGCTTGGACTAACGTGTCTGCGGCACGGAAAGTGACTCTGACAGCGAAGAAGGGGAATTTGGCATGTCTGATTTAGCGCGGCTGTTTAATTCAGAAAAAGAGGATGATGACTTTGATGGGTTCGATTAATACTTTGTAATAAATACATGAATAAAGCACAATCATACTCAGTTTTGCTCCCGCTCTATTTTTCTACCTGAAAATCTAATTCAACAGCAGCCTCTGGGCCGCGTCGCCTCCGGGTTCACCGCGGCGGCTGGCAGGTATTTTTCATCTAAATAATCTAAAGGATTATAAAAGGATAATAGGATAATAAAAGCGAACATAATCTGTCGGCAGGTTTCAGGATTTTAAGTTAATTTATGTGTCAATAAACTGTTTCAGAGGAGTAATCACAGCCCTGTGTCATCAGCGATGTGTCTCTCACAGCCAGCTCCCAGGTTTGATTAATACTTTGTAATAAATACACCTTGCAGCTATATTTGCTGTGATCAGTGGGAATAAAGTAGTTTCAATATGCTTTTAAGTGAGAAAATCCACCTGAAAACTTAATCATTGCAGTCAGTTCATCCAGATTATCATCCTGCCTACTATTTCTGTCGGAGGCGCTCACACCCCCACATACCAGCGGTGCACCGACAATAGGAATGTCTCACGGCCAGCTCCCAGGTTTGATTAATACTTTGTAATAAATACATAAATAAAGCACAATCATACTCAGTTTTGCTCCCGCTCTATTTTTAAATACGCAGTAGAGGTAGAGGACATGTACCTGTATATAAAAAACGCGCCCTATAGTCCGGTGCGCCTTATGTGTGTGTTAAATACAGAAATGGCAGACATAACTGAGACTGCGCGTTTTAGTACGGTGCGCCTTATGGTCGTGAAAATACGGTAGTCATTTAAAATAGCAGTTTTGTTATCCATTTCTGACTCTTTGAAAAATAATATACTCAAATATATTTTCATATGCTGATATCAAATTGATTTTTAAAAACGTGGTATCGATCTATTTTACTTTCAAAATCTCGTGAAATTTCATCGTTCTGTTACAAACTCTCGTGATATTTTGCTAATTCTTGTGAGATTTTGTTAGTAAAATAGATGGATACCGCGTCAATATATCAACATATAAAAATATGGCAAAATTTCGTGAATTTTCGTAGCATAACGATGATATATAGCAATATTTCATTAGTAAAAGAGATTGATATGGTGTTTTTAAATGGCAATATATCAGCATATGAAGATAGAAGTTTTTAAGTCTGTAAAAAAGAAGTTTTTGAGGAAGAAGAAGAAGTAATATTTTTTTTTTTAGACTTTAGAAACTCAGAAGCGGATCAAATATCGGGTTAAATATCAGTGGTGTGGCCGATGTCCGATACTCAGTTTTAAGGCCGATACAGGCCGATACCGATAGGGGGCCGATTATATCGTGCATCCCTAGTAAATGTGATGGTAAATGACCATGAGAGGCAATTGGGAAAGCAACATTTGTACAAAAGGCAAATGAGGAAGTTAAAAGTAGTGCCAACAGCAAATTTGAAAGTAAAGGAATCTCCAACAGACAAAATGTAAGATGTAGCAGGGGAGTAATAAAGGTATATTCGAGGATGTTCTTTTTCCGGGTGGATCATCTAAATAAGTAATCCTCCTAATTGTATATCGTTCTGGTGATATGCTTACGTAAGGCCGTCCTATGTGCTCGTCTTCAGTTAGCTGTCTTTTTCTGCGCATGCACACTTTTATGTGGTGAGCTACAGTTTCAGCCGGTCATTGAAGCTTGACTTTCTCACCTTTCTCATTCTTTGAAAATGGCAGAGCGTCATAAGAGAAAAAGTGTCTACGAAGTGTATGACAAGAAAAGAAAGGCCTTAGAAGAAAGAAAAAAGACCAGAGTGTTTTGGGGAGATTCTTTTGCACGATTACGTACACTGAATGCACAGGTCTGGCTTCCCACTGATGCCTAGGTTGCGAAGTTTCTACTCGACAGGTAAAGTTTGGCATCGTATTTGGAGAAATCCATCTCATATCACTGCTAGTAAAAGATATCTACTTCTATATTGTAACTTTCCAGGGAAGCTATGTTTATTTATTTTGTAATTTGCATAATAAGTAGTGGCCACAGATCCTTATTTACCCCACCAACATGTCCAAATTTCCACTGCAGCAAACACATACAAGCATGTCATGATTTTTTATGTACCAGTAGTCTTATTTGTGGGGAAACGTTTTAGATATAATTATGGGTGAGCGACCGTCTTATTGCGTCCAATCACCTCCTTGTATAGAAATGTGCTCATGCATGCTCTCGTATGCGTTTAATAGGTGTTCCCTCTCGGGAGCAGGTACAGGTTGTGCATGTTTATTTTTTTTATTTTATTTTTTTTAACAGTGTCCTGTCTGGCAATGTGGCAATAAGAATAATTGTCTTGATGCCAAAAACAGCCCAACAGATTTTACTATCACAAGTGTAGCAGTATGGCAATTGCCATATTGCTCCACTTGTTTCGTGCATATAAATTGCTTTATTATAATTATAATTACAGTTTATATGGACACTGCAATGTAAATAGAACAGAAGAGGAAAAACAGAAGAAGAAAAAGAAAAAAAAAGGGAAAAGATGAAAGAAAGAGGAGATAGAAAGGACCAAATGACAAAACATTTTCAGTCTGCTTCATGACCTGTAACGAGATGCAAAAAGAACAGCACAACCGAAAGACATGGTACGAGACATACAATAAAGCAACACCTTGAAACTATCGCTGAAGTAGTACTATTTAGACTGACATGTACTCTATGTTATGTTAACATAGAGTATGTTATGTTTATTTTTTTTTAAATTGGAGAGGGCAGGTTTTTTCAAAGATTTGTAAAAATCCTCCACTATACCTTAAACACATCAGCATCAAGTGGCAAACATGAACACAAAATAAACAACATTATGTAAATGTCAACCTTTAAGGGCCACTACAAGACAAATCTGAAGAAATAAAAAATCTACCTCATGTCTAGGCACATTTGAAAGCAAAATGATTGGAAGTGGCATGTTTGGTTAACCAAGAAGCAAATGTTAAATAAGATGACCATAGGTAGCTGACTGAAAATTACCACCAGAATATATATGAACCATGAAGATATACCCAACCATGAATCAAATATGCAGGCAAAATAAACAAGAGCCAAATATGAAGATAAAATGACTACAAGAGGCAACTGTGAAAACATACCGACCAAGAAACATGAAATAACTCCTACTAGTCAAACGCTGAGGCAATATGACCACAATTAACCACAGCAAAATATTTATTACTGGACTAAACTGGATGCAAATTGGTCACTTTGGTGTAAAGGATGACTGCCAAAAGTTCACTGTGGGAACTGAAAGTTTAACAAAAGAAACAGGTATTGGCACAGACAAAAAAAAAAGCAATATAAAGAAATTTACAACTCAGAGAAAAGACACAGCATCACAAAGTCACCGGCACGGCTCTAATATAAACAAAGGCTGAGACGTGTGTATTACAATGGCCTCCTGTTTCATAATCCACTCAATATCAGACAGTGTTCGATCAGTATTCATAGTTTGTCAGTATATTTTAGAGCAAGCACTCACTCAGACTCCCAAACATGCGCAGACATGCATTTATCTTCAGAAAGTGGTGGGAAGCCATTATCCAGATTAGGCTGTCGGAGTCTATCAGCTAACTGTTACATCACTATGATTTACAGTCATCTGTCCAACTCCACTTGTACGTCACAGACTACTCTAGTGGTGAACATCTGCTTTCACCAGACCTGTTTGGGTTTTTTTTACTCCTGCATTGTTGGGGGGAGCTGCTGACAAACAAAAGTTAGTGATGTACGAAAAACTAGGTAACTTATGGTATTACATGCAAGTAAAATATAAAGAAAATTAAAATCTCTAGGTGCAATAACGACAATCCTCCCCTTTATTGATAACCCCCCCCTTTAACGACCGACCCTCAGAATTATAGACAGGTTTCAGATATTACAGGCTAACAATGGAACCAAACGACCCACTCGTCGGTTTCAATTTGCATGTTTCCAAGCAATACAAGGCCTTGTCTCTACAAAGACTCAAACTCACTGCGGATCCAGACATTTGAATTGAGAAAGCTTCCTGGAGAGGAAGTGAAATGTCTTCAAATCTTGGAAACCAAGTCCAGTGGATTGTTTTTTTGTGCAATATTGGGATATTGCTACAAGGTGTTCCACTAAACCCTTTTGAAAGTACCCCAAACTCCACACCCTGTAAAAACTTGGACAGGCCAAACGCCTTCTGGAGAAACGCTCTATGTTAATTAGAGTCAGACAACTCAACGTTTAAGCATCACTCCTCTGGGCTTAGCCTGTCTGTGTCATGTATGCTTGCCAAGGAACCCCAACCCAACGCCTGGCTCCAGGGTTATGTCGTTGCTATGCCGTACTGGGCAATGACATGTGCCAGAGGACAGCCAAGGACACACTGGAAGGTCTATATCTCTTTTCCTGGATGGGAATGCCTCGTCTTCCCCCAGCAGAGGTGTAGGAGCTTTGAATTAGGGCCTTTAGATATAATTGTAAGCATAATACAACTTCCAAATAACTCCATACTTTAAAGAGATGATCTCAGTTCTGGGTTGTGCATTCAGTCAATCAGAGATACACTAGCATGGTTTTACACTAGGTCTCCATCATCATAACTTCGTCTCCCTTATGCAATACAGTGGAAATGTCAAAGGATAATTTAATGTAGGGCACTTAGAAGCAGAAAATGACTAAATGTGTCCTTTAGGAAGTTAAAAATGAATGGTTATAAATATGTAATCCAGACTAACAGAGCAAAGAAGGACATGGAGGAACAGAGTGTGCTCTGACGGCCATCTGAGCTGCTAGATTTCATCCCTCTTGTTCTTTCGTTCTTTTTTTCCCCCTGTTAGGCCAGTCCGTCTGTTGTCGCACTTTGTTCAACGAAACCAAAAAATTGAAAATCACCAACTCTTGATATCTGCCATGGATAATAGCTTTTTTTTTTTCCATTTGTGCTCCGTTCATCTGTCTTCCCTCCTTGGTCCTGTCATCTTCGTATCATCTTCCATCCACTTCTCTTTGTTTTCTATCTGCTTTCCTCTGTCTTCCTGACTCCATCTAAGCCTCCCCTCTCATCTCATCACCCCTACTCATGTGTGGAATGTAATTGCAGAGGTCTATTCAGCACTGCCAGATGAAAGAAGGTGGGATGCAGCAGCCGTAGCGCAAGGGGATGTTGTCTGTTTTCGGCAGGGAGCTTGAAACACGGTTCTGAGTGTGGCGGAGTGTGTAGGAGGGATGCGTTCTCGTCATGCCTCTTTGCATTATGCGTACACATGTTTGCTTTGTGAGTGTCTGTAAGCTTCCCCATTCTGTTCAGAAACCCTCCCCGGAGCAACAGATTCAGATATGTTAATGATGCAAAGCCCCCTGAAAGTGAGTGGTTCTCCTCTTTTGACGTCGGTTTGATTTGAGCTGATGTCAGTTTGGGGATTTGGGGAGAAGTTCTCATGCAGGAGTTCAGCTCTTCACAGAATCAACTCTAATGTGCGATTCACAGCATCTGTCTCACATACCACAACAGTGATGGTCGACAAACATGATGCTTATGTTAAGGGTGATTTCACTAAGGCTGAGGAATTTGGATGGCATGTGATGAGATGTTGTGACAAAAAGGAAATTGAATTAAAAGATTTTTCAGGTCTGAAGAAATATGAAAATATGGGAAAATAAGATTTGTCTAAAAGTCATCATCCATCCATCCATCTAATGATTCATCCCTGCATCCATCTACCCGTTAATTTATCTAATGAGTCATCCATCCCTCCATCCATCCATTCATTCATTCATTCATCTAAGGATTCCTCCATCCATCTAGCGATTCATCCATACATCCATGCATTAATGTATCCATCCATCCCTCCATCCATCCATGCATCGATCTAACAATTCATCCCTCCATCCATCTACCCGTTCATTCATCTGATGATTCATCGGTCCATCCATGCAAACATCCATTCATCGATTCATTCATATATGTAAGGATTCCTCAATCCATCTAACAATTCATCCATCCATCCATCTACCTGTTCATTCATCCGATGATTCATCCATCCCTCCATCCATCCATTCATCCATCCCTCTAACAATTCATCCATCCATCCATCCATCCAACCTCCATCTATCCATGCATCCATCTAACAATTCATCCCTCGATCCATCTACCCATTCATTCATCTAATGACTCATCCATCCATCCATTCATCCATCCATGCATCCATCTAACAATTCATCCCTCCATCCATCTACCCATTAATTCATCTAACGATTTATCCATCCATCTAACAATTCATCCATCCATCCATCCATTTGTCCATCTAATGATTCATCCATCCATGCATTAAACAATTCATGCATAATTTATCCACTATTTTTTACTTTGTATTTAAAATATAGACACAGTAGTTTCAAATTGTTGTCATTTTTGTTTTTGTATAATCAAATCAGTGAAGTTTAGAGAAAATACAAATATCATAAATCCTTTCATTTACTGAGCCTGATGCTGATTTTGCTACCAGGCCAACAGAGGATGGATGAGCTCTTAGCCTGTGATCTACGTCTGGATCTAAGTTGATCTGATCTGTGTGAATCATTTCTGAGTCTGAGTAGGGGTTAGAACTTGTGTCTTAGCCAGACTAGAAAAAAGTCATGCTTTGCTCCTCACAGGTAATAAGCATTAATATGGCAAGCACCAAAATTAGAGCGGTTTAAAAAAAAGAAAACATAAATCTGTGTTGAACTTCTGCTTATTAAAATTTAAACAACTACAGATATTCTGTGGGTCGAATTGAAAAAAATCTTCAGTAGACGTAGCCATGTTTTCACCTCCTTTTGCATCCCCTTATTCCCTTTGCATTGATGTTTTATGTAATGATTCTCTGATTCTTTAGACACAAAACAATTCCTGTATCTTTCCATGGATCCCCTCAGTAATATTGTGATAATCTCAGCCAATGAATTAAATCTGAAAAATTGATTTAAAGGTGACCTAAACTTCTCATTTTGTGTCCTGGAGTGTCATATTTTAGTTAATAACTCAGAAAAACAGTTTACAGTGAGAAATATGTCAGGAAATGAACAGTTTCTACCCACACAGTGTCAAAAAATAGACCCTCAGACACGGGGGCCTCAGATTTTTTTTTTTCTCCCACCTTCTTGGCCTGCTTTTATTCAGTCCACCCCCACATTCAAGATGCAAAAGCTTTTTATCCCTCCCTGTCAGCCATCAGCCAGTACTCTGGGACTATTCTAAAGGAACTCGACACCCCCAGAGGTTAGGGCTACCTCTGTAAAAGCTTGGTCCTTTTATTTACTGATCCTGAAGCAGTTTTTGCATCTGGACCAACAGAGGATTGGTAGAGCTTTGGAATTAAGACGAACTGTGACTTTTTGTGGGTATGAGTTGGGTGTAGAACTTGAGTCTTAGCTGATATTAAGAATGAATGGTTTGAAAATAGGCAAAAAGAGAAAAAAACAAAACCAAGCATTGTAACTTTAAGCACTAGCCTGTCTGTGTCATGTATACTTGCCTGTCAGAACGGCAACTATAGACCTTGTGCAGTCAGGTGTCCGCTGTTTGTTTAATACAGCAAGATATTTACTACAGAGATGTAAACGAGTTGAAAATATGCCAACCCAACATTGTATATGTTGAACATTTAGATGGAGAGATAAAACAACGCTACATTCAGAGTTTATACAGGAATGAACAACTCTAACTTAATGCTTTTTAATGCTCTTAGAAATAATTTGAATGCCACCAACAGGAACCCGTCGACAGGCTGCAGCCATGTCTCGAATTCCTCATTTTCCAGCCACTTTTGTTGAAATTGGCATGTTTCCCCCATTCTCTAGCTTTTTCTAACCATACAGCTTTGCGATCAACCGGAAGCAGTTCCACACAAATATATCATGATATAACATGTTTGACGAAATTGTTTTGATAAACAATTTTTTTAGGGATGCACGATATAATCGGCCCCCTATCGGTATCGGCCTTAAAACTGAATATCGGACATCGGCCACCTCACCGATATTTAACCCGATATTTGATCAGCTTCTGAGTTTCTAAAGTCAAAAAAAAAAAAAAACTACTTCTTCTTCTTCTTTCTCAAAAACTTCTTTTTTTACAGACTTCAAAACTTCTAAAGAAGAGGGAAAAAATATTGATACATTAAAATATCACAATATCTTCATATGCTGATATATTGCCATTTAAAAATACCATATTAATCTCTTTTACTAATGAAATATTGCTATATGTCATTGTCATGCTACGAAATCCCCCGAAAATTCACGAATTTTTGCCATATTTTTATATGTTGATATATTGATGCGGTATCGATCTATTTTATTAACAAAATTTCACAAGAATTTGCAAAATCTCACGAGAGTTTGTAACAGAACGAGGAAATTTCAGATTTTAAAGCAAAATAGATCGATACCGCGTTTTTAAAAATCAATTTGATATCAGCATATGAAAATATATTTGAGTATATTATTTTTCAAAGAGTCAGAAATGGATAACAAAACTGCTATTTTAAACCCTGAACATTGCTAAAAGTTCTCTTGTTGAGTGTAGAATCCCTATAATTTGCCTACTAGTTTTTTTTCCGCCAAATTAAGAGCACCATCTTTCGTACATCCCTGACTTCTCTGACCTTTAGAAGCCTACAGATATTTAGTGTGATATGCTGTGTGTTGGACTAAAATAACAGCTAGCATGTTAGCATTCAGACCGGGAGGCCATACTCACTGTTTTTTTATTTCACTCTCAAACATTGATGCATTTGAAATACAAGGATTAGGCTTATAATTGCAGGGGGGAAACCACCAGTGTTAGAAGATTGGACCGTTGGATTGTTTTTGACTAGGGTCAGAGGCAATTTCCACATCTGTCTAAAGCCTGTTCGATTTTTTCAATCGTTGCACGCAGCTACTGCTTGTCCTATGGAGGCACGGCCTCCATAGGACAAGCAGTAGCATCAACCTTGCTAATGATCATTAAACCCAATCTCCACCTTCAACCAAACTCAAGTATATTTACGCTCTACCCGATAACTAGCTACTCTCGACACAGAGGTGAAGCAGCGCGACTATTTGACTCACCCATGGGACGTCAAATGATGCGACTTATAGAAAAAAAGGCATTTTTTAGAGCCGCTGCTTCGACATGTCACTTTTATTGGTAAACTAACTTCATCATGGCAGCAACTTATCAAATACGATTCTTTAGAAAACACAGAAGAATGATTTATACTTCAAAACTAGATTATCTTTGAGGTGTCGCAGTGAATGCAAAGATGTCCCCGCCCCCTGTGCAGACACTCTGCTGCACCTCTCCCTAATTGAAGGTGACCGCAGACAGCGCCACAGACACGAGGCCTCTCATTGGTCGAATCTATATCCACTTGCTGGTTTGTTTTGTTTGTATGACTGCAATTGCAGAAAACAACGCGTAAAGATGGACCAGCTAGAAGAGCGAGGTGCACGAGAAGGGATCCCCGCTCTTTTTCGCCCTCATGTCCCTCCGTTGTCGGACAAACTCGCCCCTACTTCCTCACCGCCTCAGCCGTATCTAGACCCACAGCTAGTTCCTGATTGTCCCTCTTGCGTCGTGTCGTGGAATAACATAGCGCAGACCACGATTCAAAATTGAGCATAAATCTAAAAAGTCTGAGTCAAGCTCACTGCGACACACTGCTGTTGGGAGTATAACCAGCCTTTAAGTTTGCAATTTTTAAAAAAATGTTACCTGCAATTTACGCTTTAAGTTCTGCTGTTTAAATCCAGCCTGTCACTGCAGATTATCCTGCACATAAGAGCCAAACAAAGGCATATGGTATCAAAAAAAACAAGGCATATGTTCTTTAACGATGCACAAAGTAGTTAAACCAGCAAATAAAAGGGAGTAAAAAAATGAAATGCTTTAATAAAATTTCATTAGTACAGCTGCAGATGGCCCTTTTAAAGACCTAGCAATGTTGAAGTGGTCTAGTATAAAAAGTTAGATTGACACCCCTGCTGCAGAGGGCATAAACCACACTGTTGACTTTGAGTCTCAGTTTGAGTTTGTGAGAGGTCAGGCCAGGCGTAGAAAGGATGGATAGATGGATGAAGAGGAAAATGGATGCAGGCAAGGACGTATGGGAGCTTATGATCAAAAAACTCCATTTATTGATCTCAATGCAAATGTCATGACTCTAAAGGGGTTTTAAGGTGTTGATGCCCTAATTGTCTGCACTGCACACACTTCTCTTCCCACAGACATACAGGAACACACACTTCCAGCAGGCAGATACTAATTGCCTTCTGCTGCCAGAAGAGCTGAGGAGAAATATGCATTTCTATTCCCGTCCCCGTCTCAAAAAGTAGCTGAAGTGGATGAACTGGACCAATCAATACATATTGACCTGCAGTAAAAACCAAGTGATTGATGTTGGGATGAGTTGTTATAGCAGCAGGAGGAAGGTCACTGAAGGAGGCCCAACCCTTTCTGTTTTAACATCAGACATTTTTTTGCTTTTATTTCTGTTTTCCTTAGCGATGCTGTCTTAGATCTGGTGTTAGATGCAGTGATGGGACTAACGGCGTTACTAACGCCGTTACATTGTTTTAGTAACGGGTAATCTAACTAATTACTTTGACTGTAACTATAACGCAGTTACCATAGCAGACACCCCGTTACTGCGCGTTACTCAGGTCGCACAATGAACCTTTTTTCATGATAGGACTCGTGCGCAGCTGCGTGAAGCTGACACCCCACCCACTTCAAAAAACTCTGCAAATAGACTGAATGGTTAGTGCAACGTTAGTGCAGATTTGCGCAGAAAAAAATATTGTTTGTGCTACTTTTGTTTAAGAGATATTAAAGATTATTTTTTAGGTCATCCAGAGGTGCGCGCCTTGTCATGAGAGAGGGGAGGATGGCTGATGTATAGTGAGATTCCGTCTGTCAGTTGGGTAGGTGGGTGTTTCTGCTGGTGGGTGTTAACGTACAGCACACACAGAGAGATGGAGAGTGAGGAGGATCCAGCAGCACAACAGCGTTTTCCTGATGGAAATACCGGTGTTACGTCGAGCTGCGTTTCCCCATCACATACGGTTTCCTCTGCATCTCTGCACAGCGCAGGCGGCACGAGTCACCGCGCAAGCGACAGGAAACGCGCATGCTCGCTAAAGGCGCACAACAGTCGCCCTGTGCTCGCGCCACAGGAGAACTATGGAGAGCGTGAACGATCAAATGATTAACCTGACAACAGCCAGAAATGATAGCCTATATGGAGAAAGGGAGAAATCTGGATGGATGGATGGATGGATGGATGGATGGATACTCTGCCTTTTCAACCTACTGTATTTTTTATTTTAAACATTATTTGATGGCCTTTGTGGCAGGGATGGAGATCCATATTTTATGTCACACGCAGAGCATAGATCTAGATAGATAGATGGATAGATAGATGTTGCAGTATCTATAACAACCCAAACACACAGGATTTCAGAATTAGACATCCCCAGTTATTAATTTCACCAGATCTGAATGCCCTGTTAGAAAACTTCACATGGCGTTCCCCCCTGATGTCATTTACGTTGAGTTGCAATAAATGCTAAACTCTCTGCAGGTTCTTGTCTTTGTCATCCACTCTATTCAGCTGGTTTTAGAAACACACGGCGAGAAGGTGGGGGCTGGGTGGTGAGGGTTACGGGGGCGAGAAACGCAAAAGTAACGCAATAGTTACTTTTACTAGTAACTAGTTACTTGTATTTTGGAGTAACTCAGTTAGTAACTCAGTTACTTTTTGGGAGAAGTACCTAGTAACTATAACTAATTACCTTTTCAAAGTAACGTGCCCAACACTGGTTAGATGTTTTACTTCAGATGCTCTGAAATATTCTAAATGGGGTCATTAAATGCAGCCTAGCTATGAATAAGACAGAAGTTTATTTGAAGTTTAATTGTCTTTGCATCAATGCCAATTAAATCTTTAATAAAGTCATACTTTAGTGATGCACGGATTTGTTGGAGTTTTCTGGTATCAGACGATTTTTTTTCTCATAGCTTTTAGAGCAGCCATTTTTTTCCATCTCAATACTGTATACAAGAAAATGCTCGAAAGCCTAGTGTTCTCACTAGTCCGCTACGGATCTGACTGTTTTGCCCTGACGAAGCAGACCAAGAAGAAGATCACGTCCTTTGAGTTTTCGTGCTATCGGCGCAAAATCAATTGGACAGGGATGTTACGCAACGAAGAGGCGCTACAAAGAATGGTAACGGAAAGACCAACTCTGCTAGACAAGATCGTCAAAAGAAAGTTCATGTACTTTGCTGTCAGCCATGGCCTCATTTGGTCTGGACTTGAAAATGATTGTGGCTTAAACACATGCCAAACAGGGATGAGGCCAACGACACACAACGTGGATAGATGAGATAGAAGTGATCACAGGGGAAGAATGGCGCAATGCATGGGAGATCCACGATCGCAACCAGTCGGGCTGAAGAGTAAGAGTAAAGTACTGTATACTAGAGATCAACTGATTACAGAGGTTTTTAAGGCTGATACAGTCTGACCCAGGGATCACCAGCGTGGTGTAGGGCACCAGGGGGCCTTCCAGGACCACATGGAGGGCCCCCTCAGCATCTTCCTAAAGCAGCATAATTCACCAGAGGGCTAAGTTAGAAATGTTATTAGATCTTCTTTTTATATTCAAACTTGCATTTATAAAGATTACAAAATGACAATATCTAAAAAAAAAAAATAAAAGTAGAAATGAAAAGAAAGGAAACAATAAAAATATGTTTATTATGCATGAAATTTAGATGAAAACTGACTTAGTTCGGTCTTGGTATCTTTGCTTCAGGACCCCATGAAGTAGCTCTAAGCCTTAAGCCATATCCATATGTAACGCTGATATTTAGCGTTTGTTATTTAGAAAATATAAAAATACAAATATTGCAGAAAGTTCTTTGTTTTTGTTTTTTACAACATTTTCATGGAATTGGCCATGAAAAATGGAATCAGGCCGATAAGGATTGGGGTTGAAATGAATTTTAGAAGATGCTCTAAATGTGATAGATTTGTAGCCTTTAGCATTCCTTCTCCAGAAAGATTTTTCCTAAAACTTTTGCATCAGTCTTCTGCTGACTTCCCATAGGATACCAGTTTTTCCCTGATAATTTGTTTAGAGAAATATTGTCCTGTGTGTTTGCATGTGATAAACTTCCATCTATATACCCAGGGACATGAGTGTAATATTACCATTAGATATAAGCTCTATAAAGCGCATTGTCCCTGTCATTTAAGTAGATAAAATAAAATTAAGTGTTGACTTCATTTTTGTTCTGGTCTGAAGACCCTCATACCTGCTGGAACAAAATAACTGTGACTGTGTTATATCAGTTAATCTTATGCAGATTTACTTTGCTATGCAGAAATTACTATTTACTGTAACTTTTCTGTTTTTATCCTTTTAGGGCGTTTTTCTTTATTCTGCTTGCTTCACCAGACATTTTTTGTCCCATCTATCATCTTTGGGACCTTTTACCATGAGTGTTCTTCTATCTCTCCTAATAAATCCCTGCTTAGAGGTCCATCAATGAAAGTAGCCTCAGCTCTGTCCCGGTTTCGGACTGTCCTGACAGTTACGGTGTACGTTTTTTTTTTTTTGTCCGCAGCTGTGCCAGCGGCGCCGGTGAACGTCTCTGTGACCCAGCTGAGGGCGCACTCAGCCATGGTGACCTGGAACGTCCCTCAGGGTGACATCGTCATTGGTTACGCCATCTCTCAGCAGGTACAGTGCCTCCCTGCAACCCCCCCCCGTCTCCTCTTAGGTCAATTAGTTTTACAGGGGTCCGAAATGTAACTCTGAAGGAAAACTTGGAGCGCTGCCATGCCAGTGACTAAAGCAGATCCTCCAAATATAAATTATAAATGTCTTTGTGATTGTCTCCGTCCCATGAGGGGTAGATAATTCTCCACTTTGAAAACGCTGTGTCATTTATTAGCCCTGCAGGCATCCAGGCAGTCTGCTCAGAAACACTTTCAAAGGTTTGGAAACATCTCAGGGGGATTTGCTCAGAAACATTTTAATTGTTGAAAGGCTTGTCGAAGTCAGGGCTGGCTCAGAGTCAGCTTTGGTTACTGGAAGAAAATGTGAAAAAAAAAAAATAAATTGCTTGATTAAAACCCGAACAACTGAAAGCAGAACTTTCCAAGTGTCCGGTTTGAAAGAAAAACTAAAATACAGTTGTTTGAGTTCAGAGCACACAGAGGCCTCTTAACAGCTTTGTGACACGGCTTTGAATTGTTATAGAAAACATATTGGATAATGTGATTTTGTACTGATTCAGCTCTTAATTAGGGCTGGGTAAAAAAATCAATTTTGGATCCATTCCTTTACATTTTTGCAAAATCGATGTCTAAGGAATGAGATCGATTAGTTTTATAGTGACGTGCGTGACGTTCACAATCAAATGAGCAGGAAAGATGCACTCAAGATGACTTCAAGCCAGACAGCTGCAAATATAGACATTAATAAATGGGGGCTGACCAGCAAACACCCTGTAGTTGTTACAGGCAACACTGCAAATATAGTTTGTGCAGTGAAGATAATGCAGCTCACATGTTGTGTCCCCTCTGTGTCACGTCTGCTTACAAGTGTGCACTTTTGAGACAGTTTTGTTCACATCTAAAGTTTAAACCACTTGATTTACAAGTTTGCAATTGGTGTTTAATATGACAGGAAAAAATAAAATACATCAGCATTTTTAAACACAGTTGAACCACTTTCATTATTGTAAAAACAGATCGAATCCAAATTAATCGATTTACACCTGTACAAATCGAAATCAAATCAATTCAGGACTTTGGCGAAAATACCCAGCCCTACTCTTAATAGAAAGTAACAAAATGTAAGCACTTATAAATAATCTATCTTGAAGTCTCCTAGATTTTGTTGTTTCTTTGACGGGAATTTAGTTGTAAAAAATTTTATATGGGCCTAAACATACATGTAACAAATTATGGCAAATACATTCACATTTTATTTTAAGTTCAACTAACACTCCAGATTGATTCAATAGGAGGGTAATCTGTATGGTGTTATTTTCAATTATTAAGATTTTTTTTTTTTTATTAAATGGCAATAATTGCAATAACAATTTTAAATCCTGCAGTTTTCACTTTTTTTATATATTACAATTTCAACATTAGAGTAAATTGCGACATCTCTTCTGGTTTACTGAAAGTGGATTTCCCATAAAACTAATGTAAATAGAATAAGGACGTAGGTTTGATTTCAATTTTGGTAGGGACACTATTCGTCTTTAGTTTCATTGGTCTGATGTCATTGGTCCTTTGCAAAAATATACATGCTCTTTTTTACACATACAGACTAGAAAACAAGCACAAGAAGGCAGAACTTAAGGCAGACAAATCAGAGAGTGGAGTTAAACAGCGCAGCACAGTTAAATGCATGATAATCATAAAAGGAAAGACCAGGCAGCTGCAGCTACCAGGCACAGGAGCTGCGAGAGGAAAAGAAGCAACTGCTGCAACAGCTACTGCTGTAAATTATAAAGATCTTGTTCACATCAAATTATTGGTGGGGACAAGTAGGTCGGTCCAACATTTTGGTAGGGACATGTCCCTGTGGTCCCTATGCAAACCTATGCCCATGAAATAGAGTATTAATGTACAATTTACATGACTTCCGGTTAATTCAGCAGTGGTTCAACCTGTTGTTACTGTCATCATAAAAGTGAAACATCAGAGTACTAGTAACTAAATGCTATAAAATCGTAACTTTTTTTTTTTCAAAAACAATTGTTCATATGGCCGCAGTTGTTTGCATATAAACTACTGTTTTTCTCCCCAGCTGAGTTTTTGCAGTCTCTATCTGTGCATGCTGGCTAAGCTTCTGTACAGCTAACGGTCAGCTAATGGTCTCGCTGTCACATCTGTTTTCAATAGTTTTTTGGCAGTGAGGGAATCCAACATTCGCTGATTTCTGCATCTGGGTTGTCTCCATTAGTGGGAACAATTTGGCTTGGATTTGTATTACAGGAAGCACGGCAGCTACTGTGCCAAACATCGTTTTTTTCTTCTTCTTAATCTTCCAGGTGGTGTTTTGAAGACATCACTAAAAGGGGATGTAAAATATCTCCTACCATAACCTCACAAGGCCCTTATGTAAAAGCTTTAGTCAGATATTAATGAAGGAGGGGTGATAGAAACAGGTAGATGGTTCATGTTTTATATTCTCTGCTCTTTTCTGCTGCTATTAGTCATCAAATCAGTGAGGGGTGAGGGGGGAATCTGCATAAAACCCTGCTCCGTCAATCAGCCACCCATTTTTTCCTCTGTAAAACAACAAACTGAGCCTTTAAAACAAAGCGACATAGCAGTGCTGTTTGTTTGCTGTTAATCAGAACCCACACAGAGGCTGGTTTATGAGATTACTTTGCTCTATTTGTGAAGGAGAAGCAGGACGAGCCGCTGACGAAAAGTCGTCTGAAGTAGCTCTAAATCCCCACAGCGCCGGCTGCTGAGAGTCACACAAACCCGCTCCAACAGGAAGTAACCCAGATTCAAACTGTGTTCCTGAGAATCCTTAACATCCTGAAGCATCAGAGGGACGAGGTTCATCAAATAAACCTGAGAGTTCATGTTTCTGCAGAGAAGATCCAACCTCTTCTCAACCATCTGAACTATAAATACAACTTCTTTAGGTTTATTTTTACCACCGTGGCTCCAGTAGGTTCGTTGTTACTAGCTGCAGGTGGGAGGTTGTCTTCTTCAGACTCAAAAAGAGCATCAGGTTCTTGTTAAAGTAATTCTTCAAAGCTTTAATGGTTACAAGCGTTATTACCTGTCTGCCTTTTTTTTTATAAGAACATCAGACTTTATATTTAGATATTTAAATTAGGACTGAAACAATTAGTTGGATTAATGGTGGTTTAATGATTAATGGATTATTCAAATAATTCATTAGTCAACTAATTTAATAATTGGTTAATCATTAACCGGAGTATAGAGACTGTAAAGTATACCTTTAGCTGAAAGAGCAACAAACCTAGATCAGTAGTTATATGAGGATTATTTGAAAAATATAAAAATGTTTCCTCTAGAATTAAAAAGAAAATTATTGTACTTCTTTCAATATGCTCTATCCAGATCTCCTCAAGTGGAAAAATTTGATTTTCACCTGATTTAATTTTGCAAAAAGTCTTCTTTAAGGAACCTACTGCTATCCGATTATTAATCGATTTATCAAAAATTAATCGATTTGCAAAATAATCGTTAGTTGCAGCTCTAATCTAAATATCACTGGAACATTTTTTTCAGAAATTGGGTTTTAAAAGTTAAACAAATTTAAAAATATTTCATTACTCAAAGTTTTTAGGGTTTTTTTTCACTCACTTCTGTGTTTAACCCTTTAAAGCCCGATCCAAGAATAAAACAAAACAGAAAATTACTTTTTTTTGGTTTAAAATCCTTATTTGGCCTTTTAACAAAATATGTAAAAAGAAAAGACAGAAATACAAGTTTATTTCACACTTCAGGTTGCAACAAAACAAACTACACACCATCTTTACAGTGGAACACTTTGGTGTAACTATTTTTTTCATAGTTCTATAGTGTAGATTAGAAGAGGATTCTTTTTGTCTGTGTTATTTTAAACATATTTCTTTTTTTATTTTTTTTATTTGTAACAATATTTAACTTTGCTATCATCAATACATTAAAAAAGCCTCTGTGCAAAATGGAGTGAAAACATTGAACAGCTCCCTGAGAGTTTTTTCTTTGTACTTTAATCCTCCCATCTTTTCAGTGGCTGTAGTGAGCCTGCTTGTTGCTGCAGATCTTCTCAAATATGGGTTGCATTGTCACAACTGTCCATTATGCTCAGTCAAGCAAGCACTGTTTTTTTGTTTTTTTGTTTTTTTTCTTCATTCATCTATACCGCTTCCCGCGCCCCCCCTGCAAGGCGCGCCCCACACTTTGGGAACCACTGGCTTACAGCAAAGGAGGTGATTCCCAGGATTACAAATCAGAAATTTGGTCACGATAACATGACCTCACAGCTCATATTTTCACACTGTTAGCTATTTATACACTGAATAAATAATGGCATTTACTTAATCATATTCAATTACTTTAACACAATAATTTTATGTGCTACCCTGCTAACATTGTGTTAAAGTAACTAAATATGATTAAGTAAATAACAAAAACAGTTGCATTTTTTTCAGTGTAGCTTGCACATGGAAGGGGCAGTTAACAGGGCCATGTAGCTCAGTCTGTGCAGCTCTGTGTAGCCTCTAAAACCTTTTTAAAAATAATATCTTCAACCCTAAAATCATTATTTTATTGTGCAAAGGACACATCACATATAATCATCAGGCTCTTCTCTCTAGGATTGTAGTTTTAGTGCTCTCTCGCTTTACCCAGCAGCTTCCTAGAGGCTAAACACAAAGAGGAGAAAAGGAGGGAGGAGGGAAGGGGGAAGATTGTTGTGTCTAATTAATCATTTCATCTTTATATGTAATAATAGAGAAAACCAAATAGCACTGCTAGTGTATTATTTATAAAAATGAGGGACAGCATTGTCAGTGTTCTAAAAAAAAAAAACACATCCATCTACAGACGTACACAGAATAAGCACGTAGCTTGATATGATGTCGATCCAAAACCTTGATTTCATCATACAGTTTTTCCTTCCACCAAACTTTCAACCAGTTTCTTCATTAATGGCCTTCAGTCAGCGATTTTCTGGGTGATCTTTGATTTTATCACCTCTGTGAAATATTTCATGATACATTTCAATCAAATGTTGCCTTTGAAACTGAAGCACTGAACTAAGTGAGCTAGATTATATTATAATTTATTTTGAAGCACCTCTGTATTCCAATCTATTTATCTTTCCAACTTTCTGCACTTTGTCGATTAGACCTTCTACAGTACTTCTAGATGATGCTCCCCTCTTTTACTGAAGTGGGACCTTGTTGCAGAGTCGCTGATTAACAAACCTTTTAAAGTCCTCCTAATATACGTAATGAGGTCTCTGAGCTCAGAGATAATAAAACCTCCTTCGCTGATGTGTCGCCTGCAACGCTGCCAGAGGACCAGGGAACGGTCTGATTCAGACATCTGGAGAGCCTCAAGCTTCCTGTCAGCCCTTTTATTTATTGACTTCTCCTCAGCTTTTAGTTCTCTGCAGACACATTTTTTAAATGGGGAACCAAACTTTCTGCTGGCCTGATATAAAGAAACCTATAATCCAGAGGACAGGAGTTTATGAAGTTACCTTGGGGTGAGCTTCAATGCTTAGTAAGCTGGAAATAGTGTTTCTTATCCTAAACTCTGGGGTATTGTTAAAGCAGCACTGCAGTAATTTTAGCCACTGTGTTACTTTTTACTTTTAGTGCACTGTAATGCACTCATAGAAAGTTCAGTAGAAGGAAAAAAGTAGCTGGAATTTGCCGAGTTGAGAGACGTAGAGCAAAAAAATCCCAGAGACCTTCCACATGAAGCCGTTACCGAAAAATCCAAAGCAAAACGGTGGCTGCTCAAAGGGGATGCCGGATCCAAGCATATAATGATGGATGTAAAAAAAAAAAAGCATTTCTTTTAAAAATAAAGCAACGCTGTGCAACCTTTAGCCACTAGGAGCGCTAGACCTGATGCTTTTAGCTCCACCTACAAGCCACTGGCAACACTTCGGCTGAATCCCTAAACGCTAACCCTGTTCTTGCACAAGGTCCGCCATATTGATGAACGTCCCAAAGCCCACAGTGGGTAAGGCGAGTGGACCATTCAGCCTTTAAATTGTGAATATGCATCAGTGCAGCCTCGCGGGAATTTGACAGCGGGTGTAACGGCAAACTAGTAGTGGAGGAAACACTTTCCTCCGAATGTTAGCTCAGCTAGATAGCAGTACCTTCGTCACACTGATGAAAAATCACAAGTTAGGAAAAAAAAAGACATAATTAATTCCAAAATGGACGGTCCTCTTTAAAATAGTTTTATTTGACTGCATACATTTATTTATTTTTTAGAAAGGGGCAAATGTTTGATTTCATGTCCACCTGCGCCACAGACCTAAAGCCAGGCACATGGGGCATGGCTCTGCTTTCATAGCAACAACTGTTTCCCTTTTCTGTTGAGAGGCCATCTCTTTTATTTTATATATTTTATATTCATTTATAGCCCCCCACCTTCAATAAAAGTGCCCTACACAGCTTGAAGTCTTACTTTATTTGGAGTGACACTCGATAGTTAAGGCTTAGTGCTTAGAGGGCGGTTTGGGATTCTGCCTGCACTGTCACAAAATGAGCCACTCTCCCTCCCTGTTTTGGAATCATTCAACACATTTCCCTCTAGATTAAACTTTACATCGGGGAATCGATACAATGTCTGATCAGGTAAGTGTCATACCTGTTTCCTGGACAGGGCCGCATTTTACAGCTGCTTTTCGTATCTCTGCTTCTGTCACCTTGAACCCCAGTCGGCCTCGGCAGATGGCCGCTCACACTGAGCCTGGTTCTGCTGGAGGTTTCTTCCTGTTAAAAGGGAGTTTTTCCTCTCCACTGTCGCTACAAGCATGCTTAGTGTGAAAAATTGCATCCGAGTCAATGAGTCGATGCAATCAACTGGTTTTCCTTGGATAGAAAACTTTGAATCAATTTGACTGGATGATCTGGTGAATGTTAAGTACCTTGAGATGACATGTGTTGTGAGTGTACTGTAAGCTTAATTAGGTCTGTGTCATTGTTTTGGTTATGTTTTGCTTTACTTTGCTCCTTGTTTTCTAGTTTTATTGGTTTAATTCCTATTTTGTTATAATTTCTAGATTTATGTTAGTTCTCATGTTTTTCTGTTGTCCTCTGTAGCCCTCTTGTGTGTGTGTGTTGTTCCTTTCCCCTTGGCTCCCTCGTTCTCTCCTCACACCTGCTCCTTGTCAGCTCGTTAGCCCTCCCTTTGTCTCTGTCAGCTATATATGCTCTCCCTCTGCTCTCACTCTTTGTTGGTTCCTCTGTTGTTGCTGGTCCTGTCTTCGCTGTAGTCGTCTACCCTCATCTCTCCCTGGCTCCTTCTGTGTGTTTTCCCTTGAAGTCTCCATGGTTCTGGTCTGTTACATTTTTAGTTGGATTTTTGGACTGCCTTTGTTAACCATTTTCATTAAAACTACAAGTATTCACCTCTGCCTCTGCATTTGGGTCCTCCAAACCACAACCAACATTGACAGTCTGGGGTTTAAGGTAAGCTCTGGTTCACATGTTACATAGATGAGGTGATGAGACGGGCATCCTACATGGGGCATTAATATGCACCAACTCTTAAATACTGACCTGAAAAAAAAAAAAATCACTTATAAAACTTCAATCAAGCCAATAGGTCAAAGGTTACCCAGACTTTCTTTTAATTTCTGTGTGATAAAACAGGATACTCTGAATTTCCAAATTCGAAGTAGATGGATATATTGGCCAGCTAATATTCTGGGCTGATATTAGCATTTTTTTTTTCCTATTAACATCAGCCAATACCTGCAGACATTTTCAATTTGTCAACCAATCAGCAGCCATGTTTTGAGATCCCATGAAACGCGAGCATTGCCTATCCCTCTGTTTCTTATCTGTATGTTTTCTTTGATTTGTAAATAAATGTTTATTTCTTGTTTAAACAGACACTTGTGTCACGATTTGTTAACATATGTCGTTTTTTTTTTTTTTTTTTTTTGGCGAATGGAGTGAAAAAAACTATCAGGGTTAAAAATTTGCAGCACATATATGGGATCGGTAATAAATAATCGGTACCGCCATTGGCCTTAAGGAATCTGTAGCACTCGATTTCAAGCAGTCAAACTCACAAATACAGGTTTACATCAATTCTAGGGGTGCAACTACTTAGTTCCGATGCAATACCGATATTGCACTTTGAATAAAGAACAATACCGAAAATTGACACGCTACAATATCAGCATGAATCATTCTGTAGCGTGGAAGGGAAGATGAAACGATATTACTCAGATAATCTCTAAAAATGGGGAAGAGAAGTATAGACCCATTTCAAATTAACCCATGACTTACATAAACTTCAAAGTGAAGCAAAGCTTTTATCACAGATACATGCCAATATATTAGGAGGGACGATATATTACATTTTTTTGGCAGATATTGGACCAATTTCAGATATAAATGTTGGATCGGGTTATTTTTAATTAAATACATCAGTCAACTGAGCAAGTCAAGTTCAAATATTTTCGTAATGCAGCCATCCCCGCTCTACACCTTAATGTTTAATTAAACCTTACCTTGATTCCTCTAAACATATTTCATGCCAGCAGCTGATAACCTCAATAAAATATGGTGACTTGGAGCATCTTTAATATCACATTTACTCATGTTTTGATACACTATATTGCCAAAAGTATTTGCTCACCCATCCAAATTATTGGAATCAGGTGTTCCAATCACTTCCATGGCCACAGGTGTATAAATTCAAGCACCTAGGCATGCAGACTGTTTTTACAAACATTTGTGAAAGAATGGGTCGCTCTCAGGAGCTCAGTGAATTCCAGCGTGGAACTGTGATAGGATGCCACCTGTGCAACAAATCCAGTCGTGAAATTTCCTCGCTCCTAAATATTCCACAGTCAACTGTCAGCTGTATTATAAGAAAATGGAAGTGTTTGGGAACGACAGCAACTCAGCCACGAAGTGGTAGGCCACGTAAACTGACGGAGCGGGGTCAGCGGATGCTGAAGCGCATAGTGCGAAGAGGTCGCCAACTTTCTGCAGAGTCAATCACTACAGACCTCCAAACTTCATGTGGCCTTCAGATTAGCTCAAGAACAGTGCGCAGAGAGCTTCATGGAATGGGTTTCCATGGTCGAGCAGCTGCATCCAAGCCATACATAACCAAGTGCAATGCAAAGCGTCGGATGCGGTGGTGTAAAGCACGCCGCCACTGGACTCTAGAGCAGTGGAGACGCGTTCTCTGGAGTGACGAATCGCGCTTCTCCATCTGGCAATCTGATGGACGGGTCTGGGTTTGGCGGTTGCCAGGAGAACGGTACTTGTCTGACTGCATTGTGCCAAGTGTAAAGTTTGGTGGAGGGGGGATTATGGTGTGGGGTTGTTTTTCAGGAGCTGGGCTTGGCCCCTTAGTTCCAGTGAAAGGAACTCTGAATGCTTCAGCATACCAAGACATTTTGGACAATTCCATGCTCCCAACTTTGTGGGAACAGTTTGGAGCTGGCCCCTTCCTCTTCCAACATGACTGTGCACCAGTGCACAAAGCAAGGTCCATAAAGACATGGATGACAGAGTCTGGTGTGGATGAACTTGACTGGCCTGCACAGAGTCCTGACCTCAACCCGATAGAACACCTTTGGGATGAATTAGAGCGGAGACTGAGAGCCAGGCCTTCTCGTCCAACATCAGTGTGCGACCTCACAAATGCGCTTCTGGAAGAATGGTCAAAAATTCCCATAAACACACTCCTAAACCTTGTGGACAGCCTTCCCAGAAGAGTTGAAGCTGTTCTAGCTGCAAAGGGTGGACCGACGTCATATTGAACCCTATGGATTAGGAACGGGATGTCACTTAAGCTCATATGTGAGTCAAGGCAGGTGAGCAAATACTTTTGGCAATATAGTGTATGTTAGCACAGGAAACAGGCTCAAATAGCCTGTAAATATGTTCAAGAGAACATATTTACACATATTCATGAGATAATGAAGGCTGAATATAAACTAGTACATGCCAGAACCATGGTCTTTTAACTCCGGAATCCTCACCAGGGTTTATGCATGACTGGATATGAGTCTTCCTCACTCAGTAAAATCATCCCAATCAGGTATGTGTTCAATCAACCAGAAAAGGAAGGAAATTGGATTCCTGAGAGCCCGTTCTAATTGTTTCTAGTTGAGCTGAAAATTGCATTTCCCCCTGCCTTATTAGAGATCATGATCCTGTTCGGTGGGAGTGTGGAAATTTCTTAGACTTGATTTGGATGAGCTGATTTTTTTCGTATTTGTTTTCTTGTATCTCCAGAGGCAGGACGGCCTGATGCAGCGCTCCATAAGGGAGGTGAACACGTCCAGTCGCTGGTGTGTGCTGTGGGATCTGGATGAAGATACGCACTACAGTGTCCAGGTGAAGATTGGAGCACATTTCACATGAAACACGCAGGAAGTTCTCTAAAAATTCGATTTATTGTCAGCTGTTGAGTCCCTAATTTGTCCTAAATACCATCAGCCAAAGGATTTTAAAATAAGCAGAGCAAATATATGTAGTGAATTTTCCATCATTTTGTAAGGAATATGTTTTGTGTCGATGCCATTTTTTGTCCTGATACCTGGCTGTGCAGTATTGGCCAATACCAATACAATACCGATACCATCTGTTTGAAACTGATGTGTGTGTGTGTATGAAGAACTGCATTCTACTTGGATGTTAAATAATTGCCATCATGGCTTCGTCGAGCTGCTGCCTACCTTTGTGAAGCAGGAAAAAGAATAATACAAAGTGAATCCAGTAGAACTTTTTGTTACTTTTGGCCCTCAAAATGGTATCTGTGCCCTATTTGTCGGTACTCACCGATGCAGATACTGGTATCGTTATCGTTGCAACACTATTTACAAATGTAACCTTTAAAAAAAATGTTATCAAAAAGAGATTTTACGTTTTCAGGTTTTATTTTTTAGACACCATGTCTGCTAATACTACTAGTACCACTTATACTAGGAATAGTACTACTAGTAAAATCATTAATACTAATTTTGTTACCAGCACCACTAATACTAATGCCAGTTACCTTCAATACCATTTCTAGTAATACTACTAGAACTTCTGCTACCATCACTGCCCCTATGAATACTGCCACTACTACTACTAGACTACTACCACTGAAAGTGCTACCATTACCACTCGTAACACAACTGCTACCTCTATTATAAGTACTAAAACTACTTTTATTACCACTATTACTCCTGCTACCACTGCTAATACCATTTCTACTAATACTACAACACTAATGCTACAAATACTACAACTATTACTACTACCACTACTACTAGTAGTGATATCACTATTAGCACTACTACTACCAATACTGCCAATGTTGTGCCAGTTCATAGTAAAAAAAAAAACAAGCTCAAAGTTCAGTTCAAACAGCTGAAAATAAACTGGTTCAAGTTCATTTGGTAAATTACACCACAATCCTGTAGAATAGAACCTCATATTTCACTCTTTAAATGTGTGATCATAATATATAGAAAGAAATGGAAAACATTTGATGCAATCAAGGTATACTGTATGAGAAGTCCAGTGTTGTGCCTCAACGCGTTCATTGAACGAAAGTTCATGAACTCGTTCATATTTTGGGCGAACGTGAACTGAACGTACTGTATTACTGCCTGATGAACGTTATTGTGAACTCGTTCATTCTGGTGTCTGTGAACGGCACGCTCTCCCAGTTCAACTCCGTTCAATAGGTTGCCAGATTTCTATAGAGCCCTCCAGGCGAAACCCCGGCTAAATCACACCGTAAACAGGCCTTAATATGTAGCGGGAAAAACACCCAATCTGGCAACACCAGCTACCAGTGTCGTAGCTTACAGCCGCGTGCGTCATCAAAACAAAATGCAGCGTGAAAGCCACAGCAGCATGGAGGCGACTGTGGAGGCGACAAAGCAGCAGCATGATCACTTAAAACAGTTTTATGACCAGGTGGTCGGTGAGGATGATGGCAACAATCTTACATTTCTCTGCAAACTTTGCCCGCCGGCTTTCAGTAAAAAATCCGTACTTAAACCTGCCTGGTATAATTTTCCAGGATTCCTTTTTAGTATGTACTGAAATGGGATTTCAAATGGAAAAAAATATTAAAATTAAAAAAACATTTGCACCTTAAAGACTACTGTCCTGTTTTTCTTTTAATAATTCCTCATAAAAAAGACCATTCCAGCAGCACATTTTTCCTGATGTTTTTGAGAATATACTGTAGGGGTGAAAGCTGCAGCTGCTACTAGTGTGGAGTGAATGGACAGCAACAAAGCATTAAAGCAACAATGGGGAAATGCTGTCCCTTCAATGCTAATGTAAACCCTGGTTGGATAAGGATTCAAAACTGGATATGAAGATGAAATCTGATGCACAGTTTCAGTGTTACAACTGATAAAATAATTGCTGTCTGTGGTTCTACAGTAGGCTATGGTTTAATTGAGCAATATATGAAAAAAAAAGAACTATGAACTAGTTCATTTTTTGGAACTGTGAACTTAGTTCAAAATTTTGAACTATGAACTGAACTAGTTCATTTTAAAATGTGTGAACTGAACTTTGAACTAGTTCACTTAGAACTTTCCCAACACTGGTGCAGTCAATGTGCAGCCTTTTATTTTGCTAAATTACAGTGAGCTTCAGAAACATACAGGTAAATTCAGGTTCTGCTGAAAAGATCTTCATCAAAATGATTTATTACATTCCTCATTCAGTAGCAGATATTTCCTAAAATAGCTTGGATGCTTTAATTTGCTGTTTTGCTTTAAATCTGAAGTGGACGTGGCTGACATACGGACTTGTTTTAGTCCCGGTGGGCACAGTTTGCAAAAAAACTAGATTTTTTTTTTCTATCCGAGTATTCCTTTCATAGTTCGTAAAACTCTGTTAAGTGCTCTGCTAAACTGGCTGCAGAAATACCAGTAGATGAGTCTGAATCACGCAGACTAGTACTAGCAGTAGACAAGCGTGTCTGTCAGGTTGTTTATATTGTTATCAATTGAATGCGAGTGGTGTGCTGAGTATTCTCAGAGTGAATGTTGCTTTTGTTCACACTCATTACCTCAAAACTGATCCGTTCAGTTTACCATTCAGTAAAAATATGAACGTAATCAGTGAACGCCGTTCATTGATTGCATTCTTGCACAACACTGACTACTAGTTCTGTCATAGCCCCTGATTCTACTACAACTACTACTTCTGAGTACTACCACTATTACCACTCCTAAAACCTGGTTGATGCCTGACACGCAATCCCCGCAGCCAAAGTACATTATTTTTGGCTTCCAAGCCCCTCTGCTCTGACTCCATGCAGCCAGAATTTCCGCAAAGGAACATTTGTAACTACATGGACGGATCCACATGGAAAACATGGCGACCGGGCACCAGCTCCTGCTTGTGAGGGTGTGCAAATATAAACATTTAGAGACATCCTGTGATTTAGCTCATAAATATCTCCAGGAAAGAAATTACTGTCACTCTAGAACAGCATGAAGAGACTTTGATAAATTTGTAAACAGCTGTGTTTTCTACTTCCTCGATTAGTGTGGCGTTGTCATCTTGCTCTTTGTGCCGCCCGTCCTCAGAGCCGGATGCTATGTCAAGCCTCTTTTTCCATGCGGCAGGTTCACGCGTCAAGCATAATGAGGCCTTTATCCGACCACTACTGTTAAGACTGTTACTGCCTCCTCTACCACTGATGCTAATAGTAAAACTTTTCCGCTTACTATGATTACGTTGGTCCAGAACCAATTTGAACACTATGGGCGGTTGATTACTATATCCGAATGTATCCGTTTTTTTTACTTATTTTAAATGGAGAATATCATCTAAATGCCATTTGTGAGGTTTTTCAATGAGAAAAATGAAATGAAACGGATAGCTTCCGCATTTACTGAATTTACTGCATGTGCGCAGACATAACTCTGGTAGCCTATGTAACTTATTGTGTCCTGTGCATCAGCTCTGCTGTGCCGCTGGTGCATTTTTTTAACAAGTCTGAAAATAAAGCTTAAAACAAATGCTTAATCACAGCACAGTACTGCTCACATAACTCTGATAGCTTACAGTAGGCCTATGTAACTTGTTCTGTGCGTCGGCTCTGCTGAGCCGCTCGCCTAGCGGTTTCATAGAACAACAACATAGAAGATAACTGCATAGGATACAGAAATTTAAAGCTAGCCTACCTCTGTTTTGTGTTGCGGATCTGCTGCGCCGCATTAAGAAATCTCTAACATATTTATCCATGGTTCTCTGGATCAGAGTCTTCATCCGTCAGGGACTCTGACACCGGAGTGCTGTAATCACTTTCGTTCCACTTATTAATTATTTTTGCACAGGTTTACATTCATAAAATGGCCAAAAATGAACATTATAAGTGGATTTCTTGATTACTATAAACAGCATTTGTATAGAAATAATTCTGTCCCAAGCCTTTTGAGCTATATAAGCGGTTGATTACTATATCCATGACCAGTATAAGAGGATTTCACTGTACCACTACTACTGGTAATATTACCAATGTCAGGATTTGTTTGAGGGTTGAGGACCCAAAAGCGGAGGCAGGCTGTAAGAGGTGAATTTATGGTTGGTTTAATGAAGAGTAACTGAAAAAGCAAAGTCCAAACAAATAGGCAACCAAGAATCCAAAAACCAAAATGAAAACAAAGTCCAAAAGAAAAACAAACAAGAAACCAGGAGTCCAAAATTTAAGAATTCAAAACATGAAAAAATAAGAAGAAAACAAACCAGAAAACCATGGAGACATCAGGGAATCAAAAGTCAAAGTGGAAGGCTCAGAGAGACGAAGTTGGAGCATGTGAGACAAAGTTAGACAAGGACCCAGCAAAGAACAGAACAGAGTATTTGTAGGAGTCTGAAACAAAGAGAGGGTTAACGAGCAGATTGGGAGCAGGTGGGAGCAGGGCAGAAACAAGAAAGGAGCAAGAGAAAAAGGGAGAACTCAAGAGGGCAGAAGAGGGCAACAAATAAAAACCTGAGAACTAAATATAAACCAAAATAAGAATTAAACCACTAAGACTATAAAACGTGGAGTAAAGCAAAACTAAACACTCAAAAGAAATAACATAACAGAGCCAAGACTGAAACAGTAACTAAGAATAAACCAGAGAACACAGCAAAATAAAATTAAAACTAGGGATGCACGATATTGGGATTTTGGCCGATATGCCGATATTTTAAAACTCATGTAGCCGATAACTGATATGATACCGATGTTAAAGCTGGACAAAAATAAGTAGTCATTGAAAATAGCAGTTTTGTTATCCATTTCTGACACTTTGAAAAATAATATACTCAAATATATTTTTATATGCTGATATCAAATTGATCTTTAAAAACGCGGTATCGATCTATTTTACTTTCAAAATCTCGTGAAATTTCATCGTTCTGTTACAAACTCTTGTGATATTTTGCAAATTCTTGTGAGAGTTTGTTAGTAAAATAGATCGATACCGCGTCAATATATCAACATATAAAAATATGGCAAAATTTCGTGAATTTTCGGGGGATTTCGTAGCATGACGATGACATATAGCAATATTTCATTAGTAAAAGAGATTAATATGGTGTTTTTAAATGGCAATATATCAGCATATGAAGATATTGTGATATTTTAATGTATCAATATTTTTTCCCTCGTCTTTAGAAGTTTTAAGTCTGTAAAAAAGAAGTTTTTGAGGAAGAAGAAGAAATTGTTTTTTTTTTTTTTTTTTTTTAGACTTTAGAAACTCAGAAGCTGATCAAATATCGGGTTAAATATCGGTGGGGTGGCCGATGTCCGATATTCAGTTTTAAGGCCGATACAGGCCGATACTGATAGGGAGCCAATTATATCGTGCATCCCTAATTAAAACCACTAACACTAGAAAACAAGGAGTAAAGCAAAACTGAACACTTGAAAGTAAATAAGAACCAAAACTGAGACAGTAACTAAGAAAAACCCAAGAAACAGAACAAAATAAGAATTAAACCATAAAAACCTATAAAACAAAGAGTAAAGCAAAAACTGAATATCAAAAGAAAAACATAACAGAAACCTAACCAATACTACTAACACCACTACAAACACTGTTACTACTTCCACTACCGACGATAAGAACTCCCTTGGTGTTGAGCAGGTTCTTCTCACAACATGTTTTCTATCTTGGTTGTTGATTAGTTTATTAAATAGTCCTAAGATCAGATTAGATCACAGAGATCAGCAAGATCATCAAACATGGTGAGACTACCAGCATTTTCTGTTCTCCGGCTGAAACATGTCCTCTGATTAGCATGTGTGGGTGTCTAGGCTTCATGCTGTGATCCGAGCCCAGTCAGTCCGTCCCAGCTGGCAGAGAGATGCGCCATAATCATGTCCTCTAAAATCAACCTGCTTTCCAAGTACTTTCTTGTACAGTTGCATAAAATGCTTTCTTTGTTATCCTTATGGCTTTATATAAAAGCTGGTTTGTGTGGTTTTAGCCGGTTAGCATGGAGATATTTCAATTTGGCATGGAATCAGGTTTGTCCCTTTTCTGTTCCTTAGCTCTTCTTCTTCTTCTTCTTCTTCTTCTTCTTCCAGCTTCTTTGGCTTAAATAAATGCTTGAAAATATTAAATAAATGACATAAGAATATAGATTTAAAATAAGACTTGAGAATGACATCTGTTTATGTTGGAGGACTTGCTAAACCTCTGCTAAAGTGGGACCTAAATCTTTAAATGTTGACTATGAATTTGAATAAAAACTAAACAGTTATAGGTCATAAAAGCAGAATACACTTGTCTGTTTAGTACCTGATTGAAGTTTGGACTATATTTAAGTCAGTTTTGTTGCTTTAGAGCAAACAGAAGTATTTTGGAGCTGGTTTTTAACAGTGTTTTAATCTAAATGTTCCTCATCAGATGATTATCTCAGAGGAATTTTCACTGCAGAACATCCTAATTGGAGAACGATCCCTTAAAAAAGGCCAATATGGGACTTTATTAGCTGACAAAGTGCTTTCTGTCCCACTAACCGGCTCTAATTAACTGGGAGAGTTGAATTAAGTGTATCTGTGGCGCTTCTTCATTTAGTTTTTACTGCTGCGGGTTTAAATTGAGCATTCCATCATGTCTCCATTATAGCCACAGTTTGGATGGATCCATAACGGCTCAGCAGAACAGTTCAGGTTGAATGCTCTCATCAGAAGGTTGAGCTGCGGAGGCGAAGAGCTTGATGCCACGCCAGGTTCTGGGGGGTTAAAAAGAGGTGAAAGTCCCAGTGGAGTTATTATCCATGCAGGACGGTTGGGGTTTAATCCAAAGACTTTTCTTTTAAATACGCTAATGGAAGCATGTAGGAGGAATTTTGTAAGGAAGCTTAGTGTCTGAATGAATAATTTCTGGTGTGAAACTCCTCAGACAGCTTTTAGAAAATATGATTATCTCCAAATCTTTGTTTTGTTTGTCTGCGTTCTTCTTAGTGGAGTATTTCAGCCAAAGAAATGTCTTCGGCTTAAATAAGTACTGAACCAACCAATCCTCCGCAGAAGCCAGACGTTACGTAACGCCATTGCCTCCTCGCTCCTCTTCCTCTTTGTTTCTGTACAACTGAACGCTCTCTAACCCTTTGTAGGTGCAGTCTGTCGGCCTCCATGGCGACAGCCAACCCAGCCGTCCCGTCCACTTTAGGACGTTGGAGAAAACCGACCATTATCCAGCCGGAGTCCTGGATCACCGTAAGTACCAACGAAAAGAAAGACAGTCTCGAGACGGCGTTGATGTTTTGTAAGGCCTGACTTCCTGTGTCTGCAGACGAGCCGGCGATGGAAGGTCTGGGGATGAGTCCTCACCTGCAGACCGGAGAGCTGCTCATCATCACCACAGTGCTGCTGCTGTGGGCCGGTCAGTCTGCACCTCTTCTCTTAAACGTCTGGGCGAGCGCCTCCGTTTGCATGTTTTAATCTTTGCTCTCCTCACCGCCAGCCGTCATCGCCCTCTTCTGCCGGCAGTACGACATCATCAAGGACAACGACTCCAACAGCACCAAGGAGAAGGCCAAGAGGCCGCTGGTCCAGGCCAGCACCTCCTACTACAACACGTCAGCGGGCAGCTCGCCCATTTACCACAATGGAGCCGTCCACAGCAGCAGGGTGAGGCCTTTGTGAGCCCGCTCTTGTTCTGTTGTTTTGAAGATATGTTCCTGGTGGTCTCTGAGGAGCCTTTAGTAGCTGCAGCAGAGATATTAGAGTTACTCTGAGGGTCACATGTCACTGCAGCTCCCCCTACTGGACATACCATAAATAACAGACATCTGGAGATAATAGGAAACCAGAAAAACTGTATCCCTTATTCTAAAATCTTTGTGTACTTATAATGCATCCTACATCCTTTCTATTCCTCCTTGTCTATCCCTTTCTTCCTTCCTTCTTTGCTCTTTTCCATAATGTCTTCTATTCTTTTTTTTTTCTTCCATGTTTTCTAATTTCCCCCCTCTACTTTCTCTCCTTACAGCCATATATCCTTATTTCCTTTGTCATTTCTCCATCCCATTGGGCCCTAAAGCTGTAGATCTAAACTCTGCCTGTGGTTGAAACATTCTAAATGAATGCTTAGTCAACCTTGATCTTTCATTTTTGAATGTGAGTCCTGATAGATAAGCAGGAATGTGTATGGAGAAGTTGAAAGTTCAGAGATAATCAGTTTCTGGTTATTTTATCACCTCCAGTGTCCTGCAAAAATATGAATTCCTCTTGACCTGTTCCCAATCGTGTGTTTGTTTCTTTTTTGTCCTTTTAGTCTCATATTTTTGTATTGTGGCAGAGTCCTCACTTTCCTCCATCTTGTTTTGCAGCTACATCGAGCCTCTTCTTCCATCAGCATCATCAGAGTCTGATGCTTGGAGTCATTTCTTCTCAGGAGGAGGATGGACACAACCCTCCCCATGTGGAAACACAGACCTGCTGGGGCCCCCAAACTGATGTAAAATACCTGCAGATGAAGGAATGATTCAGTGCTGCCCTCTAGTGGCAGAAGAGAATTCCTCCAGCTCTCATGGACTAATGCTGCTGCTGCTGTTGATGTTTCAGGGTTAGAAATAGTAGTAATGGACGATCTTAAATGATTAGTTGAGCTCATGTTTCATCAACAGTGATTTAAATGTTCAGCTTTCATCATGGTTTGTATCTGGAGATGCATCCGAAGTGTTAGTGATGAACTTTGAGTGTAATTTTGCTGTGATGGTGGTGAATTTACACTGTAAATGATTCATTAAATCAAGTTGAGATTTTTGCATTTTTTCACACTTTTTGACATTCGTCTGGTTGAAAGGGTTTGTTTTGCTGCATGGAGTCTAAAGATGAGGAAAATATGTGTTATATTTTTACAAGTTGTAATTAGAAATAATTTTTATAGGAAGCGAATTGTCTTCGATTGTATTCTTAGCTTTAGGTTTTATTCAGGCCGTTTGTGTAGCTTTTATGTTTGTAGAATTTATGTAACGACCGATAAGAGAGCAATTAAGTGGTTTTCTAGACAGAGTATGGAGTGAATTTCGTTCCATTATTGGTGCAAACAGCTGAATTTGTAAAAGGAAATTTACAAACATAAAAAAAAAAAGATAAATCTATATCTATGAATGAAAATTTTAAAAACATATCAAAGTAATCAAAAAAATTAGCCTGACGTAGTCCTACTCAATTCTACTCAGAATGAGTCTGATACTGCTCCATAGAGCTGTGATTATGGGGCATGTTTTGAACGAACCAGGAAAAAAAATGCCTCTGCATACAATTGGATAGACCTACAACCAATAAGAGCAATGGAGTGCGTGGCGTATGTTAAGCGACGCATAGTTAACAAAAATCTAAGCGTGCAGTTGCACGCCTACAATAAGAAGATGAGCCTTGATCGCGTTTCTCTGTTCCTCTTTTAAAATTAATTTGCTGTCGATATCTTCTAGAACAGATCTAATAGCATAATCTACACACCTCAACTCTCCAGCGGCAGCCATTGTTGTTGTCACCCAAGCGCGCTTTGGTCATGTGGTTTATTACGTTACTGTTGATCATCTGTCCATCATCGTATAAAGCCCGCTTTGACAATTTGATTGGCCCGCCAGATATTGTGCTAGCATACTCGCGCTACTACTGAGCAATGCCAGACCGAACTTCCCGACCTCATGCGTTGTGGGCGGGACTAAGTTCGGAATGGCACCCAGGCTACAAAAAAAATAAAACAAAAAAAAACACGGTTTTGAGAGAAACTTTGCTGTTTCCTTATTTTTTTTTTTGTTTCCATTTTTTTTTAATATAATTTTACTTTTGGTAATTTTTATTATATTTTATCTTTCGAATTGCACTATTTTAATTTGTTATTTTTCAGTTTTTATACATATATATTTTTTTCAATGTTATTTTTTCAATGTTTAATTCTTTCAACAATTTCTATATTATTTTTCAAATTTTTTTTCAAAACTGAATTTTACAGATCACATTCTCCTCACTGGTGGAGGGCAGGCTTTCCTCTAGACTGTAGATTCTTTTCAAATTGTGTTTTATAGATCACATTCGCCTCACTTAAAGCCCAATAGAACCACCCGCTCCTATAGAGTCCAGAGGAAGGAGCGAAGATGATCTGGATGGACGTAAGCATCATTTTTACTGATCAAGAGCAAGTGTTTGTATTGTGCCTTAAGCGAGGAGAATGTGATGTATAAAACACAATTAGAAAAGAATGCAATTCGTAAAACTTCATCTGAAAAAGAAATTTAAAAAATAGCATTTGAAAATATAAAATCAGTAAAAAAAAACTTGTAAAAAGAAATAAAAAAAAATACAGGAAGATTTTTTTTTATTTATTTAAAAAAAAACAGTAAAGATACTCTCAAAAGGTTTTTCAAAGTTATATTTTTGGATTACCTTTTCTTTAAATTTCTATTCACCAGATGTGTTATTTGCCTGCAACAATAATGGAACAAAATTCACTCTTCATTTTTTTTATTCCTGTTTCTGTGTCTTTAATCGATCCTAACATGAACTCTATAAATGTAGAAAATCTTCAACCTAAAAGTACAACAGAACGTTAGCGGAAAGCAGCTTCACACTCTTTTTTTTTCTAGACATTGGGGAATTAACAGCTGTTCAGAAGACAGGAGGGTAAGTCACCAAAAGCTGTGATTAAGGCTTTGACCAGGCTTATTGATGGAAAGTTGAGTGGAAGGGAAAACAATACAAGTCACAAAAATAACCATTGCTTTTTTGATTGGCAGTTGTGATATGAAGTTCATTTAACAGTTTGGACTTTTATGTTTTGGTTCTCTGATATAGGATTTAACCCAGAGGGGTGAATGTGGCTGTGAATTTAAACGTGTTCTGCTATCAGATTCCAAAACTGTTTCAAGGGGGAACTAAACATGGAAGTAACACGCCTAGCCCCCTGATTGGATCAAAGTTACACAGTGTTGCTTTAATTTCAAATGCAATTTTGCACATTTGTGCACATTAATATATGCTTGGATCCAACACTTTATGACAGCCACCACTTTGCCTTGAATCTTTGTGGTAAAGGCTCCTTGTGGAGGGTTTCATGGATTTCCTGCTGAACAACTGTAATGTCAGCATGATTGCTGCGTCCATAACACATAATTTTCCTTTCTGGCTCACTGAATAGTGTATTCACTTGCTTATGAGCTAAAACCTTCTTTCCCATATAACTTTGTTTTTCTTCCAATTAACTTTCCATTAGTGTATTTCAGTTTTTCTGTCAGCTGTAGGCTTCCGTCATTAGAACAATTAACAATTAAAATATGTCAGTTTGGGCCAAATGAATCTATATAATATGAGAGTTGACAGTTTTTGAGCTTTATCAGTTGAATGTAACAATAATCTTTTTCAAAAACTCTTGATATATTCTTGAAAATAGGAAAATCTTTCAAAGAATGTTTCGTTTAAGAGTCTGTCACTCGCTTAACTATCCTAGGTTTGAAATCTGGTCCCTTTAATAACATTAAATAATCAAAGCTAATAAAATTAATAATTAAATAATAATTATTATAAAAACAGAGCCTAAAACAATCGAAATCGTAGGTCTTCAACAGGGGGTCCGCGACCCCTAGGGGGTCCATGGAGGTGCTGCTTGGGGTCATGAAAGTTTTGGTTGATTAGACTTTTTTTATTTTTTTTATTCCCCCCTGCAATTTTTTCCACTAATTAAAATGTCTTTAAATCCACATTAACATGAATTTAACACACTGTAGTAAACAGATAAATGGAGGCAGAAGATGTCTTTCAGTCATCAATGCACACATTCAGCGACACACAGAAGCTCTTTCAAGCTGGGCAACGTTTCATTCACAACACCTGTCCCATCAACCAGGAATCAGAATCAGAAATACTTTAATAATCCCTGTGCGAAATAATTATTACTTTCGTTACATGACTCCATGATATAACACAATTTCAAACAATATATATAAATAGGGGGTCCCCGCTCCATCTCGCCATCAGCATGGGGGGTCCTTGGCCTGGAAAATGTTGAAGACCCCTGATCTAAATCATAAAAACACAATTAAGTCCTTTTCTAACCTTAATTTTAATTAATTATTGTGTTTTATGTTAATTTGTCATAATATAAACCAAGTCCTCTTTAAATATATAATAAGCTATTGAAGACAAAGGATAAGATTTGCAGATTTAAAAAAAATACAACAATTTGGTGAAGCAAATATTGTCATGTAGGGAAGCCATTTTAATACAAAAGACTACATTTGAATTTTTCCTGACAGACAACATTTATGCGTCTTTAAAAAATCACTTAAAAGCCTCTAATGCCTAGACTCATCTGCAGGTGTCCTACTTTACCAGCAGAGGGCGCCTAAGCTGCATCGTCAGGCTTTGCCCTACATTTTGTTTGGACAGGAAAACACCAAAAAGCTTCAGAAAGTGGATTATTAAAATTTCTAATTATAGATTCTGGTAATTTTTAAAACAACTGTAAGCTAAATTAATGAAATACTTTCACCTTTAGGAGTAAAAATGCTCTAGCTTTGTCTTGCCTAACAAAGCAACACAACCAAATGAAGACAGATAGCTTGAGGAATTATTTATGGTTCATTGAAATGCAGGTTTGCATCTCAGAGGTCAGAGGTCATAGGAAGAAGCTTCACCTGGAGCGCTCCCCGACCTTCTAAAGGGGAATTATTTGCTGCCAAACAAAAGGTGCAGGAATGGAGGAATCCTCGGCGAGGTGTGAGGGAAAGATCAGAGGGAAATATCACGGCCTGCTCCGGGCTCAGAGGCAGTTTTTAGACAAGACTGGGTGAAAATACAGAGAGAGAGAGGAAGGAACTGACAACACTAGAGTGCTTCCGAGAGACGATAAATCCTCTTCTTTCATGTTAGGAAGCCCTCTTGTGTCCTCTGAGTGTTTCTTCTTACAGGTACAGAGGATCAGCTGTGAGTTAATGAGGTTTTAATCTGCAGCGAGTCGCTGCACCCTTCACACTGACATTTAAAGAAGTCGTGGAGCTCAGATTTTATAGGTTGTGTGTTCCAGGCAACGTATTTCACACCATTCAGATTCCAACAACGTCTTAAAACTTGACTGATTTGTAGTGATGGCAAAATCAGGAAACCGCGTTAGATATAAAGGCTATAATTAAGAACTATAGAACCCACCCAGCTTCCTAACAGCTAATTTTGATCTAGTCTTCTTTCCGCATGTTGAGTTTTAAGATCCTAGTCATTGCCTCCAAGGTGAAATACTTTTTCAAGTCTTAAAGGTGTTAAGTCTGGAATTATGGCAGCATGAAAAATGCCCATCCATCCAGGAGGCATCCTACTGTAACCAGATGCCTGAGCCACCTCAACTGGCTCCTTTTGATGGCTCCACTCTGAGTCCTCCCCAGATGAAGAGCTCCTCACCCTATCTCTAAGGAAGAGCCCAGACACACTATGGAGAAAACTCGTTTCAGCCGCTTGTATCCGGGATCTCGTTCTTTCCGTCATGCACAAAGCTCATGACCATTGATGAGGGTAGGAATGTTTGGCTTAGTTCTCTCTTCACCACAACAGACCGTCACAGATCTCCCGCTCCATCTTCCCCTCACTCGTGAACAAGACCCCAAGATACTTAAACTCCTCCACTAAAAAACTGAAAAATACCCAAAACCAGATATTGGCGTTAAAAAGAAACCATTATGCACCAAGAGCTGGCCTTAAAAGCGGACATAAACAGTTTTATGCCAGTATTTGGCAGTATTTACTCCGGCCTCTATTAACTTGCTAACTTTAGCTCCTTCTTCGCGGAACACCGATATTGTATTAATCTCTTGGATTCCAAATTCCTACTTCCTCTTTTTAAAACCCCTGTTGGAAGGTACTTGGCTCTATAAGACCGGACGCAGAACGCTCACCCCTGCGCTCTGAAACAATTGCACTGTGCTAAGCAAAGTAAAGTGCTGTTGATCCACTGACAATGGGTCTGAAATGTATTTTGGAGTAAGCAACTGACAAAAGTATTATATCAATTTTATGAGATATGGAGAGCCAGGGGAAAGAGATTAGAACTGGGGTGATGTGCTCTACTTTCTTAGCTTCAGTGAGGATGCCGGCAGTAGTATTCTGAATCAGCTCCAAACCTGTGAAGACGCTGCTGCATCTACTGGTTGGAGTTACAATATTTTTCAGGTCTTGCTGTGACATTAGTCCTTTGATGTTGGAGATTTTTTTTAGGGGATAGAAGGCTGACTTTGCTTCTGTCTTAAGGAGCTTCTGAAGGTCAATGACTATACCCAAATTTAGAGCCAGATTGGGGGTTTCTAGCTGGATTAATTTAAGCTATATGCTAATTTTTATTTTGATTGAGCTGAAGAACATTTTGTCCCATCTATTCATCGATTTGATCTCTTTACACAAAGCTTGAAAGGGTTCATAGTCAGCTGGTGACACAGTAATAAATAGCTGTGTGTCGTCTGCATATTGATAGTAAGCAATGTCATTGAGTATCAAAATCTGATTTTGGGGAGCATCTATATATTAAGCATGGACATTCCTGGAAATAGACATAGAGTGCTAAAAAAAAAGTGTTTCAGATAATCAGACTAGTTTTATTTATTTATTTTTTCTTCATATTAGTTATGAAGCCGACTTATTTAGCCTCAGAGAGTAAAAATCCTCATTTTTCTGCCTAACCCGGGATTCAAACAGCTTTCTAAAGACGGAGCCGTTTTTGTTGTGTATTCTGAGTCACGCCTCGCTGCCAAACCGAGGACATTTGAGTGACTCACTGAACCGACCTTTTTGTGGAAAGGAAGCATGGTTGCCAGGCAGCAGAACCACGGTAAACCAAGAGTGTGTTTCAAATCAGCTAAAATGTATAATGATAAAATAATCTGGAAATATTTTAGGATAAATAGTCCCTTTTTTGTCTTTCTTTTACTGAAGCTGTCTGTTGAAGTGTTGTTTGATTGACAGGTGTCCAAAGAACTGTGGCTGAAAGGAGCTTCCTGTGTGGATCAAAGGCTGTGAATGACTCAGGTAAATGTCAGGACATCTGGAAAAATGCCGTTTTTGTTCCACCAGAGTGGGCCAGAAAGGTCTGAACCATTATTCCCACCCAGAAACTGGGATGCCAGTGGTAATCATCATTCTTCCAGGCTTTCAATACATTCCTGACTTTTAATCAGTCCAATAACAAGCTAACACCGACCGCTGATAAAACCCGTGAGACCGTTCCACTTCCAGATCAATATTTGAACATCTCCTTCCAGCTCGATGAGAGCCGTCAGTTAATTATCATCTTATTTACCATAATTATTGGCTGAAAGGAACCGGAGCTGTCTGCCTGGTCCCAGCGCTCTTATTCACACTTCTAATTAAAACTCATCATTATTTTTGCAACGACCTGTTTGTGAAAAAAAAACATCAGAATGGTTTTTGACTCCCACTCCTGCTTTTCCAATTAACTGCTCAGGCTCTCCAGCTGCTGGTCTGTGGAGGGCACCAGTTAGAAAGAGTCAAGAGGCTTTACTGACACCTACAAAAATCTACATGCTTTTAGCAGTAAATGTGACATTCGTATGGAGATCAAATACACACGACTCTGTGGGAACAGGGCTGGCCAAAGCTTCCATGGAGCCCTGAGCAAAATGTCCTTGTTGGGCCCCTCTATTTCTGCCAATAATATAAAACCTGACAATAAACAGCTTTATAATCAGATCCTTTACACCATTACTTTAAACTCATCTGGCAGTGCTTACAGGCTCCTATTTCTATGCATCATCTAAGTTTACATTAATGCTGCAATCACACTGAATTCTTCAAAAGTCAGAATTCTGAGGAAAAAAGTCAGAATTCCGAGATTAAAGTCAGAATTCTGAGAAAAAAGTCAGAATTTTGAGAAAAAAGTCAGAATTTTGAGAATAAAATCAGAATTCTGCAAAAAAGTCAGAATTCTGAGAAAAAAGACAGATCTGAGATTAAAGTCAGAATTTTGAGAAAAAAGTCAGAATTCTGAGAAAAAAGTCAGAAGTTTGAGATTAAAGTCAGAATTCTGAGAAAAAAGTCAGAATTCCGAGATTAAAGTCAGAATTCTGAGAAAAAAGTCAGAATTTTGAGAATAAAATCAGAATTCTGCGAAAAGTCAGAATTCTGAGAAAAAAGTCAGAATTCTGAGATTAAAGTCAGAATTTTGAGAAAAAAGTCAGAATTCTGAGAAAAAAGTCAGAAGTTTGAGATTAAAGTCAGAATTCTGAGAAAAAAGTCATAATTCCGAGATTAAAGTCAGAATTCAGAGAAAAAAAGTCAGAATTTTGAGAATAAAATCAGAATTCTGAGAAAAAAGTCAGAATTCTGAGAAAAAGTCAGATCTGAGATTAAAGTCAGAATTTTGCGAAAAAAGTCAGACTTCTGAGTTAAGTCAGAATTCTGAGAAAAAAGTTAAATTCTGACTTTTTTCCCCATAATAAACTGAAATCAAATGTAAAAATCAGTTAACTTTTTTTATTTTTTTAGTGGCCCTAATTCTCTTCCGTAATTTCAAGTTAATTTAGGCATCAATAAATTGTTTCAGCAACTGATCATACCACTCACTTTTCTTTGTACAGGAAAATATTGCCTTTTATGTAAAGCTTGTAATTTTACGTGGTTTGCATGGTAAAACCTAAAAATTTGCTTGAAAGCTCATGCTTGAATGCAGCTTTGGCTGCTCAGATGCTTCAAGATTGGCTGCAGGACTTTTTTTGATGCCCTTCAACTCTAGACTTTTCATGTAAATTGGCTGCTTCAGCTGCTCAAATCACATTCAGTGTGAACGTAGCAGTAATACGGTTGCTAAAATGTGGTTTGCTTAGTCTAAACGTGCCGTTGGTTTATAGTTTGTGGTGAAAGCAGCAATGTGCAAAAATACTCTGTAGAGCAAAATCTATGGAATGAATGTTGTTCAATTATTGTTGAAAGTAATTAAAACATTTTATAAATTGAAAAAAAATGCAAAGCTTTGATAAAAACGATTTTGCATTAACTTTGCAGATTTTTTATTTTACAAATTTTTTTGACTAAGTTTACATTTTCAGATTTCTATTTTCCATATTGAGTTTGACAATTTGCATTTTAGACATAACATTATCTGCACTTTAAGCCCAGTAAAAACACATTTGTTGTTGGTAACGTTCATACAGACCAATAGAATTGTGTCTTTGGTGAGGACAAACCCGCCCATGTCAATCTGGACCCAGCAACAATCTTTCTTGTCATGTATAAGTACTGATTTCTATATGATTAGAGACTTATTGATGCAAAAATGCACATCATCATTATAGAATTGTATTTTTATATATTAACGATATATACAGTGGCGGTTCTAGACAAAAATGTACCAGGTGGCTAGGAGGGGCCCCGCATATTTCTATGGGGGCCCAGAAAAGCATGAAATAAAAATCAGAGCAAGGGATTCAAATATATTATGAGAGCTGCATGTAGGGACATTTCTATTCAATTAGGTTTAATTAAAATTCTATATTTTTAGGTCAATATACATTCATAATTCAGGAATTTTACATATTTTTGACTTAATTTAAGTAAAAATCTGAATTAGAACTCAAGAAAAACTGATAAATTTAGCTGTAAAAATTTTTATTTTTTTTTTATCTGTTTTGAAAAAACATTTAGCAGATGAAAACTGGGATCCTACCTCAATTCCACTGAAGCTATCACCTTATTGTTTTTGGATAATTAAACTGATTTTGTAAGGGAAAAAAATGAAATAGATCCAAAGGACCTATCAGTAACCATGTCTGTTGCAGCGCATATCCCCATTAGAATTTCTTTGAGTATTATGTCTTCAGTAAAGGGGCCATAACAGGGGCCAGGACATGATCTACTGGGGCACTGGCCCCCTTTGGCCCCTGTCTAGAACCGCCCATGTTTATATAGAAATCAATATAAAGTCAAAACCCTTAACAATTAATGATTATCTCTGTTTGTGACCATTAATTCTCCTAAACAAAGTCCACTGCCACCTACTGGCTTTAGAAATGACCTAAGTAGTGAATAAAAGAAACATGGCGGTGGCAGAATCATTATGTGGGACTGCTTGGTTTCACTAGAGACAAAGCAAACAACATAAAAAAATGCATAAAAACATTAAGAACTTGCAAAATACATAGTGTGGCTTACAGCAAAATCAAAACCCAAAACCAGCAGTTGGAATTAAAGCATATTCATGGGTTGGAATGGTCTAGTTAAAGTACGGGCCTAAGTTAAATGGAGAAAGTGAATCTTACCGAGCTTGTGTAATCTTCTATGCATTATAAGAAGCTGCGCAAATCACCTTAAGATAAACTGAAAAATAATTACTTTTTTCCCCTCCTCACAATGCTGCCACTACTATGCTTCACTCTGAGAAATGTGTTTGTGGAGGTAACAATAAAAAAAAGTGCTTATATTTTGTGGTTATGTCTAACTTATCACTGTACTGTTATTTACGCTACAGAAATTGCATATTTCATTGGATTAGAATTTTTTTTAATGTTTATATCTGTAAAGTATTCCATAATGAATGATTTATGACTGCTAATTGCTTCCCGGCGCTCCGAGCCTTTTCCCCAGGAAGACGTCTCTGCTGCGGACTGTAACAAGAGCGGAGGACTTAGAGCTGTCACTCAAACCTCAGTGTGACCTTTTCTGGAGAAAAGGATGTTTTTCAGCCACTTTCTATTAGCCCACAATGTGTGACTGCGCTTCTATTCTTGTGAGAAAAACAAACTTTTATTTCTTCTTATTTAAAACAAAACACAAAATAATATTTTTTTTTAGCTTTCAAGAGTAATTAGAAGCTAAAATATCCAAGATCGAAAAATCAAAGCACAATCCGGTTCATAAATGTTTTTATTTAACAAATCATCAAATACAAACATTGGACTTTGTGCGCTTTGTTGGAATATAAAAATTAGTGAAGGCACATGGCATACATTCATCACAGCATCAAACAATTTTTACAACTTCAAAAAAGTTGCATAAGCAATAAGACATCAGCCAACATGCAGAATCTTTGTTCTCGAACCAGAAGCATGCAAATAGAAAGAGTAAGAAAAAACATTTATGGTTACAATTAACGGCATTCTTATGGGGGTACAAACATGCCACAATTCACTGAAAATGTAAATCCATAAAAAATAACATTCATATTAAATGTATACTTGTTAGTTACATATATTATATTACAAAAATATGTTTTTTTTTAACTAAAATTTAATATCTAATTTATAAATCAATTTGATTTATTGTAAAAAGATGTGCAACAATGTTTACATTTATATTGCGGGCGGGGCAAATGAAGCCTTGGATGTGTGCAGTTGATCTGACGGTGGAAGTTATTTTTGCATAGAATAAACCATAAAAATAATGAAATAAATATTTCACCCATTGAATAGAGATTTATGTTCACTCATATATTACATTGAATGTGTTCATTTCTTAAGTTTTATATTAAAACTATTTGTTTTTAAACATTTTAGACATTCAGATAGTTTGTTTTGCTTTTTTTAAATAAAAATCTTGACACTTTTGGAACCCCATATTAGCTCATACTTTCCACTATTAAAATTAGTTGCTTGAAAATAAAACCTCCACCATTCCTCATATTATATATTTAAATATTATCTCAGTGAACTACAGGCAGCTGTAGTGCGAATAAAGAATAAATAATCAGTAGAAAAATATGAAAAGCCTGTAAACTTCCTTAGTGGCTGCAGCTTATAGGCAGGATAAGCAGGTAAAGGTACAAAAAGTAAACTAGAGCATCAGGAGTGCTTGAGGAACCTTTAAAGTTTAAATGTGCTTCTAGTTATAAAACTCAGCCTCGTCATTTTTGAAAAGCAGATTTTCTTTGAAGAGAGTTTAAGATCATTTATTTATTAGCGACTTGCTAGCAGGTAGGAGTCACATTAAATACAAATGGCAAAGCTAAACAATGCAAGGATCGGGAAATACCAGCTGTGACTATTATTCAAATATTCGATGTTCGTATAAAAATGTTAAAAACTTAAAAAGACTGAAAATTTATGGAAAAATAAGGATTCTGTTGTGAAAGTTAAGATTTCCGGCTTAAGGCTTGGCCTTAAAATGCGTTCAAACCAAATGCGTTTTGGGAATAAAAAAAAACAAAAAACGCTTAAATTCCAAAATTTGTACGCCAGGTCAAACGCTGGTGAAGATGCGGCGACGCAACGATGGATGTTTATCTGCTCTGTTCTGTAGCTCCAAGTAAGAAAGCATCATTATTTTCTTTGATAAGGAAGTTTAAAAAAAGAAAATTGAACAAATAGACAAAATGATCTAATTTGAGCTTCTTTAGTCATCTATCAAATTTCTTGTAGAGGGCGGTGAAGAATTGTGTTTTTCATCGAGAAACATGTTTTCTTTCTCTGTTAAACATAGAATAAACATTAAAAACTTTAGTAAAAGCTTTATTTGCATCAGAGAACATTAATATTTGGCTGAAAAGTTTCTTTAATATTCATATTGATAAAAAAAGGGAAAATCTAAAAATCCTTAATTCCTCTCTCCAAAAACCCAGCCTGCATTTGTTACCAAGTCTTTACCTCTTAACATCTGCAGCATTTTGCTCATGATTTACATCAAAGGCAAAATAAGTGTGGATTTGTTATGTGTTAGTTTCTGAACAATTCCAGCAGAGCAGCAAAGAGAAAGAGCTCCAGAACAAGTTTTAATCCATCAAAGGATTCATCCAAACAAATCCGTCTGTTTTTTCTTTTTCTCTTAAACTGAGTGAATATTTCCCCTTTCAATCATAAAACATGTGTAGTTGGGTTAACTTTTAATTTCCTGGTGGAAACATCTGGTTTGATTGAAATTGGTTGCAGCTTCGAAAAATAAAAAAAAGGTCTGAAAGCTGATCTGAAACGTTTCTAATCTACAATCAGTGCTGATCGCTAAAATATGGAGCGATTCTGGAAATGGCAAAATGTCAAAAAGGTTGTTTTTTTTTGTTTCGAAATCCGCGATGAAATGTTTTATGCCCTCAGAAGCACAAGAATTATCTCCCTGACTTCAATCATTAGATCCAACCCCCCCCCTCCCCCGCCCCCCTCACACCCTGATTCGGTCAAGCTCGTCCCGCTGCGAGTCTGATTGCCTTATTGTGATTCAAATGCGACCATTTGCATACAGCCTCTGAGGCTCAGACTCCACCGCCGCTACGGTCCACCGTCACCGGCCCTCTCTGCTCCAGCGTCTCCTCGGCCGTCTTCATGAGGATGGCCAGGCGGCTGTCGGACACGTGTCCTTTCTTCACGGCGCTCATCAGCTGCGTTTGGGGTAAAAGAGCAGAAACACGGTGGGGAAAAGGTTAGCCTGTCAACCTGAAGCCAGAAGGTCCCTCTGGTAGAAATAATTAGCGTTCCTTCAGGATGAGCAACACCTCTGACCAGCTTTACATCCCAACGTTTGAAAATCAGAAATTAAAAACCAATATCTCCCTAATCCTGATCCCAATTAATCAGTACCATAAATAAAATTAATTTCTCTGTTTTATGCAACCATCTTTCAAATAAAACAAAGATTCTCCTAGGTAAAATAATTGAAGACAGGGTACAAACATGGAAGAGGATCTATGATGCTGTGGGATTGTTTCTCTGTCGACAACAGACTAAAACATACATTTGAACATTGAACACTGGTGGTGCTGTGGGACAGTTTGGTTTAATAAAACTTTTAAAATATCAATTAAATTCAGTTTATTTATATGGCTCCAATTCATGACACGTCATCTCAAGACACTTTATAGAGACAATTCAACCAGATCGTACAGTTTGACTGACTCAAAGTTTAAATCTAAGGAAAACCAGCTGATTGCATCAACTCATTGACATGAAATACCAGGAAGTTTTATATAAAAACTGTGTTTCTAGTACCCTGTTAATTTGTCAGTAAGTCACAAAGAAATAGGGATAAAAAGGACGCAAAATGCTTTGAAAATAATATCAATGAGCACTTGAGACAAACGGCAGAGGAAGCGTATTCCCATACCACTAACTGGCTCGGTTTAAGAATTTTAACGTTCAATCCTTGTATAAAATTAAATAAAAATATTGTTAAAAAAGGACATTAATAAGTGGATTTTTTACATTTTTTTATTTAACTTTAAAAAGTAACTTTTAACAGTTATTCATCCTTTTTAGTGGTAGTAAACAAAGCAGCAGTTATCTTTTGAATGAAATAACCGGTTGTAAAATATGTTGTAATCAGGCCATAAATGGTTCTTCAGAGAAAAAAAAGGATAAAAATCAGCCTTTCTCCATATTATTGCTATGCAATATTTTTTATACTTTAACGGTTTGTAGATCATTTCAATCCTTATTGAATCCCTCAGAAGAACATGTGAATGAAAATACAGCTGAAGTAAAAAACATGGGATATACTTTTCTAAAGTCATCTGAAGGCATCAGAGCTAGAAACCAGTTTGACTATTCCCATCATATGTTAGCCTACCTGCAGGAACTCGTCGATTTCCACCTGTCCGTTCTTATTGAGGTCCACCTCGTTAAGGATTTCATGGAGTGCGTTCTCGTCGATGTGAACATTGATGCTCTGCAGACGGGGGGGGGGGAGAACGAGGGATCAATGGCACGTAATGAGGAGGAGAGGAAACCGGCAGAAAGGGACTTACCCCTAAGACTCGCTGGACATCAACTGTTGTGATGAAGCCTTTGGACTCTTTGTCAAACTTATGGAACCGGTTCTTGTACCTATAAAACAAATCCTAATTTTTAGGAAGGGGGAATATGAGAAGTGGGACTTAGAAGGTGAAAGAAAAAGAACAGTACTTGACAACTTCTTGGTAGTCCAGGTTGATCTCTGATGTCTTGGTAAGCTGCTCTGATCGAGACCTGTAGCCCATCTCATGGTACAGAAACTTTTTTGCTGCTTCCAGCTCCTCCTGGATTTCACATCAGATACAGAACCAGATTGATAAACACAATCACTTCATTTACACTAAATAAAAAGCCATTCTTTAAGTAGAGGAGGAGCGTAGGTGTCCCGTACCGTCCTCTTCTCTTGACTCCAGTTCAGCTCTTTGCCCATGATGTGGACGATCCGGGGGAGCGCTTCGTCCGCCGCCTGCACGTTCAGGAAGCCCAACCTTGTGCGTCGAGCGATGACGTCAATGGCAGTGCAGGCGTACTCCTTGATCGCGTACAGCACCTGGAATAAGGGACCTGGTCTTAGAGAGTCCCTGGATGCTGAACTGGAAGGTTCCCCGTAAGATGGTGACGGCTTTACCTCTGCTTCGATGTAAGGGAACTCGGACACTAGACGTTTCCCAACGATGGGCCACCTCTGGCCTGTAACCTTTGCCATTTTGGCAACGTCAAACGCTTTCCCGCCATAGGTTGAGGCCAGATGCTGAGCGACCTGCAGCAAAAAAATACAATTACACAAAGAAACGAGTCATCATGGATAATCTGAGTCCATTTCATTAAGATGTCGCAGAATTCCTCTTCGAACCCACATGGTATGATTTTAACCATAATGTTCAGAACCTTCCAGTGTCCGTTAACTGAACATTTAGATTTGACTCAATACAAGCATCTAAAATAACCCAAAAATAACCATTTCCCACTGGCTGAAAAACCTGTTTAAACTCGGGAACAAACTACTTTTAGTGGCACTGGGAGGAGCTCACTGACGCGTGTCTACCTGGGGCAAAGGACTCGGCAAGCGGCACACTGATCGCATGCTGTGGGATTTGCGGAGTCCCTCTGGGCTACATATTAGGGCCCATTCTTTTCAAATTTTACATAAACCATCTTTCGGTTTTTTTTTTGTAGATTTTTATGTTAATTGCTCATGTTATTTAATTTCCCATTTAAAATACAAAGTATTTAGGATTGAATTAGGGCAGGAATAATTTTTTAATGTGTTTTGATCTGGACTTTGCAAGGGGCTGGAGTTAATATCCTAAAACCCTACAAGTACTGAGGAATTATTGTTGGTTAGAAATAGCCTCTTAAAAACAACTAATATATAACTTAAAACATAGAAATACTTGGATTCTACCGTTTGGCCTTTGTTGCATCCTGGGGGAATGGTATTTATGAATAGACCTTGGCAGCTAACAATATGCAAACTAGCCCTTAAGACAAATTGTAAACATGTGTCAGGTATTTTTGTACATAAGATTTCACAGCTACTGTAAGGATTCCTTAAGTGTGATCAAATTGTTTTAGCAGCAATCACAACCAAAATGTTCCCTGTTTTAGCGTATTTCCTTCTATTCTAGATCGTCTCAAGCGTGATCAGTTACATCAACTGGTCTGTAGCAAGCCACTTTTAGGTCTTTGGTAGAATGATGCTGCCATTACTATTCAAACTGGTTACTTAGTCCAGCAGGTTTAGGGACATGCACAATAAACTACACACAAATTGTTTTAATTGTAAATCACAAACTTAAAATATGGACAAAAAGATGAGTAAAAACTTCCTGGTAGTACATAATCTCAGTCAAAGTGCATCTTTTAGATTTATGAATGAAATGACAATACTGCTACTAAAAAAAACACTCAAAGGTGTGCTTTAAGTTGTCATACTTATTTGAAGAGGAAACATCAACGACTGCACTGCTTTGTCAATGAGGTATCATCTGTTTACAGAACACAGGGGCCTATTTGTTATTCAGATGGATCACTTGCCGATCATGTGAAAGGGCAAACCCTGTCCAAATATCAACAGTGACCTTTTAGGAATATTCTTCAGAACACCATAGCAGCTGTGAAAGCTTCTAATGAGTAGAAAGTTTACTAGAGGCACCTTTTCACCAAGAAACTATCGTCTGCTGCTTTTAATCCAAACTGGATAATTACGCCGCATTTGACTCCGGTCAATGTATCCTTATATGAAGATATTGATGAATCCGGCAGCCTTCACAGCATTCTGTATGACTTTTTTTTTTATATTGAACAAATGTCAGAGGAAGCTTTAATGTCACCACCAGGAGTGCTGCTGGAGAAATGTACCAGTCTCACTGAAACTCTCGACAGGTTTGTTTTCAGATCGCCTTGTTTTTTAAGCAGTCTCTTCTTGGTCTGTACCTTACTGACCAACATTCAGAGCAACCTCAGTTTGACAGAGTAAGGGAAAAGTTCTCATGGAAGAACTGATTTAACAGGTATGCTAAAATATCATCTAAAGGGCGGGTTATACTTCTGCAACCGCACACATCAAATGTTGCTTGCGTCTGGTCGCGAACCAGTTTTGCTGGTACGCTTCTGTAACGTCGGTCAGGAATTTCTAGGGACGCACAGCAGTTTTCCGTCAAAGTGCAAGGGGGAGCCTATTCTAGAACTCACGAGAACTTCGGTGGATGGTCAAGAGAAGTTCTTCGGCAGCGCCGGCTGGAGTGTTTATTTTCCAAGACAACAATGGCGCGTCTGGAAGATATCACTGTCACAGAGATGGATCTAGAGTATCCATTGTTGTTACTCCTCGGTATTTAAAAATGGTCTGACCCAGCACAGAATCAAGAAGGACGACCACACAGACAGCCGGAAAGGCATACCAAGGACCAATCACAGCTGCTTTTTGTCTGCACACGTCTGCGCAAGTTTGCTAGCGTCCGATGTATAGTCAGGATTTTTTTTATCTGTGCACAGAGACAGATTGACAAATGACGGTTTCAGGGGCTATGCGTCAGAAGTATAAATTAGCCTTAAGACAACCTAAATCCAAAACTTTATCAAAGTATTAAAAAAAAGAATATTATATATTTTACAATTATTTTTTGGTACTTTTTTGACAACTTTAATTGCTGTGGGTTGGAGAGGTGTTAGCTTCAATTTCTGTTGGATGAATTGGTGTTAGCTTTAGTCGCAGTTGGCCAGAGAGGAGTTAGCTTCAGATCCTGTTAGCTGGTGATTCATTAGCTTCAATTGCTGTTGGTTGAAGAGGGTTTAGCTTTAGAAACCTTTGGCTGAAAAGGAGTTAGCTTGAGTTGCTGTTTGCTGGCAAAATATTAGCTTTAATTGCTGTTGGTTGAAGAGGTGTTAGCTTTAGTCACTGTTGGCTGGGGAGGAGTTAGCTTCAGTTGCTATTAGCTGGTGATACATTAGCGTTAATTGCCGTTGGTTGAAGAGGTGTTAGGTTTAGTCGCTGTTGGCTGCAGAGAGTTAGCTTTAGTTGCTGTTAGCTCAAGAGGAATTAGCTTAAATTGCTGTTGGTTGAAGGTGTTAGCTTTAGTCAGTGATGGCTGGAACGCCGGTAGCTTTGGTTGCTGTTGTGGCGATAGCTTTAGTTGTTGACTGCTGGAGAGGCATTAGCTTTTAGTTTATTATTTAGACTACATTATGCAGCCATTAATTAGTGTTTCTTTTAATTAAACTAACCGTTACTTGACCAGTTTTTAGCTTTGATTGATTTTGTTACAGTTGGGAGTTTTTGTAAACACATTTTACACAATTCAAATCAAATGCTCCTGACTAAAATAAATACATAAAATGCATTTACACGGAAAAGTAATTGCATTGCTAACAGCGTTGTCTGAGTAGAGGACTGATCTTTCACCATGCACCTGGAATACATTTAAGTTTAATGTGAAACCTTTTTTTTTTTTAAACTTGGAGGTAAATGTACACCAAAGAGCAGTACTTTGAAGAAATATTAATGGAAAATCCCTTTTTAGAAGCTCTAAACTGATGTTTGGTATAGAAATAATTATAACACTCTTCAAAGGTTTATCTGCTGGTTAAAAGGAGAAAACATGAATGTCGTACCTCCTTCTCCAGGCCGTAGTCCTGCACCAGACGGATGTAGAGGGTTGGGGTCCAGCCCTTGGCCCCCTCCAGCATTAGACCTACAGTCCTACAAGGTTGAGCTGAGAGGCTGTGGGATTTAATTGCTTCATCTAGAGTCTCCTCAGCCATGGATCGGTAGGTCGTCCACTTCCCACCTGGATACACAGAGCTCAGAGTTAGACTAACACATTAGTTTCAGTGGAGTTTTCCAAATGGTGGCCAAGCAGACCTGCGATAGTGACCAGCCCACTGTCACTGATGGATACTATGTGGTTCCTGCAGATTGACTGGGTGTCCTTGGAGCTGGGATCAGTCACCAAGGGGCGGATGCCGCTCCAAGCTGCCAGCACGTCTCCCCTCCGCACTGAAAATGAAGCAGAGTTGTATACTATTCAGGTAGTCACTGCTGTAGAAACAATATAAGCCGAGTCCAATACCTTCCACGTCTGGGCTGAGATAGTTGCGAACTTCCCTCAAGATGAAGTTGATGTCGTCTTCCCCTGGAATGGGGTGGGCTGTTACGGTGGTGGGGGAATCGGTGGTCCCAGCGATGGTCATCTTCTCCCAGGGCAGGAAGAAGATGACACGGCCGTCGCTCGTGGCTGGATCCAACAGGCCCATGTTGTCAGGGCTGAATGGAGGAAGGTTTGAACATTTTTAATTCGACAGAGTTGGGAAAATAAAGGACAACATGGCATAAAAGATGAGAGAAGGAGGGAGGTACGGATATGAGGGGGCAGGGTGAGGTGAGCGCAAAAGATGAAGAAGAAAATGAGGTGGTTGGCATTTGTGTTCAAAGGGCTAGTGCTCCCTCGGTATTTACTCTATAAGCTTAGCTGAACTTTAAAGCCTCCCACTTCAACAAAACCACTCTATTGCTGAGCCGTTTCTCAACCTGAGAAGATTGTGTTCAACTCTAAGCGAAGGTCAGGTGATAGTTAGGCTCCTCCACTATTTGCAGAAGGGAATGAGAAAACAAAGGGACAAACGTGGACAGGTTAATGCATATGAAACAGCATCAAGCGTCATGTTTCTGCGGTACCTGTAGTATCCCGGAATGACGATGTGGACCCCCGCACTTGGCTGGCAGATATTGGAGATCTCCTGTTTGTCCATCTGCCTCAGAGAGTCAGTGAAGGGTCCAGTGGCATTGATCACACATTTGGCCCTCACGTCAAACTCCTTTCCTGAAATAACAATGTCATCATCTCCAAAACACGTCTGAGGAAAGAGCTTGGAGCTAATGCGTTGAATCAAATGGGGATACTGGGGAAAAGCTTGGAGCCCTCACCTGTGATGATGTCCCTGCAGCGGGCGCCGCACACTTTCTCCTTGCCACTCTGCTGATCTTTGGTTTTCAGAAGGCGGACGACCTCTGTGTAGTTGGCGACGGCTGCGCCATGGCGAGCGGCAGACAGCGCAATGGCCAGGTTCATTCGGGCATCGTTATGCTGTCCTGATGACGAGGACAAAGACAAAAGAAATAAGGTTCTCCATTAATTAACTCAAAGCATCCACTGATCCAGCAGATAGTTACTGTCCACCCATCCATCCCTTCATCTGTGTATCCAACACCCACTCTATCTGTCTATGTATCTTTGCATCTGTCTAGTAACTGTAGTTATGGCCAAAATGAAGCAGATAATTTGGGTGTGTCAAAACCCTCAGATTGGTCAGTAAGACCACTTCGGCCCTGTCACTGCCTCGAAATTGTGGAGCCATTTGTCCGCTTTCTACTGCATGCACCATCGTTGAAGGCCAAAAAACTGGCATTCATTGTTATACCAAGTTATCCTGATTTATCAGTATCACAAATGGGACGGACATTTACATCACCGCACCGTCACAAGACGAGGATGGCATCACTGCATAAACACTCGTTTTTGTTTTTCATGTAAATGACACCGCTGTGTTTGTTTTGCAAATCAAACCGCTTTACACAAGCAGTCAATCACAGTATAATCCCTAAAGGCAAGTGTCCAGATTTTAGTAAAAACAGCCGACATGGCAAGTAAACGGGAAAATAAACAAATCAAAATGATAAGTATTCAAATGAGGTACATTGGTGTGACATTTTTACTTGCCTCAGTTTCCTCATCATGACTAAAACCAGTCTAGATTGTTTCCATTCAATACCATTTCTATATATGGATCTGAATTAACCAATCACAAGGTCTCATCTAGAAACGGGGTCTACCTCAGGGTCCTGTGAAGGTCTGATTTTTCAAAACTGTATCCACCTAATCAGTAGAGTTCAGAACAGAGACCCGACCAGTTACCCACAATTAAAAATAGTTTAGAACCAATCAGATAACCATGAATGTGACAGAAAAACTTTATTTTTAACAAAAAATAAATAAAAAATGCAGCCAGCTGGGGAAAAATTTATGTTATAGAAGCCCTTCCGGGTTTTAATAATGAGCTTTAATAAAACGTTGCTTAGTAGCCTCAGCAATCTTAATATTATGGTTAAAGAAAATCATTGTTCTATTACAAGCATTATGAGCTACAAACACTAACACCTCTCCAGCCTAAAAGGTGCTGTAAAAAGGCATTTTCTGTCCATTAAAAAATTTTGGAATTGGCAGAAGGTTTAAGTTGTCTTTATTGATGTAACTGTAAGAACTTTTTGTTGTTGTTGTTGTTCTCACCACTATCTCTCTTTTTCTTTGAGGTCACCTGGTCAGCGGTTGCCACACATGCCAATGAGCAGTGCTGACAAGGACCTGGTTTTTCCCAATCAGCCTCATAAGGAAAATCCATGCTAACTGAGGATGAAGGGAGATGTTTTGGGTTTTGTTTGAATTTGGAGTATTGTTTAGCTCATTTTGTTGAATTTAATTGTAAAAAAAAATTCCCTCGAGAGGTTTAATTTAGTTGATTGCTTCCCAAACAAAAAATGTAAATGTTATCAAAGTTTCCAACCCTTTTATTAGAGATAGTAAAGGATGATGTTTTAGAAAGCTGGGTTGCTCAAATGTGGGTGTGTCTTTTTTTCTTTGCGCTTCTGCTGTGATTGAAGAAAGTGGAACCCCTGCTCCTCTGCTTTGAAATGTAAGAATTTTTTTTTGCAAATATATCTAAAAAACAGAGCTCTACAATTTTTGGATCCAGTCTGATTCTTTTGTTTTGGTGCGTTTTCCATGCTTCACTGGCCACAAGGTTTAAGTCCACAAGCTTTCTGCCTGTCTACAAACTTTACAGCTACTAAAGCTGAAAAAAAGATTACACTGGATTACACTAATTCATATTTTTTACAATGCATATGTCCAATCTCTTTCTAAATAAGGTTTCTAATAATGTGAAAACAATATATGAGGAAGATCTTACATTTAAACCTTACTGATATATGTGTGTGTAGTAAATTTACATTTCTCACCATTTTTAGCTGTAAAGGGACAAACTTTTGAAATAGTTTTGAACCAAAACACAAAGTTCATTTGCATGTAACATACCATTGGAAAAACCTGAATAACCTCCCTGCCAGGCTCATACACCCAACTTTACCTCTCTTCTGCCAGAAGACACAACCTTGATTTAATTAGCTCAGATGTTTCAGTCTTTGTACTGAGAAGGTGGAGTCCTCCATTGTACCTTATGCACTGGCTGTACACCTGGCTGATAAGGTCAAGCGGGTCTCTCATAGGGGTGGGTATTGGCAAAGAAGTCATGATTCGATTCGAATCACGATTCGCATGCCACGATGCGATTCTATCACGATGCATCACGATACTTGAAATATTGCGATGCAGCGCGATGCATTGCGATATTTTCACTGAACACTGTAGGAAAAGGATACAGCCATTACCAGTGGCTGACTGGCTGGGTATGATCTGGATAGTGTCTTCAATTGATACATAACTGAAAGCAACTGAATTCATACATAGCTATATTTATTGAAATGACTTTTGGAGGTGCTGCCATGAAAACAAATACTGGACAGAAATATTACTATTACTGGTGTGGACACACTGACAAAAAGATCTTAGGATTCATCAAACTTAAAATAACAAAATAAGAATAATCAGTGCCGTTTACATGGCCTCAGGGGTCCTTTTAACCAATGAAACGAAAACATTCAAATGTATATTTCCCCTTTTGCAAATTACGTGCGTCATATCAATTTCGTTTTTACCTTCTTTGTTTTTAAAGCCAAAATGCATCCAAGCATCTGACTTGTAATTATATGGAGCCGGGCGAATTTTCTCAGGCGCCTCCATTTTCCCCCCACAAATGACTCGTTCCAAGTATCCCACGGGCGGACATGCTTGTGACACAAAGCAGCGGGCATCAACACATCTGCTGGACTGGAAGTTGTATTCCACTTGGTTTGGCTGATGTGCGCCAACCATTCATGTATTTTATTTGTTCATTTTTTAAAATTAAGAATCGATTCTTGCCATCAAGAATCGATGCAGTAGATCACAAGAATTAGAATCGCGATGCATCGATATGACGATTATTTTGCACACCCCTAGTCTCTCACAGAACAATGACTGGTGTTTTTGTCTACCTTCTACAACATGCAGAGTTTCGGCTGTTTGCCGAATGTGTGTTAACCAGTGTTGCACCGATACCCATACCAGTGTCGGACAGGGCCCTGATCCAGAACTAAAATGGTGGTATAGGTATTGGCGAGTACCGACAAATAAGGCACCAATACCATTTTGAGAGCTATTGTCACCCATTCCAGATAGGAAATAAAAAAGTTCTGCTGAATTCACTTTGTTTTAGTCTTTTTCCTGCTTCACAAAGGTAGGCAGCAGCTTGACAAAGCCATGACAGCAATTATTTTACATCAAAGTAGAATGCAGTTCTTCATATGTATACACACACATCAATTTCAAACAGATGGTATCGGTATGGTATCGGTATTGGCCAACACTAAACAGCCAGGTGTTGGGTATCAATATCGGGGCCAAAAAAGGGCACGGGCACAACACTAGTGTTAACACAATACCACAATGAGCTTTGAAAGGCACCTGCTGCCGTCTTTCATTTTAGGAAGTGCTTCAAGGGCAAGAATCTACTACACTCAGCATCAAGCAAGGTGGTGGGGTTTAATGATCTAGGTTTATTCTAATGCCACAGAATCTCTCTTTGAGCTTCATTTTACTTACATTCAGCTTTTGACTGACTTTTGGTCTCTTTTTCAAAAGTTTTTTTGGTTTACTTTTTTCAAGACTTGCTTCTGTTACTGGTTTATTACTTTATTTTTTTCCAATAAAAACAGAAAAGAATTGAAGGCAAATTGAAGGCAACCAAACTTTCTACACCTATTCAGGCAATTTGAAGTTAAATTGCTTAATATTTAAACAACATGGAGGGCCAGCCTACTAAGCTCATTCTGTCAGATTCAAATCAAATACCCTGCCATCATTCTCCTGATCATTCTCCTGATGTATTTTGTTGTGTCCGACTTAGGAGTTTGGTCATTTAACTCATTTAACTCATAACTGTATTCTCTTCACTCATTCCAAAGAAATTACACATCATAATTTAAATGGCCAGAAACATAATCGACTTCAACAACCCAGAAGAACCCCAGGAGGGTCTTTGATTTGCATTTGACTTGGAATGAGCTTGGAGGGATGGACTTCCATGTTACTTAAAGGATCAGCATTCCAACTACAGCTGACTTTAGTAAGAACCGACAGAACTGACAAAGACTCCTGGAAAAGAGTCGAAATGTGTCAGAAAAACTGAGTGCACCTGCGTTTGCCATCGATTTAAATCTGTTTTGTGGTTTCCGTATCTGACCGAGAATTTACCCAGGTCTGTTTACTTTGTTCTGACTTCTGGCTTCATTTTGGGCTTTGTTTTATTACGAAAGTACAGCTGTCAGACAGCTAAAGCTGGTCCAGATCTGGGTCATTAACAGAACAGTGATCTCAAAGACTGCATCAAAGGGTGGCACTTGTCCAGTCAAAGTTAGGACCTCAAATTCCTCCACTGATAAAGTCCGATCCAATGATGAAATACTGTGGATCCTAAAACAACCAGGCCGGTTTGTGAAAAAAACGTACCCCAGCTAAAGATAGATACTTTTATGCCCCAATGCAGCAGTTTATTGATTAGTCTGATTGAAGAGAAGAAACCAGGAATAATTTTTCTTCTTATCAGGGTCCATACAGATCAAATCCAAACACTGCATGAAAAAACCTCTAATTAACAGTCATTAATGATGATTGTCATGTGAAGTATTCTTGTTTCCTTGACAGTTTAACAAGAAAACCCAGATGTCTGTCTGAGATGGGCATCAGCCCAGCTGTACCCTCTGCCGATTAACAACCATTGGCGTTTTGAATGCAAACCTGGCACAAATCTAAGGCGATTTGGTTTGAGAGGAATAAATGTTTCTTGACCAGTTTCTGTGAGAGCAAAATAAAGGTCTGCTGTTGGCAGTGGCAGGAGAGAGAGCTGCTGCCGCCTTGTCGTTCCGGCAGACCATTGCGACGCTTCTCTGCAGCGCCGGAAGAGAAGGTCAGGTTTCTAAATGTCACGGGCGTGATTGTTCCAGACGGAATAATTGGAGAAAAGACGCTCCGATCCTCCACCAGCCTGCACTTCCCTTCCCCCCAATTCATCCCGTCAGAGCATCTGATGGAGGAGGGGAAGGATATGGAAATTACTACTACTACTACTTGTGTTGAGCTTCTCTTCTAAAATCTGATTATCAACTAAAATGAAAGGGATCACAAAAGCTGTTCTATCCAAACTAGTCAATGAAACCTGAGTGATCTGCAAATACAGCGTCTTTTTCTTTTTTTGACCCAAAACCTTTAAGTGTCTGCAAGAAAATCAAAGTTATATCAACAAAGAATGACTTCAGCAGAACAGAATTCGAGTTTTAGTAAGGCCTGGTGAGACTCCACAGATAAATCTGGCAGAAAACCTGTTGAGTGACTTTAATATGGGAAATCTGACACAGCTGCCCTTTATTTGTTCGAATAAAAGTACCAAACTTGGTGAGGGAAATGGAGCCTGTACTCACCATCATAGTATACGATGGCCCCTACCAGCTTGTCCTTCTTCAGCATTGGGAAATGTTCCAAAGCTTTGGACTTAGTCAGGACGTAGCTACTCTTCAAGCAGTAGATCCCAGCCACCAAGTCATACATCTTTATTCCTGCCCAGTAGTAAGGCAACTGCCACCATCTGTAATTAAGACCGCATAAGTATGAAGACCAAAGGCGTGAAGAAGTGTTTTTTTTTTTTTTTTTTTTTTTTTGAGGGGTTTAGATTCTTACTTGTAAACAGGAAGCATTATGGGTAACGGTGCTGACAGGTGAGGGGCAATCTCCAGCAGATTGGCTCTCTCGTGCAAAGCCTCTTTCACCATCATGTACTAAGACCACCGTAAATAACCGGCAAGGTGAGATGAAGTTTGAAAAAGGAGCTGCAAATCCAGAGGGAAGGGAAACGGGAACGAACCTGTTCATAGTCTAGCTGCATTATAGCCTTCTGGAGGTAACGAACTCCACCGTGGATGAGCTTTGTACTCCGGCTGCTTGTCCCAGAAGAGAAATCGCTTCTTTCTACTAGAGCGGTTTTGAGGTCTGAGGAAGGAATGACACCAGGGTGTAAGAGAATACTTCGTGAAAAGCTGGATTTCATACATTTGAGCCAACCAGTAGAGGCAGTTGTGGGCTTACTGCGGGTGACGGCATCTAAGGCACATCCGGCGCCTGTGGCCCCCCCTCCTACAACCAGAACATCAAACTCTGGAGTGTCTCGCAGAGTTGCAAGCTGGGTCTCCCTGGAAGGAAGCTCGTCTGCGAAAGGGACCTTCAGCTCTGCCTCGGCTGCCACGTGAGCCAATCGAGCCTGGAAAGAACATACGGAAGTTAATGAATACAACCATTGTGATGGCTTTCGTCTCTTAACCCGAACCTGTATTGCATAGACAGGGCACATAAAGGTAAGAAGGCAGAGCAACACTTTGCCTGAGAAGCTCTGAAACATTATAAGCACACTGTAGGTCCTTTATTCTGGCATCATAATTAGTCAGTGAACTAACATCTGATGTAGCACATATTTTGGTTGGGTTATATGTCTTTAGTCAGTGAGTTCTTAACTTTAAAATTTTTTCTCCTTAGTGAGTGGGAAAAGTTTGTAAACCTTCAATTTTAGTATCAGAATGTGAGTCCTTTCAGTGGATCTATTATTTGGCAGTGGATTTGACAGACTTGCAGTCTTTTAAGGTTAGCTGCAAACTCCAGGTCCTCTTGGGTTGAAGACAATGAATTTACCCCACAATGCCATATAGGGATGATGCCATATTGGGGTGATGGTACACGGAGACAATGCCACGTGGGGACATTGGTTGTGGCTCAAACTAAATATGTTTTGAATGTTTGGATGACTAATAAAGATCAGGTTTAGGAAATTCTCATCCTCGCGGTGGATCGTCAACTGCAGAATTTTGGAGAGTTCCTTCTCATTCTTTCTCTCAAGGTTATCAAGAGCTTTCTCTATAGTATGCTGCTATAGGCTTGGACTGCTGCAAGAAATAACCAATTTTAATTGTTCTGCTTCATTCTATCATTATTCTCCCATTTTGCAGTATTTGTTAGCTGAACCTCTAACTTCATGTCCTTTCTGCTTTTTCTCTTCATGGTAGCTTCATCCGGTGCATTCCAGTTTTGCTGTGACTCCATCCTGGAGGGAGATATAAGCTGTGCTACTACCTTTGTTTATAGATGTTGGAGTTTGACCTGTTTTTCAGTGTAGTCGTGTTTCTCTGTGATTAACTGTAAGTCCTCTCTTCATCCTCTGACCCTGAAGCAAGCTCGAAACTCATCTACCTGGCTGTGTGTTTCCTGGATGGGGCCACCTGTGGAGCTGGCGGTTACCTTTTATATCTCTGCTTCTGTCTCCTTGAACCCCAGTCGGCCTCGGCCGCTCACACCGAGCCTGGTTCTGCTGGAGGTTTCTTCCTGTTAAAAGGTAGTTTTCCTCTCCACTGTCGCTACAAGCATGCTTCGTGTGAGGGATTGCCTTTGAGTCAATGCAATCAGCTGGTTTTCCTTAGATAGAGAACTTTGAACCAATCTGACTGGATGATCTCAGTGCATTGTCTCTGTAAAATGCCTTGAGAAGACATGTTTTGAAATAGCGGTATATAAATTAACTGAATTACACAGGACGTTTTACTCTTTTTCTTTACAATCTAAGTCGGGTTGTGGACTAAAACATATTAAATTTTTCCAAAGTAAAACCAAAAGTAAAAGCCCATACCATGATACCCCCACCACCACAGTGGATCACATGGACGCTTTTTAGTTAATATAAAGCAACAATCCAGAAAACGTCCATTGATTGTAATTTATTCTCCCAGTTAGACAACATAAATGAAAGAAAAATCCTGCCCATGTCATGATACCACCACCATCATGTTTCCAAGGTTGGACACACAGCTTTAATTTCTATTCTTTGTTAGAAATCCATCTTATGTTTTTATCTTGTTTGCCTACAAAACCTGGAATAATCAGTCTTTCCTAAAGTAATGACGACCTTATACTCCCCATGGAACACTGGACCTTATCCTTATCCTTGTGGAACTGCTTATAGGAAAGTTTAATTGTCTGGTTAATGTTTGTCTTGTTTAGTGAACAACATGTAAGGACATGTATGGTGTGTTTGGGAAAACTGCACCAGGATTAACACACAGAGCTGACTTGTTAAACTCGTCCAGAACACCTTGTTTGATGATGGATAAAATCTTGACCCACATAGCAATAAACAAGACAGAGTCTAATTTGGGTCCTTTATGGAAACTATGAAGGTTCTATTTGGGTCACGAACTTTAGTATGAGCAGATACATACTGAAGTTTTCATCTGAATGTGAATCAACCAGCTTCTCCAAGTCTGCTAACTTAGCCAAAAAGTTACAGAATCTTTGAGTATTGCTCACTAGTGATGGACGGAAGAAGTTGGAGATGGATGGTTGCATGTGGACGGGCTCAGACTTCATGGAGAAACATAAAAAGTTCAGTGTAGAGACACAGACTCGGACAGTCAGTTAAGTTGGATAAAAGTATCTTAGTCAGGGTGTGTCATGTATGCCTTTCATTGAGGCTCATGGAGAATGTTTCATTGATGGATAGACGGACGGACCAATGGATGGAGATCTGTCCGTCTCAGTCACTGTGCCTTTGGGCAGGACATCCTTCCTCTTCTTCCTGCTGCTGTTGGTAACAAGGCCTGTAGTGTAAGGCAGCTTTGGCTCCGTCAGTCTGTCCCAGGTTGAACGATGGAGCTGTGGCTACCATAGAGCTTAGTACCATCAGCGTCTGAATGACTCAACATAGTGTGGAGAGCTTTGGAGACTTTGGTATTCTTAAAGTTTTTTACAAGCACAGAGTATTTACTAAAAGAAATGTTGGAGGTTCACATCCAAGAGACTTATTCCTCTAAAAGCAAACTCTCATGTTTATAAGGTCAGAACAGATTATAGCTGACCGACTATAGCTGATTTCACCCTGCAATTATCAGCTTATATCAGGTATACAAATACAATAAATGAAACAAACTATAAGAATAACCAGAAAAGATTAGGTGTACCTTAGAAATATGTGTTTCTGAGCAGCTATATTGGTTAAAAAGAAGCCTATCTGTGCTTATAATGATATTTAGTAAGCGAGTGAAAGTGCTGCTGAAAAAAAGCCTGACACATTCAGGGACACGTTAGTGGGAAAGAAAAGTTAGAAAAGTGCAGAGGGGTTACGTCGTGGCTGCTACACCATGCCGCTCACCAACATTTGATTAGAAGGGTAATTAATTTAAAGGAATAATCACAGCTACAGTAGAAGAATTTAACCTCTAATGAAATATTTATTCAGCTTTCTACTCAGCAGCTTGCGCTAAATGATTGCATCAAGCTGCTTTGAGGCCACCGGTTCCATTTGCAAGTCAAATGGCGGCGGGCGTTTGTAATTTAGGTTTTGCATATGATATAATCATTGTCTCTTTTTTTTTTCCATTGATGCTCGGTCACACAATGAAGCGCCGGTAATCAGGTTAAGTCAGAGAACGGCGGGGCGAAGCTAATAGCCAATCGGACCGCTTTGAAAACTTCCCTCAGCCACATGCCCCGACTGAAAGAGACAAGACGGACATTCAGCTAATCAGCAGTGCAATTGAAGGGATTAGAAGGCATGCATGATTACAAACTATTCATGAAAAAAATAAATAAATAGAAATCATCGGATGTCATCAGGGTGGACTTCTTGCTTACCAATCCGGGCTTGTTGGAGAGGACGGCGATGGCAGAGTTGAGGACATTATCCCACCGGGACACAAAACACAAAGTTCAGGTTAGGTTGGAGGAGACCAATAAAGTCTGAAATTATGTCTCACATTTAAAATAAGAGGAGCAAACAGCTGCTTGAAGTCTGGCCGTGGGGGTTATTTTTGTCCCTGAGTAGACGATGTGTGCGAGGATCATTAGACGACTTCTAAACATCACAACTAGAACCTTCACTAGATCTTTAATGTATATTTTAGATTTTACTAATTAAATAATGGCAGGAAAAAGGAAAATCTTCTTAAACTGGGGAGCATCTCTTCAGGTTTCCCATATTGCAGCTGTTTCCCTTTTGGATTTAGGTTACGACTTTGACTAGGCCATTCTAACTCTTCCGTAACGTTCAGACCGAATGCAATTAGAGGAGCATCTGGTTTAAATGTGAGGTTCAATCTTCTGTCGAGGCATTTCACCCTCAAGGCGTTGTGCGTCCGAAACGGCGTGAGAAAGTTAAATGCGTAGCTGATGTCTTGGTATGTGATTGGGGTGCCAACGCAGGTCAGCAGGTCATCAAACTGGATCCGAAGGAGAGAAAAATAAGATCCTGAAGGAAACATGGAATTCACTAAACTCTGAACGCTTCTGAATTATCTGGGAATCCTGAGAGATCAGAAGCACCCGAGGACTACGGAGTAAATTTGGTTCCATTATTGTTACAAACAATAAACACATTTTCTGAAATGAAAGAAAAAAAAAAATCAATCCAGAAAGCAAACTATATATAAAAAAGTTATTTATCAAAAATAAAAGATTTCGAGAGTAACTTTTGCTTTTTCGAAACTTTATAGTTCCGAATTTCTCTTTGAATTGTTTCAGAATTCTCCTCACATTTGGGGGTGGGCTTTCCTCAGAAGTGAGGAGTGAAGATGCATTTCTATTAGTCTTCATGAACGTTGGTAGGAACATCTTTTATAAGTCAAAAGCGAGTGTTTTTTACTGGGCTACAAATAAACAGAATGTGAAACACAATTTTAAAAGAATGCAATTCATAAAATATAAACAGAAAAGCTAAATTTTGAAAAAAATTTGAAAAACTAAAAAGTGAAAACATAGATTCTTATCTCAAAACCTTTGTTTAAGTAAGAAGTTCTTTTATCGATTGGAATTTCTTTATATATTTTTATATATATTATTCAAAATTCTATTTACAAAACGTGCTCTTTGCAACAATATTGGAACAAACTTACCCCATAAAGCCTGTATCAGCAAGAAGTGAAGAGTCTTCTCTGTAAAACGCAATTTAAAAAGAAAGTCCTAAACTCAATCGAAAAACAGAAATTACAAAAAAAAAAATCTACATTTGTAACTACATTTTAAGAATTTTTATAAATTATATAAAAACAAAAGTATTTTCTTTTGAAAAAACAAAAACAGCAAAGTTTCTCTCAAAATCCTTTTTAATAAGAAACTATTCAGTTTCAGTTCTGGGTTACATTGTTATCCAGTTTCTGTTTCCAAAAGCCGGCTCTCTGCAACAATTATGGAACTAAATTGACTCTATAGTAATCAAACTGGGCCTTGGAAAGACGAAAATGACACAGGAAACCACCCTTGTTTGGTAACAGCTCCTGGAGAAAACGTGGAATGGACTAAAGTCTAAAAGTATCTCAGCTACAGGTGAATCCAGACCACCTTCTCCTGCAAAACAAAGCTAACCCTCTGGCTGTATTGCCTCCACCATTGATCAAGGAAAACAAACAGGGTGGCTCCTAAAAAGTTCACACCTTCCAGTTTTCTGTCTATAAACACATTCAGTCTGAAGGCAACATCAGATATTTATTGATTTAAATCAGGGATGACAAATTCTAGTCTTCAACTGTCTGTATCCTGCAACTTTTATATATATTCCCGGTCCGACACACTGGAATTCCCTCCTCTGTATGCAGCCCTGTTCTCCAGAGACCTGCTAAAGACATGGCTATTTAGCAGAGATAAATCTGAGAGGATCAGGACAGCGGCCCTAGTTTTCAGGTTTAAAGATTAAAATCCCGTCAGAAATACTCTGGAGTTTTAGATTCCAAATGCAATGAAACGTGAAAAAAGTTCCACTGATATAAAGACTACTGCAGTTTAAGATCGTTGTTAACAAAACAACTGGACTCTGTTTACACAGCGCAAGTATTCCCTGTTATTAACATCAGCCTATTTAAAAACAAATAAAAAATAAAAAAAACAAAAGAAAGATTTGGGGAAATTATTAATAATTTCCACTTTGAAGAGCTGTAAGAAATTTCATGTTAGGGGTAAAACCTTTCCAGAACTCTTCTAACACTGAAAGAGAGGAGATTAATACTCAAATGAACTGGTTCCAGTTAGTTGACCTTTACTTTGAAAGGCTCAACAGGGAAGGTTTACACCCTGAACCCGGAGTGTGCTCTGTACATCTGCAGAGGAAATTCCCAAAACAAAGTGATACACCTAGAAGCAGAGGGAGAACATTCCATCATCCAGACCGGACTTGCCCTCCCAGCTTAGGGGCTCCTTAATAGAGGGAGAACATTCCTCCCTAAGGTGAGCTCACCTGCGTCCTCCTGTACTCCAAGAACTGTGACAGGCCGAAGCCTGCAGCCACCACCCCGCCTCCTACCACCGCCGTCCGTCTCAGGGCCTTCCTGAACGCCATTAGCCCTGTGGTGGAAGATGACAGGGGGGGAAAGAGTTAGACTTTTCATGTGTTTTTTTTCACAACGGCAAACCTCAGTGGACCTCTGGGACGCAGAATTGATCGGGGCGGGGGTAGCTTGGAGAAGCTGTAGAGCGGCTAGGATGTATGTGTCCAGGGAACGCCACACATCAAGGCAGATTCTCATGCATCCTAATAAACGCAACCAAATGTCAGGGAGCAGTTTGGGCGAAACTCATGACTACTGCGCTTATCCACATATAAGTGGCTATTTTTCATCAGACTTTTCCCCAAGAAAAAAGAAATTTACAATATGTTCCGTATTTAAGGCCCAGTAAACTGATTATTGAGGAAAAGACCCGTCTTCATACACCTTTGTTATAACAGTTTAGGTATATAAAATAGAGATCAACCGATTCAGCTTTTCAAGGCCAATACCGACCATTCCTCGATATTGGCTGCCGAATTTTGGGTGGGGGATGATTGGGCTTTTTCTTCCTCCATTTATGACAAAATTAAAACAATTATTAATAGCAAATCAAACAAAGGGGAGAGGCAATGCTTTCACCTTACATGATCTCAGCATGGCTGTTGAAGGAACTAATAAATTGGCGAGCATATGCACTATCGGCGACCGATTCAAGAAGAACAACACGAATATCAGCCGAATATATCATCTGTATGTATCCGTCTATCTCTAATCTAAACTAACTTTCCATTAGAAAATCACATGGCATTCCCCAAGGATCCATCTTTGGTCCCCTCAAAATCTACATCCAACCTCTATGCAGCCGACACAGAGCTGTACATTTAAATGTAACCAGGTGACTATGACCCCAGTCCAGCATTCGGTAAATACATAGGAAAAGAATTTATTCATGAATATCATATTATAACGTAGCATTTATCTATTTAACAAACCAGAAAGTGCATTTTACCTGACACCGCTTTACTGTGCATAAGAAACTGTATATATAACTAACCTTAAATCTCTTTTTTACATCCACTGTATATATCTGGATGCACTGTATGTGCTTAATGCACCTTTTCCTCCTTTGGCCATCTTATGTTGTTTATAAGAGTCAATGTCACAAGTGAATTTCTCTATTGAGAGATCAATAAAGTTCAATTCTACTGTGTTAGACCAAAATCACCGACTAATTTTTCATTAAAGGGTCAATATAACTACTCATAGGGTAACAATCAGTACATGAGCCCAGCTATGTAAACAAATAGGCGCCTCCCTGTGGAAAAGTACACCAGAGATGATCGTATTCCAGCTGATAACGGGCTATTAACCATCCCTCAGTGGTGAAGGGAGAATCTCCAGTTTCCGGAAACAACCGACAACCAAGTGCAGTTTCATCCTCTGGGATGCTTGGTAAAACTGGAAGGCATCCAAGAAAAACACCTTTCTACTTTATATCTTACGAAAAGCGTTCAACATTACCATCTTCAATCCCCATGTTTTATTTAAATAAAACTATAAAACACAGTAGAGGTAAATTACAACCGTAGTGTTTCACCAAGCTATGCCCATAAAATGGTGATGCACAGCAGCAGCAGTGGCAGTATCATGCTATGGGGATCTTTTTTCATCAGAGGCAGGGAATTGAATTTTGCAGTTGGGAAGAAAAATTTAGCTATAAATAGGTTGTGTTTGCTCTATATTATTAGTTAGCAGAGGAGGGGGAGTCCCTGTTTTTTACAGTTATTTAAAGCAAAACGAACTTCATGTAGTTTTCACCACATTTAGAGGGAAAAACAGTGTTTTTAAAAGTTGTTAAGGAGCTATATGTGTGTTATTGACTCTAACTGGTTCATTATAGTTTCAGCAAACAATCGGCATTGTTTCTAATGGCCACACATGAGGAAGTTGTTAAACTATAACCTCGTTGCAGAGGATTACGCCATGAACCCAGGCTAGGTTATATTTCAAGGGGAACCAACTATAATTCTTCATATTATGGCTATCATACATTTAAAAAACAATCAATAGATCGGAGGAATACACCGTTAAAATACCAGATCAAGTCACAAAGCTCCGTAGCTCTGGAAAAAAAAAAAAAAAAACAAGATAGGAGGCATAGCTCCAATTTTCTGCATCCGATCCAAAATGTCTCACCATAAAACTCCGGGGAAACACACCAAATAGGGCACACTTACAGGATTTCTTGTGTTCTGGCAGAAAATTGACTCCCTCGGGGTGATGCAAAAGACGACAGGACAGCAAACTGTCGCCTAGACTGTCAGGCTCCAACCCAGGAAGCTCCGCTCTACGTGCCTCCGGGGACGTACCCGTTACAACCAATCAACGCGCAGCTATTGCAGGAGCCATCCAATGAGATTAACCGGGAGGCGGGACCACGCTGGTGACGTAAGGAGAGGGAAAGAATGCGTAACTCGGATCTTCCTATTGGATAATGAGGAAGAGATGAGACGAGGCGCCAGCTGTCGCTTTCTCTGATTTTCACTGCAGGAAGTGGGAAGGGAATAGGAACCCAACATCCAGTTACTTGAAATTATGTTTTAAAATGTAAATGTTGTCAAATCTCTTTATTTGGTGGCCAAATATGTAACCGTTACTTTATAGCAAACAAGGGCGGAGCTAGTTGGGGGACCATGGTCACCCCTGGCCACCCTTAGCCAATCATTGTCCCCCCTGTGGACACCCCTACCATTTTTTCCTCTAATACAGACAGTGGCATCAGTAATACTCTGAAGGGGGATGTTCAAACTTATTAAGCATTTAAATTTTTCATATATTATCAATTATTTACAACAGAAACACTGTGTTTAATAATGCACATTCATATACTAACGTTAAAGATGATAAATACAGAATTCATGCTCTTTTCAGAACTAAATTTTGAATTATTTGGGTAAAAGATAAAGTTATGTGTCTCTGCAAGTCATCTAGGAGTCTTCAGTTAAATTATAGATAAATAACAACTTTAATAATAACGTAACCATTCATTAAATATGGATATTACTACATTAAATCTATTTTTTTCCCTTTTTTTGCAGAATGACTATTGATAAAAGTAAGGAATGACAATTTAAAAGCTGTTTGCCCCAGAACTCAAACCTGAAATAATTTTGTCCACTATACCTTTAATTTAGACAGCATCGGATGTTTAAATATCTCTGCCTATTTGTAATCAAAGTTGTAGGAAATGATAGTTTGTCTTTATTTAGAAAATATGGATGTTGTGCTCGTTCCTGTTGGAACAGTGTAGATTGACCCTGAGGTTCTGGCACCCCTCAATGTACATTGGTTATTGACTGGCTGCCCCTATTAGGATTTTCTGGCTACGCCTCTGATAGCCAAATTTTAATCAAAGGACCTAACATAAAGTCAAACTTGGCGCTTAAGAGAAGGACAAATCTACAAAATGTTGGAGCTATTTATTCTTTATTTCTTTATCTATTTGAATTGTGTTAAATAATTCCTAAATTTATATTTTTCTTTATTATTTACAGAGTTTATTTGCAGGTTAATAATTGTTTATTCTATTTATCTTTGTTTTATTATTTTTCTTATTTATTTTTTTGTTCTGAAGTATGACAAGAAGGGACATGGATCAGTCCACTTCCTATAGGTGTAGGGGCCTGGGAAGGACCAGCAGGCATTTTGGGTTTGGGGCCTATGTTTTTTACCAGAGCAAGAGAGGTAGGACAAAGGAAGAGTTTGAACTCAATTGTTGGCTGAAATAGAAAATAAACCATCCAGAACCATCATCAAGACTGGACAGTGAAACTTCTTTTTGCCTGCATATAGAAACTTGACCCCAGTGGCTTAGTAGTGGCGTAATTTGAACTTTAATTAGATGTTTGGATTGGCAAACAATCACCACTACACTTAGTATTTAAAATAATATGAAAACAAATGTATGTTTTCAAAATGTATCTAATTTTACCATGGTAGTACTTTATCACTTATTTGTGATATATATTTACTAATGACTTAATTCTCCATTTTGTCATTGAAAGTAGATTTTTTTCAGGCAAGGATTAAAGTCCATCTGTTTATTCATCTATTTGTCCATCCCTCCATACCCAGAGGCGTAACCAGAACATTTTTATAAGGGGGGCCAGGCAATGACCAATGTACAATGAGCGGGGGCCAAAATCGGATAGGCACCAGAACCTCAGGGTCAATCTACCCTGTTTCAACAGGAAAATTACCCAGTAAAAGATCAATGTTTTCTAAATAAAGACAAACTATACTTTCCTACAGCCTTTGCTAACAAGTAGACACATATATTTAAACATCCGTAATTTCTAGATAAAAGGTATAGTGGATAAAACTCTTTAAATTTTTTGTTCTGGGGCGTAAATCTTTTCCATTGTCATTACTTACCTACTTGTATCAATACACATTCTGCATAAAATTGACATTTACAAGCATTTATATCTACATAAATTGATTATTTGATAAGTTTTTATTTTATTAAAATTGTAATTTATCTATAATTTCACTGAATACTTTTCTCTTTACCCCATATAACACAACATCTAGTTCTGAAAAGAGCATTAATTATCATCTTTGACGTTAGTATATTGTGTATGATTAACAACAAAAAATGTAAATGTTTTGAATATTCCACTTGTATTAGAGGGGAAAAAAATGGTAGGGGTGGCCAATGAATGGCTAAGTGTGGCCATGGCCACCCATGGCCCCCCTTCTAGCTCCGCCCCTGATTAAGGTATGGACCATACCTTAATCATTCTAGTCAGATACTTTAGGTCAGAGCAAGATATTCAAGACAAGGAACCTTATAAACATGAAACAAGAGCTGCAATAAAACCAAATTTATACGTTACAAGTATGGCGGGTGATTAGTGCCACAATGCACTAAATTATTAACTTCTGAAATCATAATTTAAGTGCGATTGAGTAAATGGCTATGGAAATATTTACAACTTTTTTCAGCGAAAATGTTGACGTTAGACTAAAAGAAAACAAGGGAGAAGGTGTCTTTTGTTTGGGCTGTATAAAGTTGCCAATCAGACATCAGGGTTTCTATGGTAGCAGCTCTAGTCCCGCCTCCTTTTCATTGATGGATGTCTGACAGATTAGTTTCTTAAGATAAAATCAATATCTTTATTGATTAAATTTAGGCCCATATTATTTATTATATTATGTATTAAATATATTTTGTCTTTACTTAATAAATTACATCTTTAAATAATTATTTTATAAGTTCTTTATTTATTGTGTTTTGGCGCTTGTCACAGAGTAACACTGTCATCTTTAAAAAAAATAATAATAATGCAGAGCTTTATTGATAAAGCATAAAATTTGAATGTTATTGTAAATGTTATTAAATGACATGGAAACCAAGCCTAAAATATTTGCAATTTAAAATTGACAGTTTTGTTTTCAGCTACCAGGTCTTTTTTTTTTACTTATGTCTCTAGAAGTTTGTGCTTCAAACTATGAGGAAAATATGTGAACCTTCATTTGCTGTCCAACCACTCTTAATAAGATGAGGGAATGAAAATGAAGCCTTTATTTAAGGCTTCAGCTTCTTGAGGGTAACTTTCCTTATCAATTTGTCTAGAGAGGTTTATAAGAATGACACACCAGAAATGTTATCAGTTGTATTGCTAATAATTTAAACTTCCATTTTCTTTGAAATAAGCAAATGGAACAAAGGAAATAAAGATGAAAAAAACAATCATTTTTATAGCTTGCAAAGGACTGAACTTTCAGAATAAAACGGAATTGTCATGATCTGGCCTGTTTGCTCCTTAATTAGTAATCCCTGTCACCTGTCATTTTCCCTCCCTGCCTCAATTATAATTTATTCCTCTCACCTGTTTCCTCTGGGTTATATTCAGTTCAGCCTGAGCATTCAGTGCCAGATCATTACTTGTCTTTCTGTTAGTCTGTGTTTTTGCCTTGGTTCATGTCCTGGATCCTAGCAGCCAGTGGAAAGAGGGTTTTTGTGTTTGTCTCGTCTCCTGATCATCTGCTCCTGTGCGTGACCACCTGGTCATGCTTCTGGTCCCAGTCAGACTCTGAACCCTCCTGGGAGCCTGTGGATGCCTGGAAGTCTGGCTCCTGCCACCCGTTTCTGTTCCTGCCTGATCTGGATTCTGTCTGTTCCTGTCTGTTCTGGATCCCTGACCAGGATCGGCTTCCAGCATGACCTCTGGGACTGCAGCACTTGGGGACATTCTTGGTCTGGACTGTTAAACCAGGTAAGTGACCAACTCTGATAATCTTCTGTTAGATGATTGTGGTCACTTACCTGTGTTTCTCCCACTTCAGAGTGTCTGTGATTGGGCGGTGCCCCGCTCCCCATCCTGCAGTGTCCGCAAGCCACAGCTCCGCTTTTGTTTTGTTTATTTAATAAACGTTTTGAACTTTCCTACTGACTGTCTGTCCTTGAATACTGGGTCCACCTGTCCTCGGTTCATGACAGGAATGGAATAGAAAAATAAAAGCCACAAAATAATAAAAAGAATAAAGTTATTAATGGTATATCAAGACTTGAAAATTAAGTCGTATTTTTTTATTGTCATATTGTGTTGAGCAGTCCAAGGCAGAAACTAATTGATTCTTATGTTTATCTAAATTAAATCACATAAGTGTATTCATATAGCATCAATTTAACAAAAAAAGTTAATTAAATTGAATTGGACCAATAGACTTAAAGTCAATGCATTCCAGCTGATCCTGATTATCAAACAATGCAGTCAGGCTTAATTTCATGCACATTGGTTTAAACTTTTTTAAATGTATTTATTTTGGGGAAATCCTGCACCGTAAAAAACAACAGTGTAATTAAAAATTCAAGTTAGCAGGTTTGGGTTTAGTCATGAGTGTGGCTGGACAACACTGCAAAACTGGAGAATAATAGGAAACTAGCAAAATAAAGTTATGTCCTCCGGCAGCATAAGCCTATAGCAGCATTACTCAGGATCAACTAAGCATATCTAACTATACTGTAACTTTTAACTAAAAGGAAAGTTTTAGTATTAAATGTAGACTTGGTGTCTGCCTCATGGATTAAAACTGGTTGGTTCCACATAGGGGCTTAATATGTCTTCCTCCTATTCTACTTTTAATGAATGTGAGGAACTATATTTATAAGATAAGTAGAAATTGAACTCTATTCTTGATTTAACAGGAAGACAATCAATGGAAGCTAAAAAAAATAAAATAAAAAGAAATGTGATCTTTATTCGCAATGATCACATTGTTAAGCTCTACTATAAGTACATTGACTTTTCAATGTGAATTATGATAAAATAAATTGTTAAATAGCCTACAATAGTCATCTAAAATTTTATTTTTAACATCAAGCTTTACCCCTCTCCTCCATCACAGAGACGCACATTGCAGCTCGTGGACAGTGCGCACCACCCACCCACTCAGCCACCATCTGTGGACTTGTGCGTGAAGGGGTTTGGCACAAGACTCCGGAGCGCGTAAACAAAAGCACATTGTCTGAGGCGCTGCTGTCCAGTCTGTGAGGGGAGAGTGGATAAAGTCAGCAGTCATTCCCACAGATCTGGAGCTGAACAGAGAGCGGACATAACTTAAACTGGATATTTATTTTTATCTTGGACTTCCAAGGTAGAGAAAATTAAATCTTTTAAATGTGATTTTAGTGGATATGACCTTTTTATTTCTGGGAAACTGGTATTTAAGTTTTTAGTCTAATTCAAGATTTCATGTTTTTAGGCATTTTCTTAAAGAAAAGTTAATATTTAAAGAGATCTTTTGTGTTTTCAGAGGTGATGCCGTGCCTCCAGAACCAGTGCGGCTCCTCTCCACAGGGCGCCAGCCCCGCATCTCAGAGCGCAGAACGCAGCTGCGACTTCCTCACGCCGGAGTTTGTGAAGTTCAGCATGGACCTGACTAACAGCGAGCTCTCCGCGGCCTCATCGGGGCCCGGTTTCTGTCCGTTGCCAGACAACTACGGCTCCGGCTTCGACGCGAAGCCGCCGTGCGTCTTCCAGATGCCGAGCGTCCAGGCGGAGCTGCCGTGCGTCAAAGTGGAGGAGACGCACGGATGTCTGCGCTACCAGAACCACCTGCACCCTCCGGATGAGCTGCTCTCCTCCCAGAGCTCCGTGTATTACTACCGCACCCCTTCCCCGCACAGCTTCCACGCTCCCCACGGACACATCTGGGAGGATTCCGGGTCTCTGTACAAAAACGCCCTTTCCAGATTCTCCCTGTTTTCTCTAAAACACGGTGCCCAGAGCTTCCCTGCATGCCAGGTAAAATTCGACGTCTCCATGAACATGGATGCGGGCGCATCTCACCAGCAGCCCGGGAAACAGCTCGGGATGGGATTCCCTCGCTCCCTGCAGTTCTCCAACAACCACCACTTTGTGGAATACCAGTCCTCTGGAGCCGGGCGGGGGTCCATCAGCGCGGAGGGGCTGTGCGCGGTGTGCGGGGACAACGCAGCCTGCCAGCATTATGGAGTGCGCACCTGTGAGGGCTGCAAGGGCTTCTTCAAGGTCTGCAGGCTGCTAATGTCTTCTTTATTAATAAGCTTTATTCCAAGAAAGAAAGAAATTCCCACAAGCGGAAGTGGCGGTTCTAGACCAAATGTTCCAAGCGGCCGGGGCCCCAGCCTGTTTTCATGGAGGGTTAAAGCTAAAAAAACAGGCTCAAACAGGTTCAAATGCATTAAGATAGCTGCATGAAGTGAAATTTCCATTCAATTAGGTTTAATTAAAATTATATATATAGACTGAAAATATTTTAGATTTCAAATTTTTGGCATGAAAATGTTCATTTGGATTTTTTAAAATCAAAATCCCTTAGCTTAGCAAAAAAGCGACTCAAAAAATTGTCCCCATATAAGTGTCTAAAAGATCAAACAAAGCTATTATTTCTATCTTTCTAAATTTAAGTTAAAATTACAGTATTCTATAAAATCAGAATTAGAACTCAAGAAAAACTGATAAATTCGGCTGTAGAAATTAGAGTATTTTTTTAAAAGTTTGTTTTGAAAAAAAAAAACATTTAGCAGATGAAAACTGGGATCCTGTCTCAATGTCACTGAAGCTATCATCTTATTTTTTTTAAATAATTAATAAAACTGAATTTATTAAAAGAAAAATATTGAAATAGATCCAAAGGACCTATCAGTAACCATGTCTGTTCCAGGAAATATCATTAGAATTTCTTTTAGTATTATGTCTTTGGTACAGGGGCCATGATCTACAAGGGCACTGGCCCCCGTCTAGAACCGCCCATGCCCAGTAGTCCTCTTGACTATCATTTGAAATTAGATATTTTATTCCACAATCAGGATCTGTTGATCTCCTGACAGGTGATATATTCCATATGAAAGCCTCTACCGACGTGCCATGAATTGTAAAGCCTCCCCCTCTTGATCTGCCAGGAAGATAATCCCGAGGCAATTCTCAAAATTATGAATGACCACGACCCGTTGTTTACCCAGACTGCCCCTGTCCGCCTGTTGAATTTATTTCCACTGCCTCATGTGGCCCACAGGGGCAAAAGGTGCTGCTGATGAGTTTCAAGGGGCAATTTAGACCGTTTGTACGTTCATGTTCACGCAACTGGGTGCAGAAATGAGAAATCCTGTTTCCCAAAATGAATGACATCCAGCTGGTAAAAGTTTGCAGCACTTGATGGTAGTCAGAGGACTATAATGGATGGGATTGGGTGAATTTGTGCCTTTTCGGTGTGTCTCATTATTTTGCCTTTCCTTCCTCTATCTGTACAGCGAACGGTGCAGAAAAATGCCAAGTATGTTTGTTTGGCTACGAAAAGCTGCCCCGTTGACAAGCGAAGGAGGAACCGATGCCAGTACTGTCGCTTCCAGAAGTGTCTGGCGGTTGGAATGGTCAAAGAAGGTATAGCCACAACAGTCTCCTTGCCTCAAGTTGAATCTTGCAAATGATTCTAATTTATGCCACTCACCGAATTAGCTTTGCTGGCATGAGGATGCATCTAACGGTTGGAGGACTGTGGCCCCTCAACAGTTTGAGATCCCTGTTATTATTTGAAAAATAAAGTTCCATATAAAGTGTTTTTTCTTGCAGTGGTGCGGACGGACGGACTTAAAGGCAGAAGAGGTCGACTGCCATCTAAACCTCGAGCTCTACCAGAGTCCGTTTTACATGGCAGCACCCTTCTCAGTGCCCTTGTTAGGGCACATATAGAGTCCAACCCTCCAACGTCTCGTCTTGACTATTCCAAAGTAGGTCTTTCCGTACGAACGAGCCTTAATGTGAGAGATAGTCGCTCAAATGCACATTAAAGATGGTGTCATTGGTGTTTCTCCTCACCTTCAGTTCAAGGAGAGTCCAGGAAACCTGCTAGGTGACAATTCTCAGCACATCCGTCAGTTCTATGACCTTTTGACAAGATCGATGGAGGTGATTCGGAGTTGGGCGTTGAGGATTCCAGGTTTTGTCACCCTACCTAAACAGGATCAGGACCTCCTGTTTCACTCAGCTTTCCTGGAGCTATTTGTCTTACGACTGTCGTACAGGTAAAATAGACCAGAAAAACCCTCCGGTCAGATACATATGACTATCCGATGTTTGACGTTATGACCATGGCTTAGGAAGAGTTCTGTATTTGCAGCAGCCTGGTACAATTTGCATTTACTCTTACTCTTTTAGCTTGTTTTCCCAAAAGATTTCATGTCATTTTAGATCGAATCCCGAAGAGGGAAAACTGATGTTCTGTGACGGGTCGGTGTGGCATCGGCTACAGTGCCTGCAGGGGTTCGGGGAATGGATCGACAGCATTCTGGAATTCTCTGCCAATCTGCAGAGGATGAACCTGGACGTTTCGACCTTTTCCTGCATCTGCACTCTGGCTTTACTCACCGGTGAGCTTTGTGTACTTTCACCTGCTTCACTCTGATGGTCATTTATTGGAATTTTAAACAGAAACCTTTCCTTTTAGTCAGTTTTCTTTAATACTTAAAAGTCATTAAATATAATAGGATTTGGAGGAATGAAAATAAGTTAGTAAAGTTGTGTTCTATATTTATACTTAAAATATGCTATATAAAGTGCTATAAATGGTTATCGACCTCCAATCAAACAGGGTGATTAATGATTTATAAAACATTTAGAAAATATAGTTGAATAGATTCAAAGTGCATCAAAAATGGCCTTGATGGGTTAAGAATGATGTTTTTGATTGAGAATAGGGTTAATTTGTTAAATAAAGAAATAAATAATTAAAAGTCAGAAAAATGCTTGAATAAAACCTCTCTATGATTAGCTAAAAAGAAAAAAAAATCTTTTAAATATAAGCTTGTGCAAATACTCTAATTAATAAGCTAAAAGATACCAATTTGATATAAACAGATGGGTCAAACTTCAATAAGAGAGTGAAAAGAAAAACACATAACAGATTGATTTAAAGTCAAAACTTAATGTTTCCAGTATTAAATATTTTCATAGTAGGTTTGTTTCATAAAAAGCGAGCATAGTTGCGTTTAAGTAGATAGAAAAATAACTGTTTAAAATGTTGATTGTATTCAATGGAATTAATATGAGAGATTAAATATAAATAAAAGAATAGTGAACTTAATGGATGTAAATAATGCTAAGAAATTATAAAACAGTAAGAAGGTCTTAACTGCTTTGTGTTAAAAAAAATTTATTCAGGCTTACAAAAGCTAAATTAAATGTGAAAATATAAAAAAAACAAAGTGTTAAATATAAATAATTCACATGTAATTTTTTTAATGTCTCATTAAGATAGATGTCAAAGAAGATCAAGATGATAGTGATTAATAGCTGAATTACGGTTTGGATTTAGTTATGTTTAAGCTAATATTTATGCCTAACGATGGCTCATTTCAAAACTTTAATACTTTAATTCAAAGTAAAATAAAAATATGTAATGATACATATTCGATGAAATGCAAAAATGTAGTTTTTAAATTAACTCAGCCATCCTTAGCCTGGTAAAAGGTTAGCTAATACGCTATTTGGCTAACAACAGCTAGCTTAAAGAAAATCATGTAATAATAAAGTGATATTTTTATATAATTGTTTATAATTATTAAGATTTTTAGGCAGGAAGATAGAACGGTTTTCTAAGCCTTTTAAACATCATAGTAGTTTATAAATCACTACAACTTTTAGCTAAATCAAAACCAAAGATTTAGCTTTTTTCGATTTTACATAAAGCTTTCTGAGTGTCCAAAATGTTATGTCTTATATCATATTATTGTAACTTTTATTTTCTAAACCTGCAGTCTAATTATCTGCTGTCTAAAAAAAATAGCTTAAAAAAAAAAAAGCTTGTGCTGTTGTCGGATGCTAATGCTAATTTTGAAACATTCAGAGCGCCATGGGCTAAAGGAGCCAAAGAGGGTGGAGGAGCTGCAAAGCAATGTGCTCAGGTGCTTAAAAGACAACGAGACTGCAGGTTCAGACAGACGAGGTGCAGACCGCTGGTCCAACCACCTGTCCAGACTTCTAGAGAAACTGCCCGAACTTCGCACTCTGTGCATCCAAGGCCTGCAGAGGATTTTCTACCTAAAGCTGGAGGACCTGGTGCCGCCTCCTGCTGTGATAGATAAGTTATTCCTGGACACGCTGCCGTTTTAGATACTTTTTTTTAACTTCTTTTTAAATTCATTCTGGCAGCTTGAGTTATTTGCTCTACATAAAAGCAGTTTAAAAATCAAAATTCAAGTTGCTGGGTGAGTATTGGGGCCAAAATGTCAGCATATAAAACTTAAAGCTGGTGAGTTTTTCCTTCTTGAAGTTCCTTTTTTTTTATATTCATATAAAAGAAAACTGTGAATGAGAAAAAAACACTACATTTGGACACATTCTACTGCCTGTTCAGCTGCTATCAAATCATTTTATACCAAATAAAACAAGTTTTTTTTCATGCTTATATTTATTAGTGAGATATTGTCCCTTAACATTTGCTACAAATGGTCAGCTGTGTTCAGTCTGTCAGTTCTGTACACGATTTAATAAATAAAGTTCAAATAAGATATTTCTAATATTTTTATTTTATGTCTTGTGATATTTTTTAATCATAAAAGGAGAATTAATATAGTAGTTTCAGTAATCCAACTTTTTACATGTAACGAAACACCATCCCACATAAAAACATTTCTATATTTAGTTTTTTAATTTTTGAGGTATGGAACTTAGACTAGACCATTCTAACACATACATATGATTTGATTCATATTCATATGATGATGTAACATAGTGTGAGTTTTTTTTTCATCATATTACACTTTTGAAAAGTTTATTTAAAAAATAAAATAAATAAATCTTCATAAATTTTCTCCCTATGCACATTTTTTTTTTTTTGTGTGTAATGGTTTCATTACAAAATGTCCAAATATTAACCGGGTTTCCACACTTTCACAATTCGTTTTTGGTTTGCCATTATTCTCAATGACATTTTAACTATAAATCTATAAGAAGTTAAAATATATATGTGTCTTTTTAAGATTTTTTCGTAATAAGGAATGGGTCCTAATATGGCAAGCCGTTTTTAACATAAATTCGGTTATAATGCTTTTACATTCAAGATATCTCAAATTGTTTTATGACTAGACATTTTAGCGATTTAAGAAATCTCTAATTATATTTTGACTTGTCAAAATACCTTGAGATATCTCCAATTACATTCTGACTAGTCGAAATTACGTCAGATTTACCATTAACTTGTATGGAAACGTCACTTTAAGATATCTAGAATGAATTACTGACTATCTGAAATACGCATTTCAGATATCTATGATTACGACTAGTCATAAAGTAATTTCAAGATATCTCGATTTTAGTTTTGACTAGTCATAATTCTAATTAAAGATAACTCAAATGCCACCATAATTCATGATATCATAAATGTATTTTAGGATAGGAGATATGCAGTTTTGACTAGTGAAAACTCAATTATAGATATCTTAAAAGCAAATAATGACTAGACAAAACAAATTTAAAGATATCTTGAATTGTAATTTCAACTATTCGAAATTCCTTTTTAAGATATCTCTAAATGAATTAAAGATATCTTGAATTATTCAGCTTTTCCATTTCCATTTTCCAAATTGACATTCTGACTAGTCAAAATGTGTAAAAATCTTTTTAATGGGCTTCCAGGAGGATCATTCCTAAATAATTCCATACTGTCAGTTTAATCCAAAGGAGGAAAAGTTAAATCAGTGTGTGACGCTTTAAATGACAAATCTGGTGTCGTAATTTGAGATATCTTGAAAGGAGTTTTGACTAGTCTAAATGTAATTTAAGATATCTCGAATTATTATTCTTCCTAATCAGAATGTAAATACATATATCTTAAACTGCCATTCCGAATAGTCAAAATGTGGTTTTGTCTAGTCAAAATGTATTTTTAAGATATCTGGAATGTAATTATGGATGTTTCAGACGAAACCGAATTTATGTTAAAACGGCTTGCCGCAGTCCTATGGGCAGTTGCTCAGGGAGATATCAGAATGAGAGCGTCATAGAGAAAAAAAAATTCAGAAGTCATTTCTTTTTCGGTTGTGCTCTGAAAAAAATTCTATAGCTGTAATTTTTCTGCGTGTTGAGTAGACATATCCCTACCTCAGATTTACTGCATTTTAAGTGTTCAGATCATGACAGGAAGGAGTTTTCACCCAAACTGTCACTGATGCGAATCAAAGCTATTTGAAAATATTTATTCTTTTGTTTCTATATAAATATAGAAAATAATAAAAGCCAGTTATATGACCATTTATATGTGCATCCTCAGGCATGTTCAAAATGTTGTTTTTTTTTAAGCTGTCGGCTTACTGACCTTTCCGTAGCCCTCTGGTCAGATGTGACATTAAAGACATCGGTTTCTGCTGCCATTCTCCGAGATAAAGTCCCTTTTAATTCAGCAACAAGATGAACCGACAGGCAGAATGAAGCTTTTTATCTGCTGTGGATCCGTCTGTTTAAAGCCTGAAAGGAAAACTTTTGAACTGTCCTCAGCGGAAGAACCAAACTCCACAAGCATCAACCTTAGCTTGTGCTGTGAAACAGATTTACAGATTAGAAATCATCCCAGCAGAATTTTATCATTATTTTCTTCTCTGTCTGGGAAAAAAAGAACCCTGATATTCCTATAGAGGTTTTAATAGAGCTTAGAATCAATATTCCATTTAGTGCTGTAGTTTGCTGAGCAGAGATAGCAATGAATCAATAACATTAACGGGACACATCCAGTATATTCTGATGATGATGATGATGATGATGGGAGAACAAAAGAGCTGCACTGGTTCTTTAGTGGTTTTAGAAACATGGATTTCTATTGACATGCCAAAAATGCAACAACACATACATTTTTCTCTGCAAAATCACAATATAAACCCATGCTCACTTCCTGTAGGAGTGTAAGAAGCTGCGTTGGCACTCCAGATTAGGGAAAATTTTTTTTACTTTTAGGGCGCTGATCAAGTTTCTGAATGAAAGAGGTCTCGCATTTCATGAACTGAAAGACGTTTTTGTCCCATCAAGTGTTTAAATGGGCTGCGGTTAACAAAGTGAATGTTTCCACTAGCAGTTCCTTTCAGTCAGGGATCATTTACAAGCTTTTGGTCCAAAGATCAAAAAGTAGAACACATCTCTTCTCTTTGCAGGTACACAAGAAAGTTCCAAAAAATGGTTTAGGTTCTGTCTTCATTGTTTTTAAAGGTTTTATGGTAATGTGGTAAATATAAAAAAAAATTATTTCACTAAAGCCACTTACTGACTGTTAACATCTATTAAAATGGTTTCCATTTCTATCACAGCCTTTATCACCACCAATTCTACTTTAACAAAAAGCTTTAAAGAAGCTGGATGTATGGAGGTCTGAAACTGACAAAATAAAATTAGAACATTAAACCTTACTAAAAACTGTTCTAACTACATTAATTTCTTTAAAAGTATGAATTCACCTTGCACTCAAAAAAACATTATTTCCTTTACAATCGAATTTGTTTTTTTTTAATTCTTTTTAAATGTTTTATTTCTTACAAAAAATGAAGTAGGCTGCTGTAACTATAATTACCATTAGCTTGTCCGCCTACAACACATACAATTATAATGTTAAAGCGTGTTGCTTCAACTTTTTCATCAAACAATTTATTTTTAAAAGTAATACTACATCCATTAAATGTCTAGAGTGGTGCATAAAAAAAGGAATTAATCCTTAGTTAAATAAAAAAATTACATTTGTTTTTATAACTTTTATATTTTTTTATATATTTAATATTTTTATAAATGTTGACGGGTCCAAAATATATAAACATTTACTTTGGTTGCCTTGGTTATGATGCCAACGTTAACACCAAAGGATTTAGCAAAATAGTATTAGCAGGTTGCAGCTCAGCGTTTCCAGATTGTTGTAGCTTATTTATAGGACTGAGAAATGGCTTGTTAGCACCTTTATACTGTTATTATGTTTTATTGGCCAAAAAAAAAGGAAAATAAAGGGGGATATGATTGAAGCTTTTAAGGTTGTAGAAAAGTGAAGGGGCTCAAAAGCCACCCAGAGGTTCCCTTACAAAGGGTAAGGAAAATGTTTGCTAATTCAGGCTGTGTCCGAATGTCCGCCCTAACCAATATATACAGCACTATATAGTGGTTACACCATTTTAGATGAGTGTCCAAATTTCTAGTGTGTCACTAGCCGATCCGTCCCGGAAGTACGATCCGTTCTGCGCATGCATGAATAGATTTCCATAAAGAATGTAATTATGGTACTAAAATTACTTGTTTCTATCCTTAACTCATTCAAGAATGCTAATACACATCTTTAAAAAAAGTTTTTTTTTTACTTTTGTGAGACAATTTTTACATTTTCTTTGTTAAACTACTTCTCTGACGTCATCATCGGACATGCTCAGAGCAGTCCGGCAAAATAAAATTAAACCTCCTTTCATTAGGTTACACACTATATACCATAAGGTTAAAACAAAACCAAAACATAAAACTCAAAAAGACTAGATTTATGTTTAAATCCAAAACCGAAAAAGTTAGCTATCGGAAGTAACGTGGGATCCCATTTCCGGTGCAGATCGGGAAGAGACGAGTGACAAAACAGAAAGGATTTTAAGGCATTTCTTTTCTCAGAAAATAAATTTTTAACTTTTAACACATTATATTTAAGTAGGCTTACTATTTTTGAAGAGGCAAAACATCACTTAGGTATTTTTTAACTAAATAAAACCGAGGACGACCCGGATCGGATGTATATCTGGATGCGCATGCGCAAATGAGCTGAGTTCGGATCGTGCTTCCAGGACGGATCGGGTAGTGACATAGTGGATTAAAAAGTAGCGGACTCAAAATTTCCCACAATGCACCTTATAAAGTAGTGATCATCCATGGTCACTAGACGAGCACATATATCCTGGAGTCATGGGATTTGTTGTCACAGCAGCCCGCTGTCGCCTACGGCTGTTGCTACCCGACAGCAGCGACAAATAACAAAGATGGCGCAGGAATCATGCGGGGAGGCGGAGTTTCATGACCAACAGGGAGTAAAAAGTGATTATCTGTCCAAATGGTGAGCTAACTGAGTTCACTATAATGTCCACTATATAGTCCCCACTCTATATAGTGATTGGATTTAGGGGTTAGGGCGGACGTGCGGACACAGCCCTGGCATTAGCAAAACCTAGAAACTAGCTGGCAAATGAAGGTTGGAACAAGAGCAGACAAGAGGAAGTGTGCCACCTATTGGATAGGAGGAGTTCAACTTGTAGCACACTCATTTAATTTTAGTATCGGAGACGAAACTGAAAAATACATGTAAAGCGAAAATAGCAGCAGTAGGAAACACCTATATTTTCTTTTTTCTGTTTCGACTTGACTTTCATTTTTTTTCATGAATTCAAACCAAAAATGTTTTTACTAATTTGGTTGAACTCTAAAAATTCAACCAAGGTTTTTTTTTTTTTTTATGAGATTTTTTGTAATGGGGGCCTAGGTGGAAGTTCAACTGAAGAAACTGATTGCTCTCCTACATCCACCTGCAACACAGCCAATCAGCTTTGAACCACACCATTCATGAAAGCCAATCGGCATCCAAAGTTCATCTCGTCTACTACCTAGTGCGCAGGTTGCGCTGTGTGACTTCATTCAGATGACCCCATTTCAACCCACCCCCATCCCCTCCTCCACCATCGTAGCTAAAGCTTCATCAGAGTGTCATTCCTCCCGGACTCTTACTGCATACCGCGTCTCATTTCAGCGGTCCGGCAGAACACCGCAAGTTGAGCCTGGTTCTGCCAGAGGTTTTCCTCTCCACTGTCGCTTCATGCTTGCTCATCATGGACAGGTTCTCTCAACCTGTGTTTTCCAACTGGAGTGAAGCTCTAGAATCAGCTGGATCTCCCCATAAAGCTCAGCAGACAGTCTCTTTAACCAGCAGTCTACAGACTGACCAACTTCTTCTATCTCCACTCCACCAGTTTCAGGCCTGGGGGGTAAACAGCCCTGTTCTTTGCTCCTGTTCATGCATATCTATCAAAATTAAGAGCTATGTTTCCTGCTGACGTCTGAGAGCCAAAGACAAAGTAATTGTATCAATAAATTTCTTCTAATTGTCTTTTCTCTTCGTGTGAGTTTTTCAGATTGAAATAACACGTAATGCTTTTAGATAAAAAAACATCAAATATTTTCTCACGGTTTAACTGCTTTAATGTATATATGTTCCACACCTTTGTCTAAAAGCACATTTGAATAAAAAAACCTCCAGGATGCAGTTTTACACAAAGCAGGACCTGTAGACGCTAAGTCCTGTTTGAGCTCCTTAAATGTATATGATGGAGAGTGGGCGGCCTGAACTGGTTGTTCTGAAGGATGTCATTGCTCCCAGGCAGGTTGTGGCTACGCAGCAGCATCTTATATTTGATCTCAAGTGGGTCGGCGTTTGGGTTTTCCTGCAGACTTTGATCTCTGCAGCTGTCCGGCTTCAGGACAGCTCAACCCTTATCGCTTTCAGGCCAGAGACCAGGAGCAAGGAGACCAACCGCTGAGGAATTTATAGCAAGGCTCGCTTTGCCCCTAGATATTTTCATCATGTAATCCATCGTAGATTATTACAGATTAATTCATCTGATGCCTCAATTGCTATTGATTTGAAAGAAAAACATCACACTAAGAATACATGCAGGTAAATGAAGAGGGAAGAGTAGGTTCTAATGAGTGGTATTTTCATGGTGTCTGTTTTTATTTAAAAATAAACACTGAGAATCATTAGGAAGCATCACTTATTTTGCAGAAAGGACGCCCAATCTAGATTGTTTCATACCCTTACTTTTGAATCGGATTGGATTTTACTTCAAATTTTCACGTGGATTAATGGTATGCAGGTAAGACGATAGGTACTTTGTGCCCTGAGACCTTTTTAAAGAGAAAATCCTCCCAAGATGTGCTTGACATTTAATACTTCAGCCGCTGAATATCCATTCCTTTCAGGTTAAAGATGATTTCATTTCCCAAATGTATTCACACCTTTACAGATTTCTTCTGGGGTTTTGTTAGGCCAAACATAAGTTTAAGATTATTAAACATATTTAAACATCAGACCTGAATGAAGACAATTTTTATGTAAATTATTACAAGGACTTAAACTAATTAATATTATGTTTATTATACCATATTGAACAGAATTGTTAATGTTATGCCTTAATAACTTAATGTGGTTAATCTTGACTTTGATTTGGCCACTTCAAAACTCTTATCTGGTTTATGGTTCACTCTGAACTGGACTTCAGATTGTCAAGCTGTGTGTCTCATGTGGTGGAGTTTATGATCACACAGTTAAACTTGATGATGTTGGGCGTTTGCCTCAGGAGTGCAACATGCAAGGGTTGTCATATTTGCAAAGTTTTTTTTCTATTGTTGAATCATGAAATCTGAATATTACTGATGAAATGAGAGGTGAAGGGCTTTTGATGTTGTTTTGCAGTCATCCGTGACCTCCTGGATGAATCCTGGTCAAGGGGAAGTTATCATTAAACCAGGCACTCGACTTGGGTCCCAAATTCCTGAGGGCCCCTATAAAACTCCTCACACCCTTGTGGCTAGTTAAAACTGTCAAAGGGGAGATATTTCCCCCCCTATATTGATTATTATTTCCTGATCCTACTAAAGACAGAAAATGTCGGCTCATTTTTAAGAGGGCTTTCACTTTTGTTTGTTTTTGCTACAGAGGAGGAGAAATCCATCTTCTGTTTTTATTTGCAAAATAAGATTGCAGCGACAGAAGTAAGAAAATAAAAAGACTTTGAGAAAACAAGAAAAGGAGAAAACAGGGAGAGAAGGGCAATAAGAAAAGTGGACAGAAAGAGGACAAAAGGGAGAAAAATATAGGAATTGAAAAGGAAAGAACAAAATAAAGGGTTAGAGGAAACATTAAAAAGAGACAGGAAGTAAAATATTTAGTGTGTATTCTATTCAAATGTCTGTATCTCTAGAATATGATTGACTTTTCTTCTTTTTTTTTGTTTTTTTAATCCATTACTGGTCCTTGCTTAGTTTTTGCAGTAACTTTTGTGTCACTCCTGGATGTTTTTTTTTCCATTTGTAGATACCGGCTCTTCATGGCTTTCTGTGACGTCCGCCAAGCCCTCAAAACAACTTTATTTATTCCCAACCGAATAGACATCAGTGACTCTACATTTTATGTTTCTTTAAATTCAGCTGTGGAGCTGCTTTTTAAAATCTTCTAGCCTACTTCCTGTTGTCAGACTGGTTCTGTTGATGCCATTTCTTGACTCTAGGAATCCAGCCTTTATCTGAGTTCAGCTTTCTATAAAATGTTATTACTTAGAAATAATTCCTGTTAAGGCTTCTATATATCAGGTCAGCTTATTGTGGATGGGCTATCACTTTAAATGGTAAAATCATAATCTGAAAACTTATTTTGCTGTTAATTCATGTTGTTACAATATGATAAAGTGTGAAAAAAAGGGACAAAAACTTTTCTTTTTCCTCCTGACCTGAACATACTATCATTTCTTCTCAATCTGGGTATTTTTCGTCCTTCCTGCTGCTCCACGGAAATATTTGTATTCAGATTATTATTCTGTGTAATTCTACAAAGCCTGATCAAAAGCATAAAGGGGGGCAGAAATCCCTCACGCTGTTTGGTTGTTTAGGAAAAGCAATCAGTGAATTCCTCTCAGCGTCCACTTAGCAACTCTTCCTTTAAACCCACAGTAAATTAAATGGATTAGAGCGTCTTATTGTTTCTGCAGGGGAACCTTTGGGGAGTCCTTCATCTGAAATTAACATTCAGTTTTTATGTATTTAAATCAAACAAATAAAGACACACCTGAGCAAAGTGGTATAAAGGACTAATATATAGAAACAGGAAGCCAAGGGATTAGTATGAGATTTTCTCTCCCGCTTAGATATAGTTTATTTGCAAGGTTGTTAGATTGGGGTTGCCAAAATAAGGGTCGGGATCCCCTGGGTAGTCAAGTCACAGGATCTAGTTTGGAGGATCTAGAGAGTCACTAAAAAAGGAAATAAACAGCTATTTTAGATTTAATATTTAAATCATGCAATTTGTAATCCAATTTGAAGTGTATTGTTTAATTGCACATTTTAAATTGAAGAGGATTTTTAAATTGTATTTATCCATTTTCTTTTTTTTTTTTTTTTTCTTTCATGACCCTTCTGTTTGCCCCAGTTGGACGATAACACTGCAGAGGAGAGCAGCTGTTCAATTTAATATGTGGAATTAGAAAATGCTTTTCACATTGGATTTCATATTGCATGATTTAAATATTACATTTGAAATTTGGTTTTTTGGAGGCCATGAATGTCTCATGAAGTAAATGAATATACCATGGAATGTAGATGTTATTTATTTACTTTATTACACAATTAAAAAATTAAATATACAAAAAAAACTGTTATATATACAATTAAATGATTACATTTTCTATTAAATAATTTAGAATTAATTTTAAATAATGAATTGAATAACTATTTTTATATCAAAAAAATATATTATTTTATAAAAAAAAAAAAAAAAAAAAGCTTTTCCACTTTATATGTATAAATAAGTAAAATGCGAAGTAAATCTGTGTAATTTTAGGCTTTGGACAGTTGTTATTTTTGGTCCCCGGTTTAAAAGTTTGGAAACCCTGGTATAGATAATCAGGAGTGACAGCAGAGTAGAAAGAAATCTGCGATAATTGCAGAGGCGTAGCCAGAAAATTTTTAAAAGGGTGGCCATTCAATAACCAATGTAAGTTGAGGGGTGGCCATAAGTGGATAGGCGCCAGAATCTCAGGGTTGAGCTACATTGTTCCAACAGGAAAATTAAAGCTGAAGTCTGTAAGTTTTTAAAAATCACTTTTTTGTCATATTGGCTAAAACTGTCCCTATGCCCAGACAGCAGTACATGTGATATGTAACCTGTGAAAAAAACTGCTTCAATTGGTCCCGCATACTGCCTGTATTTCAATCTGAAAAGAATATTTCGGGACGAGTGAAAACAACCAATCACAGCCAGAGGAGCGTCTGATGGAGTGTCAATCACAGCTCACACACGCAGAAACCCCCCCCCCCCCCCGTTTAACTTGCCGCAGCGCCCGGCTGCTGCAGTCAGTAGGACGCGCGTGGAAGTCATGGCGGAGTGACAGCCACCAGCGAAAGAGAAACTGCCCTTACTGCCCCTGCCGACAACTGCTTACACGGCAAACTTCGGTATAACCAGCATCTTATATCTAGCTGCTTGGAGGTGAGTGTTATCGCTCTTACCGGTTCACACTCCATGCCGCGTACGCTGCTTGGACGCTTCTGGTCGCATGCGGTAGCCGCGCAGGTGCTGTGAGAGGGCTGGAGCTTGGAGGTGGAGCATGAGTGAAGCAGAGAGTGGTGTGAAACCTGTTTTTCTTCACATTTTCAGTCGAAGTTTGCTCTCTTCTCAATGTTACAGACTGCAGCTTTAATGAGCACAACATCAATGTTTTCTAAATGAAGACAAACTATCCTTTCCTACAGCCTTTGCTAACAAATAGACGCATATATAGTGGATACAATTCTTTCTGGGGAAAACATCGTTTTCATTGTAATTACTTATTTTTATCAATCATTCTGCAAAAAAAGATATTTGCAGGTAAAAATATCTACATAAATTGATTATTTAATACGTTTTTATTAAAATAGTTATTTATCTATGATTTCACTGAAGACTCCTAGATGACTTGCAGAGACATACTTTTCTCTTTACCCCATATAACACAAAATCTAGTTCTGAAAAGAGCATGAAACCACTATATATTTGTTGTCAAGTAAATGTTAATATATAAAAATTAAATTGGTTTGAATATTCCACTTTAGAAGTATTACTGTTATCTGTATTAGAGGGGGAAAAGTGGTAGGGGTGGCCACAGGGGTGGCCAGTGATTGGCCTAGGGTGGCCATGGCCACACCTGGCCCCCCCATCTAGCTCCGCCCCTGGATAATTGGTGTTACACAAAATGAATGAATGACTGAAGCAGAGATATTTGGAGAAAAACCTTTCCAATACCTGCTTTCAGGCACAGCGGTGGCAGAGTAATGATGTGGGATTTTTTTTTTCACAGGAAAAGCCACAAACACCTCTGTTTAGAAACTAATTGTAGAGTTCAATCGGAGTTCCTGTGTCCTAAAAGTTTCTCACTGACTGTTTTTCTGGTGTTGGACTTTCTACCATAGTTCAGCTTCGGGGCTCAGGAGACAGAATCCAAACCGCAAGAAAACCAACCTCACTCTCTGCTAGCTTCATTTAGCAACTTTAATCGTTAAAGTTTGTAACAAGAATGTCCACAAATATGACTTTTATGAGTCCTAATGGATAAAAATCCATGCTTTTAAAGAAGGTAAACCCAATAAAAACACAACCATACGTCTGAATTTTTATCTTTTGTCTTGATCTGTTCATCTAATAACAAAAGACAGACTTAGACTTCGTATAAGCTCAAGAAAAGCGGCAGAAATAAGCATCAGTAGCGATCAGGAGAGATGTAGGGAAAAAACAATCCATAGACAGCCCACCTCCTGTAAAAAGAGATTTATTATCTGTTGATCACAATCTTTCTCTTTCTTTTCTTTAAAAAGATGATTGGTGCTGTTTGAAGAGGAGTCAACGGCTCAGGAGGGCTCTGGAGGTTGGTTTGAGGATTATGAGGATGTTCCCCATCTCAGGCGATGGCCTGGTGAGATGTCTGCTGTGAGTTTCAGTCAATCATGATGGACAGAAGAAGTTCACAAAGACTTTTCTCTGCTGTCGCAAACAGAGCCCCTCTGCCATTCTAAACATGAAGGAAAATGAAAAGACGACTTCTCTCAAAGATTTTCAGTAAATTTGTCGACCAGAGATGCAAGAGAGGCTAAATGGGCCCTTTGTCTTGTGTCTCATCTTGATTTATTTCTATTACTCTTTAAGTGAATGTGGAAAGACTTGGAAACATATGAGAACATGACATCATAGATTATTGTTTTCCAGATGCCTTTAGTTTAAGATCTTTGAATTTTCCCACCCTGGATGACCATATATATACACCAATTTGTTACTTAAAAAAATGGGGCTAAACAAGAACTCAGAGTACCTTAATCTAGATATTTACCTGTGCCTGTTTATCCATCTAATGAAAACTCACAGGCTGTCTGGAAATTGTATATCTATGATACTACTGACTCATCCTTTCCTTTCTTAGACACATTCAACCCCTTGACTTTTCTAGAAATACTTCACATAAACTAATGTTGATCTTTATTAATTGGCTAAAATTAGTCAAATAATGACAGAGATTGGACTGGGAAGTCTAATCTATGACGTGGATGTAAAGTCAGTCAACAGGCAACCACATGAGGAGCACGAGACACAATAATAAATGATCAGCACTCCCTCTAGTGGCTGAAAAGTGAATTACATGAGCAAAAGCTTGGTTTGGACTTTTATAAGATGTGATAATCCTAGTATAGCTTTGAAATTTTGGACTTTTCTAATGAACAGATAAAAAAATAAGTTTTAAAGGGTATTTTTTTAAGTAGAACTACTTAAAATCACTGAAGCTCCAAATGCAACTTAGTCTTAAAGATGTTACAGTCAAACTGCTTTATCATGCAGATTATTGTCCACTTTCTCTGTGACTTATGCTCTCAAAGCTAAAAGTGAAAGCGGTTTTAGGTTTTATCATTAATACAGACAGTTTCCTAGAATGTAAAAAAAAAAAAAATCTTGTTTACATCTCTTCAGAAACTTGTTTTTTTAATCCAGGATAGCAGAGAATTAATGTTACCGTTTAGTACAGGAGTTTTCGACGTGTCCAGTTTTTACATCTATATTTCTGGTCATTTGGTTGGAAAAATGTCCTTTGTGACAATTTTTTTATTTATTTTTTAACAAACAAATCCCTATAAATAACCAAATTCTTGAGTAATTTCTTTAAATATGCAGAACCTGGTAGTTTTTGTAACCTCTCAATTTGGTGTTTGGTCCATAATTAATTGGGAATCCCAGACTCCGCCAACCTGCCATTCATGGCAGGTTGGCGGAGTCTTTAAGACTAGGCTTAAAACTTTCCTTTTTGATATAGCTTATAGTTAGGGTGGCTCAGGTTATCTTGAGCTATCTCTATAGTTATGCTGCTATAGGCTTAGACTTCTGGAGGACATAGGGACCCCCATTTCATCATTCTGCTTCATTCTCTCTCTGTTCTCCTATTCTGCAGAATCTATTGGTTCAATCTCTAACGTTCTGCTCTATCTGCTTTTCCTCAGAGTAGCTTTGCCTCGTCTGTTCCTGTTTGGCTGTGACGTCATCCTGGAAAGAAACATCAGCTGTGCTGCTTCCATCAACACCCTTGTTTATAGATGTTTGAGATCTGCCTGTTTTCCAGTGTGGTCCTGTGACTGAGTGGATGTGCTCTCTTCGTCCTCTGGCATGGGAGCTGGCTCGGAGCTCGTCTGCCTGGCTATGTGTTTCCTGGACGGGGCCGCCTTTTACAGCTGCTTTTTGTGTCTCTGCTTCCGTCTCCTTGAACCCCAGTCGGCCTCGGCAGATGGCCGCTCACACTGAGCCTGGTTCTGCTGGAGGTTTCTTCCTGTTAAAAGGGAGTTTTTCCTCTCTACTGTCGCTACAAGCATGCTTAGTGTGAGGGATTGTATTTGAGTCAATGAGATCAGCTGGTTTTCCTTAGATAGAAAACTTTGTATCAATTTGACTGTATGATCTGGTTGAACTGTAAAGTGCCTTGAGATGACATGTGTTGTGAATTTGGCGCTATATAAATAAACTGAATTGAATGGATAACGGACCTCTTTTATTTTAATTAACACGGAGAAAATCTTAGGTCTTCTGCTTCCTTCAGGAGAATTGGAGGCTGTCCCCCCCCCCATTTTTTACAGCATTATTGGCTCATTTTTCAGACAATAGGCTGACAGGTAATGGGGTATGAAAGAGGGGGAGCGACATGCAGAAAAGGACCACAGGTCAGATTCGAACCCAGGTTGAGGACTAAGGCCTCCATACATGGGTCATGCGAACTAACCACTGTGACACCTTTGGAGGCTGTGTTTTGAGTATGTTTATTTTATTTTTCTTCTTTGTTTATATAGTTGAGCTTTGTGATAATAACCAATAAAACTCAATGCTTGTTACTTAAAATGATCATTTATGTGATTAAAACCCAATAAACAGCTGAGAGAAAAATAAAATAAGTCCTTTCCGATGTATTCCTTTTCCCAAGTACTATAAAATCAACAAAACTCTTTGGTTAGACCTTTAATATTTGAAAAAATATCTCTTGCAACTTAATAAAAACAAAAATAAGTGGAGCACTCTATTGAGTCATGATACTTTCCAAAATGACATGTTTGCTGGTCATCTAAGCCTGCAGATAATTAAACACAACCCTAACATAAAACATGAAGAAGAAAGCATCATCCTGTGGGACGTTTTATATAATGCTTTATATAAGTAAAGATAATCTGAGCATTCTATTTGTTCAGAAATGCAGGTAGCTAAATGTATTTCTGCTTATATGCACCACATAAAATAAAATGCCCTTGAACGCAGCACCAATTTAAATGCTATTCTAAAATTATCAACAGCAACTGCTAAAGTAGCATGCAGAAAACCCATAAATATAGCCTATAGATATAGTCTATATTATTTTCTTTGTGGCACCCCTTTAAACTGTGCCATCCTGGGCAGAAAGCCATATAGAAAGATTCTCCAGGTCAAAAAAATAAATAAAAAAATTGAGATAAAATTAAAACAGATGATGAGAGAACTAATGAACCTGAGCTTTTTCACAAAGAACTAAAAATGTAAAGGCTTGCACCACAGCATGATGTTGCCACCTCCATGTTCCATTGTAATAATGGTGTGTTCATGGTTCAGATTTCTATTTTTAAAACCTTCTTTTTTATCATATGCGTGAGCTTACTGCATAAAATCCCCCCAAAAACCTATTTAATATTAATGCAATGTCACAAAATACAAAAAAAATCAAAGAGTAATGATGCTGTATGTCGCTTTAATTTGAAACGTGCACATTTTTCCAGCGGGTTTTATGATGAAAGGAAAGCAGGAAGCTTTCTGTCACTTTTCAGGAAGAGAAAGAGTTGAAGAAAGTAGAGCGGCTGCTGTGGGCTCCTCCTCCACCCCTTTCTGCTGCTATATAAAGCTTTCACCCTCCCACACTGACAGGACTTCACTCACAGACATCCCATAAAGGTTGCACTGTGAGAACCGCTACGTCTAAACTTCTCCTTCTTCCCCTCCAGAAAAAGACAAGAAAATGGTGAGTATCACTGATAAAGACGCTTAATTCTTTTTATCAAGTTAAGAAAATGGTTCCTTTCTATTTATATATATATGTCTGTGAAGTTTGAATTGTGACTCACTGTTTCCTGCTTTCACACTTCCTTTTCTCTTGCTTCATGTTGCATCTGGGCCCCCAACAGTAGCAGTGCAACAGAATGCCAGCCTGCCAAGGTTAACTATTTCCATATGTGGACTGCTTGTCTGCTGGGGTACTGCTGATGTGGCTTTGTGACTGTTTACAGAACACTCGTGAAAAGAAGCTCAGAGCATAACTTTACATGGAGGGAAAGCTAGACTTTGACTTTTGCAGAATGAGTGCAAACAGTTTGGATGTTGTAATGTAGAAGTTTACAGGAACTCAGGCTGGTTCTGCTGGTTTTTGACTACAGGAAAAGGAAGCTTTTAACAACTGCCTCGATTTTTAAATGAGGGCCCAAAAATTGTTCAGTGGGGCCCGTCAATAAACCCTTCCAGCTCTTTCCTTTTCCTGCGTAGCACAAAGATCTACTGTGTTTGACCTCCATGCCTGACCTGATTTCAGGCGGGACAACATAGACGAAGCAGATGATTTCCCTCCACCCCCTTCACCAGTCCCTTCTTTGGCCCATGAGGCCAAATCAGCGCAGCGTGTCGCAGCACGCCGCCACACCCCACATTCCCTCAAATCTGTTCAGAAATCACCTCCTAAAGATTTTTTTTAAACTAATCCGCAGATAAACTTCTACATGCGATTAGTTGATGAGGTTAGTGGGTTAAAGGCGAGCTATGTGTGGAGGGAGCAGCACCAGACTCAAAATAGCTGCCTGTTATTGCCAAACATAGCAGCTGAGGACCCCTCCCCTCTCCTCTCCTCTCCTTTCCTCTAAATGAGCGTTTTAAATGCTCCAAAACGACTGTTTTCTCCTCTTTGTGCAGCTAAAACAGGACCCAAGAGGGATTTTTAATGATTCTCTAACTGCGATAACAATGTTATGTAAAAGCTTTTTATCAGCAAAGAGTCATGCAAAGAATTTCATGTCATTGCCTCACTGTTTAGAGCAGCAGCTAAACATAGCTGGCTCAGAATAAACCCTGAGTTATTGATTATAACTATATGGAGCTAGCAAGAACAGCTTCTCAAACAAAACAAAACTTTCCCTCCAAGCTTGCTTCGACGCTCTGTTTGCTCACACCCGTCACATCCTCAACCATCAGCCTACCTTTACAACCAGCTAGATAAATACTTTGGCAGGGCGTGGAGGCACTTTTGGCCCCTGCAGACAAATGATGATTTTGCGATAATGAGAAGCTCCTCCCCCGCCCCTTCTTTTTTATAATCTGTTTTTAGTGCCACTACTTTCGACTGTTGCTTCATACGTGTGAAGCCGTGGTTGATTTCAGATCATAGAGACGTTTCCTCACAAACGCGTTCAAATCCTTTTTTGGGAGCATTAGAAAACGGCCAACTTAGTGGGTTAATTGGATGCAAAGTTAGTTAGAAATTGGACAGTGTACGTCCACTGGAACATGAAGTCCCAACAGCGAAACACAGGGTTGGCAGTATGATGCTGTGGGATGTTTACATCGCAATCTTGCAGTTTTCTTTTAATGTTTCTTTGAATTTTCTTTAAGATGCATATTTGTCTAATTAAAAGTACATTATCTTGAACACGGTGTCACCATTATGATACATGGTGGTGGCAGTATGATGCACCATTAAGAGCATCAGATTGAGAGTATTTTATTAGATCCATAATTAGACTTACTTTGAGTAGACCATTTAAATACATGAATTATTGGAGCTTAAGCTGTTCTATTGTTGCTTTTGCTTCATATTTAGGAGAATTCTCATGTTAGAAGGTTAACATCATGGCACAAGGTTGCTTAGAGGGTTTTTTTGCATCATCAGCACTGCATAATACTGCCACCACTGTGTATCACTGTATGGAAAATGCATTCATGGCTGCTTTGTCAATTTTCCTCCATTTAATTTGTACTGAATGAAGAATAAAGGGTCCAGTTTTGGCTTCATCTGACCAGATGATGTTCCTGCCCATATATTCCTATTTAGAAAAAGTTTCTTATGGCTTTAACAAACCTTCAGTGGGTCTTTATAGTTTTGTAGAAGACTGTTTTGGTTGCAGTGGAAACTCCTCCCTGTTTTTTTAAGCGCTCAACTGACAGCTTCAGCAAGTTCTTACAAGTTTGGTCTAAATCTAATTAAAAAATCTCTTTGTTCTTTCTTTTTTTACTTTTGCTTTGCACAAGAACCCAAAGGAACCCATCTGTTTATATTGTTTTTCTTCTCCTCCTCAGAGAGAGTGCATTTCCATCCATGTCGGACAGGCCGGTGTCCAGATGGGCAACACATGCTGGGAGTTGTACTGTCTGGAGCATGGCATAATGCCCGACGGCCAAATGCCCAAAGATAAGCCCAGCGGTGGCTACGATGACTCATTTACCACCTTCTTCAGTGAGACCGGGACGGGGAAGTACGTTCCCAGAGCCATCTTTGTGGACCTGGAGCCTACCGTCATTGGTGAGAACCTCCACCGCTCTCTTTGGGGGCAAAATGTCCCCTGTTAACAGCATTATTGTGTGTGTGTGTGTCAAACCAGCTTTTCTGGTAGCATAGTGTAAAGTTTAGAACAACAAAAACTTGTTTTCAGATGAAACAAAAGGTAGATTTCCAGTGAAAGAAGGTGGAACCTTTCAATAGTCTGTTAATTAAAAATCTGTTTGTTTAGTTTGGCTTATGCCTACAACAATAAGCAAATATAATAGGTCGATTAGTAACTGTTATTTCCATCAGCGGTTAGAAATTATTTTTTGACAGGAACACAAATATTTCTGTAGCATCTACATAAGAAACGCCAAAGAAATCTTCAGATAATTAAACTAATGAAAACATAAATGTAAACAGATCTTAAAGCATAACTTAGATAATAAGCCCCTCCCATGTCTATTTATATTAGCCCCACACAAACTGTTAAAACTTTTTATGGATAAGCTCCACCCACCTCTCGTTTAACTAAACCAATCAAATTTACTTTCTTTGCCACACCCCATCACCTTATCATGGCTCCACCCACATAAATTTAATTAGCCGAGCCTTTGCAATTTCTTAGCTTTACTCAAATCAGTTAGCCCCACCCCCTAATTTCTGTGGCGAGAGAAGCACTTTCCAAACTGATGCAGCTTTAACCCTTTTTCGAACCATTATTCTCTTTCAGACGAGGTTAGAACCGGAACCTACCGTCAGTTGTTTCATCCTGAACAGCTAATCTCAGGAAAGGAAGATGCTGCCAACAACTACGCCCGAGGCCACTACACTGTTGGAAAGGAGCACATAGATTCTGTCCTTGACAGGATCCGCAAACTGGTGAGAAGGATATATTAAACAAGTTATTAGTTAGGACTTTTTTTCTTTTTTCGACCTGTTCCGATCCCTCAATTTAGGACAGTAGTGGTTAAGACTATAAACAAGCTGTTAACGCTTGAAAACCCTCCAATGTAACTAAATGAAAGCAATTCTGCAATGAGAATTACAGAATTTCTATCACAATATTCATTTTTTTCAACATTTCTTGATACCAGTTGGGTAAAGGAGGGTTTACAGGGCAAAGCCTCTTCACATTGGGTTGATTTAAAAATAGTTTTCAGGCAAAAACTGCCGTACCACTTTGACCAAGAGAAACAAAGACATGCCAAATCTATAGCCTATTTATGTTTTCTCACATCTTCTGATTGATTGTGTTATTGGTATTATTGTAAAAACGTTTAACAAATCTGGTTTATAATGATGTATTTTTGGCAAACTCCTCTCTAAAAAGGGAATTGATCTGAATGTACAAAATCTTCCTCTACAAAATGTCCTTGCCCTTACTAGGGCAAGTTATGCATCGTCAGTTTAACTTATCTTTTTGTTATGAATAAAATTATGTTTCAGTCTTTTCTCCCATTGTAAGTTGTGTCTTGTTTTTTTCAGTCTGACCAGTGCACAGGACTCCAAGGGTTCCTGGTTTTCCACTCCTTTGGAGGAGGAACCGGTTCTGGCTTTACCTCTCTGCTCATGGAGCGTCTATCGGTAGATTTTGGCAAGAAGTCTAAGCTTGAGTTCGCAATCTACCCAGCCCCTCAGGTGTCCACAGCTGTAGTTGAGCCCTACAACTCTATCCTGACCACCCACACCACCCTAGAGCACTCCGACTGTGCCTTCATGGTGGACAACGAGGCAATCTACGACATCTGCCGCAGGAACCTTGATATTGAACGCCCGTCGTACACCAACCTGAATCGTCTCATCAGTCAGATTGTCTCCTCTATCACTGCCTCCCTTCGCTTTGATGGAGCATTGAACGTAGATCTGACAGAGTTCCAGACCAACCTGGTGCCATACCCTCGCATCCACTTCCCCTTAGCCACCTATGCCCCGGTAATCTCTGCAGAGAAGGCTTATCACGAGCAGCTCACTGTCGCAGAAATAACCAACTCCTGCTTCGAACCGGCCAACCAGATGGTGAAATGCGATCCCCGTCATGGAAAGTACATGGCTTGCTGTCTCCTGTATCGCGGTGATGTTGTGCCCAAAGACGTCAACGTGGCCATCAGCAACATCAAAACCAAGCGCAGCATCCAGTTTGTGGACTGGTGCCCCACTGGCTTCAAAGTGGGCATTAACTACCAGCCTCCAACTGTGGTTCCGGGTGGCGACCTGGCAAAGGTGCAGAGAGCTGTGTGCATGCTAAGCAACACAACAGCCATTGCCGAGGCCTGGGCCCGGCTAGACCACAAGTTTGACCTGATGTACGCCAAGAGAGCCTTTGTCCACTGGTACGTTGGAGAGGGAATGGAGGAGGGAGAGTTCTCAGAAGCCAGAGAGGACATGGCCGCCCTAGAGAAGGATTATGAGGAGGTTGGCATTGACTCCTACGAAGAGGACGAGGAGGGGGAAGAGTATTAGTTGTGACACCTGAGAAACCTCATTCAGAAGCTGAATGAGTGCTGTTCTGTTTAATGGTGGCTTACAGACCATTTTTAAACGCTGTTGTATAGCAGTTTTAACAAGTTAAATCCCATGGTGTTTCGTTTTATGAAAAACTAACTCCTAAGAAAAGGAAAATGTATTTTCTAATAAAGCTATTTACACCAACATAAACTGTTTAAATCCTTTTTTGATCCTTAAACTGAGACAACTCACCTTTCTGACAGACATTTCATCGATGAGTAAAATTGGTAGGTTGAACTTGAACCCCAGTCGGCCTCGGCAGATGGCCGCTCACACTGAGCCTGGTTCTGCTGGAGGGTTCTTCCTGTTAAAAGGGAGTTTTTCCTCTCCACTGTCGCTAGAAGCATGCTTAGGGTGAGGGATTGCATTTGGGTCAATGAGTAGATGCAATCCACTGGTTTTCCATAGATATAAAACTTCAAATCAATGTGTCTGTATAATCTGGTGAACTGTAAAGTGCCTTGAGATGACATGTGTTGTGAATTGGCGCTATATAAATAAACCGAATAAAAAAAAGAATAAAAATGTTTTACCAACAAAGACTATAAAGCAAAAACTAATATTGGAACAGATTGATGAGATGAGTGTATTTGGCCACCAGATGGCAGTGTGCACTTAATATGAGAGGACATGAATCATTGCATTATGGTAAAATGAAGATATAGTCCAGACAAATTACATATAAAACATTAATTCCATCAAAATCAATATGATGTATATTTATAAATATGTAAAAGCCTGAGAATTTTGAATACTTTTTAATTAGCAAGCATTGAGAGAACTACATAAATGTTTAACTCAGTATAACCTCTAGTAAAATAAATCTCAGCTAACATTTGTGAAATTGAGTTGAGGGGAAATTATACTATTTATTTTTTTCTTAATGTTTTTTGAAAAATGTTCTCCCCACAAGTGATTTTTTTTTTTTAAACAGATTTTCTGCAGAGGAAATAAGTTGGCAAAAACTAACTTATTTCCTGTAGCAGGTTTCAATTTCTGAAACTTTCTTCTGCTGCCTTTTCTTTCCCTCCTCTGTGGACGAGGCCTTCATATTGGCTCTGTAATTGCTTTGATATAATTACGGCACAGTTCAAGCCTAGTCTCGCCAGTGTTGGACAGGGGATTTAGAGAAGGTCGCGAAGGAAAGAAGGAATGATAAATGCAGCTACAGTCCAGCAAGTTCTACTTCTGCTTAATTTTCAGTCTACACTGTAGCTCAGTCGACGGTTGCCACTCAGTCCATCAAGAAGAAGATAAAAGGCATCGCTTGAACAGATGAAAACCACTAAAATCTCAACTTTCATTAATACAGGTTCTCTTGGTTGTAACTAACATAACATTTAAATTTTGGATTATATGAATTGGAAACCAAGTGAGCCAATCTTTTTAATCCCAAAACTCCAGGAAATGAAAGATGTGTTTTAAGATTTACATTATTTCTATTAACAATAGTGTAGTTCAATTCATTTTAGTCATATAGCACCAATTTGCAACACTTCAACTCAAGTCACTACAGCGTCAATCAAATCATCCGGACAGATTTGTTAAAAGTTTTCAATCTAAGGAAATGCAACTGATTGCATTAAGTCATTGACTTGCAGAATTTACTCCTGGATAAGCATGCAGTAGACATTCCCTTGCATTGTGTCATTGACTGTTCAGCAATCCCTCACACCAAGCATGCATGAAGCAACAGAGGAAAGGAAAAACTCCCTTTTAACAGGAAGTAACCTCCAGAACTAGAACTAGACTCTGTAATTCAGTTGGAAAAGCCAGAAGCAGAAACTCAAAAGGTACATGGAAGTACTGATCCATTAATACTTTCAATGTAAGAAAAGGTAATGTCAACTAGCGTTATAGGTGGCTCTGTCTAGGAAAGAAACAACGATAAGTGGATGGGTTCTGAGCTACATACATATACATTTAGTTGCAGCAAAACAAGCTTATATCTATTTCCAGTAGAGAATTGGGTCTACACCCCGAAACATACATCCAACTCTAACGTCTGTAGATAAAGTTGTGAAAAGGAAGCTACTATGATGAGAAAAAGCAGTGAGAACAACAAGTTAGGGGTTAAACTAAGAAATACTGTAGACTTGGAGAATAAAGATAGAATGAAGCAAACTAAGGAAAAGTGTTGCCTTGTCCTCCAGTAGTCTAAGCCTAAAGCAGCATACTTATAGAGACAGGTGAGGATAACCTGAGCCACTCCAACAATAAGCTTTAACAAAAAGGAAAGTTTTAAACCTACCCTTAAAAGTAGACAAGGTGTCTGCCTCATGAACTAAAACTGGTAGTTGGTTCCTCAGGAGAGGAGCCTGATAACTAAAAGATCTGCCTCCCATTCTATTGTTAGGAATTCTAGGAAACGCTAGGAAACTTGCAGACTGAGAGCGAAGTGCTCTGTTAGGAACATAAGGAACAATCAGATCTCTGATATTAGATGGAGCTTGGTTATTTAAAAACTTGAAAATAATCATTTTAAATTCTGCTCTATTTTTATCATGGAGATAAATGGAAACTAAACAGGGAGAATAAAAAATGTTCATTTTTATTTTCATCCGAACTTGAATCAATGCTTTGCATCACCTTAAGGCTTTTAAATATATTTTGTGGACTTCCTGATAACAATTACAGTACCAACTTGTTTCATTTATTTTTTTTCACATTACTAAGCTATTTGAATACCCTCTAACTGACTAAACAGCTTCTCTTACAAAGACTCCAGTCCGAAGAGGATAATTTATGTCTTTTCTGAATTTAAAAGTACAAACTCATGCAGGTTCAAGTCCTCAAAACATTGCTTAATCTGGATTTATGGACAAATATAGCTAAATACCATTAACATAATAGTGGAAACTATCCAATGTCAGCTAACAATTCCATGAATTCAAAGCATATAGTACATATAGGGAAGATTGTCCCTTGCTTTCATACATGTGCTAACCAGGAGCTTAAAGACGATTTATTGTTAAAAATGGACTATCATTTTTAGGGGCTCTTTTTAGTTTTTTGATTAACTTTGGTTAGTTCTCTCTTATGCTTACGTTATGAATCCGTTTTTTTTGGTTTTTCCTCAACCTTTTTATCGGTTTTTCTATTTTGGTCTTGTCGTATTCTATTATGGCGCCAGGGGTTTTCCATATTAGTTCAGTTTGTTTTTCCTCTGGTCAGTTGTCTAGTCTATTTCTCTTGCTAATTTCAGGAATAAAACTGGAGTAAAACCTCTGTTGATGCAAAATTGTATATACTTTATCCTTCCACTAAATTTTCCACTATGAAGGTTGGACGAACACCCAGCTTTTATAGTACTGACCATTTGTGACTTTCCCTCATATGCAGTCAATAGCATTTAGCATCCATAAAACATAAAATCGCTCAAATTGTAATTACAAACATACATTTGCTAAATAGAAACACTGCAATTTTGATCAAATGTTTTGATACTCTGATGATACTGAAACTTTAGATTTCGCAAAACTGCAAAGGAAATCCTTTTTTCACAGTCAGGTGATCTGTAACTGGACATAACTGCCTTTTAAAAGGCATATTTTCATTCACAATGAGACTGGATATTTTTTTATAGTTAGTTTGTGACAATGAGCCCAATGAGCACTAAAACTGTGGCTGAAATATTGATATATCTCTACATCTGCCAATATCATGCTGTTGTTTGCTTAAACAAACATTTGCGTGCAAGTTAGTCGCATTTCCTTATTATAAGAAATACCGTAATTGAAAAAAAAACTATTTTTTTTTTTAAATGAACACAATATTGACATAGTTTTTCAGGTATTTGAAATGTAATTGCCAGCTAGTGACATTAGGTATTCTTTTCATTGACTGTATACCTCTAAAAAACTTCAAGATAATTTAAACTATCTTGCTTTTATTGGATTTGGGTAATTTTTCCCTTGTCTTCCTTAAACTTAACTTTCCATGGGTAATTATCGGATATAACAGCTTGTGTTTATCAGTGACTTTTTACTGCTTCCCTTACCTGTAAAATGTGCACATAAGTCTCTCCTGAAACAACTTTCAAGTCAGTTTTACTTTCCAATGATGGCGTAGGGCTAAATATACAGTTTTACATTTAAAATATTGCTGTTATGCATCTGATCTAACATTAAGTAATTTTGATTTTCATTAGAACAGATCCCCAGTCATCAGTTCTGATTGAAGCCTGAAATAATTGAATCTTTATGTTGTATTTTAATGCATGGAGATGTAATAGTGTATCACAGCATAATTTGAGCAAGAGGTATGTGTTGTAAGGTGGACAGGTGTTCGTTTCATTTGGTTCTTTTAATCAAAGTAAACCCCAATGAGAATATTTCAGTAATCTTTAATAATAAAACAGCAAAAGATTACAACAGCTTTTTCATCATTCATCCAAAATTAATTGCATTTTCCAGAAAAGTAGTACAAGCCAACAACCTAAGTTTCTTCTCTAAACCAGATTTTTCACTTTTTTTCCCATCATAAAGCAGGTATAGATATGGATTTGTGGGAGTTATATCATCCATGTAATGTTAGAAATATTTTTTTGTGTCCACATCTGACCGCTCAGGTTACTCGCCTCCATGGCTGGCTGTAAATGCCGCTTGGTTGTTTACTTTCCTGGTGTTTTTCATATGGAAATGGACTCCAAATGCTGAGCGCACGTCGTCCAGGACACTCATCCTGTGATTAATGGCCCTCGTGTGAGGCAGACGGTAATTGTGCGACTCGCTCTCTTACCCACAATCACGCAGAGGAGTTCACTCTGTTGCTCTGGACACACACAGAGCTTTTAAATGAAGAGCTTTATGAACCCACACTTTAACTAGGACATATTTCAGAGAAGAAAAGATCCTCAAGCGGCTGGGAGTGCACTAACTCTACTGGAAATGTGCACCACACGAACAGGAAATTAGTTTAAAAGCAAAACACTGTTTGAGTGTTGACATTTAGGGAAACTAAAGAAACATTAAGGGACTTAAAAATACTCCCTATAAAGGTTGCATGTAAAAAGAAATAAACGAAAAATAAAAAACACATTTTAAATGGCAGAAAATATGTAATATTGTCACCTGGACACAAAGAAAAACACCACAAAACTGGTGCGACATTTAAATAAATGCCTACTTTTAATAGTAATAAATAAATAAACTGTACAAACACCCAGAAGACTTAAGAAAACACACTTTAACCTCTAAGATTGCACATTTAGTTAGAGTTACTGCTGTGTACAACAAGCCGAGACTGAGTCCCCCCAAAATGATGTCTTAATGTTAAAAAATTAGGATAAAATTTACACTCATGAGTAATAATAATTTCAAAAGAAATATTACATTAAGCCACATAGGAGTACATTTCAGCATAAATCCTCAGAATTTTTTAATTAATTACAAATATTTGCAAGAAAAAACATTTATTCTCTGATGTTGAAAAATGAAAACAAAAATGTTTTACAGAAGGGATAAATTGTCGTCTGCAATATATAAAATGCTTATTATTTTATCTGTGACAGCAGTTCAGGTGAGCTAAACAGAAAGAAAATATCATGGTTCTGCCCTTTGTGGACTGCTGTTGGGTTTCTTTATGAGTTTGCAGTTGCTCTGTGTTTTCTTGGTCGTTGGTTTCTTCCACATTTTGTGTCATTGTAGGTGCTTTCTAGCCATTTTTTCGTGTTACTCTCTACTGCACCGTTGTGCCAGTCTCATCTCCCCTAGCAACTAGTTGCTTCTATCCACACCTGCTTCTTGTCAGCTGATCAACCCAGTCTTCTTTCTGTCTCCAATACATATGCTGAGTTTGAATTCAGGATCTGCATCCTCCGAAGGCCAGCTTTGTCCACCGATTACGTCATAACGCTGTGCCAAGGCCTATTCAATTGGAAGATGCCTCAGTCGCCGACTAATTCAGTCTTCTGTTTGCCTGTTTTTAAGGACAGGTCCGGTGTATCTTACAGCAGTAGCCATTCAAAATTTCCCACTTTCCTTGATGAATCCTTGGCTGGTCCTTACAAGTCCAGTCAGGAAGGAAAAATCAATGGATCATTATTTATATCTAAAACTAATACGTTCACAGTGATTTAATGAATTTAGCGTTAATCAGTAAAAAAATAAAAACCGTAAATTTTGTCGCAATCACTGAGTCCAGGAACGGCCATTTTTGCCCAAATATAAGTGACGTCAACGGTGCGGTAAGCCTAGCGCCATTCTCCTCTTTATCAGCAAAATCAATGGGAAGTACTGGACACAACTGCAATCAACAACAAATACTTAAGATTTTGAAAGGACTTCACCATTGAAATTGACTAGAGTTATACTATAACTGACAATGCCCACATATATGGCAGCTGGATGTCGTAATACAGCAGGTAAAAGTTTCACCTTTCCAATTCATGATGCATCACAGGTATGTCGTTGGATTGTCAACTTGAGGACACATAATAAGTAGCCAACATTTCAAAAAAGAATGTTTTCAAGATGACTTGGATAATAGCACGTAACGGCAAACACCAGATACAGCATTGGGACTTGCCCAACAGCCGATACCGCATTGTGACGTCACAAAACGATAGGTGGCAGTAGTGTTCTATGACAAACATGGGTTTCTAAAGCAAATTTGTAAAGCAAATTGGAATGATATTGTTCTTAATTAAAAACACTTAGCATTCATTGAAAAGTATCAACAGTAATCATTTCATGTTTAAAGGACTCTCTGAGATTTGAATTCTAAATATGACTGGACTTTTCCTTTAAACATCAATTTTTGTACTAAAATATTTTTCCGTCATGATTTGTGGACTTTAAGATCTAAAGAGAGGCGCCTTCTCCTGGTCAGCCCCTAGAATTCAGTGAAAGGGTGGAGTAAGAGTAAAAAAAAAAAAAGTTCACGCCCAGGAGAAGGCCAGTGGCTGGAAGTTGGAGGGCATTTTGGCCATTTAGAATGGCTGCTACTGTACATAGCCTTGGGTATCCCATGATTCATTGTGAGCCCAAGCAAGCTGGCTGCTCTGTGCTCAGAGCAGATATGCAAATGTGGTGAATATTGTAAGTGCAGTTTAATATAATACAAGTATGTGAATAGTTTTGTCTGAAATGAATAAAAATGGTTGTTTTAAATGGTTATTGAATCAGATATGTGGCAGGTAATGTTTAGCTTATTGAAAGGTGTTATCTGTCCCTGTGCAAATGGGTTTGGCTCATATTTAGGTACACATTCCAATATCTCTGCAGGGTTGGGATTATAAATATGACATTCATGACGAATGTACTGCCGCTGAAGCTCCTCGAAAATGTTATTAGCACCCAGAACAGTAGTGAGAAGTTCGGTTTCCATTCTTTGCCTTCTTTGTGCATCAGCTATTGTTGCTGGGGAACAGAGAGAGGGGCAGTGAATGCAGAAGACTCGACCTGTTTGAATCAATAGACGAAACTCTTCCGGCCTCCTAATTTTCATGAACATCCAGGGTCCCAGTGCAGTTAGCCCAGATCCTTGGAGGACACAGCCTCTGAAAGTGAACACCACCCATTCTCCTTCTGTGCTGGTTTCTCTTCATTACTTCATTCCTACTACATGGTCCTCTTGAGCGTCTCTGTGTTTTGGTTCCTGATTTCCCTGCAGGTCATTGATTGGATTTAATCTTCTGTTGCTACCACATCAAATAAAACTGCAAGAACTCATCTCTGCCTCCTCATCTCTGCCTTTGGGTCCTCAACCAACTTCCATCTAACCTTGACAGGAAACATTTGACCCATCATTTTCAACTTCCACTGGCTCTCCCCAATGATTAGAAGCTAACAACTGATATCATTAATTCAGATGTTATCCAAAAATATGTTTTTTTTTGGTTTATTTTAAAGAACCGCATACATGTTTTGAGAATAAGCTTAATTTGAGATACAGTATACTGAATGTTTTTTCAGGTCTTTAACACAGTATTTAACTCACCTATATAACTTGAAAATGAATAAGCTCGATCGCTGAGTGGGTCATGTGACCCAGATCGCCACTTTATGGCTGTCTGAGTGCCCTTTTAACACGAGAGCTAACTTTACCTGCTTTTCTCATGGTAGTAAAGCTCTTTTTCCAGTAATATTCATCAGGTTCTTTAAATCAGAAATAAACCTTCATGCTTTAATCTGAGCTTGGCTCCTTCTGCTCTCAAAGGCATACTATGCAACATTTTTCAGTTAATTAATGTGTTCCATAACGTTTTGGATGATTAAATGAGTCATTTCAGGTCGAACAAAGGTATTCTCGGCCGCCCTGGTGGTCTGTAGGGGAAATACCGTACTTGCAATTGCAGGAGCCCTCGGCCCGCACCCACAGGCTCAGAAGTCTCGTGCATCGCGAGAGTCGGTCTTGCTTTACGGCGAGAACTGCTACACGCCCCCAGTGAAAGGCATACTGGTTGCTAGCGCAGTGGCGATATTTGTGCAGTTATCATGGCGGAACCAGCAAGAAAACAGTGAAAGCCCATGTCGGAGGAGGCAAGAAAGAGGAAAAGGGCTCTCTACCGCAGTAGACATGGTGATTCATTGCGTTCTTCTATCTGCTAAACTCAAAACAACCGCGCCTGGCTTGACGGAGAAACCAGGAGAACAGCTGAGCGTATTTACGACAGTGCACTTTTACTTTCGCCCTCTGGGGGGAGCCTCACTGGAAAATCAACTCCGGTTACATAATGTACCTTTAACTAGCCCAGCACAAAAAGAGAACAAAAAAAATATTTGGTGTGTTCGAGTTCAAAGGCTGCATCGTCCAAGGACCCGGCCTATCTCGACTCGGTCCTTCGAGGTCCGTGAAAATAAAGAGATCGGAAGAGTTTTGGCTGTTGATTCAAACAGGTCCAGCCTTTCGCGGCTTTTACCGCCATACGCTCTGTCGCCTAGCAACTGGGAGAGTTGACACGCAATGCAGGAAAAGAATGAATACCAAACTTCTCACTGCTGTTCTGGGTGTTAATAACATTTCCAAGCAGCTTCAACAGCTGAACCGTATCAGATTTATAGTCCCCAACACTGCAAATATATTAGAATCTGTCCTAAAATATCAGCCAAACCCATTTCCACAGGAACAGATGAACACATTTCAATAAACTGAACATTACCCGCCACATATGTGATTCAATATGCATTTAAAACAACTATGTTCATTAATTTCAGATTAGATTAGATTAAACTGCACTTCCAATATTCACCACTGTTCGGCGCCAAGTACCTTTTTCCTCTGAGTATGGAGAAGCCGACTTGCTTGGACTCGCATTGAATCAAGGGATATCTAGGATACACCGGACCCGTCCTTCAAAATGGGCAAAACGAAGGACGCATTTGTCGGCCGCCTAACGAGGAGTCTTGGAACCCGAACAGACCTCGGTGCCGCGCTATTGTGTAATCGGCTTATGAATATGGCCTTCGGAGGACACAGCCTATGAATTTGAACTCAGCAATAGATTACCAGCTTAAATGACTCTCTCCAAGAGTAAGATTGTTTTTTACATCAACTCATTAAAACCTATTTCAGTAAATAGCCATAAAGTGACATACGCCTACAAGCTACCATTTGCAGTCTGCACTATGAGATAATGTTTTTACTTTTGCGGCAGCTTCACATTAAAGTTACAGGTCTAGCGCCTCTAGTGGCTAAAGGTTAAAAGGTCCTACTATATTAGCTCATTTATTGTTGAGCATATCAGTTTGGCAGAAATTAAAGTTTAACTTCATAACTAGATACCTCTTAACACATGGCTGTGGTGATCGTACAGTTGTTGGAGTTCCACAAGGACTAACTTCCAATCTTTGGTAAAAGACAGCAGGAGATGGAAAACAATGTGCTTGATATTAGGTACAAGATCCAAGTTTAAAAATCCATGACTGCCTTATTATCTAACAGCTAGCAGGGGAGATAGCAGCTATTAAAAGCAAAATTGTTATAACTTGAGAAGATATTTCAGTTTTATGCAGTTGGATTTTCCCCAAATAATATTGTAAAAGTTTGTAGTGTGATATATTAAACTTAAATCATAACATTTTTGGTGGGAAATATCAAATATTACATTTTCTGGGTATATTCTTGGTATTTCAGCTAAGGAGGTTATGTTTTTAGGAGAGTTTTCCTTAGATAGAAAACGTTGAATCAATTTGACTGTATGATCTGGTGAACTGTAAAGAGCCTTGAGATGACATGTGTTGTGAATTGGTGCTATAGAAATAAACTGAATTGAATTGAGTTTGCATGTTTGTTTGTCTGTCTGTCCACAGGGTAACTTGAAAGTTGTGGACAGATTTTAATGAGGTTTTATCAGAGGTGTACATCATGCCAATGAACAATCTATAAAATTTTGATTATGATCCAGATCCAGATCATAATCTGAATAAAGTATTTTTTACATAATTCTCTAACATTGTCAGATTGTAATATTTGGAGGAACAAGCAGTTCCCAACTAAACCAGAGGGTGGCAGTACTGACTATTAACAGCCGCGGCATTGGACTCACTCAAAACAAAAACACAAGAAATGGGAAGGTTTGTTAGAAGGTTTGTTAGCAGGATAAATTGAAAAAGTATCAATGCATTTTATGGATTTTTTTTTTTTTAACCAGAGCTGCGCCTCAAGCCAAGGAACAATTCATTTAGATTTGGCAATGACGATGATGTGCAAGTTTTACCTATATGTGTAAGTCACAATATAGGGCAAAATTTCTGCGCTGTCCGAGTGCTTTTCTAGTATTAATATTGCCTATTTATGCCCTTTATCATAAAAAATGTTTTTATTTTTTTCACAATCAGAGAATATCCAAGTCAAACTTGAAATTTCTTCATTTTTTGCATGATGATTTTAGGAACTTTTAAAAACTTGGTTAACAGACAGAATCCAGCTTTCAGGTTTTAGGCTTAATTTCACCACAGAATAGGAATTTAAATGTCCAAATTATTCATAAATTTAATTATCCATACATCTTCTCCCGCTTATTATATCAGGGTAAAAAAAATAAAAAAATTGTGGTTAAAATATCAATATTTGGCACCAAGGTTTTCTATTTATTATTTTAATCTATATACATTTCACCTCCAGGTGCTACACTCTGTGATTAAACCTATTTTTTGTTTATTTAATTGTAAAATACTTTACAAATAGATGAAATTAATAAATAAGGTCAATACTTTTTAAATAAAAAAAGAAGACAACAAATGAATCTCATTGGGGGTAAATGAGGCCTTACAATTCTCAGTCAGGGCTGATAACAACAGTCTCGCTAACAACACTGAATATACAGCGGCTGCACTTTGAGAGCATTTTATACAAGTCTGATATGTCACAAAGAAGCTTATTTCGTCCGTCAATAATGGTGCTACTGGTATAAAACACACATTTGGTTTACCGCACACATTAATAACCCCCCTTTTCCTTTCATTCGTCGTCCCGCTGTTCAAGTAACAACGACATGTCGAGCAAGCATCCTGTGAAGTATCCAATTAGGGACTGAGTCAGCTGGATCTGGCTGCGTGTCGACAGGAAGTGGCCTTCGTCCGGATAGATCTGAGTTAGGCATGAGAATTAAAAAACAAGGTCAATCAAAACTTTTTCTGCCCAGACAAGAACGAGGAACTTTAAATATGCAAAAAAAATAAATAAATAAAAATTATTTTCACTGAACCTGAGGATACACTATTCAAAGTTTATTTTATCCAAAATATATATATTAATTCTGTCGCATTACATTTGATTAAAATGTGTACATGCTACAGAGTGACAAGTCATAAAATATGAGATGATTAAAAATAATTTCTTAGCCAGACTGAATATTTTTTCTCATTGCAGTTCAAAATTAGCTCATGGTCCAATCAGACTAATTGAACCATGTTCAATTTGTCTGAAGTGGTCCTTTCACAACAGGGTCGTAAATTGTCCGAAACCAAAAAAGAAGGATTTTGTGTTGATTTATCAGCAAATTCTGTGTTTGGATTTCAAGCTGACCCTCCCACACTGGGATTGAAGTGAGATTAGGAACAATTTTATTAAATCAGATTATATTGGATATTAAATGACTTGCATTTAATAAGTGATTGAGTGTAGAAATGGCATAAGGACATTTTATTAAAGCATATTACCTTAAGAATACAACAAACAGCAAATGAAAACAAGGGAAGTCTAGTAATTTTTCACACTACAACTCATCTGCTAACCTGAATCTAATCAGATCTTTTATTTTTAAAAAAAATGTATTTAATCAATGTGGAATGAACTGAGCGTGATGATCGCATGTTTTGGGTTTTAAATTGTAATTTTGTTTTGATGGATTGATGGATTACATCAATCAATCAAGCTTTAGCTTATTTCTGTTTTTTTGAATATTGTTAAAAGTATAATTTCTTTAGGTTTAATATTTTGTGTTTTTTGACTATTTTTATTTTAGTTAGATTTTACTGCATTTATAGTTTCCTCCTTGATTTGTATTTTAATTTTCCTTAGCTTGGTTTCCTCTGTTAATTATTGCTAAAATGATCTTGCCATATACTGTCATATTTCTTTAGGTCTCATACATTTTTTCCTGTTTTTTGTGTATCTAATTTAACATTTAGTTCATTGATACTTTCCTCCTTGGTTTGTAATGGTCTTTGTGTCTAGTTTAGTTTTATTGTGTTTGTTATTGGCCTTTTCTCAGTCTATTATTTGTAGAGTCCTCCACTGTTTCAAACCCCCATGATGACCTCACTTATATCTAAGGCCATTTTTCTTCCTTTTCTCTATATAGAGGCTTCTCCATTTGTATTATTAAACCACTCAGATTTTCATTTTTGAACTTTTTGTCTCCATTTTTAGTGTTAATCTCAACATACCAAACATGTTATTGAGTTTTAATTGGATTACATCAATCTGCAAACATTGAATTTGAACAGGATTTCTGTGTGGAATAGAAATCAGCTAAATTTACAAACAAAGTAGCCATTTCAACCAATTAAAGCTGCCAAATCTACATAATGGATGTCTAAATGTGGCTCCAGGGCCGTTAGCCACAGACTCCAGCTGCAGAACATTTTACCTTTCCTTTGGTTTGTTCAGCATGTTTTCACTCTATTGCTGATCCAAAGGCTTACTACATTACACAATGTGAAGCCTTTGTGAAACCTGTTGATCTATGATATAAGTTTTAGTTGATGTAAGACCGATGAGCGGAGTATTTACCTGCATAGTGTAGTTTGCCCCAATCTTTATCAAGTGTTTGATGAGCTCAGCTGAGTGTTGGAAGTGAACGTTGGCTGCGCACAAAACAACAAAGACACTCATGTTAACTGTTAAAAGATTCTTTTCACATAAAAAAAAAGATGGACTTCATGATTCACATTACAGAAGTAACGAGGCTACAAAACGTTTCTGTGTGAGGAGGATGATTTTACCGTCAGCCGTGCCGTGGGCCAGAAACAGAGTTCCTCCCTCGATGCCTTTCATGTCAAGCAGCACTTTGGATGCCTAAACATGGAAATTGAATTAAAGCTGTTAAAACTTTGGAGAAAAAATAAAAATAGAAATACTAAAAACAAGGCCAATTGGCAAATCCTAATGAAGGTATGACACAAAAAACTATTTACTTAGTTAAAAAAAAGGGATAAAGTGACCCAGAAATTCCAGCAGACTTTCAGAATAAGAGCAGATCTATATTATGCACCCTGAATAAAAATAAAATGAGAAAGTACTTTTTTTTTTGTTTTTTATTTTCACAAAATGTACGAATGTCTGGAGGCCTGGTGCATTGTGGGTTGTCAGGTTGTTTTTAAAATCTCGTTTAAATATGATGAGTTTTTTAAAAATATACTATTAGATTTCTATAAAAATGTCAACTGGCAGTTTGATTTTTGTCTTTTCTTCTTATGTTAAAATCCATGTTTAAAAGGCAAATTAAATGTTTTTTTCTTACTATCCAGAGTCGTTGAATCACCTGAATATTTACCAGTATTTGGTTTGAATATTTTGGCGTATCGGTAATTGTCATTTCTCACTTTATATTCTAAACCCAATGAATGAACTTTATTCTGAAAATGTTGCTTCTTTGACATTTAATAAATTATTTTTTTTCAGAATAATGAAACAGATTCAGTTTTAATCTTTTAACCAGATAATTTTTCCTGCCGCAGTAAACACAAACTTTAACATCGCAAGCAACACAAAAGGCACGGTGGGCACAGCAGAAGCGGATAACCTCTCTGACCAACGTGTGCTTAACTTAAGCATATTTCACTTTATCTTTCCTTTTCCAGTGTGTCAGGTGTCACCACTTCTTCCTTCTTCTAGTGTTCTGGCTTTCTATAAGCGTAAGGCTCGCAGATACTGACATATATGCCCACAAATTTACTCAATTCCTTCACTTAAAAAAATCAGCAGATTAGTGGGAGAAAAAAATCTGGAGTCTTCCACTAGTCTTCCAGGAGAGTTGGCAAGTACTATTAGCACCTGGTGGTTTCTATTTGATAGCTATCGCTGAACTAAAGCGAGGATAAATGAGGTATAAAACAAAAATGAAGGTTTTAAGATCAAAAGAGGTGCACTGCTGTAGCTTCAAAGGGTTATAAATGAGTGTTTTACATTTACAGTCCTTAAATTGTATTAAAACTCATGTTTTACTATTTTGGGGAGAAAAAAATGAAATAGAGCTCATTTGGACCACTTATGCATCTTTTTTATTCTTCTGAGGGCATTTGCAACAGTGATGGCACCCCATTTTTCTCTCTACTGTAGGTACTAGAGGGAGGCTAAGCATTGAACCGAGGAAGCTATGAAGCATGCTTTGTTTTTATATGCACACAGATAAAAACAAAAACAGAGGTATTAATGTTAGTAATGAATAGGTGATGTTCTGCTATTCAACTATAACATACAACAATGCATGTATAGAAAACAGTGTAATATATAAACTTTAACTATATTCATGTAAATTCAGCAGCAAAATCCGCTGAAGTAGATGTAAGGTGATTAATACGTACATTACTATTTTAGGTAGAATAACTTAGAATCAGTTAGTTAAATTGCTTGTATAAAATGATTTGTCATATTGTGTAGAAATTAAGCAAAACACCCTATATGAAATAGTAGGGGGAAAACTAATTTGGCCAAAAAGAAAATTCAAATAGGGCCAAAAAAATAAAAAAATAAAAGCATATGAACAAGTGGGACGTGTATCAACCACATGATGTTTTCAAATGAAATCAAAGTTGAGAAAAGTTTATATTATGATGAGAAAAAAATCTAATTTTTCCAGTAGGTTTTAAAGCTACAGTGTGTAATTTTCAGCGACATCTAACATCCAGACTGCAGACCGCAGCAACATGAACATCTCCCCCCCACCGCTTCTCCCCCCCCAACAGTACGGCGAGCGTTACGGGACAAAATGTCTTCCACGACGTCTGCATCACCTACCTTCTCAAGTGATGAGGTTTGTTTACATAGATAATTTTACAGATAGTATTTCATTAGTCTGTGTGTTCAGTACCGTCTCAGTTCATCTCTCTCAACTTGCCGTAGTTACTTTCGAGCGTAATGGGCGATCTCGCAATCGCTAGTTTGTTGGCTCTGCGCTGCCGTAGCGCAAAGATGTCTGCCTCCATGGCTGCGAGACCCGCTCCTATGTAATTATAAATAACGAATTCTAAGGCAACGCAAATATTAAGGTTAAGAGGCTGAGCTCGTAGATGATGATAAATAACATAGTTATGTATAATATATTACATTTCTGACTGTATATCCCTGTAATTATTACACACTGTAGCTTTAAATGAAGCCAAACATAAACATGTTTTAAAGATTTCCAAAATAAGATTTCCAAACAAAAGAAGAAAAGCAAGCAGCACTCTGTAATCCACGGAGCCTGACTGCATTTAGATTTATTACCAGTGATGGGACTAACGGCGTTGAAAGTAACGGCGTTACTAACGGCGTTACCTTGTTTTAGTAACGAGTAATCTAACTAATTACTTTGACTGTAACTATAATGCAGTTACCATTGCAGACACCCCGTTACTGCGCGTTACTCAGGTCGCACAATGAACCTTTATTCATGATAGGACTCGTGCGCAGCTGCGTGAAGCTGACACCCCACCCACGTCAAAAAACTCTGCAAATAGACTGAATGGTTAGTGCAACGTTAGTGCAGATTTGCGCAGAAAAAAATATTGTTTGTGCTACTTTTGTTTAAGAGATATTAAAGATAATTTTTTAGGTCATCCAGAGGTGCGCGCCTTGTCATGAGACAGGGGAGGATGAGAATGGCTGATGTATAGTGAGATTCCGTCTGTCAGTTGGGAAGGTGGGTGTTTCCGCTGGCGGGTGTTAACGTACAGCACACAGAGAGATGGAGAGTGAGGAGGATCCAGCAGCAAAACAGCGTTTTCCTGATGGAAATACCGGTGTTACCTCGAGCTGCGTTTCCCCATCACATACGGTTTCCTCTGCATCTCCGCACAGCGCAGGCGGCACGATTCACCGCGCAAGCGACAGGAAACGCGCATGCTCGCTAAAGGCGCGCACCAGTCGCCCTGTGCTCGCGCCACAGGAGAACTATGGAGAGCGTGAACGATCAAATGAAAGGGAGAAATCTGGATGGATGGATGGATGGATGGATACTCTGCCTTTTCAACCTACTGTATTTTTTATTTTAAACATTATTTGATGGCCTTTGTGTCAGGGATGGAGATCCATATTTTATGTCACACACAGAGTATACATCTAGATAGATAGATGGATAGATAGATGTTGCAGTATCTATAACAACCCAAACACACAGGATTTCAGAATTAGACATCCCCAGTTATTAATTTCACCAGATCTGAATGCCCTGTTAAAAAACTTCACATAGCGTTCCCCCCTGATGTCATTTACGTTGAGTTTCAATAAATGCTAAACTCTCTGCAGGTTCTTGTCTTTGTCGTCCGCTCTATTCAGCTGGCTTTGGAAACACATGGCGAGAAGGTGGGGGCTGGGTGGTGAGGGTTACGGGGGCGAGAAACACAAAAGTAACGCAATAGTTACTTTTACTAGTAACTAGTTACTTTTATTGTGGAGTAACTCAGTTAGTAACTCAGTTACTTTTTGGGAGAAGTAACTAGTAACTATAACTAATTACTTTTTCAAAGTAACGTGCCCAACACTGTTTATTACTCATGGAGCATGTGTGCAGTTAACTGTGGCACTAGAGGAATTCCCTCTCTTTCCCATTATTCCATTTATTCTCAGCCTCAATTTGGACCTAAAGATGTCTTTTTAAGCCAACAACTACCCAGCTGTGTTCTGTTTCTTTCTCTGCAGTCGCAACTTCAACGGTAAGGGGTGGGGGGAGACGGGGGTGGGGGGGTGGGGGGTGGGTCTTTCGGCTAAATTTTGTCTGATCAGATCGTGTTACATTTGCTTTTTTTTTTTTTTTTTTTTTTATAAATCCAAAGCATATCACGCCTCCTGCTGTGAGAGGCACCAAAATAGAGCAGCCTGGCCCAGTTTTAAGCAACCCACTTAATAGGGAAAAATACACTGCAACCTTCACATTGGGAAAACCTCTTAGCAATGATTTTAGATTTAAACCTTGGATTTCTAAACGCATTCTCTTTTGCTTTACAGAAAACCTTTATATCTTTGAAGATCAAACGCAACAAATAGGCAATAAGCTTTAATTGATACATACACTGCAAAATCAATTTAAGAATGAATAAAAATTTCTTTAAAATAAGTGTATTTGCCCTCACTTTGAGCAGGTAAACCAGAGGATCAGCCAATAGAAAGAGTATTTTACCTTTAAAAAAATCATAATTAGATATTATGCACTTGAAATAGCTGGTTAACAGTTGCCTTTTGAACCCCAGTCGGCCTCAGCAGATGACCGCTCACACTGAGCCTGGTTCTGCTGGAGGTTTCTTCCTGTTAAAAGGGAGTTTTTCCTCTCCACTGTCGCTACAAGCATGCTTAGTGAATGATTCAATGCAATTGATTTTCCTTAGAAAGAAAACTTTATATCAATTTGACGTATGATCTGGTGAACTGTAAAGTTCCTTGAGATGACACTTGTTGTGAGTTGGCGCTATAGAAATAAACTGAATTGAACTGAAATAAGAGACTGCAATTGTTTGCTCTTGTTTTAAATGTAAAATGTCTTATTCCATTGACAAAGTGTTTCACTTACCTGCTTAATTCAAATAAAATTGCACTTATTTTAATAAAAAAATGATTTTCTTACCAATTTTTTTGCAGTGCAGTTGAAAACGGGTTAAAGATTTATTATTATCATCGCTTTTAGCCTAAAATGTGAATGAAGATTCAAGAGACACTGATGATACATGATCTGGGAACTAATGACTATCGTCATTACTAACTCCATTCACCTATTTAACTTTGCCCTGTTGCTCATTACCTCTCATCTGATTCACCTGCTCCTGCCTCTATTTAAGGTGCTAGCATCCATTCATCAGAGCCAGATTATTCTTGTTCTCTCTTGCGTTAGAGTGTTTTTTAGAGATCCGTGGTGTTTCTGATTTCATGAACCTGATCTGTTCTGCTTCTCAACCAGTGAGCCTACCTGTTCCCCTCTGAACGGTTTACCTAAACTGTCTTTGGACTCCTGGAAATCAGAACTTGCCAGTTTAGAGAGTATTTGTTACGCATTTGTGTTTTTGGTATAATTATGACTTCATCAGAAAAAAATGATAAATAAGATGAAGGCATAACCTTTACAGCTTTAGTTCTGTGCTAGAAACGGTAACCGTTGCAAAGCAACAGGAGTCATGCTGTAAGGCTGATTTGCAGCTCTCCCTGGTGCCCCCTGCTGGATGCTACATTTAAAACCATCACCTTAAAAGGAAGTTGCTGACCCACAGATGGCATTTCACCTCCGGCTGTGGAACAAAAGCTCCAATGTCAACTCTCTTTACTATGCAACATTCATCAACAAAGGGAAGTGGACTTATTTGTCTTTAATGGTGACTTTTTTCTTTTTTTTGTAGTTTAAACTCCAGATGTGCATGAATTCCTACAGGGAAATAAAGTAATAAGCACCAAGATTATAATTAGAAAGAGCAGCTTACGTGGTATCTGCTCTCCTCGGTAGAAGGCAATCCAAAGTACCTCTCTGAGAAGGCAGAGGCTGAAATTGAAGCAGGGCGAGGTTGATTAAAGTCCACTCAACGACACACTTCTAATAAATGTCGGAGCTTTTCATCTTAAAAATTCTTGAAGCCTAAATCCCAAAAGGCAGAGCTAAAGTATAATTAAAGTCTCCCTGCCTTGATGAAACAATGTGAACGATCTGGAGGTTTGGCACCAAAAGCAATAAGTGTTTTACCCACCGTACATGGTCCAGTTAATGATGGGAGCCTGAGCTGCTGCACATCTAATCAGCCTTTCTGAATTCAGCATCATCAGAGTGAGATAACCCCCATAACCCTGCAGAGGACAGGTGGATTCAGAAAATGGATGGAGGAAACATAAGATAGCAAGAACACTAAACCTAGTCAGTAAAAGTCAAATAAAAATGCAGTTTACAGACAGAAACGATGCTTTTCACATTACTGACTGATATAGATTGATTTATCGAGATTTAGTCTGACGGACAAACCTGTCCATAAACTCCAACACGATTCCCATCGACATACGGCAGCCTCATCAGAAAGCTGGGAGGACAGAAAAAAACACACACAAAAAAACCAAATAACTTTACAAATTATTGAAATAACCCTAGTTTCTCTAAATATCACCACTGTTAGAATTAGAGCTCCCTCTTGTGGTGAGCAGCAGGTCAGGTAACAGCCTTGGCTGGGCCAGGGGCTAGATAATAAGACACGGGCCCCTAAGTTTATATTTCCCAAAATTCCAACACCAACAGTCCCCAGTTAAATCTGAGACTTTTAAATTCATCATCATCATCAAGAATATAACACAAGACAATATATTAAAACCATGCACTCTATAATACATTAAGGAATGTGCTACAAAACACAGTGAAACAACTAAAAAAAAAAAACTGATGAAACAACTACACTCAATAAAAAATACCCCAGGGAAATTAAATCATTATTGATTAATTAAGAAAGAAACTTGATGATGAAAAATGAACTAAAAAAAAAAACAACAAAAAACAATACAGCAACCAAAGAAAAAGAAAAACAATAAAACAACTAAAATAAAATGGAATAAACCAGAAATTGATAACAATAAAACAACATAAAAACAATAAACTAAAAAACAGGAAAAATAAAGCGACTAAGGAAATAGAAAATCACCAGAACAACTAAAATGATACAGGAAAAAAAAACGTTAGAAACAATTAACTAAAAAGCAGAAAAAACAATAAAGCAACTAAATACAAAAAAAAACAAGTAAGGTAAAACAGAATAAAAAAGAAATACAGAAAATAAATTATACAAAAAGGATATGTAACTATATTTAAATAAAAAATCTAAAAACATAAATAAAAGCTTGAAAAAATATAATTAGAAAAAACAAGATATAAAAAAACAACGTTACAGTTAAACAGAGGAAAACAGCATGCTTATGCTACGTTCACACCGGACGCAGCAGACGCGATTTTGCTGCTTGTACCAGTTTAGTTCTGACGCGCGGCTGAAGCAGCTTTGCTGCTCTGGCTGCGCGGTGCAAAAGTGTGTCTGACGTGCATTGGGCGGAGCTTCACTATCCTTTCTCTGCCTTGCAGCTATATTGGCTGTGATCAGTGGGAATAAAGTAGTTTTAATATGTTTTTAAGTGAGAAAATACACCTGAAAACGTAATCAGTGCAGTCAGTTCATTCAGATTATCATCCTGCCTTACAATATTATTTCTGTCGGAGCTGCTCAGACCCCCACATACCACCGGTGCGCAGACAATAGGAATCCCTTCAACAGCAGCCTCTGGCCGGGTCGCCGCCTCGCGGTTCACCGCGGCAGCTGGTAGGTGTTTTTCATCTAAATAATCCGATCTGCAGGCACCAGAATAATAAAAGCGAACATATTCTGCCGGCAGATTTTTGAATTTTAAGTTAATTTATGCGTCAGTAAACTGTTTCAGATGAGTGATCATAGTGCTCTGTATTATCAGCAATGTGTCTCTCTCCCTGCATCTCCCAGATCAGCTTCTCTGATTGGTTGATTCGGCGCGTCGAGGAGCAAAAATTACATTTTTCCATCTCGAGCAGCAGTGCGTTTGCGGCGCGTCATGCGCGTCAGATGCTTAAACGCGCCCAACGCGCTGCTTCAGCTGCTCAGACGCGCTGCGCCTGCTGTTCAAAACGCGCCGCGGGACCTTTTGCTGCGCCTTGACGCGCGTCAACCATTGACTTTGCATGTAAACTCGCTGCTTCTGTCGCGCCAGCTGCGTCCAGTGTGAACGCAGCATTACTCTCAAAACATTGTTTTATTCAGAAGCTTTTTCAAATTTCGTTTCTCGATTGAGTTTTCTTTAATTTCCATTTACAAAATGTGTTCTTTGCTTGCAGCAATAAAATAACATAATTCCCTTTATAGCACAGAGAGCAGGCTGTCTGTAGGTGAAAGCGACCCTGCTGGTTGAAGCGTTTTCCTCAGGTCAGAGTCGTAGCCCCATTTCTATATTTAAGCGAGGGAGTGACTGTGTGACCCAGAGCAGAGTTTCACAGGCTGCATTTTCCTGGCTACATGTAGCGCAGTAAAGCATTCTGTACTTTAGTGGAGTTAGTGGAGTACCGTTGAGTTCAAGGTTTTATACAGTAGCTACTGTATAAAACAGTAGCTACTGTATACAGTATACCTCAAACTCAAGGCTATTCCTGACATTTTGAATTGAAAAAGCTTCCTGGATGGGAAGCGAAACGTCTTCAAACTTGGAAACAAAGTCCAGTGGATTGTTTTTGACTTTTGTTGGAATGACTATGACCTAGATGACTGAGAATCTTCACCAACAGCTCAATAAGTTCCAATTAACCATGTCAGTGCTTGTCTTTAATACACCTATGAGGGGGAATTGGAAGCCTATGTATTTATTTTTTGTTTTTCTTACAAAATGTCTTGATATACATCCATAGTTGGAGGGAATGGTTCTGGGCCTCTGATATACCCTGATTGACCTGGTTGCTGCAGGGCGTTATGAACACAAGAACATTTGAGACAAGGGGCCTTTGGTACACACATAGGAGCTGATTGTCCACTTAAAGACTGCAAGAAGCACAGGTCCTGTCACGGCTAAACAAACCCAAACCATCATGCAACCACCACCATGCTTTAAAGTCTATATGGGATCTCCATTTAGTCTAGCCTAGTAAACTAGCCCCACCCACCTACCCTCGATCAATGCCCCAGGCCCTAAATCTGGCGTGCCAATCACAACGCAGAGATGTGTTTTGAATGTCTAGATTAGGGGTGTAAATAATAATCGTTTTGTATCGATGCATCGATCCAAAAGCCGACGATCTGATGCATCGACACGTCCGCAAGATAATCGATTCATGTTTTTTTTTTCCTCCGGTCTATTTTTATCCATTTGCTCCTGGGCGTAATTCTCCTCCCGTGCTGCGGTGGCGCTAAACCTGTTTTGCCCTCCTACCGCGCTTCCTGGTTATACTCTTACAGCAGTGTGTTGCAGTAAGCTTCACACAGACATTTTTAAATTATGCTCAGTATTGAAGCGTGGTCTGAGCTACACCCTGTGGGTCTAGATACGGCCGAGGCGGTGAGGAAGTGGGGACGAGTTTAGTCCGACGACGGAGGGACATGAGGGCCAAAAAGAGCGGAGATTCAGCTGGAAAAAGGGTCCCAGCGGTCTCGCGCACCTCGCTCTTCTAGCGGGTCAAACTTCACGAGTTGTTTTCCGCAATTTCGGTCATAAAAACAAAACAAGCCGGCCTCCTGTCTCGTGCACTGTTTGCGGTCAGCTACAATCTGGGAGAGGTGCAGCGGAGCGTCTCTCAAGGGGGCGGTGACGTCGACACTCTGGAGCCTTCTTCTTCTTCTTTTTTGGCGGTTGGCAAACAACTTATAGGTGCATTACCGCCACCTTCCAGAATGGAGTATGCACCAGACAAACTATTATATTCTCCCTAAAATACCCGTTCTTCTTAGAAAATTAAAAATACTACCAAAAACTACATCCCCAGATGACCTTTGAAACAATTCCTTTATATCTAGTTTATTTTTATTCCTGTCTAACTCTCTAAGCAACATCTCTCTTTCCTGAGTATATTTATTACATTCTAAAAAAATATGTTGGACAGTTTATCTGGAGCCGAGGTATTGCATTGAACTCATTACACTGATATTGTGCAGTATTTTTGCAGTATTTTTTGATGCAACTTTTCTACTTCTGTTATTTGCTGTTGTTTCTAAAGAAAATGCATAATGATATTACAGCTTTCATTGATTTATTTCAAACTTGAAACTTTGTTTAGCCTGTAAGGTGTAAAAAAAAAAAAAAAAAAAAAAAAATTAACCGATTAATCGATTAATCGAATCGAATCGTGATGTATTCTTGAGTATCGAAAATAATCGAATCGTTGTGTCAGGAAATCGATACTGAATCGAATTGCCATGATGGATATGATTTACACCCCTAGTCTAGATGCATGACTGCATGACGACAAAGCTGCAAGACGAATGAGAAAGCACAACAGGGAAGAGGGCGACAATTATTGAACAGTAGCATGTACTGCAGCAGCAGCAGCTTTCTATGGAGCGCTCCATTGAAAGTTAAAAGCTCTCTTTCTGTTGCTGTTGGTCAATAAAAGTAAGTTTTAAGATCATTTGAGGCGAGAATATTATACTTTAAAGCGTCACTTTATTGTCCATTTACTGATTTAATGCGTAATTTCCGAAGTTGAGAGGACCGCGGCAACCAGCCAACCTCCAGGGCTAATGGCAGCCAGGGCTAACTGCAGCCCGTCTGCAGCGGCCCTCTCTCGGCATAGCCGTGTGTGAAGGACCGCTGGCTATGATGGCGATTTTTGACTCAGCTTTGGAATCAGTTTTGGAAGGATTAGACTTGGGTTTTTCATTGAAATGTGAGCAGGAAGAGGCTTTACGCTCATTCATTTTTAAGAAAGTATTCGCCGTTTTACAGGCTATTGGTTTACACTCCTCCACCAGCTTTCTGTCGCACTTCCAATGTCACAGTCAGTTGCACTCAGTGGTCAGAGTGTTGGCCAATAGGCACAGACATGGTTTGAAAAACAAAGGGTTGTTCTCATCAACAGTCTTCCCATGTCTCATTCATTGCGGCCAGACTAAATCAAACATCTAATCTCACATTTAGTCTGTTTCAGACGTTTTGAAGATCATTCATTGAAATTTGCGAACCAAACTGATGCTTTCATACTGTACTTCAGAGAGAGGTCTTTTTTAAGATTTTTAAATCCTCCTTTCATAATATTTCAATTGACAGTCTGTAGCTTATTTTTTTTTTTAAATTGCACTTATTTTTGGAAGCATTTGCAGGGATGTCAGCTGCAAGAAAAATGGGCAGAGTGATGGACGTTAATTAACAAGAACAGCTGCTACTCTAAGATGTTTGCTTAGGCATTGTGTTAGCAAAAGCCAGGATGCTGTAGTGGAATATAAAAAAAAACATTTAGCATTTATAAGTCCATGTTGTTTAACTTGAGTTTTAACACATAAAAAACATGAAGTAGACTTAAGTTCTTGATTCCAGTGATAATAAATTAATATGTCTTTATATTGATATAATGCTACATACTCCAGAGCTGCAATCTGGTCCTCCAGATCCACCGTTCTGAGTCTGTGATAAGGCTGCTCCAGCGATCTGCACAGAAAGCAAAAAATATCAACAGGTCTAATCTGGAGCAACTTTCTACGAAATTTGTCAAAAAATGTTCTCGCACCTTTGACCTCTAAACCCGGGTCCTCTGCCATCAAACCGGGCCACTATGATCTGATGTGACACGGCCAGCGCCCAATCCCAGTCCAGTGCAAATTTCTCCGTTGCCGTCTGTTCCCTGGGAATGCTGCCTCTGTCAGAAAACATGTCTGACTTACTACATCTTTAGAAAAAAAATAATAATGAATAAAACATAAAAAAGCTATGAACAGTATTTTTGATTTCCTGTTGTTTTGCTAATTAAAGGTGCATTGCGCAAATTAAAATACTGAACATACATGTTCTTACAATTGCCTGACTTGTAAAATAAGTTTTCATTTTTTTCATCCTCTTTAGGCTCTATTAGTCCATTTATGAAAGTGTGAATCACACAACTGTCATTTTAACTTTTCGATAGAGGACTCCGGAACTTGCGCTCCGTAATTGAAACAGGTCACTGAATGTCTCTCAGTTCGCATTAAATACGTCAGCAAATGCATTCGGGTCCAGTTAAAGTCCCAACAGGAACCTCATCATATTTATTTTTGTTATAGTAGGACAGAAAAGTCAAGTTTAGGGCCAGCCATCAGCCACTCTGTTGTTTCTGACTTCAGAAAGTGGTGAACATGTTCTTCTATTTCTCATTTTGAGCAGCGGCTAAGAGAGAAGCTACCTCTACTTCAATTCCTATAGGAGAAACAGTGCAGTGAGAATGCAGACATATGTACATGCATATGTACATTCATTTTTTTTATTCTTGCAGATGTAATCCCATGAGGCTTCCAATATATCACAAACATGAGTTTATACATCTTCTCTGCGCTCACTTAATTTCTCCCCTACTCCTGCCTTAACCCGTTTCTGTGCGCTCATGTCAAATTTAGTCACTTTACTAATATATATCTGGTTAAAAACAATCGTTTGCGCTTATTGTTTTGGACGAATGTAGAGACAGACTGATACGTCGGTCTGCCGATATTTTTGGCTGATACTAAACACTAAGATTTGTTGCTGTGAAGTTTGTATGAAACAAACTGGGAGATAATGTTGCCTCTCCTTGTCGAAGCGAGGCCTGGATCATAATAAAGCGACGAGGGCTCACATGATGAGGAGAAGGCCGTAGAGGTTGGACTCTGAGAAGCCCGGAGGACAAATGAGCTTCAGAGGCAACTCTGCAGGAAGAGAGAGAAACATTAGCTAGTGGGGAGGTGACCCAAGGAAGGTCAAAGAAAATTAAAGTAGGTCGGGACGGCAAGCCAGGCACAGTAGTAGAGAGAGTCACGTTCCAACACTAACAGAATCCATTGTCATGTCATGTGTGTTTTAATTATCTGTGGGGCTCAAATGCAGCTGTTAAGAAATCATTTGTACCAAAGCTGTCAATGGTGATATTCTCGAATACGGTCTTAGCCTTCCTTCTGGTGTCCAGCGCTGATCGTAGGGGGAGGTTGCTATCCAGGATGAAGTATGCTGTGAATAAGAAATGAAAACAGCTGTTTTTCCTTAGATCAAGGAATACAACAGGTCTTTTTTTTTGAAACGGCAATCTGTGATGATATAATGCTAATGCAAAAAAGCATATCCTCATTAGTACCATGACATGGTGGTGATAACATGCAAATGATTGCATTTAGAGGTAGGAAGTAAGAAAAGAACGACATAATCTCTATTTGATTTCTCTCTTTAATTTCAAATTCATAGTTACAATTAACAATTACTCATGATTTCCAATTATTTTCATAAACAAAACAAATGTCTGGAGGAAGGGAGCTCCAGAGGGAGCCAATTTGAGACAGAAATGCATCCATTTTGCTGTGAATTAAGCTACTGAACTGGTACCAACTACAAAACAGAGCAAAGTGTCCTCCTCTTCGGCTTATTATAGAAAATTCTTTAAATTTGTCGACTTTAAGAGTGATTTATTGTAAATGTACCATTAAAGGTAAAACATTTTTAGCATTGCACTTTTGCTCTTAAAATTAAACTCACTGCAAAAAAAAAAAAAAAATCGCTGTACTCTGGAAAACAAATTTCCTGAAATTTTATATCTATAAATTTCTCGGTAATAAAGTATTTAATGCCATGATCAAAAATTTTTATTGAACAGTTTGACCTATTTCACTAAGCTGACAATTGCTTATGCTAAAAAAAAGGAAACATTTCAGGAAACATACAGTTATTAGTGATCAACGACATGTCAATGTTGGCATAATGTTACTATACTAGGATGACTAAAACACATTGTAAATGTTAGTAGTATAACAGTATTACACTACCAACACAATAACATTAATATGAAATAAACATTTTTGGACTAATATAACTTTAGTATCATGAAAGCATTAGCTTTATGTCATCAGGAGTTACTGATAGCTTTATGGCAGTGATAAGCTGAAGTTAGGATTAAATTTACCTACATTATTAATAGAAATGTAACAACAACATCCTTATTTGAACACTATCACAACATTTCAACAGTATACTTGCAGATATAAGCTCAAACTTCTTTTTTGCTCTAAATACAAAGCAGAAAATTGTATCTTTAAATATATTAAACTTTCTTTCAATTCAAAATTCATTATCGGCCCACCCAGAGATCACCATACTTTGAATTAATTTCCCCTTGCCCTTGAGACGTGCGGAGTATTCACGCTTCATTTCTAAGTGACTTTTAAAAAAATAATATAATTTATATTTTGAAGTCACCATACTGGTGTTTCACTGGATTCGGCTGCCTTGAATACAACAGAAAACATTTTAATTGCTGCAAACAGTTTTTGATAACAGCTGTGAGGAAAAAAATAGCGTCCTGCTGACACAGATAAAAAAAACAATACTCACAGTCCAAGTCGCTGAAACTGAGAAGCAGCACAGCTGGAACGTCAGGACCTGCAATGTTTACAAAAGAGGGGAGGTGATTTTTTAAAATAAAAAAAACAAATGTTTATGAACCCTTATTTAGATCATGTAAAAGTATTTGGACATTTTTTTTATCATCATCTAGCCTATTCAGCAGCATTTTAACAGCAAAAACTGCTTAGAATTTTGACAACCTACTCCATTCTTGGGGATAAATCTCTCTACAGGCTATCACAACTACATATGGTTAAAAAAAAAAAGAAATTAAGGCTGATGTAGATATTAGATTAATGTTTCCATCTTCCTCCATTTTGCATGACAAACACATATGACTACAATCAATTACCTATTTACAAACCAATTTTTGAACTGCTTCTACTTTTATGGCCTACAGTGAGCCTAGAGGTGAGTATTAAAATGTGTGTTTCAATACGACACATGTCCCAATACTTGGTTCACAATACGATAGCATTACCTTATTTCAAAATCACTATATATCGCAATACTTTACCCAACTATCAAAATGAAATGGATAAAAAAAGCAAGTACTGTATACGTTCATCAACATCAATGTTGTTTCTGGTATGACTATCTACGTCTTCTCTTGTGACTGCCTTAACTACAGATATGGCGCGGCGGTGACACAGCAAAAAGGTTCCACAGCAAAAAGGTTCCACAGCTCTAGTTACCATAGGTAAAAAAAAATTAATATTTTTTGAAAATCGATATTAGGAACTTGCAGATCGATTCAATATTGGGCAGCGAAAAATTACGATATATGGCCAAATACATTTTTTCCAACAACCCTAATGAAATTGTTGTTTTAAAGAAACAGGGGTACGAAACAGTCTCCAAATAAGCTGTGAAAAATCTTTTTACCCAAAATAAGATGTTTTTGAATTTCAGAAGGATTGTAAAATTCCACATTACAACTCCTTTTCAAATCCAGCCATTATATTCCGTCAGGACATTTAAATGGATTGGATTTTCTTTAAATTTGTGTTTATCTCATTCTATTGTCTTAAATCCAAGACAACCATAAAGCACCGGGCTGTATTTTGTTGAATCTAACAGCAGAAATTATTGACCAATATTGAAATTGTACACATATCTGCTCTGTGCTATGCTTTGGAGGATGTTGTACCGGTTTTCTATGAGTTTGCAGGGTTTCATTCCCATCTTTCTTCATGGAGTTTGCAGCAGTCCAAAAACATGACTGTTAATTGGCGTCTCTAAATTGTGAGTGTGAATGGTTGTGTCTGTGTGTTGCCCTGTGATGGACTAGCAACCTGCTAGCCCCACCATCACCCTAATGGTTTAAGCAGTAGAATATGAATTGATGGAGTGCCAACTGTAGTTTCCGCCATAGCTTATCTAATAAGTGGTAAAATATTTCCAAGGTAGAAAAAAAAGGAGGATTTTGTCATTTGTGTATAAGCAGAGATGCATTTACCTAGCTTGGTTCTAATAATTCTAAGGCATACAGGCAATGCTGGCCCGATTTCCAGGCTTTAAACCCAATAAAGGCAGTTGTTTCTGTGAATGGCGCTACCCTGGGCATATTTGGTTAACCGTCTAAAGAACCTATACTTGCGAAAAGCGGTGACCTGGATGTTTCAAGCAAACCAGAGGAAATCTTGGTAAGTTCTCAGAGGTGTAGTGTGATGATTACCTTCCAACTGAATAAGGTCCAAGGTGACTTGATTACTTTTAAAAACTGTTCTTTCTGCTTCCGTTTCTACCAAAGCCTGAGCTTTGTCCCCATTCATGGTACAAGATCAAGCTTGGTTCTGGTTTGGACCTTGTAAAGGCTTTGTCTTTCCACCCTTCTCCTTTGTAGTATTTAACCATAACTCCCTTTTGAAAATAAACATTTCATAATAGTTGACTGCTCTTTGCACGTCACAAGTGAGCCTTCTAAGTAACAAGTGTAAAAGGGTATTGCAGAGCTCTTAACACATCTATGTTCTGACCCTTCCTGTCTTAATAAATAGATTGTGCAGAAAAGTACATCCACTATATAGGAAAGCTTGACTCAGCCCTTGAGATAAAAATATGTTCTCCTTTATATGGGAGTCAGCTGAGGTGGTTCAGGCAATGCATAGGATGTCTCCCCAAAACCTTCGTTTGGAGGTCGTCTGGACATATCCCACTGGGAGCACACTCCAATGTGAACCCAGCACTTAGTGGAAAATAACATCAGATCCTCAGGACAATGTCACCCAACGGATGTCTGCTTTCCTACATGGATTTGGTGTCTTAGTTTTCCTCTTGGAATATAGGAAACAGAACCGATTACTCAGTAGACGAGTCACTGGCTATATTTGACAAGTAGATATTTCAAATTGGTTGGTATGGATGAGTAGGACTGTAGCTTTAATGGGGGTTTATCTGGAATCTGTTTGATTGTTTGAACTGTTGAAAGAGTTCAAAGAAGTTCAGATTTACCCTGAAGCAGATGACAGACCAAAGTAGCAGTCATCAACAGAGCTACTGCTGACAAAATCTGCATTTGCTTTTCAGTGGAAAGTACTCCTGTATTTTCAATAAACCATCTTTAAATTTGATTAAGACACTTTCCTTCAAACAGATCAGTGTTCATTCAACCAATATATTTGAAAGGAGAGGTGAATAACTAAGACCTTGACAGTGGAGGATGGCATTTTGAGCATTTGGACTGATGTCGACGTCATAGAACTTGCACCCTTCCTTCAGTCTACAGGTGAGGCATCGCCTTGAAGAGGAATCATCAGTCGACAAACTGCAGGAGAAAATTTGGACCAAAAAGTCACCCAAAACCATTTCTGAACACGGTGAAACTAACTTAGAGAGCAATGAAAGGGCTTTACCTGTATAAATGCCTTTGTTGTGGAGCTTCCTCTGAACTCAGGAAGTATCTGTGAAGAAGAAAAGTAGCATCAGTTTGGAAAAGAAGCATTCAAATAGGTAAAGAGAAAATGACACCAGGAGCAGAACTGGATACTTACATTATATTTTTGAGCTCGTCATAAGTTACGATTCTGACCACGTCCCAGTTTCCATATGTCAAATGGCGAACTTCAACTGGCTCGCTTCTTGACTGGAACAGAAAAGAAGAACTTTTGGGAAGATGTTCTTTATTGATAAACACAAACTCTTCTAAGGGGAAGGATAAATAAACAACAGAATAAACTAATTCATGCATAAATACACACACACACACAACCCCTCACTAATATTTAGTTGGAAGTTCGGTTGAAGGTTCTTGCATATGGGTGAGTTTGCTTAAAATCGGTGGCCAAGCTTTTAGGCAAAGCTAATACCTTTTACAACAGGTGGTAGGTCATGTCTTCAGGACAGTCAGAGGCTAAAGGGCAGATTATACTTCTGCAACTGCACACATCAATGTCGCTTGGGTCTGGTCGCGAACCAGTTTCGCTGGTATGCTTCTGCACCGTCGGTCTGGAATTTCTAGGGACGCACAGCAGTTTTCCTCCAAAGTGCAAGGGCCTATTCGAGAACTCGCGACCTCCTTCGATTAACCTTTAATCGTAGTTATCCATTGTAGTTGTTCCTTGGTTTTTTCTAAATGGCGTGCCCCGGCATCGGATCGAAAAGGACGACCACAAAGACAGCCGGAATGGCATACCAAGGACCAATCACAGCTGCTTTTTGTCTGCGCACTTCTGCTTGAGATCTGCACGGGATTGCGACCGTCCGACGCATAGTCAGGATTTTTTTGAGGTGCACAACAACGGTTGCAGAACCTCTGCGTGGGGGGTTTGGTCGCGCAGAGATACAGATTTGTTAGTGTGCAGAGGCTATGCCTCAGAAGCATAAAGTGGCCTTTAAAGTGCAACTAAACCCAATATAAAAGCATTACACTGACCTCAGACAAAATTGGATAGAACAAGTTATACAATGCTAACCTACATTTTGTAGGTTAGCATTGTAGTACTTTCCGTTACTCGACTCGCTAGATTGGCAAGTCTATATAATAGACATTTACAGAACTTTACCGTAATTTTATCCAAAATTCCTTCATTAGTGCGAGTCAAATACATAGTTTTATATGAAATATGGCAAAATTTCAAACGTTTATATAAAAATGCCCAGTAACATAAATATAGCACCCTCAAGGACCTAATAATACAGTTTGAGTTACCATAACTTTTCTCTACATGGTCAAATTACCAACTATCTGTCTTGTTTGACCAAATTATTCTTGTCTGTTTAATGTGAAGTTTTTCTCCATTTCTGATTTTTACAGCAGCTTTATCTGGCTTAGTTCTACCTTAAGAGTGACGGCAAGGTCAAATTACACCTAGCAGCAGAATACAGGTTGGAAACATGAACATGTTGCCTTGAAGGGATTTGATTTAAATTACAGAAGAGGCAGGTGCTTTTTGTTTGAAAAAGCAGCTGCAGTGGACCGACTGGGATTAAAATCAAAGCTCGCAATGATAAGATCACCCTGAAAATAAATCCTTTCTCCTGCTTCGAGACTTATGATGTGGATATTTCCGACTGTTGGAGGACAGGAATGGAATGGAAAGAGCAAGGAGGAAAAAAAAAGTATATTTTCAGTCACCTTTCTAGAGAACATGGTGATGTGGTGGACGTCTGTGTGACCTCCATGTTTGACAGGAAGAGTGAGGAATATCTTGCTCAGGTCCTCAGAGAACAGCGGCTCCTGACTCTGTGGGGAGAAATGGGGAAATCGACACACTTTCAGAGTGAATGCTGCCTGCAAATATGTGGATACTATGGATGCTACAGTCTTTGATTTAATTTCTATAATTTTTTTGAGTGATTTTTCATATAATTCACTAAAATGTTTTAATCAAGTTATCGATGCTGTTTAGTTTAAGAAGAAAACCTTTAGATTTTTGCTTCATTTGGGCAAATTCTGTAATTGTTTTGAATTTTCAAGGTTAAAAAGAATCTTTTAGATCTGAGAGGATCTTTTATTCAGATAGAATAAATGAATACTGATTCGCATCTCTCTGTCTACACATCAAATAGCTTAAACTAAAAAACTACTTTAGAATTTAAATGTCTTTATTTACCTGCCTGGTAAGCCATGTCTCTGAGGTCTCTTCGTGTCTCTGAAGGGAAGAAAGAAACTTTAATCCACAAGATTAAAGTTTTCACATGTGTGCAAGGTTTGAATAAAGATAAGTTCAAACAAAAGTTTGTACTTTTCAGGCAAGAGAAAAAAATAAACACATATAGATAAAATATATCACAAAAAAAAGTCTCAAACTGTCAGAATGATATTTTTTTAAACTACTTTTTAAAATTATTTATAAAAGGGGCATAAATTAGCTGAAAAGATTTTAATATTTCAAAAAAGGTGAAAAATGACGTTACAATTTACCCATTTTTATTGAGTAATGAGTAAACATTGTATTATTGAATACCATTCTCTTTTATCTGCTTTAAATGGATTTTAGACAATAACAAAAAGCATTTAGACCTTCAAACTCAACTAAAAAACACAACACTTTGATAGAACCAGAAGAAAGATGCTTCACAAAAGCCAGTTATTGTTTAATAAACTTTAAAAGTTGAGGAGTTTTCCTTATTTTTTCCACCTTTGGAGACGTTCAGAGAACATTTAGCGCAATAAATACTCCAAGCCTAATAAAACCACTGGAGAGGCTTTCTGCTCTTGTTCAGCTATTCATTCTTTATCCAAATTTCCCCAAAGCCATCAAAGAAAATACATCTTATTTAGTTTTTTATGATTTTTAAAACACAATGATCTAAAATTTAAGTGCAAAGAATTGCCCCCAATAACAAATGCATGAAAGGAAACCAACCTGGTGACAGACTCCAGTCGTGGCATCACACACCGTCAGAAGTGAGGCATTCTGAGGACGGTTGACCCACCGCACAGCAAGGCGGGTGTGATCAATCCACTTCACCATGGTTATGTAGAAATCTCTGCAGGTTGTGGAAAGGAAAAACAGAATAAGAGGACTGGATGGTGTCACACTCCCATGCGATGTGGATGCTTTTGCTCTGTGTCACCACCTGAGTCTCAGCTGATCTGGAGGATGCAGCTCCTGAGTGTTCGTAATGCCAAACAGGTTGACCACAAACAGCTTGACAGTTGGGTTCCTCTGGCCTGCCTTAAGTAATAAACATAAACACACAGATGAGCATAGGAGGGAAAACAGGAAGTCTGTGGAACTGTGAGCTCCAACAGAGCAAGAAAAGAAAAAGTCTTGAGTAGTTCCTGATATTTCCCTATTGGTAGATTTTATGTGACTAATGTGGCATTTTGGCCATCTCAAGAAGGAGATTGTTGAGGGTTAATTTCTTCTAAAATAATTTCTGTTTTAAGGTAGTCTTCTTTGGGTATCTTTGACATCTTGCAGCCAGTCCCACATTGGGGACTCTCTCTGTGGATAACCTCTATTCACATGGCAAACTGCTAATCAGTAAGACTGGACATTCCAGCACTTAAGCTGCTGCTTAGTTGTGAGAATCATCAGTGTTTATGTTAGATGTAGGAAGAAACTGTGAGTTCCTGTTATATGAGAACTTAGTGTTTGGAGCCGGATCCAGATTTGCGTCCAATATGGTATGGTCGACGTGGAAAATAAGACAACATCTGCAATTTTTACACGCCTCTCCACTTGTATCTAATATTCAATCCAACTCAAATTTACACAGCTGTGTTCTACTTTTAAAAAGCCTCTTCTCATTCAAGAATGACAGCAATTCAAGAGTTTTTCCACAATCTGTTGATTGTGGTGTTATTTTTGGCTTAAATCACAAGATGTCGCTCAGTGTTTATATTTGTCAACCTGCAGAGATGTGGAGTCTATTGGAGTCTGCAAATGTATGTAGGTACCGATCTAACTTGTTTATTTGTTGGTTCCTTTTACATTTTGGTTTATGGAAAATGCTTACATACTTACAGTAGTAATTATTATTAAACTACCATATTTTATGGGGTCTTTATAAGGTGCCCACGCTTTTTAGGGTACAATAAGTCATTAGACTGGGCTCCAACAGTCTGTTTCAGTGGAAACAAGATGGTGACAAGGTTCTGGACCCATCTGCTGACAAAAATTGTCAATGACGCGAAATTTACAGTTAAACCCAAAGTTACTCATAGTCCTGGTCGGTAGGAATCACTAAAACAGTCAGATACATCTTATCCAAACATCTTAACATTTTCCAATGATATCATAGAAATTAATTTTTAAAGACTAAGATTTTTCATCAGGCTTATTGGTAGCTACCTCCAAAAATTGGTGTCAAGATTCTAGCTAATCTCCAAATCACTAATATAATTTTAAGTCAAGATGTGAGAAAAACTTCCCCTAAAACTTGACCTGATAAACTGTGGTATAAATCTAGCCTTTACCTCAGATTTTACAAAAGTTAAATTTTGCATAGCATACATTATAGCTTAGCTTAGTTTAGCTTTGGTTTACTTAGATCAATTTGGTTCTGGTTCTTTTCATTTACCTTACATTTATTTTTGCTTAATCTACCATGATTTATTTAAGTTGAACCTCAAATTGCTTATTTGAAGTTCTTCTATGAGCTTAATGCAAGCTTATTTTCCTTAGCTAAATTTGTTTCATTTAAGTACACATTAGCTGATTTTACTCAAGTTTATTGTTTAGTATTTAGGTAATAATGGCCAACTGTGCTATTACATTGAATGAAAGGCTTTTAATTACCTTTATAAAGTCTTAAGAGTTTTATTTTAAAAAACTTTAAAATATGACATGAAAGTCTTCTTGTGTCCTGTTTGTTGAAAGCACAAAGGCTACTCTCTTTAGTTTATTTTTGCTCTATGATTTAATTTTTTATTAATCTTTTCTTTTTACAATTTCTTGTTTATTGACGTGCCTTATTGATCTTTTTTCTGCGTCCATGAGTTTGAGGGTCTAAATCCCCATCCTTTAACCTGGTGAGCCAAGACACAACTTTTTTTAATTATAATTTAATCAATTTCTATATAAATAAAAATCTGAGTCTATGAAGCTAAGTGGGTAGGTTCATCTTTTGTTTGTTTTACTCTTAAAAAAAATCTCCAAGCATCTTCAGCACCCCAAACTTCAGCATCTTCTAAAAACCCCACAAAATATTATCTTAAGATAAAAATTGAATGCAACATTTAATGAAATGGATATTAATGTCATTACAAACACATATTTTTTTTCTTTTGCTTTATTTTTTTCCAGCCTTACCATTGGATAAGGATACTGTATTCCTCTGGGGTAAGTGCTGCCGGTGAACTGAGGCAGGGTCATGTTGGGCACCAGGGTGTCATCGATTCTCAGAAACGCTAGTCGCTCTCCATCAGGCGACCACCAGTGAGCCAAGTGTGAATGCAAAATCTCCTCTGATAAGAAAAACAAAATCTCTTAAAATCCCCTCTCTTGTCTGTAATTGGCAGGTTAGTTATGAAAGCCGCCCCCCACTGGAGTCCCATGATTAGTCAAAAATACCAACAGGGTGATAATACTTTGAAGCATAAACAAATCTAAAAGCTGCATCTCTAAACGTCCTTCAACTGCCAGTTAATTTTTTTTTCTTTTGATGCTATTGCCTGAGCAAAGCCTTCACAGCCACTTCAAGGATTGCCAACTCTTGTTGAATTTTCATCACTAATCTGTTTAGTTTGCCTCATCGGCTCTCCTGCATTCTGAATGCCAGAAACAAAGCTTTGGAAAAGCTGAGATTTAACAGTAAATTATATCCGCTGAAGACTGTGTCACTTTCAAGAGTGAGATATATGAGGAAAGGAGAAATATCAAGATTTTGCATCCATTTAGTTCACATTAATCCCCCATTAAAGCCATAGTTTTCTTATTTTCACCCGAAATAAATGTACCTTCATATAACCAGTCTGCTATCCCGTTGAAGATGACTCCTTCCATTCCGGAGGAGGTGATTCTCAGAGAGCTGGTCTTCACATCTGATTGATAGTAGATGTTGTTCTCAAAGATGTAGACCTGGAGAGAAAAGAAGAACATTGAAGTTCTTCTTATCATAATCTGATGTTTGTCCACCTTGATTAGATTTTTCCAGACCACTAACCCTGTGCAGTCCTTTTGCAGTCAGCTGACAACCTATACATTTATTTCCAATCCTATGTTATAGCTTTTTAACCACCCTAAACCTGAATACCCTAGATTGAGAACTAGAATTATAATTAGACTAGACTTTTTCTTTGTAGTAATTATATTTCAATATGGAATTTAAGTCCCTCCTAATGTGTAACTATTTCTATTTATACGCTGCAAAAACTGATCTATAAATAAGTACAATTTTCTTAAGAAAAGTGTATTTTCTGTAAGGATTTGGTTGTGGTTAGTGGACGCAAATGCAGAGGCAGGGGGCAGAGGTGAGTTTCTTGTGGATTTAATGAGGTGTTAACAAACAACTGAGGCAGAAATCCAAAAATCAAACATGAAAAAAGGCAAACAAACCAGAAACCATGGAGACATCAGGGGAAAAACAATCACAACAAGGAAGACTCAGAGAGACAGAGTTGGAGGAAGTTAGACGAGGAACCAGCACTGAGAAACTGCCTAAGGAGTTTATTAACGGGAGACTGAACAAAGAGAGGACTAATGAGCAGATTGGGAGCAGGTGTAATGAGAGCAGACAGGAAAGGAGCTACGGAAAAGGAGAACACCAGAGGGCAGCAGAGGGCAACAAATAAAAACCTTAAAATTGAAAATAACCAGAAAACGCAACAAAATAAGATTTAAACCACTAAAACTAGAAAACATGGAGCAAAGTAAAACTGAAAACTCAAAATGAAACATAAAAGAACCAGAACTGTGACAATTTTCCATTAATTTGAGTAGGTAAATAAGATTATCTTCTCATGGAATTAGTATTTTTGCCTTTAAAATAAGGTGACATCTTAAACATGATAATTTAGTTCTTTCTGCCTATTTTAAACATACATTTTATTCACCTAATCAAATCAAGGTAAGATACTTGTTTTTTAATACTATATTTTATTTTTTGCACTTTTCAATTTTTCTCTCTGTCACAGGTGGATATGTTGTTTACCAGCTAAATATTCGGTCTTTAACTTCATGTTTTATTTTTTCACATATTTTATTCATGTGTTCGTCCTCTACAGATTTTTGGTCAACGTTTAGTTCGTTTACATATTAACTAGTAAGAGGGAAAAAAAACAAGCAAGAGTTAGAATTACAGCAGTTATTTCTCAATTCTTGAGAAAGTTAATCGATCGAAGAAAATCGATTCAATCAAATATTGTGATATTTCATTGGACAGCATTTATATCTAATGGAAACACCAATGCAGAGATATTTCAATAGACAATATTAGTACTAATTCAATATACAATCTTATACAGTATGTAAAAAGACTGCCAGGCAAACATTAATGTCATTGTTTCGATTTTATATTACGGTAAAACCTCCAGTCACTAGTCAGCAGTAAAGTGCCTAAGAGCCTATAATTATTATAATTATATTTTTTTAAGAGCCCAAAATTCAGTTGCTGTTTTTTTAAATTGCCATATATTCTTTTTGCTAATGCATGGGGATAAATTGTTTCATGATAGAAATTGTGTCACATTGCTACTCTAAAGCATATTTAAAACGGCTCAAACATCACGGATTACTAGAGAAATTAATTTTGATCAGACCAAAGTCATTCACGGCAAGGGAACATGGACATCTAACTTTCTAATTCAGTTAATCCAATAGCTAATCATAAATAGAAGTGATATTTAATCATGGAACCCTATAATAACAGCTAAATAAAAAGCAAAGGGGAAAAACAAATTCATGGTTTTGGTTATAAAGGAGTAACAACATTTGAAACTCCTTTATAACCTAGTTAACATGTTTTAAGAGAAGTTTGTCTCAGTAGAATCTGTAGAATTGCTTTTATTAAAACCTATAAGAACAGCTGTGCTGATTATGTAGTAGAAAAGTAGAAAAGTAGAAAAGCCTGTTAATGTCAGGACTCCTGTTTTGTGTCTGTGTTTTCTGTGTTTGTCTCCCTTCATCCACCAAGAGGCGCCTGGTTCTGGTGCGCCTCCTCACACACCTGCTGATGGTTTCCTCGTTAAACGGAGTGTTCTTAAGATGCTGAATGCCACTACTTCGACGCCAGAGTGTTTGCCAGTTTAGGGTACTCTAGCCAAGCTGAGTTTGCTGAATCAAGCTGAGTTTTTGGTCAACCTGAGTTTAACTTTGTTTTGTATTTACCTCTTGGCAGGAAGTTGTCCTGCTAACTAGATCTCTAGGACCTTCACATCCTGGAAGGATAAACTGAGCTTCAAACTGAGCTGGGGTTTAAACAGGAGCCACTTTCCCTACGAGATCGTTTAAGCTTTCACTGAGAAAGGGATTATTCTCCACAACGACCCGTTCAAATACCGCAGGAAATCTGAGTGTCAGTCAGTATCTCTGTTCTCCAACTATCAACCGCATTCTGGGTAAACCTGTTCCGCCCTCCACCGAATCAGACCAACCCTGGAACCACAGCACACTGACAGGAGTGAAGAACACAACAACTTAACTGGAAACGTGAGTGGGCAACCAAAACCTCTTCTCCAAGTTTCATGAGTCAAATTCCCCACTGAGCCTGAATTAACCGCTTTGTCTTCCCCTCACTTTGCAGTTCCGGTTGAGCAGTGTTCAGAGCAACACTTCTACCTCTGTTTACTTCTTCAATAAAACCAGTTAAACCTTTTACCTGGACTCTTTATTCGGTTTTCTGCATTTTTGGGTCAGAACTTTGAAACATTATGACAGTTAATCAGCTTTCAATTAAAATCAGCTGTGCTGGAGCAAGGAAACCTGTAAAACCTGCAGGACAGCAGACCTCAAGGACCGAGGTTGGGGATGCCTGCTCTAGAAAAAGGATTTAAAACTTTGTTTTAATATCTAATTGCGAAGATTGATGGCTGCTCATTTTCAACAAGTTTTGAATGGTATCACTAATATTTTAAGGGGCATATTTTATTTAAAAATCTTGTTATAATAAAAAAGTGTTATAAAAAGTGTTATAATGCTATTTCTACATCAAAACCATATGTGGAATTCAGCTTGAATAGAAGAAAACACAATAGAAAATCTCTCTATGATGCATGTCTGAGAAATTCTCATTATTTTAGTTATTTTATCTGAGCAGAAGCTCCTCCCTGACCTTTGATAAAACAAACACCCACTCCCTCCGTTCCTTGAACGGTGATGTGAAACAGGGCACAATGATTTCTGTGAAAGGTTTAGACAAAGTGGCTCTTTTAACATCTAATCTTAACCCTTTTCTCTTGTTGTTTTTTTGCTTTTTAACGTATAAGTCATGAAATCCTAATGAAATATGCGGCACCCTGATGGGGAGAGGTGGCTTTGCTTTAAAGGCAAGTGTTTTTCTTCAACTTGGACAAAAAAGCAGCTTTAATTCATTAAAAAATATTGCCATGTGGAGCTAAAGGCATTATTTCATCATATATTTTCTTTTAGTGACTAAAACAGCTTAAAAAAGAAAAATGAAGGACTTTTAGAATATAACCTCCATCAAAGGACCCAATATTTTGCATGACATGATGAGTTTACATGCTTTATTTAAGAAGAATATTGTTTCTTTCTAATGTTAAGCTATCCACAATAGTGGGCAATGATTAACTGTTTATCAGGAGCGAAAAAAATTATTTTACTGGTGATCTTGTGATTATTTATTATTGGCAAAACCTTTAAATGGATCAGTTAATTTTGCTATTGAATGGTTTTATGTTTCAGTTTAACAAGACTATAAGTAAATACTGTTAATATAATTGCCTCCTGAGCTCTCTCTCTATAGTTATGCTGCTATAGGCTTAGACTTTTGGAGGACATAGGGACCCCCATTTCATCATTCTGCTTCATTCTCTCTCTGTTCTCCTATTCTGCAGAATCTGTTTGTTCAATCTCTAACCTTCTGCTCTCTCTGCTTTTCCTCAGAGTAGCTTTGCCTCGTCTGTTCCTGTTTGGCTGTGACGTCATCCAGGAAAGAAACATCAGCTGTGCTGCTTCCATCAACACCCTTGTTTGTAGATGTTGGAGATCGGCCTGTCTTCCAGTGTGGTCCTGTTTCTCTGGCCGTGGCTGGGTGGATGTGCTCTCTTCATCCTCTGGCATGGGAGCTGCCTTGGAGCTCGTCTGCCTGGCTGTGTGTTTCCTGGACGGGGCCGCCTTTTACAGCTGCTTTTTGTATCTCTGCTTCTTGTATCTCTGCTTCTGTCTCCTTGAACCCCAGTCGGCCTTGGCAGATGGCCGCTCACACTGAGCCTGGTTCTGCTGGAGGTTTCTTCCTGTTAAAAGGGAGTTTTTCCTCTCCACTGTCGCTACAAGCATGCTTAGTGTGAGGGATTGTATTTGAGTCAATGCAATCAACTGGTTTTCCTTAGATAGAAAACTTTGTATCAATTTGACTGTATGATCTGGTTGAACTGTAAAGTGCCTTGAGATGACATGTGTTGTGAATTTGGCGCTATATAAATAAACTGAATTGAATTGAATTGAATTTATCAGTAAGATTATTGAAAAAGCAGTGTTTCAACAATTAAACACTTTCTTAGATATGACCAGCCGCTTTGACGTGTTCCAGTCAGTCACAGTACAGAGACCGCCCTTATCAAGGTGTTTAATGACATCCGTATAAATACAGACTGCGGAAGAACCACAGTGCTGGTACTATTGGACCTCAGTGCAGCATATGATCACTCCATCCTGTTAGAACGCCTGGAAAACTGGGTCGGCCTCTCTGGTACAGCTCTCAACTGGTCTAAATCCTACTTAAAGGACAGGAACTTTTTTCTGTCAGTAGGCAACTTTACATCAGAGATGACAAAAATCACATGTGGGGTTCCCCAAGGGTCCATTCTGGGTCCCCTCCAATTCAATATCTACATGCTCCCTCTCGCTCAGTTAATAAAAAACAACAACATCAGCTACCATAACTATGCAGACGACACACAGCTTTACGTCACCATGTCACCAGGTGACTATGAACCAATTCAAGCACTGAGGAAATGCTTAGAAGAAATCAATGCCTGGAGGTGCCATAATTTTCTTCAACTGAATAAAAACAAAACTAAAGTAATAATCTTTGGACAAATAGAGGAGAGATCTAAAGTTAGCACACAGCTTCAGTCGCTTCAGCTAGTAACCACTGATCAGGCCCGAAATCTAGGTGTAATTCTGGATTCAGACTTGAACCTCCAAAAGCATTTAAAGACAATTACAAGGTCGGCTTTCTATCACCTGAAGAACATTTCCAGGATTAAAGGACTAATGTCTCAGCATGATCTGGAAAAACTAATCCATGCGTTTATTTTTAGTCGAATTGATTACTGCAACGGTGTTTTCACAGGTCTGCCTAAAAAGTGGATCAGACAGCTGCAGCTGATCCAGAACGTTGCTGCCCGTGTCCTCACTAAGACTAAGAAAGTAGAGCACATCACCCCAGTTCTAAAGTCCTTACACTGGCTCCCTGTATCTCAGAGAATAGACTTTAAAATACTTCTGTTAGTCTATAAATCTCTGAATGGCTTAGCACCTAAATACATCACAGACTTACTATCAGTGTATCAACCCTCCAGACCACTCAGGTCTTCTGGCTCCAGCCTGCTCTGCATACCTAGAACCAGAACTAAACATGGAGAAGCAGCATTTAGTTCCTATGCTCCACTTATCTGGAACAAACTTCCAGAAAACTGTAAAAGTGCGGAAAGCCTGAGTTCCTTTAAATCAAGACTAAAAACACATTTGTTTAGGATTGACTTCGACTGTTCTAGTTAAACAGTTCAACTGAAACATATTTTCTTTAGTCCAACTGTTTTTAATGTTCTTTTTTGTTTCTGCATTTGTTTTCCTACTTGCTTTGATTCTGTTTTAATTTCCTATATTTTAATCATGTAAAGCACTTTGCATTGTCTTTGTACTGAATTGTGCTATACAAATAAATTTGCCTTGCCTTGCCTTATTTGGAATAATTATGAAGTCAGAATATTCAGCTGAAACTGCAGTAAGTATTGCGAAAAAGTATTGCTAAAACTTTCTTGGCTCAATAAGCAGCGTGAGTCGGATATAAGGTAGACATGAACATGAAAGCTCTCAGACAGGAGGATGTAAACAGACAATATTTTTGTTCTGGACACAGTTACATCAGTGGAGGAGATCCCATCGGAGAGACAGAGGATTTGTACCAATAACTGAAGTAAGGAAACAAGGGAAAAACAGAGACACGTCTCACCAGCTGCCTTCCCTGCCTTCCCCAGGCTGCATGTTGGAGTACAGAGTTCGGAACCTCGGGTGGGTTCAGCTCCCATACTTCCCTGACAAAACACAACAGCATCAAAAACCCACCATCTGTTAGTTCCTCAACACAACCAGGTTCAAGCTCAGACAGAAGCGCTCACTTAGCCTCACCTTGTGTCGATGTTGTACACAATATAAGACGCTGTGTATGAGTATCTGTACACCTGCAATAAGAAAAGAGACGACAAAATGTAAACACTGACAAGATATTGATGCTTTTTCATATCAGCCGCTCTGAGCAAACATAACAGCAGCGGCTAATAATCCTGGGACGTTCATGAAAGTAATAAAGTAGGTGACATAAAGTAAATAAATATAGCATCATATCTTATATTTACATGGAGATGAGGTGTACTCGAGAGAAAGATGGATTATGTCAAATATTTCAGTAGATGATATCTGTATCAATTGGAAAATACCAATATTGCGATATTGATTTAAAATAAAGCTGAATTGATTTAAAATGCAAATAATATTTATAGACAGGCTTTTAGAGTATTTTTTCCCAAATTAACATTTTTTTAAACTTTATTGTTAAACAAATTGTCTTTTACAGATTACATTCTCTTCACTTAACACTGATCAAAATGTTTTTGCCTGCGTCTATGCAGACAAATGAGAGATCGTCGTCGCTTGCACCCTATAGGAATGCAATGCATTAAACTCAGTTTGAAAAAGACAAATTTGATGTACTCAAATGAGACAAAATAAAATATAGTAAAGAAGAATTTAGAAAGAAAATAGCAAATATAAAAAATGTTGGAAAAATTTGAGATTGAGAAAGCGACAAATTTACAATCACAACCTCTTTTTGATTAAGACGTTTTTCAAAGTTTAATTTCTGGGTTAAATTTTGTTTTTTGTTTTTACAAATTTTAATTTGGAAAAAAACTGAACAACATTCACTCCATATACCTCTCCATAATTTAAAGGTTGTCATTGAAATGCACATGGTACTGTCAGACATTGAGCAAGTCGCTACTGATACACATACACTTAGGGCCGGATTTATCAAGATCCAATTTTGCGTGCAGTAATTTTGCGCTCGCAAACTGGAATTTTGCGGAAGGGGCTGAACCATGGTTTGCGGGTGATTTAACAAGAGTGATTGCGTAACTAACTGCAGGTGCAAAACTGTTAAAATGATGGTTTTGCGTGTTTTGTGATTCGCGGCAAAGTAGTTTGTATAAACTAGTGCATTAAGAAATTTAAATCTTACAGTGACACCCCCACCCCCTCCAAAAAAAAAAAAAAATGTATATATATATATATATATATATATATATATATATATACAAATCTTTGGCAACCTTTATTCCCTAAGGTGGTATGTGGCTGAGTTTCTACTTCACTGCAGTAAAAAAAAAACAGGTGTTTTGTATTGGCCTGTAGAAAAATGCACATACCAAATGGCTCACAAGAAGTGACTGTGGATGAGATTACTGCGCGTACGCATCCCCGCAGCATTGGCATGTTGCTCCACAGGCGCAGGGGGGAGGTCTGGGTTCTCCGGTAGGGCGTCAGGGCGACATGGCCTTTAGAACGTCGGACAGCACTTCTGAAAAACGAGATTGGGAGATCCCAGCTCTCTCTGCAACCGTACGCTGGAATGACCCATATGTAAAAAAGTGCAATGTTGCAAGGAGTTTTGTGATATCTGGTATTGCGTGGGTCCTCCTTGTGGCTGGCTCCAAATCCATTCGGAGTTCCCCCAACAGCTCCAAAATGGCAATGCTGCATAAACGATATGTTTTGATGATCGTTTCCTCGTTCATTCCAAAAATATTCACACGGAGTGAAAAAATACGTTCTCTGCATCTCCTTGCTGCATTTCGATTTCTCCTTCTTGCGACAATAACCACTGCCATGTGTGCGCAATTACGCATACAGACCATTTGCACCTTCTTTTGAAACATGTTAAATATAGAGTCACATACCGTTAGCAAAATTGCTTTCAGGTTTGATAAATCACTTTGCGAGTGCTAAATTAATATATTTACATGTTCTCCTCCCACAAGACGCACTTTTGCGTGTAAATGCCCCATATTGCATATTCATTGCAGAAAACGTACTAAATGGATAAGAGGCGCTATTTAGCACGTTTTAAAGACCAAATCCTTTTAGCACGCTGTTGATAGATCAGTTTGTACATTTTTTAGCGTGCGCAGTGAAATAGCTCACGTTTTTATACACGCAAACCTTTGATAGATCCGGCCCTTAGGGTTTTTTTGTAATCAAAGTGAATGAAACACATTGTTGAAAACATGTTAGTTAATATTCGTACACTAAATAAAGGTAATAAACACTCAATAGGTGTTCAATAATATTGCGAATGTCACAGTTGTAGTATCAACATGTAGGAGGTTGAATTGATAAAAAACTGCTTGGTTCCAGCAGATATTAAAATTCTCTTTTCATATCAATCATATATGTGTCCATTTGGACAGACAAACTGCTTTAAATACGTTCAAATATGTTTTAAATGGCTAAAATGGCTAAACATGCAACACTGTTTTGGAAATATTGTGAAAATCCAATAAGAACACATGTCGCTTAATAGTTATCCCAATTTCCAAGATTTAGCATGGCCTAGTTAAAGCCCCATTTAGCTTCTACTGTTTGACCTGAAAAAAAAAGCATTTTGCAATTGAAAGAAACCCAACTGAGGGCAACTAAAAGCTTTGTAAGAGGTGATTCTTTGTTGCTAAAGCAACACATGAAGCTGGAATCCAATTAATTAAAGCTAAATTTAAGGTGCACTCTTCCTTTTACAAAAGCTGACAAACCAAGAAATTATATTGACAGGGCAATCAGCAAAGAGCATAATGTAGCACACACATCCTTCACTTTATCAGCTGCTGCAGCGTTTCTGGAGCAGTGCTTGCGGTGTAAAAATCGATTGGAAAACCTCCGCTGTGGCGAGAAGGGAAAACCTCCTGCAGGTTGACTGATAGCACAAACAATACAGAAAAATCGGTATTTAAAAAATAAAATCATACAAAATTAATCTACACCTGTTCGTTGCAGGTGGTACAATTTATTCTCCCAGAGAACTCTGCTCAGAAGCCGCACAACAAATTCATCCATCCCTCTAAAATCCAAACTATCAAAGCAACCCTTTGCCAAGGCAGGAAATCACTTGTCAGGAAAAAAAACAGCCTGTGAATATGAATAGAGACATCACAATTGGGTGATATGTTTGTGCGCGTGTGCTGTGCATATGAGTGATGGTGCCGCAGGGTATTTCATAGGCACACAATGAAAATGCCGATCTGCCAGGATATAAAACAAAATGTGACAAGAATAGCTGATAACATTCAGGATAAATCGCAATCAGAGCTAGTGTGATTATAATGGGCAAAATCTCTAAACACCAGCTGTTATTCACGGGTTCTTTATTCATGGTAATCAGCTTTCATTGGAAGCTCACCTGTTTGACATCATACGCAAAGAGAGCATACTTCAGATCTGGGGACAGCGAGTATTTTGCCACTTTGAAGGAGACCTAGAGGAAACAGGCAAGGAATAAAATGTTTTAAATTTGACAGCAAACAAGATTCTGAAAATATGTCACTACAGTTCCCATTAAATCATTCATGTGGACCAAGCCAAAATCCCGACTCAAATCTGATACATAATCTGGTGATAAGGGTAGAGATTAGCACTGCTGCAATGATTAAGAGATGGATATGCTAAGTGAGTAGGTAGAAATACGTTTTGGAATACCAAACTAATGGAATAGACAATATTGGTACTGATTCAATATAGTTTTTTGTTTTTTTTGATAATTTACACCAATTTTTCATATTTTAAGAGATGCCCATTTATTGTTTTGTTTATTGTATTGTGCCATGGAGAGGGGTACAGGATGCAAACGGGGAAAGACAGATGATGCAATGACGAAGGAAGAAGGTAATCTTCTGCACAATAACCATTAGCCCTGGTGTTTCCCAGGGTTGTGGTATCTCTCCACTCATGTTCTCTCTCAAATTTTTAAAAAAAAAGTCACCTAATTACAATTTGTGAAGCTTCTGCTGTTGGGATCTGGAGGTTTGTCCACTTTCTCCACCAGAGGGCGCACGAGATCTCCTGGGGGCAAGAGCTACTGCTACACCTGTCTTCAATGCGGGTTGAGGCGTGACGCAACGAGAAGCGCGACAGTTCAGTCTAAAGAACATGGCGGCTTCAGCCGATGAAACTAGCGTTAGCGTGGCTATCGAGCAAGTTTTATCGGAATTACAGAGTATTTCTTCACTGAAAGAAGAGCAAAACACTGCTCTGGAGGCTTTTCTGAGAGGAAAAGATGTTTTTGCTCTTCTCCCGACTGGTTTCGGCAAGAGTTTGATCTATCAATTGGCTTGTGCCTGGATTGTGGTTGTGTTTTCGTTGTCGCTCTGTTAGTACGTCCTATGCTTTGTTGATCTGATTGGTTTATTTGGCCCGTCTATCACCAACATAGGCCAATCAGCTAACCAGTATTTTCGCCCCTTCCCAAAATTACTTCAACGGAAGGTTTCCAGAAGGATATGCAAATCCATCCATCCATCGGAGTCAGGTTAGGCCACTTGGCTATGTGGTCCTGAATCCGATGCGAATCTGATCTTTCCAAATACGACCTGTGTCTGAACGGCAAGGTCGCATTCATCCGACCTGAACGCCATTAATACCTGACATAGGTCACTATTCTGCGTCTTGCTACAAAGAAGCGAAAACAAAAACAACCATGGCAGATGATGATGCGGAGAGCCGTGTTTATGTTTAACCATCTTGAAAAGATTACGTTTTTAAGGTTGGGAAAGATCGCTAGATCTTCTCCGGCACTATCTATGTTTACATCCGTAACTGTGACATCATTGCGTCCTCTACTGCACAGGAGGAGTATATATATCGCAGACAGAACAATGAGTGGAGTAATCAGCTAATAGGGAGCAGGTGTGGACAGAAGCTGCTAAGAGGAAAGGAGAGGTGCAAGAAATAGTAAGCAGGGCTTAACTGAAACTTCAAATTTCAACGGATATCTAATGTATAATGGCTCATAAAAACATTGAGGCAGTGATGCAGTCTGGTAACCAGATTAATATGTGTAATTCAATTTCATGTTCTCAAAAAAGTGGATCATTCAGTACTATTTTGCTCAATGTTAAATTATATGAACAACTGAAGCTCTTTCCTTATTTGTCCATATAATAACGTTAAAAAAAATCTTAACTCCCAAATCCAGCAGTATTTACCTCCAGTCGTCATCAAAGCAGGTTTTACAGCTTTTCTGCTATTCTAGGTAAAACATGGTGTGCATGAGATGATGATGAAAACAGGACCGATCGGTTTCAGCAGACAAGGATTATAATAACGCAAAATTGGATTAACTGCTAAATATAACCTTTGTTTCCTTGAACTGAAAATTTAGGATGTTAATGTTTGTTTCTTGAGGTAATGTTGATGATGAAAAGCCCGCCAACCAGGTTTGAGATTTCAATGCTTTTCCTGCAGGTGAGCTTGGACCAGAAGTTTTATTTCATTGCTGTATTTATTCAATATTCAGTCCTTTAAACTCTCCAAACCTGCATGAAATCATATTAAAGCAATTAAATAACTTTGTTGACCCTTGATGTCTATCTATGAGTACTCTAACAAACAGATGCCTTTTACAGCTTAATAAACAAAGGACAATAAAAGCAGCAGCAATGACTCACAAACGTGGAGTTCGCCAAAATGATCTCTGTCTCATTCAGGTCAAAGTTGAACTTGACGACATGTCCGTCTCCATTTCTGTACACCACCTCTGAATCTGAGAACCCAGAGAAGAAAATATGCAGAATAAATTACAGAACCCATGAAAAGTACACCAACATGGTTTCCTACTGTGTTGAACTGGTTTTGGATCTCTTACTCTCTGACTAATCACCCTTTAATATTCTTTTGGAGAAGATTGAGCAGAATGTACATGTAAACATGCTGATATTTTAAAGGTTCTTTGTGTGCAGAATGCTGAGGCCCTCAATATACACTATATTGCCAAAAGTATTTGCTCACCTGCCTTGACTCACATATGAGCTTAAGTGACATCCCGTTCCTAATCCATAGGGTTCAATATGACGTCGGTCCACCCTTTGCAGCTAGAACAGCTTCAACTCTTCTGGGAAGGCTGTCCACAAGGTTTAGGAGTGTGTTTATGGGAATTTTTGACCATTCTTCCAGAAGCGCATTTGTGAGGTCGCACACTGATGTTGGACGAGAAGGCCTGGCTCTCAGTCTCCGCTCTAATTCATCCCAAAGGTGTTCTATCGGGTTGAGGTCAGGACTCTGTGCAGGCCAGTCAAGTTCATCCACACCAGACTCTGTCATCCATGTCTTTATGGACCTTGCTTTGTGCACTGGTGCACAGTCATGTTGGAAGAGGAAGGGGCCAGCTCCAAACTGTTCCCACAAAGTTGGGAGCATGGAATTGTCCAAAATGTCTTGGTATGCTGAAGCATTCAGAGTTCCTTTCACTGGAACTAAGGGGCCAAGCCCAGCTCCTGAAAAACAACCCCACACCATAATCCCCCCTCCATCAAACTTTACACTTGGCACAATGCAGTCAGACAAGTACCGTTCTCCTGGCAACCGCCAAACCCAGACCCGTCCATCAGATTGCCAGATGGAGAAGCGCGATTCGTCACTCCAGAGAACGCGTCTCCACTGCTCTAGAGTCCAGTGGCGGCGTGCTTTACACCACCGCATCCGACGCTTTGCATTGCACTTGGTTATGTATGGCTTGGATGCAGCTGCTCGACCATGGAAACCCATTCCATGAAGCTCTCTGCGCACTGTTCTTGAGCTAATCTGAAGGCCACATGAAGTTTGGAGGTCTGTAGTGATTGACTCTGCAGAAAGTTGGCGACCTCTTCGCACTATGCGCTTCAGCATCCGCTGACCCCGCTCCGTCAGTTTACGTGGCCTACCACTTCGTGGCTGAGTTGCTGTCGTTCCCAAACACTTCCATTTTCTTATAATACAGCTGACAGTTGACTGTGGAATATTTAGGAGCGAGGAAATTTCACGACTGGATTTGTTGCACAGGTGGCATCCTATCACAGTTCCACGCTGGAATTCACTGAGCTCCTGAGAGCGACCCATTCTTTCACAAATGTTTGTAAAAACAGTCTGCATGCCTAGGTGCTTGAATTTATACACCTGTGGCCATGGAAGTGATTGGAACACCTGATTCCAATAATTTGGATGGGTGAGCAAATACTTTTGGCAATATAGTGTATCAAAATAATGAGTTAATGTTTCTTGTCTTTATAGGCTCCTGTAGATTCCCTCCTATTATGGTGTGGACCTGTTTCTCTGCACTCATGTCAACTCTTGTTTTAAGGAGAAGCCGACCTGAGAAAGTTAACTTCCAGTGATTGGCTTTTATATATATATATATATATATATATATATATATATATATATATATATGAAAAGTATTCTTTAATAAAGGTAAACAAAAAGTTTTTTAAACAATAACATCTCTCAAAGGTGAAAAGACATGATATGCCTTTACAAAAAGACCAAGTATACTTTGATCATGATCAAATAAGGTAATATACACCATGTGTTCACCCTGTTTTGTTATTTTTTTGTTTTTTCCTGCCTAAATAGAATTCCAGCTACTTAACAGAGCCTGACGATCCGGCAATATCTCAAAATAAACCAACAGGTATTATTAAACATAAAATAAAATGATAAAAAGACAGAAGTTGGATTGACCAGGTAGAAATGTATGACTGAATAGCCTCCACTGTTTAGGAGGGCAGCCCACTGGCAAGGACAGGGTAGATAATATTTCATTGACATTTTTACAGCCAAACAAATAGTCTCTACTGATACATTGGAGGTTAGAGCTCTATTGTAACATAATGCTAGAGCCAAGCTTATATAAGCTCTTGATGTAAAATAATCTTTCTCTCTACTGTGTGCAATGTACCATAAAAAGAAAAGCCTGGCTGGTAAATGTGTTTATTAATCTGCTTTTAATAGATTAAAAAAGCTCAACTTTAATACTGAATTTGGTCATTTATAGAACTGAATAATGCTATTAAGAAAGGAAAGAATTTGGAGAATGATGGGAAAAGTAGGAAAAATTCTGCTTGGTTTAAGATAAACCCATACAAGTTTAATTTTTAGTAAATCCTCCACAGAGCCTCAAATCAGAACATTAAGGAACAAAACAGGGGGATATTGTCAAACTAAGAAACTTAGGAAATTTAACTGGAATAAACACAAGTAAAATTCTGTAGAGATGAACAATAGCATTTCAATCATTAGTATCAGTATAAATAAGGATATTTAGTCTGGGGCCGCATCGAAACTCCTCCCCTCTGCTTTAGAGATCACCAATATATATCCTGCACTACTTAAGTCCTATCCTTCGTGGAATCACACTTTTCTTCATTAGTTCCACAGTTTACTGGAAGATGCTAATAGTTTAGCAGTAAGCTACTTCCTTTATACTCCATGTGTGGTACCATAAATGTTTTTTTTCTATGTAAATATACGTCAAGGGCTTTATTTGAAACCAAATTCAGCAAAAACAAAACATCAATTACCAAAATCACAAATAATACCCCAGCAGAAAGCAGTAATCTTTCAGAAAAAGAGTGAGCTACTGGAGTACAAATGTTAAAGCCGGGCATTTACTGTTTGATTTTTTTTTGCCCTTTTCGGGTCAATTCTCCAGTCATAAGAGAATTTTTTTAGATTGGGCAGTTTGAGCCTCATCGTGGGTCCTGCATGGTGTAGTGTAAAGGCGGTAACAAGGGGCGATCAGCCGCTCACAACCAGCTCTGGATTAGGAATCGTAAGGTCTGGAGAAAATTGAATATGTTTGAAATTCAGTCAGCCGTTCTGAGGTGTTCGTGAACGAATCCTGCTATTGAAAGCACAGCTACAAGCCTCTATGAGCTTATTTACCAGAACCTTGAGAACTAATGCGCAAGCAAAGGAGTTCTTCTTCTTCCAGATTGTTTAGTCTGACTAGCGCCATCTCTCAGCGTTCAGTCCGACGTGCGGTTTTTGTGTAGAGGTTGGTTGTGGTTTGGAGGACCCAAATGCAGAGGCAGAGGTGAATACTTGTAGTTTTAATGAAAATGGTTAACAAAGGCAGTCCAAAAATCCAACTAAAAATGTAACAGACCAGAACCATGGAGACCTTAAGCAAAAACACGTAGAAGGAGCCAGGGAGAGATGAGGGGAGACGACTACAGCCAAGACAGGACCAGCAACAACAAAATAGGAATTAAACCAATAAAAACTAGAAAACAAGGAGCAAAGTAAAGCATAACATAACCAAAACCATGACAGCGTGAGCAGGTAGATCACATCAGAGCGTCGGGCTGCACAATGTGAGAACATACTGTACATCGTGAGCTGTGAACTTTTAAACCTTGCGGATCCGTCGTACAGTCTGAGTTGTAGCTGCATGCAACGATTACAAATATTGCACAGCGTTTGCGCACAGGGTAGTATTGCCACCTTGCAGCAAGAAGGTTCCCAGGTTCGATTCCCAGCCTGGGGTCTTTCTGCACGGAGTTTGCATGTTCTCCCTGAACATGAGTGTGTTCTCTCCGGGTACTCCGGCTTCCTCCCACAGTTTAAAAAAAAAAACATGGCTGTTAGGTTAATTGGCTTCTATAAATTCTCCTTAGGTGTGAGTGTGTGTGTGAACGGTTGTTTGTCCTGTTTGTCTCTGTGTTGCCCTGCTATGGACTGGCGACCTGTACAGGGTGTACCCCAGTCCATAGACAGCTGGAGATAAGCATCCCTCGTGACCCCGCTTGGGATAAGCGTGACAGAAAATGGATGTACAGTAAGCCTAGCTTATCTTAACCAGTTTCCCCCAAACACTGCTATCCAATTGCTTGCAAAATATTACATCAGAAGTGAAAAATACTGATCTTAATTTTACACAATATGCAAAAACTGTCCAAGATTTTTCTTTTATAATACTTTCTTTGAAAGTAAAAGGTCCCCTAAAAAAAGAACAAAACAATCAATTCTATTTATAAAAAACAGTCCAACTCGGAGGTTGTCAATGATTTTTAGCTACTGCCTTCTCTGCCCTCTGTCCTGGTTCTGTCTCATCACTGGCCGGTCCTGCTGCACAGAGCTGCCAAAGGCTAATGATATGCGAGTAAGAGACTGACACTTTTAGAACTGCATAGGTGCTTTTTAGGGCAACAGATTCTGTTGTATTTGCATCAGAGCTCCGATGGGATTTGACAAAATATTCCACATATCTCAGCTTAGGTGTGGATACATCAAGATTTTTTTCTTATTTTATATATATATATATATATATATATATATATATATATATATATATATAGAAATGCAAATCAAACACCCGTCTAATCACCTCATTTCACAGCTTTAACCTGCATTCTCTCACTCATTTTTCAGGCAGAAACGTTTGCCACATAAGAAAAAGGGGATTAGTTTTAAACTCTGACTCATTTTCTGTCAATTTAATCCTAAACCAGCCACAGCTTCTGTCCCCATCCCTCCTTTTTGGAATCTTGGATCTCATTTCGGAGCGAATTTGTTGCTGATTGCAGCTGAGAAAATCACTCTCCCACTGTGTTCTGAGTTCAGAATGGGTGTGTGCTCTAATGCAGCTGGAAAGAAATCCAACATTGTTCAGTAAGTGGCAGATGCTGATGGTGGGGGTTATGCGAAGGACACCTCCAATCTAAATGCATAAGGACATTAGAAAATGAGTTTTTGCTCTTTAGGCTGACTTTATATCATTTCTACAAACGGCCCTATTGGTGCCAGAAAATCCATTAAATGTATTTTCTCTTGAGTCTACAGGAGAGAAAACATGTGAATTAGTTAGAAAATAAGCTTTGTGTCTTCATATAAGTATATAGGTCAGCTGTTGATAAGCCTGCCAACAGATTAATAGTCCTTTGTAATGAGTTAAATTGAGCTTTTTTTTCCAGCAAGTCCTTTAAGATAGCTTGTTCTAGCTCCAAATGAAAGGATTTGAGAGGTCCCTAAATGCCCGATGTGTTCATACAGTGCTGTGAAATAGTCAGGGTTCTTTCATATTAATAATTGTCCCTCGTAAATGTTTCATATCAAAAAATCCAGAGACAGACTTTCTGGCATAGGTTAATTGGCCTCTCTAAATTCTCCTTAGGTGTGTGTGTGTGAATGGTTTGTCTCTGTGTTTTCCTGCGATGGACTGGCGAGATAAGCACCAGCACCCTTTGCAACCCAGCTTGGGATAAGAGTGACTGAAAATGGATGGATGGACCTTCTGGCATTAACAGACTTTCCTGTTTAAGGACTTGTTAAAGCATTTAGAGGTTGGTTTATACTCTGTGCTTCTATGTTCTGTGCAGAACTGAGGTGTGCATCGTTGCCATAACAGCAGTTTCATCATTTTATGCTCTGCAAATTTTACCCAATACACTTGTAAACTCTAGGGGACAGTCTAGTGCAAAGACCTCAAGCCTATGACACCATATCATATGTAGAGTAAGAAAAAAAAAATTGTTTTCAACATTTTCAATGTCTCTTTTTCTCATCCATAGTTCTTTACAAGCTGTTGATGCGGTGATGTTTATGGACCAAGTCATAAGGGTCAGTAAATGCTTATATTGCCAAACCCTTTAGGAGACAGTAGGAGCTTTTGCTCATCTGCCATGTCTTTCTACGAAGAACTGCCCGCATAATTATGCATCTTACCAGATGCAGGAGCAGAAATATCTAGGGATGCACTGCATGAAAAGTGAGATTTTCGTCCCCGTAAACTCCCGCAGATCTCCCGGATTTTCGTCAGTTTCCGACAATTTGCAACCCGCGCTTGTCCACGTTTGTCGTGCCACAAATTGTCGGAAACGGACTCTGACGTATGTGGAGAGCGATCAGCTGTACTAATGGCCCTAATTAGCATATGAATGCAGCGAACCCGCGCAACTGGCCAGGTCTGGCTTGAATAACCTACTCAGTATTGGCTGAAACCACTATTCTCAAACAAGTGAAATCGCTCGTGATTGGCAGCAAAACCACACGTGGCCAGGCCAGGCTTTAATTTTCTTACTGAGTATTGGACGGAACCACTTTATTTTAAACAAGTAAAGTCGCTCGTGATTGGTTGGCATATATATATATTTACATATAAATTTACACATATATATATATATATATTTATGAATATATATTTATTCATTCATATATTCATTCATTCATATGCTGTGTATTTATGTTATCCTACACTACTACACAATTATTAGGCTACCATCAAGGACATGAATGAATGTATACAGGAAATGAACATTTGCCAGGAAGCTGTTTATGCAAAGAAAGAGCTTTATTAAAACAAACAACTATATACAACGTGTATCCAAACACATGCGTATCCAAAAATTACAAGTCCGTGAACGGTCCGTTTGCTTCCTCGGCGTTGGAGGTAACTGGCAGCATTCCCTCCGAGGCAGGTCCGATGTGCAGACGCCTACTGTGCGTGGCTCTGTACTTCGGCATCGCTTCTAACCGGGACTGCAGCTTAACACAGAGTTCAGAGAGATCCGGCCTACGAAATGGCGGCAACCGTACAATCCATCCAGAGACACCGCCAACGATGCCATCTTCTTCGTCGGACATGAGGTCGACGGTGGCGGACTTCCAGAGTTCCACTTCCTCATCTGCTAGCACACTCTGCCTCGCTTTCAGCAGCTGAAAAAAAAAACAATGAATCAGCGCACTGCGTATGGACACAACACATCTATCAATGCACCTGAAAAATAGTCACCAAATAAAGTCTTACCCTCTTTCTTCTAGCCCGACTCCGAGCAGATTGCTTGGCAGCCTCCGCACGCAACGTGTTCTCAGGCTGCGTATATCTGAAGCTCCTGCGTACCGTCTCAAAATACGTCTTACAGGCAGCTGGAAAACAATTAAATGAGAGTGGTATGAATAAAAAAATCAAACGCAAGTCACAGTAACAAGGAAGGAGAAAACATTAAAACAAGTCACTTACACACAATGTCGTCTTTATCAACATCGTGCAAATCTGGACTTGCTGATATGGCTCCGAGCAAATAGGAGGTCACCGCCTCATTGTGAGGCGACAGTTGTCTGTGAAAACAAAATGTACAGCTATGATCGGTATCTATCCGTATCCATTTCCTTTTACCGCAGAATGACATATATTTACCGCTAGCATCTCTTCTTTGAGTTTGTCTTGTTCGACTGCAGAGTCGCCATTGCGTCCAAGAGGAGTTTTACCCCAAAATCCCACATACTCCGCTCCAGACCGCCTGCACAAAGCAAAGCATACCTCCTCCACTGTGGCTCCAGACCGCTCCGCTCTGAGTTTCTTGGAGATCGTAGAGAGCATGCGCGAGATGAACCAGGGTTTCCGCGAATCTTTTAAAATAATTGCAATTCATTCATTTTTTTTTTATCAAGGCCTTAATTGGCACTAAAATTATTTAAATATGTTTATAGAAGTATTTATTATTCTTTAATAAAAAATGCTTATAAAAACAATTTCGTCAGATATATTATATCGCTATTAATTTGCGTGGAACTGATCATAAAGCCGTATGTTCGGAAAGGAAGCTCCAGGCGGAGAAAAAGCTAGAGGATATATATATACGTATATATGTGTGTGTGTGTTTACATACATACAGGAGTCATGGAACTGTGCTTACAGCTCCTTCATATTTCATGGACACTAATAACTTGTGTACATGGTGCTTGTTGATGGCATTAAAATAATTTCTAATAGCATTAAAATAGCATTAAATTAGAGTCACTCATTCCTGTATGAACCCTGTGAGCGCTTAATTTAATATGACATATTAAAAAAATCCCACCATCATCCAGCATATGTTGTTTCTGCCAAAATATATATATATATATTTGTAGATTTTTGTAACGGGGATAAGGATAATTCAAAACTGCTTTTTTTGAATGAACTTGTTCTCTACTCCCAAACTCAGCATCTCTTTTCATTCCTGTAATAAGAAGTTTCTTTTGAATGGATTTGATTAAAGTTTAAGTCCCTCAGTATAAAATAAATATTTTGATGGAGATGAGAAATCTGCTTCCTCGTTGGTGAATAACCAATAGTTTGGATCCAATCATTTAAATAAACGGTGCTAGTTTTTTTTTTTTATATATAAGAATTGTGCTATAATTTCTAGTCACCGATCTGTTGCTGCTATATTTTAATTTGACGAACCGGAATTTGTCGATGTTCTTTTTCCTGTTTGGTGCGATTGCAATTGCGGATCTTGACCACAGTGGTGACCACTATGACCACAGTGTACCAATCTTCTGTTGGCTACTTCCAACAGGATAATGCGCCATGTTATAAAGTGAATCATCTCAGACTCATTTCTTGAAACTTTTCCACTTAAGTAATTGTGAATTGAGCATATTGACAGACAACATTTTATTTTTTCTCTTAAATGCAATTTTTTTTTTGAATAATTACTGCTCTAAATGTATTGCTCTGTCAGCTAAAGATCTGTTTTGGTCTCTATACTTTAATTAAATAAATCAATTCAAGCTAAAATGTAAGAGTCTATACTGAGCCTGATCTCTTTGTATCAGAGATTTTCTTACCTTTTAGAAAAATGTCACTTAGGTAAAACTCCCCCTGCAACCCTGATTTGCATTTGTATAGCTCACAGCATTTTCATTTTAAAAGGGTTAAAGCCTCCCCTAGAATTCCATGGGGGGGAGGCATGGGGGGAACACTGCCTAAGAAAGGACACGTCAATTTCTGACAATTTACGGGAGTTTTCGGCGAAGCCTGCAAATTGCCGTAAACTGCCGCTAACCTGAAGTTCCACGACAATCTACAGTGCCGAATATTGACGAAAATCCAACTTTTCATGCAGTGAAGGTAGTTGAAATGGCGTAATATGGCTATGCAATGCAACCAGACAGCCGCCGTGGCAGATGTAACTGTACAGGTTGATTGTAATGATATGGCTTCCTTGTGTCGTCCGCTGGACAGCCAGACAACATTCTTAATCAAGATTGTGTGCTACAGAACAGAACCCATGATCTCCTCAATTGATTTGTTTAATCTTCTCGTAAAATCCAGCAGAAGTACTTTTAAACAAGATGCAACTAGACCTCTTATAAAAATCCACTTTTGTCTCCCCATTCCTAGGATTTTATCCCTGAAAGTCTTGGGGATCCTAGTGTTTTTTTCTGGCAAACATGGTTCTGTGGATTTGCTGGAGTCAGTTTGTCCTTTTCTTATGGTTTGGTCCCAGCTAAAGCCAGTGACTGCTTTACGTAAAGTTCTGAGTTCTTTTGCGACCTCCTAGATGAGTCGTTGATGTACTCTTGGAGTAATTTTGGTAGGACTCACTCCTAAGAAATAATAAACAAAGCTATTATCTATCTATGGTAATAATTGCACTGCAGAAAGCTTTAATGGCCAGAAAAGGTATCGTCAGAAAGCTTTGTTTAATCTCAGCAGCACAGGTTGGGCAGTTCTAGCAATCCAACAGTAGACTGTTATTACTATAAACAAGGAGGAAGGCTGGCTTGAAACTAAGTAATAACACAGAGAAAATATTAATATGTGTACTTTGGCTTAGAACCCAGCTATTTTATAATTCCCTTCCCTTTCAGCACCAAAAATGGCACACAACTGACAATGCTTTTATGCTTCAGTAAACACCCCAGAATTCTGATCTACATTACAATCATTTTCCCATCTCCCAGCTATTACCACATGTCCAACCCCCTCCCAGACGCAAACAGCAGAGAATGAAAGATGAGAATAAACATTGGTTGTTAGTATGGGACAGATATTTCTAAAGGGACAGATTAAAAAGTTGGCTCATACCGATGTTAATGTAGATATATCACAAATCTCTACCTATAATCATTGGATTTTTTTCTTATTGAGGGTTACCTCAAGCGGAGTAAGATTAGATGGGAATGTGTTTGGTCATTATTTGTCTGAATTGTTTTGTTTCATCAATGCATATCTGTAAAGATAAAGATGACATACAGTACTTGCTGGTGTCCAGTTAACTTGCTGGCATGTTTTACTTCAAGGAAACTCCTTTTTTAGGAAAACATAGATTCAGTTAGGGGTCAATGTATCAGTTATGTCATTAGTTGCATTCATGCCTCTTTGCTTGAGGTGAACGAAAAACTAAGTAGCCTTTTTATGCACACAGTTGACAATAAAAGGTTAGTTGTTACTTGCTATTTACTTGCTATTACTGTTCGTTTGTATATGATAAGATGCTTTTTTGTCATTATTCATCCAGGGTGCATACAACAAATTTTGCAGATAATGTAAGATGGAGAGTTAGCCTGAGCCACTGCAAATGAGCATGATAACACTAATGGCCAATGTGAGCAGCATGTCTTTAGTAGTTGGGGAACCATAACACCCAGAGGAAACCTATGCAGATACAGGGAGAGCATGCAAACTCCTGGCAAAAAGGCCCTGGATGAGCTCAGACTCAAACCTGGGACGTTCTTGTTGTCAGGTAAAAAGTGCTAACCATTGCATCATTGTGGCCCCCTGATTTTTTTATTTATTACTATAAATTGATAGGACAGAAAGTATAAAAATGTACTATTGCCAGTGGGAGGAAAGTAAGAGAGCCTATTAGTCAGACATAGTGTAGCGGGTGTTTATCTTCAGCATACTGAGGAGAATCTTTTTGTTTTCTTCCCATTGCATTTTCTTGACTCTACCTATTCTTTGTAATTTATTCCTGTTTTCCTGTTTTTTAATTACCCATCCTATTTGCTTTTCAAATGTCCTCACCTTCTGCATAACTCCCTCCTTAAAATCTTATTCTTTAGATTGAGAAAATGCTTCAATCTATCGACCCATAGAATCAGATTTTTCTTGTATTGATAATATTTTAAACAAAAAAATCTACATAACTGGAGATAATTGGGTTCAAAACTAATTCACAGTTTATTGTGAATTTTTGCTCTGCATTGACAGGTCTATACTTGGTATATACCGCCTTCTTTCGTTTTTTTTTCCAAAACTATGTTGCAAACAAGTTATTTCTCCCCACCCGACGGCACAATGCTCAATAGGACTGACTAGTGAGTATTCTTAAAAGGGGCCAAGTTACTAAATATATGACTTTTGGGATTTTCTCTGGCAGTAGTTCATTGAAGTTGTGTAAAAAGCCTTTCCAATCCAACTGTGGCATCATGTTGGCTTATTTTTTGTGTTTAAGACTTTGTTTTTGTTCCCTCTGTTAGTAATATTTTGCATTTTGAGTATTTAACAGAAAATTATGTAGGGACCAGAGGTACAATTTTGTACTTAATGAGTGAACAAGGAAGTAATAGCGTAAAGTAACTCCCAGTGAAGGTGGGAGTATAAAAACCCATAATAAATAATAAATAAAAACCCATATGTGAAAATGAGTAAGTACTGCCAGCAAATGGTGACAGTATTTATATCAGCTAATTGCGCCTAGTGTTTCAAAAACTGTTTCAGTCTCAAAAAGTACTAAGTAAACACTATCAGGACAAACGCCTGGTGAAAAATCCTTTATTTTAATATAGGTATTTAGTTGCTGTGGGGTCTTTTTAAACGCATAGTACATAATGTTACTACAGAGCTGCAGGTAGTTGATGAGCATTGCATTGCAGTTCATTAAACAATGTGTTTGAAAGGAGCAGGAAGCACCTACCTCTCATTTTAATCCCAGTTTTAGATCTGGATCCTCACTTTTTCCTCCCAATAATACATGATGACTCCTTTAATTTAGACTAAGGGTTATTCTTGAACAGCTCCTGAGAGGGACAGGAGGAGGATCTAACTACCTGTTGAAACCTCAACAAATATTCTCAGAAGTAGGTAGCCCATTTGTTCAGGTTTTCCTAGGAGAATGTCAGTGTTTACGATGTACCATAAAATCACTTAAACACCAAACAATTACAAAGAAAACAAGCCAGAAGGTGGAGGCTCAGCACTCATTTGTCCAACCCATAAGATAATTCTAGTTAGTACCTGAAGCTGAGGTGTTCAAGGTTAAGAAAGCTCTACTCAGGCAGCTTAATGATTAAGAAATAAGGTATTAGGAAACCAGTGTGGTCGTCTGAAGTAAAACCATTGTGGTAATTGTCTCCAAGCGATAATTGGGACCACTGGTGCAGAGCTCGTTAAGGCAATGATCTGAGTAAGGCAACAATTGTTACCCTCTGTGGTGTAGTCTGTGTTTTCCTTCAATATCCACTGAAATTTAGAAAATGTTCTGTTGTGGATTTCCAACTTCTTCTTGCCATTTTTTTATGTTTGCCATTTTCTCATAAAGACATTCTACTACGCTACAATCTTTGACCTATTGTTTGTCTAAACCTCATTAGCAAAAAACAACCAACAAGCCAAATAAGTGCAAAACCTAATTTGTAATACAATTTCCCTCTCTCATCAGCATCTTGGATTTTTTCTTTTTTCCTCTAAATCCCATGTAAACTATTCAGGGCAAACACTGTAGACTTCATGAAAAAGTCACTCATACAGATTTTAGGGGAGTTAGTCCATAAACACACACACAGACAGGATGCTAATCGGCAATTATACGGTTCCAGTGGAAACATCAGATCATTGTAGCATCCATAATGCTGATGATAAGTAGGGAGATCAAGCTCATGGCAAGCAGAGTGGAGTAATAGGATTTCTTTTGCTGATTTTTACCCTGAAATTGTGGCTTTAGACACTTAACTAAAAGTGTTGCTTTTCCAGGTAGATCTGGATGCTGAAGAGCATATAAGAAAAAAAGTACACGTTTTACTTTTTGTGGTTCGATAGATTCCCAAACTCATCACCACATACCAACGTATTTGAGGTTAATAAGATGGTCTGTTTCACTTTGATGCAATTTTAAAAATCACAGTTTAAGAAAAACAATTATCTTTAAAGCATTTAACAGTTAGTACAGCCTTTTTAAGTTGAAATATCAAACCAAAACTCCATGTAAAAAAAAAGTTATATCCAATATTCTGTGTTTTTTAACTGTCCTTCAAACACAGGGTCTTAGAGATGCTATAAAATTGATATTTTAACGTTCAGGGGCCCCGTAGTGTCTAATGTAGCAACTATACATCTCCACAAAGTTGGGGTGTTTAAAAGATTTTTATTTTCCTCATGAGATGCACAAGTTATTAAAGGTATAGAGTACAATCTTTTATTTCTGGGTTGATCATATAAATAAGTGGTCGTCCTAATTGTCAGTCATTCTGGTGACATGTTTACGTAAGATCATCCTACGTGCTCACCCCGTCAGCTATCTTTTTCTATGCTAACGCACTTTCAGGCATAAATCTGTAGTGAGCTACAGTTTCGAACAGTCATTGAAACTCACATTTCACACCTCAGTTCTTTGAAAATGGCCGAGGATCGAAAGAGAAAAAGTGTCTACGAAGTGTATGAGAAGAAAAGAAAGGCCTCAGAAGAGATGTATCCCGTAATGCTTTGGGTGGAAAGCTGTCCTCGCAAAACATTATGGGATTTTCTGCCACAGCAGCCCACTGTCGCCATAGGCTTTCGTCAGACAGCATGACTAATAACAAAGGCTCCGTGCATTGGAGAAGGAGTTACGTGACCAACGGGGAGCAAAAAGCAGTGATCATCTGTCTGAACCGTCAGTTAACTGAGTTTACTATAAAGTCCACTACATAGTCCCCTCTCTATATAGTGATTTAGGGATTTAGGTGTTAGAGCAGATGTTCAGGCACAGTAAGGTTTGTAGTGTATTATTTGTCATAAATGATTAGAATAAAACAAGAATCAAAAGTTTTAAATGATTAAAGAGAATTGTGTTCATGAATATATTTATGTAGGCCAAGAGGAGAAAAACAGAGCAATGAGTGTGTGTAACTGCTGCACCTGACTGTAAGAGGAAGAAAAGCACACTCATCTGCTGGAAAGCACAGGATTAAGGCCCTTAGTGATAAGAAAAAGCACCCTCATAAAAATGAAGTATTTGACATATCAAGGTTAACCAGCCCAGCAAAATTTGGCCATACAACTTGTGATAAATAGAGTTGTTATTTTCAAGGCACAATGTGCAGTACTGATCCCAGAAGGGGTGATGCTTTGACTGAGACACAAAGAGGAACACTAGGCCAGACTGACATGGCTTAAAGTAGGGAAAGGATAAGTTTCAACATGTTTTTGACTAAACCGTCATAAGTTTCTGCATGGCCTGAGAGAGTGCTCTCACAAGTATGAGATGTGTCTATGAATGTTACCGTGTTTTGCAGATAAATATCAATGTGACCTTTACCAATGACTGAAATATGTTCTGAAGGGGGTTTTTCCACCGATAAGAAATGTATAAAAGGGAGCTGGTTTCACCATTTGTCAGCTTCGGCTCACCAGCGCTGTGTAAATATGTAGTGTTTAGCAATAAACTCACTGGACCTGGACTCAGCGGCCTCTGTCTAAATTTTTTGATCCTTGTTTGAGACTTTTTCTGCTTTTTAAGAACTTTGAATTTTTATAAAACTTAGCTTCAATTTTAAGTCGTCAAGAAGAGAATTATAGGACGACATAATTGGCGGAGCCAGCCAGGAGAAAAGCAAAAAGGGGACGTCGGACGATCTGCAGGCACCAGCTGGAAGGCGTGGAACCCCCAAACGGGCCCAGAAATTCACCGGTTAAAGGTGAGCTAATTTGTTATAATTTTCTAAATTAGTGGGGAACCAGCCTCCGGCGACTGCTTGTGGGTGTCAGGCGTCACAAAGCTCTTCTAAAAGAACCTAGTTTTCCAAATTTAATAAAGTAATTTCCAAATTTGATAAGAATTTATATAAGAATATGCCAAAGGCAGACTAAGCTGAGGAAGGGTCCAGGTACGTATGAATGTGTATGTATGAATGTATGTTTTAGGTGTTATTAATGTTTGTGTTAAACTGTTTTGTGTTTGGATTATTTTGTAAATAAGTTAAGCTTAACACGTGTTGTTCTGAGCGGATGATTGGTAAAGGGACAGATTGGTCAAAGCGTTTTGACATAGTCTGTGGAAGCCATAAAATCCGGAACCAATAGTGTACGCGTGTTACGTGAGGGTATCAGTGACTAAGGTAGTCAGGGTGCTCCACGAGAAGGCTTAAGTAGTCTTAAGGTAAAAGAATATGTACCACTGTAGGGAACAGTGAGGAAAAGGTATTGTGCCACTGTAGGGAAACAGTGAGGAAAAGGTATTGTGCCACTGTAGGGAAACAGTGAGGAAAAGGTATTGAGAGGCTAAGCGATAGCCAGGCTAAGGGATAGCCAGAATATTACCGATTAAGCGATAATCGGAGAATAGTACCGCTCGACCAACCGGAGGACGTCTATGCATTTCCAGTTATCTGGGTGTAGCCGGGGGCAGCAGGGAAAAACGTATGTGCCACTGTAGGAAACAGTGAGGAAAAGGAAGTGCACTGTAAATATATATAATCATTTGTCTTGTGTGTCTTTGTTAGTGTGTCGAGTGAAAGAGTTGAGTGACTGAGGGGAAGTAAGGGGTGGGTGATATTAATAAATAAAGATTAAAGATATAATAATAAATTAATAGAAGTAATTAGTACAGAATATAGTTAAAAAGAATAACCTGAAAATTAATAAGGATTGGAAAACAAAATTGATAACTGAAGGAAAAAACAAAAACAAAAAAACAAAAAACACTAGAGTTATGAGAATGAAATAAAAATAACAAAATTCCTAAATAAGATTGGAAAAAATTGTAAGCTTTATAAGATAAAGATATTATAAGTATATATTATTACAAACTATAGTCTACATAAAGTAAAATATATAAGGTATAAAATTAGTGAAAGTGCAAAATAAAATTACAAATTTGTTTTATTAAAGATTTTATCTCAAAATTGAAGAGATCTAAATTTAGGAAGTAAATTAACTGGAAAGAAACTAAAAGAAAATAAACACGATCTGTATTGAAGAGAGCAGAACCAGTTAAGATAAAAATTAACTGAGGATTACAAAGACTGGTGAATAAGCACGGACCTGACGGTTGAGTGACTGCTAGTAGCCATGGGAATCAATATGAGCAAACAACAGTCTGACGGGCTGACGCCAGCCAAATTGGTAATGTTGACACACCCATCCAATAAACGCAAAATTCAAAAATGCATGACCAAATGGCATAAGATGACATCTGGAAAAAAATCGTTGGCCTAAAGAGGGCAGCTTTGATCCTTCATGCTGTGACGAGGTTGAAGAACAATTAAGAAATAAAGAAAAAAGGCGTGACCGAGTGCACTTGCATAAAAAACAGAAACATGCTGAACAGAGAGATATCCTGAGATATTTTAAAGTTGAACATCAAAAGAGCCCAACAGCCCCTGACTACACTGATCATAAGCCACCACCCTATCGCCCTAGCATAGCAGGCCAGTACCCAGTAGTAGTGGAATCAGGGAGCAAGGGAAAGATTACTGGACAACTTAAATTAGTATTAGAAGAAGAAGAGGAAGAAATAGAAATAACAGAAGAAGAAATAAACAACACACCACAGACAGAGTGTAAATACCGTGATGGAGAAGACGATTGGGAGAGAACCCCAGAAGTAAGGAGAAAAGCTCCCCATAGTCGTTCCCTACCCCCAGCACGTCGCAGGCATTCACCATATCAAAGAGGCCCCATAAGCCACTCAGAACCCAGGACCAAGTCATCGTTGAAAAAATCAGCAAAACACTCAGAGCCCGTGACCAAGCTAGTCTTGGATGAATCGCCAGAACTAATGGAACAAATAAACCAGGAGGTGGTGGAGCTGACGAAAGAATATGTAAAACTCATAGCGAAGGAGGAAAAATTGGAAAAAGAAGTACAAATGAAACGACTAAAGCATTTGAAAGAAAAATTGAAGAAATTTGAGGAAGTATTAGAAAAACAGAAAAGGATGGAAACAGAGCAGCTCATACTACAGGCCCGAAATGACGCCCCAGATCAGGCAAATCCATGGACTAAGGCCTTGATTGAAGAAGCTAAAATAAAAGAGGGAGAGGAGAGAAGAAGCGAGGAGGAAGTCTTCATAGAGAGTGAGGAGACCGACTGGTTGCATGATGGAATGGAAGAAGAAGGCTCAGACATGCCACTGTCAACAGACCCATGCCATAAGGGGTTAAAGGAGAAAGACAGACCAGCGACCAAAGGACGGGAGCCACTCACAGCTGAATGTGAAGTGGACCTGCAAATAGAAAAAAGCGGCCCTCACTCAATGATGACCAGGTACCAAGCACGACAGCAGAAGACAGAGTCAGATCAAAAAAAGGCCTATATGGCTCCCCTGCTGTCTAAAGGACCTCAAGAAGACAGATATGTGCCATGGTCATTTATGGACATGATCACACTTGCTGGAAGGCTGACCCCGTTGGCAGATGGTGCTGACAGGTGGATAGAAAAGCTGGAAGAAATCACTGGAGGCATCAATCTGGCAGCTGGAGACATCAAGGCATTGCTGATTAAGACAGCAGGACACTCAGCAGCCAGAGAAGTGTTTGACGAAGCCCAGCTTCCAAGGGTCATGACCTCACACCAGTATGACAAGATACCATTCAACCAAATAAGACCCAAGGTGTGGGCAGCCGTAAGGAACAAATACCCCACCTGCAGTGATCCAACTAAGCTGAGACAAGAATGCCTAAAGGATGATGAAAGCCCCGCCCAGTTTCTGCACAGGTTCCAACAGAAATGGAAAACAGAGACTGGAAGTGATGGGAATGAACTGAAAACATCTGGCCCTCTATTCAGAACCTACATCAGAGAGGCCATGCCCCAAGAAGTACAAGCCAAACTGGACGGAGTTGTGGGGCTCATGAAGATGGACTGGCCTCTGTTCTCCGAGCATGTTAATCACTATGTAAACATGCATCGGGCCGAGAAACGGGCCTTTGATGACCAAAGCAAGATGCTGGCCACCAAGCTAACCCAGCTGCAGATTGGGGAATTGTCCAAAGCAAAGAAAGAGAAGCCCAAGCATCAAGCTGCACTGACTGTGGTGGCCACACCCCCAACCGAGGGAGCACCAACAGGGGAGGCAGTGGTACAAGCACCAGTAGTGTCTCCTGTTATTCCTCCACCCACACAGCAGATGCAGTATCCAGCAGCGCCACTCGTGGGAGGAGCCCTGCCACAGCAGACCCAACCCCAACCAGTCCCTCCTATTTATGTGCATCTAAACCAAGGAGGAGGTCCCCAACAAGCAACGTTCGGAAGGGGACGAGGGGGGCCACCCATGCGGGGAAGATGGAGAGGCCCACAAGGAGCCCCAAGAAGGCCCCCTCAAGGCCAATACCAGCAGATGCCACAAGCAGGTCCAGACATGGGACAACAGCGAGTGAGAATGCAATGCTGGGGATGTGGACAAATTGGACACATACAAAGAGACTGCCCCACTAACCCATGGATGGGACCCCAGCCCCCTACTGCGGGACCAGCCATCTATGGAACGGGACAAGACACGTACTGGCTATAGGGGTGCCCAGAGAAACCTGATGGAGAGGCTATTCTACCTGTATTAACCCAACGTCCACAAACAGAACCCACCATTGATGTCACAATATATGACAGCCATCATCGCTTCATGATTGATACAGGAGCGGCCTACTCCTGTATAGGAAAAAGTGGAATTGGCCTGCCTCTCTCAGCATCAAAGATTCGAACAGTAGGTTTCTCTGGGAAGACCCAAATAATACCCATGACTAAGCCAGTTCCCATGATCATAGGTGAAAAAACTGTGTATGCACCACTACTTTACTCAGAAGATACGCCCATAAATCTGCTGGGTAGAGATGTGCTGTGCCAGCTTAATGCAAAAATTAAATGTACCCCTAATGGAATTTCTTTTGAAGCAACAGACAAGAATGAAGCCTACATGATGCCAATGGGCCCGCAAATGACCCCCCAGATAACAAGCCATGAGCCAGAAGACCAAGTATTTTGGCTGAAACTAACATCACCAACCTCCTTCCTCCAACTAGAGTGGGAAACATGGAGACCCCTGATAATGAATCACTACGAGAAATCTAAAGAACCTTTTCTTCTAACTCCATTGTACCATGTTTTATGACAAAGGCAAACCACATGAAGACTACGAGAAAAGCTGGGATGAAGACATAAATAACAAAACAACTGTCATCCAGTATGCTGACATAGTGATTGGACCACAAGGAGCTGCAGCTGTTGTCACATTTCCTGATAAAGATGTAGCAGAATGGTTCCAAGTTACCAACTCAGCCCCACATGTCACGTTACTGATTGCAGACGAGTATGAGTCACATGACTTAGGACCCATGGTTCAAAAAGCAAAGCAAGTCACTGAATGGGTCAACACAGCATGGGACTGCATTAAATTATCCAAAGATGGACTGTTCTTTAAGATCTCATTCTCACAAGCTGATGAAGCCATAGCAGAACACATTAAAGTTCCTGGGAAAAGACAAATGGCAGTGGCAGCAGAACATGAATCCCTATTAGAACAGGTCCCAGAGCAAGTATGGTCTAAAAGTAAAACAGATGTAGGATTAGTAAAATCAACAGACCCCATCAAATTCACCATTAAACCAAATGCTAAATTGCCCTTCCAAAGACAGTACCCACTTAAAAGAGAAGCAGTAGAAGGAATACAGCCTATTATTACAGGATTAGAAACAGCAGGAGTTCTTAAACCAACAGCAAGTCCCTGTAACACACCAATTTTTCCCATCAGAAAACCCAACAGTAATGACTATAGACTAGTCCATGATCTAAGATTAATTAATGCCATTGTAGCAGAAGAGATACCAGTGGTACCAGACCCGCACACATTACTGAGTAATATACCCCCAGGTACCAAATGGTTTACTGTGATAGATCTGTGCTCAGCATTTTTCAGTGTACCGGTCCATCCAGATTCTCAGTATTTGTTTGCATTCACCTATAAAGGCCAACAATATACATATTCGCGATTACCACAGGGTTTTGTACACTCACCATCAATTTTCAATCGAGTACTGGCAAATGACTTAAATCACCTTGACATACCATCTACAATGTTGATGTATGTTGATGATATTCTGATTTGTTCTGTTTCTAAAGAGCAGTGTGAGAGTGACTCCATTACAGTGTTGACTGCTTTGGCAGAAGGAGGACACAAAGTAAGTAAACAAAAATTGCAATTCTGCCAGCAAACAGTGGAGTATCTCGGCAGGCAACTTAGTGGGGACAAGAGGTGTATTGCACCGTCCCAACTGGAAGCCATAACCCAAATGCCCAAACCTCAGACTGTTGGTCACATGTTGTCTTTCCTTGGCATGGCAGGTTACAGCAGACCGTGGGTGTGTGATTATGCCATCAAAACGGCTCCACTGAGAGCAATGATTAAAGCCGCAGGTCAAGGACACCAGTCGGCTCAATTACAATGGACAGATGAGGCAGAGGGTGCGTTCCAGCTGCTGAAACAAGATCTCCAAACTGCTCCTGCTCTGGCCAATCCAGATTATGGCAAACCATTCCATCTCTATGTGGCTGAGCGACAAGGGTATGCATGTGCAGTATTGATGCAAGACACCCCAACAGGTAAACAGCCAATTTCTTATTACAGCACAAAATTAGATGGTGTCGAAGAGGGTTTGCCTCCCTGCTACCAGGGCTTGGCAGCAGCAGCCTTCGCATACAAAAAGGCCTCAGTTATTACTATGGGCCACCCTATCATTTTGTACACATCACATCAATTACATGCACTGCTCACCAGTCCACGTTTTGTGATAACACAAGCTCGTCGAACAGGTTATGAAGTTCTGCTTTCAGGACCTAATGTAACAATACAACGTTGTACATCCATTAACCCAGCCACAAGAATGGTATTGCCCATAGAAGGTGAGCCCCATGATTGTCTCCAGGAGACGGACACCTTCATGAAGGTAAGGGAGGACTTATAAAATCATCCAATCCCATCTGATTTGACACTGTTCGTAGACGGATCATGTGTCAGAGGTGAGACAGGTAATAGAGCGGGATATGGAATAGTCCAACTTAACCCTGATGGGACCTTTACCAAAGTACAATCAATGAGCCTAGATCAACCTTGCTCTGCCCAATTGGCAGAGATAAAAGCATTAACAGCAGCATGTAAATTGGCTAATGGTAAAAGAGTGACAATCTATACTGACAGTGCATATGGATATGGGGTATGCCATATAAATGCTAGCATCTGGAAACAACGAGGGTTCGTTAGAACAGATGGCACCCCAGTGACACATGGGCAAGCAGTAGTATAGTTAATTAAAGCTATGCAACTTCCATCTGCGTTAGCTATTGTAAAATGTGCTGCTCATCAAACAGCAAAAACACCTATTGCCATTGGAAATAACTTAGCAGATGAGGCAGCTAAAGAAGCCACAGGTTCAGCAGTACAGGGACCAATGGTTCATGTAGCTGAGTGTGAACCCATTACTAATTTGGCCTCCTTAATAGAAGCCCAAAATAACGTATCTGAAGCAGAAAAGCGTCTCTGGGTGCAAAGGGGGGCAGCTCGGTTAACACACCCCCACGATGGATTGTGGCATAGTTCTCGAGGACATTTTGTACTACCTTTGTCCTTATTACCAACGGCGATTAAAATAATGCATGGACCTGATCATTGTTCACGAGCCCAAGTTATTCAAAAGTTACAGGCAGTCTGGTGGTCACCTTATATGACACCAATGGTAGACAGAGAACTGGCCTTATGTCCGCATTGTCCTAAATATAATGTGCGTAAGATGTTCACACAGCCCTTAGCACATATTCCCATGCCAGACGGTCCCTTCCGCCATCTGATGATGGATTACGTTGACATGATAACTCGGGTTCAGGGAAAGAGATATATGTTGGTGGTTGTCTGTAGGTTTAGCAGATGGGTGGAGGCATGCCCCACTGCTAAGAATGACCACAAAGCTGCAGCAAGGTTTTTGTGTAAAGAAGTTTTTCCCAGATTTGGCATGCCTGATACAATATCATCTGATAACGGACCACATTTTGTTTCACAGGTGATCCAGCAAATGTTTAAACTGTTGTGCATAACACAGAAGTTTGGTTGTGTGTATCATCCCCAGTCACAGGGATCCGTGGAACGAGCTAACGGGATCCTGAAATCGAAGATTGCTAAGATAATAGCTGACAGCAACAACCGTTTGACTTGGGTGGATGCCTTGCCTGTTGCATTGATGGCAATGCGCTCTCAAACTAACCGAATAACCCATCTTACTCCCCATGAAATGCTTACAGGTCGACCAATGCCTCTCCCACAGGTTCGTGGACCCCTGCTGCAGGAGGTCTCCTTGGCACAGCTTGAACGTGAAATGGGGGACTATCTTAGGTCCTTAACACGCATTCACAGGCTTATATTTCAACAGGTGAAAGCTGCTCACAGCCGAGACGAGACACACATTCCAGTGGACGTCAGGGACGTTCAAGTTGGTGACAGTGTGTTCATACGCGTCTTTAGACGTCAGTGGAACGAGCCTCTAGGGAAGGCCCGTTTAAAGTTGTGCTTACCACTCCCACTGCCCTGAAAGTTGAAGGTAAGCCCTTCTGGTTTCATAAAAACCACTGCACCAGGCATCGGCCTCCAGACCCACCTGGCCTTGCTCCAGGACCGACGGGCTCTGCGCATGCTGACAGGGCAGCAACAAGTCTCCCTCCGCAGCACCCCTCCACTAGCTCACAGACTGTAGATGTTGCACCGGTGTCGGGCACTGATGCGCACCCACTCCCCTCCACGTCCGGCGTCCACAGACGTTCGGCACGTTTGGCAGCCCGCCAATCACCAATGCCAGGGGACTCTGAGGATGACAGTGTTCATTCTTATGCTTCCCATCCGCCTTCTGATTCTGGTGGCAATGATGATGATCCTGTTGCCACTGAGACTTCTTCTGGGTCTCACCCAGATCCATCCGTCGTTCAGGCACTGGACGAACTTCTTTCTTCTGGCCCATCAGATGCTGGTGGAGTCCTGTCCCCTTAACATCCCTCACCTGCACCTTTCCCTCTCATCCCCTCCCTTTCCCCCTCCTCCTCCGCGTCAAGTGGGCCGTCGATCGACTCGGTCCCGCCCACCCCATCGCCGTCTGGGCATCTCCCGTATGCGCCTTCTTCAGACTTTGATTAACTTCTTGTTGTATTAACCCTTTGTGGGTTAACAAGGGGGGATCTTATGAAAATTAATACTAACAGTGCACACACACATTTAATGCGTCACACACAAACATGTGCACTAGCAATGGTAACACTAGCTACTAACCAAGGGGTAATCAATAATAATGATGGAGAAAATTTATCACTAATGCATGTGCAAGTCAAAGGATATGATTATGTAATGTCTGAAGAAATTTTAGGTAACTCAATGGGGAAACATTGGCTTGGAGTTCCACAAAGCATGGACTGCCGTGAGGATGGGATGGTGATCATTGAGGTAAGATGCAAAATGTACATATGCCAAAATACATTAACAGAGCAGGTAATGACGGTAGGGAAAGCGCATAGAATGTTAAAATTGGTAAACAAAAGGCAGAAAAGAGATCTAGACAAATTAAAGACTGCACACTGGGAAACCAATATGTTCCAACAATGGATTCAGTACTCTGTCCAGGCAATGTTCAAAGCCAAAAAGCGCCCTAAAGATGATTGTATAGCCTGCTATAATGCTAAAAAATTACCAGCCCTTCAGATTATTCCCGGCTAATTGGAACACTCAGCTGAAGGGATTCTGGGATTGGTTTCACAAGCTTGGAAGGGGAAAATATCTTGAGGCAGCAGGAATGATTCTAGGGGCAGTAATGCTGATTATATTGATAGTTGTGTGTTGCATCATACCCCTTGTTCGGGGACTGGTCTCAAGACTTGTTGTAAGTGTAACTGGTCAGTTCCCAGTTGTAGAGATACAATTGGACCAAGAGATATAAAACATAACCATGATCACCTTCCACCCTCACCAGGTACGTGCATTTCTTTAATAACAACAGTGTATATATATAAATATTTTGCATAACAATGACTTATATACTTACTCACGTAGATATAGCAACTTGCATGCTGAATAATCCATAGATATAAGAGATAATATGCCTTCAGATGATGCCTAAATTTGCCATACTATGTCCCCACAGGTAGATTATTGAACATGGCAGAGGCTAGTTATGATGAATATGAAGAAAACCAAATGAATTTACAAGCTGCACTGGCGTCGTTAGGCCCATCACTAGGGGTAGGATGCCCATATCTTCCTCCCAGGTACCTACTAGATCCTGCAGAGGGGCCAAGCAGTGCACCTTTGGGTTGGAGCAAACCTATGATGACACCCAGCAGGCAGCCTGAGGATCAACCTATGATGACACCCAGCAGGCAGCCTGATGATCAACCACCATCACCTACTGGGAAGCCACTGTCCATCTCGACGCCACCAGGGGACCTCAGTATTGATCTCGGCCCAACCAGCACCCCTGCCAGTCCTGAGAATCCCGAGGATCGCCGACCACCGTCACCTTGCCATCATAATTATCCGCCACCATCCATTCCAGGCGTACTGGCCATCTTTGGGGTCCTAGCAGATGACATACAGCTTGATCTTGCCGAAGCTCATCATGTTGCAAAGTTCTTGGCTCATCCGCTGGAGTCATACAACACCAACAGTGATCTCAAGCCTGAAATCACCTCTATGACCAAAACAGTTTATGCCCAATTCATGAAGGGTCTGATGCACCCCGAGCCACGACGGTCCTTTGCACGGATGCGTCGCACCATATACAAACGCAAAGTACAAGGCTGGGAATCGGCAGCTGACCCGAGACAATCTGGAACTGAGGCAGCAACTTCGGGATGCACAGCAGACCATTATCGACCTACAAGAGCAAGTGATGCAGCTGACCGCTGATCTGCAGCGTATGGCTCCGTATACCCAGGGGGGCCCGGACGGAGGGCAGAATTATGGACAGAATTATGGAGGCCATTATTATTATTAATATCAACTTCAACACCATACTGGATATAGGGACAATGCTGATTATTGATGATTATGCATACCTATGTTAAAAATATTGGTAGAATTTTATACGATATGTGACAGTACAAGTACTGTGCAGGAGAGTGCCACATGGTTACTCCTATGTTGGTTGTAATGACGGTCCTTTGACCACTAGAAGATGTGTTTGCCTGGCATAGTCCGGGCCTGATGAAGCTTTTTGTTTGTGTGTGTGTATTTATGGGTGTGAAAGACCACCTATGTAGGGGATAATTGCAGTGACCTCGTAACACAAGATGCTGCTTGGGCATTGGTATTTGCCTCTGCTGAGAAAACAGAATTAGAACATCTTGCTACAAAAAACAAGTAAGCAACGAGGACGGGTCCTCTTAAGGGAGCCAAGAGGGGGATCCCTCTTTGTTTTTATATATTCTGTTTTCTGCATTTTATTAGTTTAATATTTACTCAGACACCACCACAACTTATATTACTCACTTCTACTATATGGTGTGTATTTAATCTCACGTTTAGTTTAGTGTGCACAATATATATATAAACTTTTGTCACTTGGGTGAGTTCACATTTAAAGTGTTTTAGATTAGTTATCACCTGCATAATCACGTAAATTGATCCTTTTTAGGATCAAAGGGGGGAAATGTAGTGTATTATTTGTCATAAATGATTAGAATAAAACAAGAATCAAAAGTTTTAAATGATTAAAGAGAATTGTGTTCATGAATATATTTATGTAGGCCAAGAGGAGAAAAACAGAGCAATGAGTGTGTGTAACTGCTGCACCTGACTGTAAGAGGAAGAAAAGCACACTCATCTGCTGGAAAGCACAGGATTAAGGCCCTTAGTGATAAGAAAAAGCACCCTCATAAAAATGAAGTATTTGACATATCAAGGTTAACCAGCCCAGCAAAATTTGGCCATACAACTTGTGATAAATAGAGTTGTTATTTTCAAGGCACAATGTGCAGTACTGATCCCAGAAGGGGTGATGCTTTGACTGAGACACAAAGAGGAACACTAGGCCAGACTGACATGGCTTAAAGTAGGGAAAGGATAAGTTTCAACATGTTTTTGACTAAACCGTCATAAGTTTCTGCATGGCCTGAGAGAGTGCTCTCACAAGTATGAGATGTGTCTATGAATGTTACCGTGTTTTGCAGATAAATATCAATGTGACCTTTACCAATGACTGAAATATGTTCTGAAGGGGGTTTTTCCACCGATAAGAAATGTATAAAAGGGAGCTGGTTTCACCATTTGTCAGCTTCGGCTCACCAGCGCTGTGTAAATATGTAGTGTTTAGCAATAAACTCACTGGACCTGGACTCAGCGGCCTCTGTCTAAATTTTTTGATCCTTGTTTGAGACTTTTTCTGCTTTTTAAGAACTTTGAATTTTTATAAAACTTAGCTTCAATTTTAAGTCGTCAAGAAGAGAATTATAGGACGACAGGTTGTATGAGCTATGAGAACAGATTGCGGGCATGAGGAGAAATGGGCTTGCGCAAGGTCTTGCACGCGTTTAATTGGTGTTCCCTCTTGGGAGTGGGTACAGGGTTTTGCATGTGTTTTTTTGTGCATGTGAATTTAAAAAATTTAAGAAAATCTTCCACAATACCTTTAAGTTTTGAGAATTTTAGCGTCTCAAAACCCACCAGGTCGCCGGCGACCCGTTTTAAAGCATTTAGAAATAATCACTCAGAATGCATGAAAATTACACAGGTAAAATGTTTACCAATATAGACATGTTAGACATCGTTGGAAAGCTTAGATTCTCCACAATTCAACTGTAAACTTCATTTCAAGGACATGGCAAGCATCAAAGCACAATTACAGCAGATATAGCAGCATTTCAAAATTTGAAGGCATCCGGAAGCTGTTTTATAAATCCAATCTTCAATTGTTTATACTCCAATCGTCCATAAGAGTCCACAGATTAAAAGTAATCCAGCATATTTGGTATAAAAATATTCCATGATGACGGTTGTTGACATCAGAAAAGTTAGCTGCTCATAGCTAATGCTTAGCATCTTGCTAATATTCACTTCCTAGCCCGTGATGTTTGGTATGGTTCTTTACATAGTCTTCTTAATACAAGACAAAAGTGTCCACATATTTGTATGACGCGATTTGAGCCAGAAGCAGTCGCTGACATCTCACTTCCAGTCACTTCCTGTCAGCCAGTGACGCACCGAGTAGCGCGATATTACGCCTCATAGAGTCCTGCTGTTATTGGTTAAGACCACGTGGGTTATTTGACTTTGTAGCCAATCAAATAAGGTTTCAAACAAGCGTAGACATGGGTGGGTAATATAAACCAGAGCCGTTTCACCAGCTTGCTTGTTCAATGCGCGCAGTTCAAAGCTGAATAATAACGGCCCAATTTTTTTGAAGTTTGGACACTGATTTTGTTTTAATCCAATATCTAAGGATAAGAAACATCACTGGGGGGTATTTTAGCTTGAAAAGCAACAGTTTCTCTATTTTCTATATATTTCTATGTTTATTGTAGGTGTAAAAATTATACATTTTGTTATATGCACTGATTCTGGAAAAAAAAGTGGAAAATACTTGCCATCAGTTGTGTCGGGACATGATAGCGAACTTCCTGTTTACTTTTTCGTCTGTTTAAAAAGTGGTGCTCTCTTTTTCATCTTTGTGTCTTAATGGCAGCTCAGATCTATAAGGATTATTACTGTCCAACAAGTGGTGCACTCTTTTAATCATCTTTATGTTAACATTTAACATAACATTTAACATTTACTCCCCTCATTCATAAAACGGTCAAATTGGGGATATTCCCAGGGACAAGTGTAGCCAGGGAAAGGTGGTCCAAAACGGGGACTGTCGCCGGATATCGAGGACGTCTGGTAACCCTGCATTTAACCCATCCCTCTTGGGAAGCAGTGGGCTGAAAATGTGCTGCACCCAGGGAGCAGTGTGGGGTTAAAGTCCTTTGCTCAGGGACTCAGAGTGGCAGTCTGTGGGAGTGAGGCTTGAAATCAGAAACCTGTAGGTATCACCTTTAATATAAACAAAAACTGCAAACTGCATCTCTGATCTTATATAAAAAATCATTAATTTATTTATTCATTAATTTATTTAATATCCCACAGGAAAAAAACCTTTCCCAAGTGTTCTCTTTGCTCCCAACACCGACAACTAAAACTTAGAATATGGGCTTTTAATATTACTTAAACTCCAAACCTGCTCTGTGTGATCAGGGAAAAAAAGATTTGCAGTTGTTTTGGTCTGTTTTTTCCCCATACAAAATCGTTGGGAAACATCAATTCTCATAATGTTCGACTCTTTTAAGAGCACTGAACTCTCCAAGCTTCAACGTGTTATGAAGAGCCCGGCTTGAACGGTTCCATACTGGATATGTATTATGCTCGGTTTCCTGCAACTTACAGCTATTTGATGAAATATAGGAAATCATTAAAACACGTCCCCTGTTCTGTTAAATGTCGGGCAGGCCACCAGTGAGGCCTAACTTTGATGGTGAAATAAGTCTAAGGTTGTCAAGGAATGCAATTTCCATCAGGGACCTGTTTGAATTAGAGCAGCAGTAAATTCAGACTCAGACGCCCCTCGTCTGCACAGCCTCTCAGCTTTCATCCCACCTGATGGAAACTACTTTTACACCACACACAGTGCGTCAGGCTGCAATTCCCCCCCATTTTATCATCAATCTCAATAAAACAACTAATGGGACAGCTGACCCTGTAGGGCTGAAAACAAATCATCACAGCTGCGCTACGCCTAGAGATGGGCTTCCTGCAGGTTTAAGCGAGTTAGAATGTAGATTCACTGAAAAAAAAAAAACATCCGTTTAAGTTAAACTTTATTCTAATAGAAAAAGAAACGTCTGTTAAAATAAATACCCTTCAGGGTCAGGGGTGGTGTGATAAATTTTGATCAGAGGTGTATATTTCATATTTGCACAGAGCAAGGTGGTCTTCACGCAAATGCAATGCAAGGTTTATAACAAAGCCATGCAGCATATCGGTGTGTGGATTCTGCATAGCAGCATAAGACAAGATTCACAGCTCTTTCTACAAATGAGGGACATTTATAGAGGTTGCATTTTGGGTCAGCATGTAGCAGAAACTGCAATGAGTCTGGAGTTTTAACCCTTTGTAGGGCACTCAGTTAAAGACTTTGAATATCTAAGTTAAGTGCATTTTTTCTTGAATTGAGCAGGTAGGTGAGACATTTTGCAAATGGAATAAGATAATTTACATTTACAATAAGGGAAAAATTGCAGTCTCATATTTCAAGTGCATAATATCAAATAATCTTATTTTCAGGATAAAAATGATCCTTTCACTGGGAGATTTTCTTATTTACCTACTGAAATTAAGGGTAAATACACTTATTTTAAGTCATTTTCACTAATTTTTAGATCATTTTTGTAGAGTGTTATTGGAATCCAGGACAAGACCTTATTATCTTTGTAATATCAAAAAAATATGGACATTTTGATGGCAAAAATGAATGTCAATGTAATAACAAGAAACGCCAACTTGCCCAAATATCTTAAGAAAAATAACAAAAGTGCTTTTATACGAAATTCATGAAAAACACTCAGAGTGAAAGAAACACATTTTTTTAGGTACAACATAACCTTAGAGGCTTATTAACCCTTTAGCTTTACTTTCTAACTTTTCAATTAGCCATGTAGCAGTATCTTTGCTAAATGGCTGGATATAGATCTTGTGCTTCTAGACCTCACTGAAGGATGGGGGGAATCCATTTCTAAGGGGAATGCAAGTGATCAAAAACAGTAACTCTCCCTATAAAGGGTTAACTGAGAACAGAAAACAGACAACATTTAAATGAAGAATTTTTAAAATGCTGCTTTTACACATTTTTACCAAAGGTTTTCCCTTCAACCTAACATTCCATAAAACTGGTTGGATACAGACCGTCTGCTGAAAGCTGCAATGTTCCCCTGATCATTATTTAAAAAATGTAAAATTCTTTATTTTTAGAGAACTTGAATCGTATGTTTTCCATGTTAACCGTAAATAATAGGCACCATTCTTTACAAGAGATTTTCCTTTCACTTAACTTTACTCCACTGTGCTTGAATATGGCAAACTGTGACCAGTGAGTGTTTTTATCAGCAACCATTTGTGGTTAAAACGACACCTATCGACGTCACCAGTCTTCCTCATGACCCCCTTAAACCAGGGGTTTCCAAAGTGGAACTCGCAGGAGGTCACGAAACACCAAATAAGAGGACACAAGATGATTTTTTTTTAAATGTATATACCCTTCCATTAAAGGCAGAAAATCATCTGCGAGTTAAAAAAAAAACAAAATGAACAAAAGTAATCATAAATAAATAAAAATTATTTAAAAAAAGGAAAGCAAGATATTGAATTTGAATATATTAAAAAGTAAGACACGCAAACAAGCCTGATGGAGCTCCTAAATTATGTTGCGTAACACTTTGTGGCAATCAGTGAAATCAGGTGTTTTTCTTATGTTCCGGAGGAAGGTACATTAATTTGTCTGGGAGAGTTTGTATTTTTATATATTTTTTAATACAAAAATTCAGAATGATATATTATAAATATGTTCATTTTACCAAATCACCATTTATTACATTATTATTGTCATGATCCTGGCACTGATAGCTGGCCTAATTGCCCACTTTATCCACCTGTCTTACTCTGTCCAGTTGCTCAATACTGCTATTTAATCCACCTGCTCCTGCTTCTATTTATATAGCTCAGTCCCAGCCATCGGGGTCAGATTATTGTTCTTGTTCTAGTTGTCGTCCTCAGGGGCCAGTGGAGAGAGGGTTTTTAGAGTTCCTGATTTCCTGATCCTGATCTGCCTCTCATCCACTGAGTGCCTCTGTTCCTGTCTGATCTCTGTGAAGAGAGCGTTTTTTTAGTATTCGGTAGTGTTTCTGATTTCCTGATTTGCCTCTCATCCACTGAGCGTGCCCGCTCCTATCTGAACACAGTCTGTGGACTCCTGGACTAGCCTGATCCTGTTCTGACCTGGCTTTTGACTGCTGGACCTCTGAGCCTTCCTGTTGTGATCTGTTTCCTTGACTTGGCTTTGGACCCCAGCATGTTCTCCAGGGCTGAAGCACCTGGGACACGCTGCAGCACCGGCCGCATTTTGTTGGCAGCCCACCGGCTGCAGAGTATCGCATTCTATGGAGATAGACTGAACTGTTAAACCAGAGTTCTCAGTGATGGGTGGCGCCCCGCCCTAACTGCTGACACAGTCCGTTCCTGTTTTCAATAAACGCTTTGAGTTATCCCACTGTCTAGTCTTGAATACTGGGTCCTTCTATCCTGCATCATGACAATTATTTCTTATTAATTTAATTATAGTTTTCTTTAATGGCATGGTAAATGGCAAGGTAAATCTTCAAGAACATGTGGATATGGAGGGCACAAATGTATTTATTTAAACCATGAATCAGATATTAAATATATCAATAAATAATGAGAAAATGCATACATAAATAAATATAATAATAATATAAAATAAAATGCAAATATTTTTATTCATATGAAAAGGATACCTAGTGAAGTAACTGTATGTATTTGGTTGGAGGTTCCAAATCTGTGGAATTTAGGGCTGCAGCTAACGATTATTTCACCAATTGATTAATCTGTCGATTATTTTTCAATCAATTAAGAATGAATCAGATAGCAAGAGGTCCCTTAAAGAAGACTTTTCACGAAATCAAACCAGGTTAAACTAAAACTTTTGAGGAGTTGTGGATAGACCATATTGACAGATAAAAAAGATTGTTTTTATCTTAAATGCAAAATGTTGATATATTTTTTACAATCTTGGTATAATTACTGTAAGTGCTCTGTCAGCTAAAAGGCATTTTTAACAGTCTGTACACTCTAGTTAATGATTAATCGATTACTAAATTAGTTGACAATTATTTCAATAATCAATCATGATTAATCTGATTGTTTCAGCCCTAGTTGAATTGTTATTTTCTGGGGTCACAGGGGTCACGGGCTGTAACCCATAACATCCCCATATAATAACATTTCTAGATTAAATTTGCTCCTTTTATTCCGCTGATACACATAATTATGATGCTCCTACAACTAGACTGGATCCAAAGGACTGAACTACTTTCTGTTTGCCTAGATTTGTTCAGTTTTTCTTGTGGAACTGGTCCGAAAAGACTGCAAAGAGGTGATCTAATATGCCGTAGGAAACCATATCTTAATGAAAGAAACACCGAGAGCCATTCTAACATAAACCCAATAGAAAAAACATTCAAAAGAAGAAATGAAAAAGCCTACAATGAAGTTATAGATGCAAAATAGATAGAAAATCCAACAATCCAGGCTGCAAAGGGTTGAGTTGGATCTGAGCAAAATTTAGTCCTCATAAATATGTTTACCAACACACCATGGTGCATCAGAAGCTCAGCTTTCAACGATAAGAAGCCACAGGCTACAGAAGTAGTTATTAGTATTATCTCGGCAGGCGCTGCTTCTTTTGTTTCTCTACCAAAACAACAAGGCCATTTTTCACCCTTACTCTCACCTTCTGTCCCCTCAGCACCTCCACAGAGGTGTTAGAGATACATTTAGTCATCAACGCGTCTGAATTCCCCACAAAGGGCGGTAATTTAACTGTCATGTCATCAAAAAATGCCCCTGCCATTCTTTAAGACCGTCCTCTGCGTATTGTCCGTTTGCCTTTCCTTAGAAATAAATAAATCAATAAATAAATAAATAAATAAATAAATAAATAAATAAATAAATAAATCTCTGACATTAACAAAATTGATCATGCTGGCAAAGAGCAACGTTTGAAATCTTCCCCCCTTTGTGTGACGAGGCGAAGAGAACCGTTATAGATCAAGGTGAAAACTATGAGGAGGTGTTGTTGAAATGGCCTTGAAGGCAAAATAGGGTAAGAAAGGTCAGTGAATTTAGCGGTAGCTACGTTTGTTCTCATGCTAATAAAAACACAAATGCAGCCTCTCCTATAATCCTCGAGGGCCTCGTCCAAAATTATTGAATTATTATGGCCACTGCAGAAAAAAGGGATGCCTAAATATAAGAAAAAATAAAAACTAAATCCAGGGGAAAATATTTTTAAAAGAAGTGAAATGATCCTTCCATTCGGCAAGATTGATTTAAGCTTTTTATTCTAAAGTTGAACATCTAAAATTACAAATGATGACTTAAAACAGGATAAATGATCACAACGCTTGTTTTTTCTTGATAAGAATCAAATAATTAGGTAAAAAGTTCTTACCAAATTATTTGTTTTAGTGTCAGTGTCCAAAATTGGTCAAACTCAATCTGCTTTATTTAATTTATTGTGACAAACAACCAAGGAAGGAGATAAAGGGGGGGTCAGGGAGGCATGGCCACCAGAATCTTGGTCTTTTAAGAATTAAATTTTATGTTTTAAGGGAGAGAGTTGGTCTCTGCAGTTATCTATGCAATTAATAATTAATTTTTTTACTTATTTAACAAAGATATCATAAAACCTTAAATGAATTTAAACAGCAAAGATATATAAATATGCGTGTAGCTTTATTAGCATGGTTATAGATGAGCTCGTTCATTTTCCTGTTGGCTCAATTTGATCCTTATAGACCAGAAGTTGTGCAACCTGGAGCAAAGGTATTTGGAAGCCCTAAAATGATGAAGAACTACCCAATGGTTTTTAATAAATTATAACAAATACCAGTGTAAGAAGCTTCAGGTTTTTAAAGGAATATACAAACTGAATTTTCACAAGTCGCTCGCATAAATGTTTCACCCAAAATTCAAGATTTATGCAATTTTATTACATCAATTCGCTTTTACTTTTTCATATTAATTAATTTCTATTAACAAAGCTTAAATAATTTAAATGCATAGATACCAGGTTTATATATTTAGAAATAATATAGCATACTTAGTCAAAATTAAGTGTATTTATTTTTTTTTAAATTAAGTTCATTGTTTTGAATTGGCTAAATATAACCAAAAATTAGGCAATGTAAACAAATAAAAAGCAAAAAGAAAGAAATAACAGTTAGTTATAGGTAAAGAGCACTGGATTGGACCCGCGATATCTGATATAAAATCTCTGATATCAAATCCATGTATTGAATCAGTGCATCTCTAGTCACACTAGGACACAAGGGAAGACATCAAGTATGTAGATTTAATTAAGAGTCATTAGATTAGATTGTAGCGTAGCAGTTATTAAGGAAAAATAAAATGGGAAGGAAATGACTAATATGCATCTAACACACCTGGAAAAAGAAAATTCTTTATATAGGGATATAAATTATATGATAGAAGTCTGAATTTGGCTTTGGTGACTTTATAAAAGCCTTAAAAATGGCCACAGACTCACCATTAATCCACCTGGCTTGTGGGTCGTGAATCTGGAACTCGGGTTTAAACAGGTCCTCCACCGTCAGCTTGAACTTGCTGCTTTCAAGACCATCACCTAGGAAGCCAAAAAGCACGTTCAAATCCTACTAGTCACATAGTTATTGGTAAAAAGCTCAGCATATCAAAGTGCATAAGCTTAAAAGAAAGAAAAAAGGCTAATTTCTAACAATGCATTGTGGATTTTAGCTTACTGGGCGTTAGGACGACTACAGACAAGGTGATGAGCGAGCAGACCACCACTATAACCAGGAGAGAGATGGCGATGCCCTTCCAGTTCCTCTGCGGGGGGCTGACGTCCACAAACTCCTGCAAATAAGGGTTAAAAAGGCATCAGAACACCAGAAATGAAACCTTTATGGAAAAACTGGAGCCAGACTGCGGGTATCAACGATACACAAGCTGAAACACATTTGGTTTACTTGGAAACTTTACATTTACAGAACTCTGTGAATGAATAATTTATTTATTACAATTCAGAAAATGACATTCAGATGGAAGGAAGGGTGTTAAACCGCAATGAAGAGCAATCATCCTGTCCAGACAAAAGACTACCCACAGAAAGAGTTTTTTTTATTATTATTTTCTTCCCTTCCTTTCGGTTCTAAATAATATAACCTATGATTCTATGAGGAATCTTTCGGCTCTTCTTTGGTAAAGTGACAGACTTGTTAAGAAAAGTGGGTTCGAAATGCAGACGGAAAATGGACAAAGGGATACAGGCTTTCAGTTTAACCACATATTCTCAGCCGTGGAAACCGACCGCAGACGTGAGGTCAAACGCTTTCAGCAGGGACACCGCAGGGGGCTGTAATAGGCACCTGACATATCCTGTTTTCTTAGAGACAAAGAAATGTTTGAAGCCTCGTTCAAACGGCAAAAAGCCTCTCAGAGGAATTTTATTATGTAAAAAAATAAAAGCAGAAAGGCAGAAGAAAACAGCTGCAATCCAACACACTCTGAACCATCAAATCATTTGGTGTTTGAATATAAAAACTATAAATATTTAGAAGCACAACAAACTTCAAATTTACATTCATTTTATAATTAATTACTAGTCAACTTTTAAATCTCAGGTGTTAGTATGGCTGATTCAGAAACATCAAAGCCCCTGCAAAACATCTTTATATTTATATTACGTCAAAGGAAAAAAAAAGCTGTCTTCCAATGAAAGCTTCTGTGAAATAAAATCTGACATTGCTGATAACATTTAAAAGATAATGTGGCAGACAGAATGATAAAAGCATTAAAAATCTCTGGAAAAAAAATGTTTTTGTTAGACAAAAAGCTATTGCAATAGAGTCAAATAAAAAAAACTCTATTAGTCCAGAAGAGACATAATGGTGGTAAAATAAAATAAATAATTGATTAAATATGTACAAACTTGTCTTGCAATAATATAAAATATCCAAAAGAAACTTGATAAGACAGGTTTATAAGACAGAACAGCCCAGGGGTGTAGCTAGATAGGGGGCCAGGGGGGCCCATGACCACCATTTTAACCAATACTACAAGGTGATTTGTTGTTCCCATGTGGACCTGGAACATGCAGTTCACAGCTAGACCAGAGGGTGGCAGCAATGGTACTCTTAAACTGAATGTCCTAATCATTTTTGAAATTCAAAAATAATGTCTTAACCACAAACTTTTCTTTTCAGAACTAGCTTTTGTGTTCAGTGGGAAAAAGGAAAGGTATGTCTCTGTAAGTCATTTAGAAGCATGGGCGTAGGTTTGCACAGGGACCATAGGGACATGTCCCTACCAAAATTTTGGCAAGATCCACTTGTCCCTACCAATAACTCTACGTGAATAACATGCTTATAATTTACAATACAGTTAATATTTTAAATGCTAAGTGTCAGTTCCTCTTATAGTTCCTGAGCCCATGTAAATACAATACATCTATTTGCAGTCCCTTGAATATGTTATTTTGCTTTGTTTTACAATACAGAGAATTTGTATAATTTGTAAAATGGTCATGTCACGTCCGCAGGACCTACACTGACTGTCTGCTTTAATAGACACACCTATCCAACTGCTCTTTGACCAACTCAGTGCATTTAGGCATGTAGACGTTGTCAAGACGATCAGGTGGAGTTTAAACCGAGCATCACGATGGGGAAGACAGGTGACATGACCATGAACGTGGCATGGATGTTGGTGCAAGATAGGCTGGACAAAGTATTTCAGAAATGACTGACCTACTGGAATTTCTAGGGGGTTTTTTTCTAGGGTTTACAAAGAATGGTAAAAACTAAAAGAAGATATCCAGATAAACGGCAGTTCTGTTGGTGCAAATGCCTTGCTGATGCCAGAGGTCAGAGGATAATGGGAAGACATGTTTGAGTTGATATCAAGGCAACAGTACCTCAGATAATCACTCAATGTCCTGCAATGCCCAGTCAAAGTCCAGACTTAACTGTAATGGAGAAGAAGGAGAGAGAACAAATAAATGCATTCCCCCTCTCACCCCCAATTCTGATTTAGAATAAAAATATTCAGATGTTTTCCCCCTGCAAAAGGTGTCCTTGTTCAAGCAACACAATAGATAGGGTCCAATCCCCCATCTTTGGACTTAATAAACATGCCGAGCACACCCAGTTAATTTTGCATCAAAATGAAAAGAGGAAAGGATGTGAGTGACTTTAAATTAGGGTTCATTGCTGGGCCACAGATGGCTGCGGCTCCTGTTGCAGACTGCTGCAGGCTACCGTTTCCCAACCGACAGTGGCTAAAGTGACATCGGCATTTAAATGTAAGGGGAAGACTTGAGTAAAAGGATGGAAACGGAGGGCTAAAGTGGTTATTTGATGACAGAAATGCTCGAGCATTAGAGTGATTACAGAGAGCAGAAGAGACGCCATTCCTCATGCAGAGGCCATTGAAGCCCTTCTGTGACATCCCAATAATTGTTGATTTTATTTTCATTTATAAGAACCAGGAGTCCCGGCAGAAACCTGAGTAGTAGCTTTTTGACAGAAAATATGAGCTTTATGGAATTAACTCATTTAAAGCTGACAACTTAAGACATGACTCACAGAAAGTGTATTTCAGAAATCTCTCTTATGCATTTTAAGGATATGTATAATAGTGTAAAATAGATTTTTGAATAGTTGTGATTTTTATTTAGCCATGTAAACCACAGCTTTCTGCATGTTAAGAGACAAAAATATGAAAGTTTTAGTGACTCTATGAGGATGAAAACATCACAGTTGTAGATTGAAGGAAAATAAAAAATGTTGAGGGTGGGGAGGTCATCTTTTCTGACTTAAGTGGAGATATTCGGAGTATGTATTAAAATAAAGAGGAGAAAATGTGTATTTAAAAAATAAATTTTATAATTATTATGAGAATAAAGCCATATTATTATGAGAAAATAATGAAGTCAAAAAAAGAGTAAAAAAAAGTCATTTCTTTTTAATAAGAAAAAGGCGTCAATAAAGTTATCAACCAAGCTCACCTAAACTGTAGTTAACTCAGGTGGAAGACTGCTGTGTTATTATAAAATCCCATGAAAGTATGGCTACTTCCTTAATCTTGTAATATGGCATTATTTTCATTATGATGTCACTTTATTCTCATAATGTTAAGACATTTTTTCCCAAGTATTACGACTTTAACCTTTAAAATTACGATTTATTCTTGTGTTATTAAAACTGTTTTCTCCTTCCTATATGTTGGGATCTGGAGGTCTGTCCACCTTTCCTGGAGCTGAAGCTACCACCACACCTGCGGCTCATGAGCTCATCAGGAGTCCAGCATTTAAGCAGGGGGAGCTACAATCCGACGCCAGAGTGTTTGCCAGTTATGCTTAGCGAACCTGCCTGTCTGAACCTCTGACTCCCCTGAAGCCTGAACCTAAACCTAATCTGCTTTTTGTCCTCTCTGCTTCCAAGGAAGAACCTGCCTGGAAACCTGAAGACCTGGAAGGGTTTCTCAAGTGTGAAACCAAGCTGTCTGTTCTTAGAAGAACCCTGGAAATCCAACTCGGTCTGAAACCTGCCTGCCCGCTCTCAGCAAGAGCTGAGGGAGAAGCTCTGAACCTGCTCAGTAAGATTATCTGCTCTGCCCTGCCTTTGCCTAGCCCTCTGCCTGCCTTCAGCCTCTGGACCCTCCTGGTTCCCCCCTTCTACCGCTCTGCTCATCTCTGATCAGGTATAGACCTGCAAACATCCAACCTGCAAGTTCACTGAAAGACTGCTAACCAATCTGTCCCTCTCTGCAGTGAAAACCAGTCGTGACCAGACCCGGACCCAGTTTATCCCAGAATCAGTGTTCTTTATTTGTGATCAATCTTCAATAAACTTTGTGAACTTTTTCCCAGTCTCTGAGTGTTCTGCATGTGGGTTAGATCCCTGAAAGCCAACATGACACTATGACTGCATTCTCATAATGTAACGACTTAATTCTGATAATTTAACCCACTTTACTCTCATAAGGTTACATATTTATTCTCGCAATGATATAACTAAACTCGTTATATTAAGACTTTTGTGTTTTAATGTTAAAACTTTGCTCTGGTCATGCTGCAACTTTATTATCAAATTTAATGACTGAATTCTGATAATTTTATAACTTTCTCACATAATTTTACCATTTTATGAATACATCTTGTAATATTATGACTTTATTCTTGTAATTTTACAACGAATTTGGTCATGTAGTGTTACAACTTTATTCTTATAATGTTAGAAGTTATTCTTGCAAAGTTTAAAATAATCTCCTAAAGTCACTTTATTCTGGTAAAGTCACCACTTCATTCTTATAATGTTAAACCTTTATTCTGGTTGTCTTGTTAAACTTAAACTGTATTCCTGTAATGTTACAACTTTATTGTCGCAATGTTTGGACTTTATTTTAATTACATTACAACTTTATTGTTGGAGACTCCATATTATGATTTAATATTTTTAATTTTGCTAATTTAATTTCTGAACTTTACTACTTTAATCACATAGACCTTATATTATCACTTTGTTCTTATAATATAATCCCTTTAAATTTCTTAATTGAAAAAATATATATCCCTTTGTAAGGCCCTAATATTCCATCGTACACACAAAATGCAAACATTCTTATTTTTAGCTATTATCCTTCTGTTGGTTGCTGGACTTCTTTGAAGAGGCGTAACCAGAACATTTTTATAAGGGTGGCCAATAACCAATGTACGCTGGGGGGGGCCCGAAAGCAGATAGGCGCCAGAACCTCAGGGTCAATCTACACTGTTCCAACAGGAAAATATTTTCTAAAAAAAGACAGACTATACTTTCCTACAGCCTTTGCTAATAAGTAGATGCATATATTTAAATATTCGTGATTTCTAAACAAAAGGTATAGTGGATAAAATTCCTTCAGTTTTGAGTTCTGGGGCGTAAATCTTTTCCATCGTCATTACTTACCTACTTCTATCAATAAACATTCTGCACAAAATTGATATTTACAAGCACCAATATCTGCATAAATTGATTATTTGATAAGTTTTTGTTAAAATTGTTCTTTATCTATAATTTCACTGAAGCCTCCCAGTTGACTTGAAGAGACACTTTTTCTCTTTACCCCATATAACACAAAATCTAGTTCTGAAAAGAGCATGTATTCTGTATTTATCATTTTTGATGTTAGTATATTGATGTGTACAATTAATCACAAAAAATGTAAATGTTTTGAATATTCAACTTGAGAGTATTACTGCTGCAACCATCTGTATTAGAGGGAAACAAATGGTAGGGGTGGCCAATGATTGGGTAAGGGTGGGCATGGCCACCCCTGGCCCCCCAACTAGCTCCGCCCCTGCTTCTTTGCTTACTCTTTCGAACATTTCATGAGGACAATGAGACAAAATTTAGCCCAGCTGGCTTTAAAGCATCATCAAATAGGAGGAGTCTATCAAGATGCCTGTTCTATTGTTCCACTCAACATAGCGGACCTGGATCTTGTCAAGCAAATATCTTAAATTTAATGTTGGTTTCATTTCCAGCTCCTGTCATAGGCCCGTGGGGCAGATCACCACTTGATGAGTTTCTAAATGAATAAAGCTTCGTTTTGGCTGTGCTCTCCCATCCTAAATCAAAACCACATTCAGTCCCTGATTACCTAATGCTACACAAATTGAAAGTAAATCTCAGATTGTTGATCTCTAATGAAATTTCACTTGGTTATTTTCGCATCCCCACATATTCACCCAATTATTACCATTTCCAACGCTCACTCAAAACACGCTCCTTAACATCACCTTAAATTATTTAACTGATAAATAGCAAATGTGAAAGCACAGAAAGTAGAACGTATAGAGTTGCAAATCAGCTGTGTCTAATTATCAGTCGTATCTCCACCTCTATGAAAGCAGGAGTTTGCAGCTCTGTTGCATGCCTGTATGTGTTTATACAATGTGAAGGTGGAAAGTCATCAGAGATTGTCTTCATGGGCTCCTTATGTTATAAAATCAGGCAGCAACCATTAAACAGGGAGTATAAATTACGCTATCCCAAACCTTGCTGCTGAATAATGGCTCCTTCCTCGAGGGTAAAGCATTAGCCAGCCTCTTTACAAGATCTTTAGCTTTTGTTCTTGGGTTGATTTCCAATAAAAGACGTTAATCTCTGGGACTATGTAACAGACTTCTAAATTGAGTTTACATTTAGTTGAGATTTGCGAAAAAATCCAAACATAAAATGAACCATTTTTCAGCTTTAACAAAAGATATATGTTTCAATGAGTCAGTTCAGTGTGATCTGATTGATTTATCATTATCTTTACATAATACACTGGAAGAATGCACATCCTGGCCATGGGAAGATAAAGAGGCGGCTGCTGAGGTGGAAAGTGTTTAATCAATGGAGCAGGAGGAAGTGATTCCCACTGACACACACTCAGCAGTAGGGTTGTTTTTTTCTGCATAAACTCACTGAGCCATCATCATCTCTCTGTAAGCATTAGTTCAACATTTCGGCGCTAATTCCCGCCATGCTCCCAGTACGTTTCATCAGCCACGGTTCGCTGCAAAAGCGGCCTGCTCCCCGGCTCACGTCGGTGCAAAGCAAAGCAGGCGAGGAAGTCAATTGTGCGTGTCGGTGTTTGGAGGGCAACAGCCGTGTGTGTAGGAGAGAGAATTTAACAAGAGAAAAAAAAAAGACTGGACTAAAGATCGTAAACCATAAACAGGCGGAGCAGGATTACAGCTTAGATATTGTATGGATGACCAGTGTGAAAGATGCAAAGAGGTGTCAGAGCATTTGGAACAGCTAGAAAGCCACTATAGTGTGGAGAGATATCCTAAACAAAAATGGGACCCTGAATGAAGTCTGATCTAGGGCACCCCTGAAAATTAATTATACAACATTAAAAAATTTTGTTAAGAATATCAATCAGGAACGCAAGTTATCAATTAATTCATTATTTTCAAGTTGAGGCAAATGATTCATTGATAAGCAGCCATTTTTTCAAAAAATTGCTTGTTATCCTCTCCTCTCTTGTGTCAAGAGGAGCTTGCGATTAACATAAGTGCATAAATTAAATTTTTTATAATATTCTGAATTTACAGATAAGTAGTAGGCCTACATCAATATATTTTTACTATTTCTTGTACCAGCTGTATTAAATACTCTTCAAAGAAAAAAAAGTTTTTACCTAAACCAGATTGAGATTTTTAATTAAACTAGATAAATGTGGAAGATATAACAAAACATGAACCTATTAGTTACAGGATAATAACAAAGCGGAATAAAATATGTGAAATCCATATCATTTCTAATTAACAGAGATGTAAAAGTATCATTAAAAGACAGGGTAGGTCCCTTAAAGGGCTGGTTATACTCCTGCAGCAGTGTGTCGCAGTGAACTTGACGCAGACGCTTTTGATTTATGCTCAATACTGAAGTGTGGTCTGCGCTATACGCTGTGGGTGGGTCTAGATACGGCCGAGGCGATGAGGAAGTGGGGGCGAGTTTGTCCGACAACGGAGGGACATGAGGGCGAAAAGGAGCGGGGATCCAGGTGGAAAAAGGATCCCAGCGTTCTAGCGCACCTCGCTCTTCTAGCTGGTCAAACTTCCATTTGGCAATTTGGGTCATAAAAACAAAACAAGCCGGCCTTCTGTCTGTGGTACTGTTTGCGGTCAGCTACAATTTGGGAGAGGTCCAGCGGAATGTTTTACGGAAGGGGTGGGGAGAGCTTTTTGTTCACTGCGACACCTATGCAGAGGACCTAGTTTCGAAGTATAAATCAGCCTTTTAGTTTCAATGAGTGGAAGGTGACAGTGTCAAAACTTCGTGGTTTTAGTGTAGTGCAGCGTTCAAAGACTTTACCTGTAGCATTTTTTAACAGGTGGGTATGTTGGTACAAGTTAGGTGGTAACTTAAGTGATTTGTTCAGTGATAATATGTACAAACAGAATGGCTTGAAGTAGTGGAGCGTAAATAATCCCAGACCAGACTCTGGCCATTTCTCAATATGTGTACTTTGAGTTCTCATGTGCTTGTGAAACGTCACTAGCCTCAGCCCCAGCACTGTTCCAATTCACAAGAACACAAGAACCCCTCACTCATTACCCAGCATGCATCAGAGCACTCATTCCCTCTCCAGACTGACGGCTGTCCCAACATGCACTGCGGAAGCAGCAGCTTCCAGTGAAGTTAGTTAAAAGTTCTCTTTTCTGTTGCTGTTGTTCAATTAAAGTAAATTTTAAGATCATTTGAGGCGAGAGCATTATACTTTTTAGCTTCAATATATGGCGTATGTACCGATATAGTGCATAATAAACTTTACGATGTTGAGAGGACCGTGGCAACCAGTGCACCTCCGAGTCTAACCGCAGCCAGGGCTAACGTTAGCCCATCTGCAGCAGCCCTCTCTCAGCATAGACATGTGTGAAGTAGCACTGGCTCTGTTGGTGATTTTTTTGGTTTTATTTGGTAAAACATTCATTTGTGTTTATCTGAATGTGTTAATCATTATTCCCCCACTAAATAAAAAAGTAAGAATTGATTATTATCTAAAGACTATTAATAACAGGAGGTGAAATGCAGCTCTAGACGAGCCGTGTGGTGACCTCATGCTTACGCTTCTGTTCCAATTGACCCAGATTTAAGGGCGGATTATACTTCTGCAATCACACACATCAAATGTCGCTTGGGTCTGGTCGCGAACCAGTTTTGCTGGTATCCTTCTGCAACGTCGGTCTGGAATTTCTAGGGACAAACAGCAGTTTCCCACCAAAGCGCAAGGCGGAGCCTATTCAAGAACTTGTGAGAACTTCTGTGGATTGTCACGTGAAATTCTTTGGCGGCGCCGGCGCGGTTGTTTATTTTCAAAAACAACATGTCTGAGGCATCGTACAAGTGATTGTAATTATGAACCTCCTTGATCAACCTTTCATCGTGGTTATCTATTGTTGTTGCTACTCCTCGTTTTTTATAAATGGCCCGCTCCGGCACCGAATCAAGAAGGACAACCACATAGACAGCCAGAAAGGCATACCAAGGACCAATCACAGCTGCTTTTTGTCTGCGCACTTTCGCTTGAGGTCTGTGTGGGTTTGCCACCATCCTGGCGTGTAGTCAGGATTTTTTTGAGGTGCGCAACGACAGTTGCAGAAACTCTGCACAGGGGGCGTGGTCACGCACAGAGACAGATTGTCTCTGGCATTATTTCTAGTTCAAATACCAGTAAGGTTCCACTTAAAAATGATCAGTGGCTCCCTCTAGTGGATAGAGGAAAAATTACAACACTGAAATAAATTCTGACTAAAAGTACATTATCAATTAATTGGAAACAAATTTTGTTGTTGCCATTTGTAACCATTACTGTTCCCAACAATATCAATAAGTTGTAACGTTCATGCTGATTTTTGCACAGTTTGTGTGGTAATCAATTAAATAAAATGCTTCTGTCATTTCTTGCACATCTCTGGTGTTGCTGCTATTTTCACATATCCATTAATCTAAAAATGTCCACAGCTGTTCTGATTATTTATTCTCCAGATACACAGTATCTATAATGTAAAAGCACTGTACAGTGCAGTATTTTATACTCTCTCACTTGTTATTTCTATGCACTTTTCTAAGGTCCACATTGTGTGACCAGTTTTTCTGTAATCCTTTCCTGCTGCTCTAACACCAATTTCTATTCTACTCTATTTCGATCCCATAATCCATTAACTGACAATTCATCATAAGTGCATTAAATGCTTACATCCCCACTATCAATCATCTGATTTTAGTTTTTGTTTTGTTTTGTTTTGTAACAGCCAGATAAATTTTACCAGCAGAAACATTTGGTTTCAAAATAAAAGCTGCACCTGGAAACCAATGACTAAACGTAACTAGAGCTTCAAAATAAAAGGTGATGCTTGATGTTTTGCTATTGGTGCGGTTAGAAGCACCATCCCGATACCCACCCTACCTCCAAACAACCCTGCAATTAAGGGTTTGATTGCAATGGTTGCAAACATGCAAATTGGAGAACTGGGATGGTACAGGTTATTTCATTAAATAGCACCCCTGTGACGTAACTAGCGCATTAAAAATGGCGGCACTTATACTTGAAAACATTCCTGTTTGGCACAATCACTAAACTTGACAATAATTCTGCCATTTTGCTTAATTAATAGCAGTTAATTTGTGTAAAATACTTCAATGAAGACTACTCAGATGCTCTCTTTGCAAAAGTTAGCGTAAAGGCAGGGGAATGACAAACCACTCTGCAGAATTAGGTTATACTGTACTATTCACTCAAACCCATTAACTGGAGCTCACAATACGAGGGACCTAGAACTGGATCTGCTAGTTATAGTTTCAAAATAAAAGCTGCTGCTGCTGGCGGCCCCCTAACCTGTTATAGCATAAAAATGTGGCATTCTTCTGCAATGACATTTCCTTGCATGAAAGATACAGAAACATTTTTAATAAAGTTTTCATTGTTAAATGTAACAAGAAAGTGTTTTGGAAGACCTTTAATCATAAAGAACACGACTAATTGGAAGACTTTTATAACCTGTCAAGGTGTAGGACCTTTAACCTTTAACTGTTATAAAAATCTAAAAAGCAAGAAAATTACACAAAATTTATGTGACATACAAAAAAAATGTAAACAGTTTCTCTAAAAATACACAAACATACAGATCTTCCTAAAACTCAATCAATGTTGACTCCAATCAGAGCTAAACTAAGAAAAAAGGCCATGTGGCAAACCAAAGGGAAAGAAACACGCAATTATTACTCAAATTGAGGGGAAAAGAACAGATAAAAAGAAAGAAAAAATCCTAGGATTATAAATGAGAGTTAAACAACAATAGGTAGGCATCAAGTATTATTATTTATGCAGCATCTAAAGTATTTTTTTTTAAAGAATGAATAATTTATCTGTCCCTTCCATCCAATATCTATAAACACCATAAGACATTTGGTTTTTATTGAGGGAAATTAAAGATATGTGCCACGGGCATAAATACTTTTAAAAGACATGTTGAAATAGTAAAATTTGCAAACAAAACTGATTGAAATTGGATGCAAAGCCACATAAACTAGCCTTTAAATTGTCTTTCTAAACAGGGCAAAACACATAAAGGGAAAAAAAATAGACAGAGGACCCTAATGATTGCGTAGTAAATCAAAAAAAAGGAAGAAAAAGACATCTTCATGCATAAAAAAAGTGGGATTTTTTTTTTTTTTTAGTAGCCAAAGAGTCATAAAGAGTAGACTTCTCCCTATCTGGAACCTGTTGAAGACACTGCTGACAGCATAGGACCAAATCTCATGTTGGTTCAGCTTGAAGCAGGGTGATGATGATAGCTGTGTGCAGACAGACTTTAAGGCTTAGCAGCTTGCAGACAGGCAACAGAGATTCCTGTGAGATAGAGCAGGCTTGGGGTGTGATGCAGCAGCTGCAGCTCTCACCTGGGATCTAAAACTGTCAATATCAAATCACAACTCCACTATAAGTGGAAACCACTCACTTCTTAAATAAAGGTTCATTCCTTACATTTTTTCCTTTTTAACATTTTGTATATGCATGTATTTTTAAATGCATCATGTAGGTGTGAATTAGAAGTAGAATGCTCATAAATAATGGAATTGATCAGCTACTGTTGCTGTAACCTGGCTCCAGGATGACTGCTGGAGCGGCTGTCTTTGTCAGCACAGATACCAGAAATAATCATCAAACATAGCAGATTTTCTTCTTCTATTTTCTCTATACCTCATCCTGCTGAGAGTCCTTGGGCTTTTTCCGGACCGGATCTTTAGATGCCGTCATTTCTCCTGCTGCTGCCTCTGTCTCGGTGTTTATACTCTCCCAGTGATAATAACATCCACAGCGCCTGTCGGAGCGATTATTAAGCAGCGGAGAGTCAAGGTCCTGATCCGCAGCAGCGGCTGCATCCGGGAAGACCGTCAAAATAAAAGCCGCGGGTTGTTATCTGGAGGGTGTTTTTCTATTAAAAAAAATGCTCCTGCTTAACAGGCCTTTACTTGTTAAAAAGGTTAACAACCAGTAAGCAGATGTAGCCAGCGTTTCAAAATAAAAGCATCTACTGCAAATGATCAAGTTAGAGTCTGAAAATAAAAGATGATGCTTGTAAAATTTGTCAGTAGATAGGCTAAGTTTTTAAGCGGATTGGGAGTTTGAAAATAAAAGGTGCCGATTGAAACTAACAATCAGATTTTTAAGGGGATTAAAAACCATATAAATATATATATATATATATATATATATATATATATATATATATATATATATATATATATATATATATATATATATATGATCTGCAGTTAATGCAGGTTTTTTTTCATAAAAGGAATCTGGTTAGCATATTAAAAAACTTTTTGATTCTGATGGTTTGTTAAGATAAATAAATGCAAATTTGATATGATTGGAGTTTCAAATTAAAAGCTTCGGATTGGAATTTGGAATCTTTAAGACCAACATCTGAATTTGTCTATTTTTTAGTTACTATTTTAAAACCAACAACCGAGTTAAAGGCCGCTCAAGTACGTATTACTTCAGAAATCTTTTTTTCTTGTCTTTATTGAGTCAGTCATTGTATCCTTTTGCTCTTAGGTACAATTGCCTCTTCAACAGGGGTAACAACCTTAAATTGGGCCCTGGATAAACTTATTTCAATCCATCCCCTCCAAACAACCTTGGATATTAGTTGTAAATATCATAAGTGGAAAAATTGAGCTATCTACCGATTTTGCATTAGTCCGTGCTTTCATCAAATACAATCAAAGTTCTATAACCTCCTTAGTAAGAAAATGTAGTCTAATAAACTCCATTAAAAGTACCAAAAAGCTATTTTGGCTTCATTAAATTTAATAAGATTTAACTGGTCTGACCAGAACCAAAATAAATAGCAAAAGCGTCCAATAAAATATGTCTATTGTTTAAGTAAAAATTCAGCTAAAATGTAAATTCATTGCATTTTTTACTGTTGTTGTTTTATATTAGAACCTAAATATTTTTTTATAAGTCATTCCACCATATGGGAAATAGTCTACAAGTGGAGGATGTTTGAAACAACTGCCAACATGTCAAGTTCCCTCTGAAAGCAGAGCGCAGGATGCTAAAATAAAAAATCCTTTGCAATATATTGTAAGAGGACTGTGCAAACTAAACGTTCATGGGAGGTGTGCAAAAGGAAAAATGTTCCTCTTTCAGAATAACACAACGGTGAGAATAAAGCTTGTCAGAGAGAACATAGACGAAGTCCAAAACTTCTTAAACACCATTGTTTGGAAAGCTGAGTCCAAAAATCTATTCTTCAGACATAAGGACAGAGACTAGTTTTGGTTAAAACCTAATTACACACAGACTGGAATGCACGGAGGTGGAAGTGTCATGGTTTAAATATGCTTAGCTGCATCACAATTATTGATGTGGGGATAAAGGCAAAGTGTTTTTCCCCGAAAAGGCATAAGATTAATCTTGCATAAGGAAACCTGATTATTTTTTTGTTGATTTGCTGTCATTTAATCACCTTTCCAGAGATAAACTGTTCATTATTTACATCAACCAGATAAAAACGAGTGTTTAGTTGTTTAACTGCCCTATATTTATTTGCCATTGCTGTTTTTCTCTATGTTAGCCCGAGTTCCACCATATTTAGTGTGATTTTATAGGTTCTTATTTAGACTCATGCTTACTACAATTTCCAACAGGGAACAGCAGAGTGTGTGAGACTCTTAGGTATTTTTAAATCTGATGTCACACCCCTATTTCTACTGTATCACTTCAGGGACCAGGAGCCCTTCTGTGATACCATCTTAATTATGAGATTATGGCTCGGTATGTCAGAGGAGAAGGAAGAGGTCCAAGACTCCGTCTGAAATCCCACTGGATGACAATAAGGCGAGGCTGGGGAACAGATCAGTGACCAGCTGGTCTTCACAGCTGCCAAGTGGCTCAATGCAAATAGATAGGTGTCTCTGAGAAAGCCCTATAGGGGGAACGCAGACTCTTCCCACAATCCCATCTAAAAATAAGGACAACAAAAGGAGAGAGGGGGGGAATAGAAAAGTCTGCAAATGACGACGGAGCAGTTAATAGAAAATCTGGAACCATCCTAAGGGAGTTTGTCTCATTTTGCACCATGGGAGTAGATGCTATTCTAAGGAGAAGAAAATGACTATTTTCAGTTAGTGATACCAGCCGTTGTAGGCTTCCATTGCCATTTCTTCAATTACTAAATTCAATATATTTTACCATGACTCTATGATAGAAATGGGTGGATGGGAGGATCCGCAAAATGCACTAGATTCATCTCTTTAAAATATCTTCGTCAGCCATTTTATATCAATTAAAAGGACATTTTATTTCAGAAAAAAGCTGTATTTAATCTCTTAAAATATATAAATATTTTTATGACCTTGACATGTGATACTCATAAAAGGTCCTCCCTGGATTCCTATTAAGATCTAAAGGTAATTTGTTCATTCTAGAATTCAAAAATGTTAGAAATTATCCCTAATTCATTCATCACTATCTTTACTGTATGGAGAACCATTTTATTCAAAATAAAACATTAATTCATAAATGTTATCGAAAAATTCGTAATAAATATCCCATCAGATGAATAAGATGAACCCATAAAAAACAAAAAAAATGATAATAATGATAAATAATAATATATAATAATATAATAGTAAAACATTTTTTTGCTTAATTTGTGATTTGTTTAGCCATGTATTTATTTTCTTCAAGATTTATTTTATTTAAAAGTTATATTTTATATCTATTTATTAATCTTGATTTTAAGCATTTTAATTATAATAAAAATATATGTAGTTTTGATATATAACAATGTCTACTTTTTTATTTATTGATTTCGTAATGGTGTTCTATTTTGTAAAGCTATATGTGGTATTTTAAGGCCATTTATTTTTTTGTACATTATTTTGAAAATATTTTGAAACAAAGGAACCCTGAAATGCAAAAATAAATGTTGATATGAATAGGTATATTTATTCATTTTCTCTTTTTCTATACACCAATACATTGCTCAGTGGCACAGTGGGTAGCACTGCCACCTTGCAGCAAGAAGGTTCTGGGTTCGATTCCCAGCCCGGGGTCTTTCTGCATGGAGTCTGCATGTTCTCCCTGAGCATGTGTGGGTTCCTCCCACAGTCCAAAAACATGACTGTTAGGTTAATTGGCTTCTTTAAATTCTCCTTAGGTGTGAGTGAATGGTTGTGTGTCTCTGTGTTGCCCTGCAATGGACTGGTGACATGTCCAGGGTGTACCCTCCCTCTTGCCCATTGACTGCTGTAGATATGCACCTCTAGGTGTAACCTAAACCTAACTGAATTCATGTCCTAACCTCAAAGAACAGAACTTTACCATATGTTAAATGTCCCCCTGAGTCCCTGCAGGATACTTGTAGGTAAAACAAGACCACCAATACATAGTCGCATATATATGAGTGGGTTTTGGTTTCACTTCCCAAACATCTACAACTATGTCCTGGAACTCATTCCATATAAAGCACACTCATTATTTTTCAAATAGTTAAACACAAAACTCATACAATGAAAACTCATACATACCCGATTGCAGCGACCCAGGAATATGATGGATAGGTTATTGATTTGGATCGTGGTTTAGAGGATTGACTTTTTAGGTAAAAACATCAGCGCTCCAAAAACAGATTGCTATATTGTGAGCCAAAGACTCCTCGATATTTGTCCAAACATTGTCATAAAACTGAGTGAAATCTAGTTGCCTCTGATTTAAACCTGTTTTGGAGTTACCATCACCCAGATGGCGGAGAATTGGCACAGCCGTGTTAAGAGCAGCTGTTAAAGCATCAGCAGGGCCAAAGAAACAACAATGTATTACCTGCATAAACCCAAATCTAAGTCAGCTCTGTAAATAATTCGACAGCTAAATTCACAAACCCAATATTGGCATTCCACTTTTCCCATTCTGTAGTTTTAGCTCTAATTTGGAAATCTTGAAGACTCAGAAGCTTTATTTTTCCTGTCAGATTAATGTTGGTTTTACCAGCGATCTTTCCATATCCTTCCAACAACCTTAAATTACAAATATCTTTTTATATTCCTTTAAGATTTAAAAATAATTTCTCAAACCATTTCTTTTCTTTTAGTAACTGAGTAGAACAGGTATTTTCTCACATAAATAAACAGGAAAAGGTCCTTTTTGATGCATAAAATCATATAAAAAGGAAGCAAACGAATAAGCTAAACAATATCTCCCAAACTTAACACAAGTAATTCCTTTCATCGGTGTGGAGGAATTTGGCTAGCTCTGCTTTGATTTCAGCAATCATACAATGTCTGTTTATACCCAGTTTCATCATTTTGCTCCATTTAGTCCAGGATTATAGAGCACAGCTGGACTTTCTGGGGGTGTTTTATAATTCTACTTTATTAGATTCTTTTTGTGTGCAGAATCTCCAGCTACAATTTATCCATATCACATAGGGACCATTCCTTCAGTAAAAAATGCAGTGTCATTGCTTCAGTAGCCATTTACAAATCGACTGCAAAGTCTTCATTCAGCCCTCATACAGATATTTTCTCTGACACAAACTGGAAAACCCAAACGTTCTCTTTGCCAAACTCCAGGCAACATAAATGCTCCATTCTCCCATTGTGCACCCAGATGATTGATTGGTTTGCTGCAAGAAAATGTAGTTGAGTCTCTGCTCTGATTCACAGACTCGCTTGTCTTTATTTAATGTTTGTTGCAGCATTGAGTCTCTTTTCACATAGCAGACAGTCTGTTCTGCAAATTGCATCAAGGAGAATCAGTTTTACGGGAATAAATTGATAACGAAGTGGACATTTCATCAATTTATTGATGTCAAGGTCAGGTTTGGTTGTCAGACGAGGTATGAAAGGATGATAAAAGGACTAAAAGTCTCGGATCCCAGAGATAATGAATGGGTCCAAACAGAGATGATTTATTATCACAGACATCCCTGAAGAAGAAGCACCAGTAAAGATGTGTCACCTTGCAGGACGCAGTTTAGGGTTCGTCAATATTGTTACTGTAGTAACCTCTCCCTGTTGGGCACTAGGAAGGTGTCTTAACAAATGGCCATTCTTACCTCAATGGACCAATCCATTTCCAAGCCTGTTTGCTTTGTGCAGCCCAAAATTAAGCCAGCATTTATAAGATCTCCAAACAGAAAGAAACAGTATTCATTGAAAAAGTATTACCACCTGCTGGACAAGGAGTGCAAAAATAACATATGTGCATTGAGAACGTGCCTTAATCTGGCACATTGAGGTGTCTGGGAAGGAAATGGGCTGCATTGTAGAATGGAGAAAAGAGGGAGAATGAAAGCGAGCGGGTGAAAAGTAAAGGAGTTTGGAAATGCAGACAGAAGAAAGTAAACAGAGTAACAGGGACAGAGGGTGATAAAAGAAGAAGACAGAAAAAAAAGGTAGGAGGAAAAGATCCTCAAAGGTTTTGTTAGACTTTCTTCCCTTCCCCATTAAATATTCAACAGTGGCAATAAGAAACCACATGGAAATGATCCCTATCTCTCCTTCTCTGACCTTTCCTGGAGATTTGGAAGCTCACCATTATCCCTGAGGCACAAATCTCACCAGCCGCCACTCCAAATACTAACTCTTACATTCTTACTTCAAATATTATCATATGTCTGATAATATTTGAAGTAAGAAGGTCTGTGTTTATGATTATGCATAATTCTAGCAACAATCTTCATTTGCGTGCTAGAACTACACATTTTAGTTTACTTTATCCTTATATTGCTTCATCATTTTAATTAATAACAATCTTACAACTTTACAGCCTCTTGATTTAATCAAAAATATATCAAATGAATGCACAGGATTACAAACACAGGCCTTCACTTCTAATCAAAGTTGTTTTACAACTGGGCATGAGGTGAATGCAATTAACCTGCCGTCTTGATGGAAACCCACAGGGCTCTGATCTCAGACTGACTGAGTAATGCATGGCTGATAAGGAAGTGGGTTAATTGACTCAAAAGATGCATGACCCTGCAGTCTTTTGCAGAGGGATTGCAGACACTGCGGGGTGCAAAGGGATTTGCTGTGATGAATTTGAGAGTGAAAAAACATAACTATTTAAGCACATAATCTTTTTAAGTGGGTTTCATTACATTAAGGATTTAGTTAAGGGAAGAAAACTAGAATTTTAGAAAAGTTCATGATTTCACAATTTGGACAGGGTCTGACGTTAACTTTTAACGGCCTATGTAGGTGTTTTAGGAGCTAATATTTTTTATTCCTAAAATAAAGGTGAATGATGTGTACAGAATACTCATTAAAGTGCTGTTGATCTATTAACCAACCTAATCCAATTTATGACTACACCTGCATAAAGACAACTGAATATGGTTAGCATTTAGAATAGAAAACGATAGAAATACAGACAGCCAGTCTCGCTGATGCTCTACGAGCTGCTAATCTAAATTATTTGTTCTAAAGACAAAAACTAAGATTAAATTTAAAATGACTCTCAAAAACAACACTGCATTGAACTGGATGATATGGCTTCAGGATGTCTTCAAAGTAGGAAGTGTCAGGGTTAGTTGTGGTTTGAGGACCCAAACACAGAGGCAGAGAGGCTGAGGAGATCTCTTGCAGTTTAATGGGGCAAAAAGTAAACAAAGGCAGGAACGCAAAAATCTAACTAACGAGGAACGTAGACCACAGCATGGGAAGACAGCAAAGACAAGGAACCAACAAAGAGTGAGAGCAGAGGGAGAGCATATAGCTGACAGAGACAAAGGGAGGGCTAACGAGCAGACAAGGAGCAGGTGTGAGAGGAGACAAGGAGGGAGCAAAGGGGAAAGGAACACATACAAGAGGGCAACAGAGAACAACAGAAAAAGATGATTTATAATGGGAAGTCATCCATCAGGATATTGTGAATTTTGTTTTCAAGAAGAGACAGTAGAACATGTTTTGTTGTTATGTCCAATATACTCTGAGGAGAGAAGGAAGACAAAGAAAACTAAACTGATAGAAAGGATTTAGTTTTTTTTTTTTTTTTTTAAGTTGCATTCTGATCCACACTCCTTACCAGTAGGTGGCGGTAATGCACACCAATAAGTTGCTTGTCAACCGCCATTAAAACAAGAAACAACAACAACAGAAAAACATGAGAACTAACATAAATCTAGAAATTACAACAAACTGGAATTAAACCAATAAAACTAGAAAACAAGGAGCAAAGTAAAGAACAACAGAACCAAGACCATTACAGGAAGCAGAAGGTTTATCTTAAAAAATTATGATTTAACATGCAGCTATATCTTTATTAATTGTGTTTTGGTGTCTGTGATATCTATAAGATGAACTTGGTAGTTGAATTGTGGAGAATCTAAGCTTTCTAAGTATGTTTATTTTCCTATTCAATATAAGTCTAATATTTTTTGGACACACAAAAACAATCATAACAAAAACGTAATAAACAGAATCGGAACTTGGCCTACAACTATAGATTATTTTGCTAATCATACGATCGGATAGCCAAAGGTTCCTTAAAGATGTTTTTTTTTTTTTTTTTTTGTAGAGAATGAAACCAGGTGAAAGTAAAATTTTTCAGGATGGAGCACCCCTGCTTCCTCCATCACTATAGCTGCTGGGGAACCTTGCCATCCCTTTTTAAAATGTCTGTATTAAAACTTCTTTGAAACGTCCTCCTCGTCTCTCTTTTGGCTGTTACAGCCTGCAGCCTCTTCACCCCAGCTATATGTCCCTACATCCTCCTGAGACCCGGCACATGTAATGTGTCCTTTATAGAGGACTTTGTTCACCTTCAAAGTCCTTTCCACTTTCTGCTTACCCTATCAAGCCCTACTCTTTGATGTGATGTGTCATGTGATGCGTTTACAGTAAAGTGCTCAATGGACCAGTTAAGAACACCAAGCAGTATCCTGACATCAAGCTGCAGCAGGCTGAAGAGCTGTTGGAGTCTATAAGATGACAGCAAACAGGATTCCACAACCAGATCCATTAGTGCACAGTCTAGGAGTTAAACACATGCCACAGATGATGGATATCAAGCATGCAGAAAGGTGCAGGAATAAGGGCTGCAGGGGGAAAACATACATGGTGTACCAAACGCAAATTTTTTCTCTGCGTTACCAAAAAGAAAACACGCTTCCAGGACTACTGTAGCTAAAATATCCTGCTGAACAGCAAATTAAAAACCACTCCTCTGAAATGTTGGTGGAATTCACCGTTCAACGAAATCCATTTTGTATTTTCATTTCAAGTAACAAGCAAATGGTGAAGACATTCACTCTTTTAACAAATGCGATCTATTCTTGGGTTAATGTGATGCATTAATCATTAATCTGGTCATTTCCAGATTATTTAAAATCAGAGTTAATTTTAGATCTAAGTCGCCTTTTTGTAATTTAATCAAATTAAAGTTTTTTTTTGTTTTTTGTTTTTACTTAATTGTAAGGTGCTCTTTTAGGCCTAAATGGATAGAAAATCCCATATTTAGAGAAAATGGAATGCCATTTTCTTTCCTTGATTCTAAGGAGGAGATTGATAGTTTCACCCACCTATCACAGAAGTTTGTGGGTTGCCCTTTTTGGGATCAATTCTTTGGTTAAGATGCTATTAGATGATCCCAGGAAATCTTTCCTTATAATTCCGTATAAATAAAATACTTGCAACACCTCTGCAGCTTCACAATAGCAATAGCAATTAACAATTTATACTAGATAGACCAATACATTGCCGGATATAATTTCTGGCTGACATCAGCATTTTTTTCCTTTTATCTGTCCATACGTGCCTGCTTTGCTTCAGTAAAACCAACCCTCTATCCTCTCTGACCTGGCTTACCCTCTATCCTCTCTGACCTGGCTCACCCTCTATCCTCTCTGACCTGGCTCACCCTCTATCCTCTCTGACCTGGCTCACCCTCTATCCTCTCTGACCTGGCTCACCCTCTATCCTCTCTGACCTGGCTCACCCTCCACCCTCTTTGACCTGGCTCACCCTCTATCCTCTCTGACCTGGCTCAGCCTCCACCCTCTCTGACCTGGCTCACCCTCCACCCTCTTTGACCTGGCTCACCCTCTATCCTCTCTGACCTGGCTCAGCCTCCACCCTCTCTGACCTGGCTCACCCTCCACCCTCTTTGACCTGGCTCACCCTCCACCCTCTTTGACCTGGCTCACTCTCCACCCTCTCTGACCTGGCTCACCCTCCACCCTCTTTGACCTGGCTCACCCTCTATCCTCTCTGACCTGGCTCAGCCTCCACCCTCTCTGACCTGGCTCACCCTCCACCCTCTTTGACCTGGCTCACCCTCCACCCTCTTTGACCTGGCTCACCCTCCACCCTCTTTGACCTGGCTCACTCTCCACCCGCTCTGACCTGGCTCACCCTCCACCCTCTCTGACCTGGCTCAGCCTCCACCCTATTTGACCTGGCTCACCCTCCACCCTCTTTGACCTGGCTCAGCCTCCACCCTCTCTGACCTGGCTCACCCTCCACCCTCTTTGACCTGGCTCACCCTCCACCCTCTCTGACCTGGCTCACCCTCCACCCTCTTTGACCTGGCTCACCCTCCACCCTCTCTGACCTGGCTCACCCTCCAACCTCTTTGACCTGGCTCACTCTCCACCCTCTCTGACCTGGCTCACCCTCTATCCTCTCTGACCTGGCTCACCCTCCATCCTCTCTGACCTGGCTTACCCTCTATCCTCTCTGACCTGGCTCACCCTCCATCCTCTCTGACCTGGCTCACCCTCTATCCTCTCTGACCTGGCTCACTCTCCACCCTCTCTGACCTGGCTCAGCCTCTATCCTCTCCACCCTCTCTGACCTGGCTCACCCTCCACCCTCTTTGACCTGGCTCACTCTCCACACTCTCTGACCTGGCTCACCCTCCATCCTCTCTGACCTGGCTCACCCTCCACCCTCTCTGACTTGGCTCACCCTCCATCCTCTCTGACCTGGCTCACCCTCTATCCTCTCTGACCTGGCTCACCCTCTATCCTCTCTGACTTGGCTCACCCTCCACCCTCTCTGACTTGGCTCACCCTCCACCCTCTCTGACTTGGCTCGCCCTCCATCCTCTCTGACCTGGCTCAGCCTCCACCCTCTCTGACTTGGCTCACCCTCCACCCTCTCTGACTTGGCTCGCCCTCCATCCTCTCTGACCTGGCTCAGCCTCCACCCTCTCTGACTTGGCTCACCCTCCACCCTCTCTGACTTGGCTCACCCTCTATCCTCTCTGACCTGGCTCACCCTCCACCCTCTCTGACTTGGCTCACCCTCCACCCTCTCTGACTTGGCTCACCCTCCATCCTCTCTGACCTGGCTCACCCTCCATCCTCTCTGACCTGGCTCACCCTCCATCCTCTCTGACCTGGCTCACCCTCTATCCTCTCTGACTTGGCTCACCCTCCACCCTCTCTGACTTGGCTCACCCTCCACCCTCTCTGACTTGGCTCACCCTCCATCCTCTCTGACCTGGCTCACCCTCCATCCTCTCTGACTTGGCTCACCCACCACCCTCTCTGACCTGGCTCACCCTCTATTCTCTCTGACCTGGCTCACCCTCCATCCTCTCTGACTTGGCTCACCCTCCACCCTCTCTGACTTGGCTCACCCTCCATCCTCTCTGACCTGGCTCACCCTCCATCCTCTCTGACCTGGCTCACCCTCTATCCTCTCTGACTTGGCTCACCCTCCACCCTCTCTGACTTGGCTCACCCTCCATCCTCTCTGACCTGGCTCACCCTCCATCCTCTCTGACTTGGCTCACCCACCACCCTCTCTGACCTGGCTCACCCTCTATTCTCTCTGACCTGGCTCACCCTCCATCCTCTCTGACTTGGCTCACCCTCCACCCTCTCTGACTTGGCTCACCCTCCATCCTCTCTGACCTGGCTCACCCTCCATCCTCTCTGACCTGGCTCACCCTCTATCCTCTCTGACTTGGCTCACCCTCCACCCTCTCTGACTTGGCTCACCCTCCACCCTCTCTGACTTGGCTCACCCTCCATCCTCTCTGACCTGGCTCACCCTCCATCCTCTCTGACCTGGCTCAGCCTCCACCCTCTCTGACCTGGCTCACCCTCCACCCTCTTTGACCTGGCTCACCCTCCACCCTCTTTGACCTGGCTCAGCCTCCACCCTCTCTGACCTGGCTCACCCTCCACCCTCTTTGACCTGGCTCACCCTCCACCCTCTCTGACCTGGCTCACCCTCCACCCTCTTTGACCTGGCTCACCCTCCACCCTCTCTGACCTGGCTCACCCTCCACCCTCTTTGACCTGGCTCACTCTCCACCCTCTTTGACCTGGCTCACTCTCCACCCTCTCTGACCTGGCTCAGCCTCTATCCTCTCTGACCTGGCTCACCCTCCATCCTCTCTGACCTGGCTTACCCTCTATCCTCTCTGACCTGGCTCACCCTCCATCCTCTCTGACCTGGCTCACCCTCTATCCTCTCTGACCTGGCTCACTCTCCACCCTCTCTGACCTGGCTCAGCCTCTATCCTCTCCACCCTCTCTGACCTGGCTCACCCTCCACCCTCTTTGACCTGGCTCACTCTCCACACTCTCTGACCTGGCTCACCCTCCATCCTCTCTGACCTGGCTCACCCTCCACCCTCTCTGACTTGGCTCACCCTCCATCCTCTCTGACCTGGCTCACCCTCTATCCTCTCTGACCTGGCTCACCCTCTATCCTCTCTGACTTGGCTCACCCTCCACCCTCTCTGACTTGGCTCACCCTCCACCCTCTCTGACTTGGCTCGCCCTCCATCCTCTCTGACCTGGCTCACCCTCCATCCTCTCTGACCTGGCTCACCCTCTATCCTCTCTGACCTGGCTCACCCTCCACCCTCTCTGACTTGGCTCACCCTCCACCCTCTCTGACTTGGCTCACCCTCCATCCTCTCTGACCTGGCTCACCCTCCATCCTCTCTGACCTGGCTCACCCTCTATCCTCTCTGACTTGGCTCACCCTCCACCCTCTCTGACTTGGCTCACCCTCCACCCTCTCTGACTTGGCTCACCCTCCATCCTCTCTGACCTGGCTCACCCTCCATCCTCTCTGACTTGGCTCACCCACCACCCTCTCTGACCTGGCTCACCCTCTATTCTCTCTGACCTGGCTCACCCTCCATCCTCTCTGACTTGGCTCACCCTCCACCCTCTCTGACTTGGCTCACCCTCCATCCTCTCTGACCTGGCTCACCCTCCATCCTCTCTGACCTGGCTCACCCTCTATCCTCTCTGACTTGGCTCACCCTCCACCCTCTCTGACTTGGCTCACCCTCCACCCTCTCTGACTTGGCTCACCCTCCATCCTCTCTGACCTGGCTCACCCTCCATCCTCTCTGACTTGGCTCACCCACCACCCTCTCTGACCTGGCTCACCCTCTATCCTCTCTGACCTGGCTCACCCTCCATCCTCTCTGACTTGGCTCACCCACCACCCTCTCTGACCTGGCTCACCCTCCATCCTCTCTGACCTGGCTCACCCACCACCCTCTCTGACCTGGCTCACCCTCCATCATCCGCAAACTATCCGTTCTGAATCTCTGGCCTCTAAACAGCCTTTTCCAGTCTAACACCACAACTCCTAACTTACTGTTCCAATTTAAACATTCATCTGTTCTATCTAGTCAGTCTCTGGCACCCAAAGCTGAGGTGACTAGCTTTACTATTGAAGCGAGTAGGTCAACTATTCCAGAGAAGTAGAACTCATGAAGACAGGTGTTTAATAAGACTAAACCCCGTCTTTACCTCCTCACCTCACATGACGGTGCTATCGATCTGTTATCCAGAACATCCTTACCATCTAGTCGCCCGTACAACATCTCCTGGCCAGAGCGACAAGTTATGGAGAATTATATTAACGGGTCCCTAGCTTCCTCGTGTCGTTGGGGTGAAGAGATTTTTCTTTGTCAGCAACAAAGATGGCTCCCTTCGGCCCTGTATGGATTACCATGGTCTTAACCAAATCATAGTACCGAATAAATATCCCCTGTTTCTCATTGCCTCTGCATTTGAACCTGTTTACAGTTCTACCATTTTCACCAGGCTTGAAATCAGGAATGCGTACCATCTCGTTTTCATTAGAAAGGAGCATGTGAACAAACAGAAATGTAACACACCGCTCAGAAATATCAGTATTTGGTTATACCGTTTGGTATGTTTAACACCCCAGCTGTTTTCCAGGCAATGGTTCATGGCATCCTCAGAGACTTTATAAAAAATGTTGTTTTTGTCTCCCTGATCTATTCCAAAAACCTCTCCAAACATTGACAACATCTTTACTTGTACAATAAATGATCATATCTATTCTTCAAATTTGGTTTAAAAAAGCAATTAACAAATGATCTTACATTTATTTGTATGGTTCATTATAAAATGTTTTAATAACACATTAGCATAAGTTTGTTTTACTTTTCTTTTTTTTTATGTATCCTGCAGTGTACACAGTTTGTATGCTATTTAAAATCCTATTTGATAGTGTCTTACATTGTTTAACTGTAACACAGCTTGTGATATCACCAGTGACGGAGATAACAGATGCTGTTTGGGTGATGAAACGGTACCTTAACCTAGTTAAAAGTGGGTCAGTGTTGATTTAATGACCCATTAACTGGCCTGAAGCTCTGTAGAGCTTTGACTGCTGGTCTCTGGGGGTAGACAATTAACTGAAGGGAAAACAAAAAGTAATTTTCAAATTTCAATGATGGTAGCTTGTACAGAAGTTGTCTTTGTTATATCAGAGATGATAATTGCAGCACTCAGCATGTTTTTATGAACACAGGCAAAAGCTCAGTTTATATTCCCTATATAATCACCGCACATCGATTATTATCTTTTAGACAATGGGACAGGGACAAAAATCCCTACAGAGAAAATAAATACAAGTTGTTTATTTTCATACTAATACAAACCTTAAACAAAACTTCAATCAAATCCCAACTTTTCAGGATATGTATGGTCTATATTTTCGTGGGCTTTAGTGTTTTGTAAGGTCCTAATTTTGTCAAAATAACAGATTTTAATCCCTCTTGCTTGGTTAATGTTGGAACAAACAAACTGCATATGTGCTAATGGCTACTTTATTCCTGGATGTCTAACAGCTGGGTGTGCTAATATAGATAACCCAGTTAGTTTTGTAAATCAAATGAATATAAGAGAGTCTTAACGAAACATCTGGGGTAATTTGTATAAGGACCTACAAGTCTGGGTAGGAATTATCCATTAGGAATGAAGTATGGAAAAAGAGATTATCAAATTTATGAATATCTTTATTTGTAGATGTTTTTCCATTGTTTAAATATGTGATTTTCTCTTTATTTTCTACCATTTGCCCCTGCTTATGTTCCTCCATTTATGTTATCTCCTTCTCACCTGACAGTGATTGTACCTTTCTTTCTTTCTTTCTTTCTTTCTTTCTTTCTTTCTTTCTTTCTTTCTTTCTTTCTTTCTTTCTTTCTTTCTTTCTTTCTTTCTTTCTTTCTTTCTGTCCTACCATCCTCCTTTCTCCCTTTTTTGAAGTTCTTACATCTTAATCCGAATACCTCAAATCCGTAAGGAAACTTAAACCCCAGCGGAAGTGCCTCCATTTTTGCCATTTGTGCGATCTGAATAGTGTGGCAGTAAGTAAAGAGGTAGAACCAGGAAGAGTTTCTTCATCCTCATAATGTTTGGATTTTATCATGTTAGGAATCCAGTTTGTGTGGGTTGTTTCTTCTCTCTCCACCACCAGGTGGTGCCCTCTCCTCGTTGGGCCTCCCTGCACACCTGCGACTCATCTTTTCATTACTGGAGGAGTATTTGAGCAGGGGGCTGTCACTACCTCGACGCCAGAGTGTTTGCCAGTTTTGGGTACTCTAGCCAAGCTGAAGAAAAGTCTAACCTGAGCTTCGTTTCTCTGAGACTTACATCGGTTTTGTCTTTGCTCTTCGGCAGGAAGCTTTCCTGTGTAACTGGATACCTGGACCTTCTCCCCCTGGAAGGATTTACTGAGTTCACACTGAGCAGGGGAAAACTTCCACATGATCCGTTCAAGTTCCCATTGGAAATCCAAGTGACAGTCCTCTCCATTACTCCTCCGGGTCCAACGTAGTCTACATGTCCACTCTCCAACGAGTTCCCTCTTCTCTGGATAATCCCACACAGACTAGATTCAAGGATTGACAAGAGCCCCCTTAAACGTGAGTCCCCACTCCAGCATAATTCAAGCTGCAGTCCCTTTTCCCACAGTGCCTGAACTGATCTCTGTGATCTCTCCTTCAGACTTTCCTGTTGCGGTTCACCAGTTCACTGAGTTCCAGATCCAACCTCCGTTCAGATTACATCAAATAAACCTGTTGAACTTTTCTCTGTGTTCTCTGAGTGGTTTCTCTGCATGTGGGTCAGATTCCTTAAACCGATCATGACATATAATGGAGAGCGTCTGCCATCCTTTGTAGCTCTTTCCCCGAGGGCTGTAATCCCAATTTAACCAGCACCATACAAGCAGCCAGTAGCCCCTTTCCTAGCCTGGATAGCAGTACAATTTGAGATATTCTGATCAAGCCTTAGTTCATCTTCTCCTTTTAGTTAGTCATTCTCCATCCGCTTTGTTACTTTCATTCTGCAACAACTGTGCCATTTCATAGATTACTATTCATTTAGCATTGTCTTGATTTTTGCTGTATGTTGCTGGAGTCTTGCCTTTACCCTACTGCTTTCTCTTACCATTTTCTGTCTTGGCTCCATGTCATGCTCAAGACTTGTTGGTTGGCTTACCGTTTTATTAGTAATAAATCCCTAACCAAGCCAATCCAATCCAAGTTCCTTTGTTCACTTTGTCTAACATTTCAACATAACAGAAACTTTGGGAGAATTAGGGCAAAGAATGTGTCAAATAGCAGAAATCATGAAAATGTGGCCTGGACATCAATTTTTCCGATGTTTAATTCTTTTTTTTTTTATCTCTGATGTTGGGTGCTGTGCAGCTGAAATTCATTTTTGACAATATCTTTTCAGGTTTTTCTTTGGACAGCAATCATGGACCCTAGCAAGGGCAAGTGCCTTTCAAAATCCACTCTAGATCTAGTGCAAGATAGGAGCAAAGCCAACAGAGAGAGGGAGATAAATCCAAAGTGTATTTCAAAACACTCTAGATTTGGTGCAAGACAGACAACTGCAGGAGATCCTTCCTGCCTACAGCTATCAACATCTCTAACATATTGCTAAAAAATCCCCACGAGTTACTACATTTAATTTATTTTTGCCATCAATGAAATATTTTTATTATTTCTTTTTTTAATCAATCCATCAGTCCATGGCTGATTAGTTTCTACCGACTGTATTATAAGCAACATCATATCTTTCCTGAAAAAAAGGTATTTTTTTAGATGCCAACAAAACCTCCCTGAAACAACACCTGCCTTGTATTCCACTGTTTGGACACTTTATAATCCAGAGATGCTCTCTCTCCATGTCTTAAACAAAAACAGTTAAGCCTATTCTTCATGGAGAAAGCACTGAATCCCAGAGGACATTGTTAAAGCTTTTTAGAGCTTCACATCCCCCTGGACACAGCAGGTACCACTGGGAATTTCCAATATAAAGATTCCATCTGGCAGATTTTCCTTCCCTCGACACATTTATTCAAATCAAAACCAGCAATGCTTAACAGACAGAAGTTAGTCTATGTGTGTGCACACACCATGATTTAAATACTGTAGCTTACAAAAATGCTGGAAAACTTCTTACCTCCATAAAACTGAGCTCTGGGTCCATCATTTGTCTGATTTAGTGGCCGGAAATGCAGCCAGATTGAGTCCCGCAGGCTAAATTCAGGTTATTTTCTCCAAAATCTACATATAAGTGTTTGCTGTTCTGGTTGCTTGGGTCAAACAGTGGAGTTTTGCAGCTCTCTTGCCAAGAGGATGTCTGTCTTTTTGTCTTCAGAGTAAACAGAAGCTTGGCACATGTGTGCACAACAAAAAAATGGTGACATTTACACATAAAATCACTCAACCCAGTTTCTCTTGACATCATCCATCTAATAGTCTTATCTGTGCCAAGGGAATTTTGGTCGGCACTATTGCAAATTAACTAGATTATCTGTGTTAAAAGGCTTAAAGGAGCTGTAGAGGTTTGGCACTTCTGGTTATTGCTCTTACTTTTTCATGTATTTATGGAGTGAATTATAGTTTATTATTGTTGCATGCAAACAATAATACATTTTGTAAGTGGAAAAAGAAAGCAATCCATTGAATGGATTTTAGTGAATGGAATTGAAAAGTGTCAAATATTACAAATGCATTTTATCTTCAGTACTGTATATACATTTTACAGATTTTTATATATCATTTTTTTTTTTTTATTATTCATTTCAAATTTCTGTTTCTTTAAATTGAGTTTTACTAATTGCATTCCTTTCAGACTGCTTCTTCCAGATTACATTCTCTGCACTTCTGATTGTGTGCTTTCATCTGGGGGGTGGAGAAAAGACAAGTTTCTGTTGGTCTGTATGGATGTTAGCTTTCACGATTCAGAACAGAAGGACCCGGTGTTTAGGCTAGACAGGCAACAACTAAAAAAGTGTTTATCCGCGATAGAAATCAGTGGATAGAGCATCTATGACTGGAAACAGTTGGAGAAAAATACAGATTAGTGACCATCATAATCTGAAGGAGGATCATTATGCATGTGACTCATTAACCTGGTTTAACAGTTCAGTCCATAGCCAGAGAACGAGGTAGGATCCAGCCGCTGGACTGACAAGGAGATGTGGCGGGTGCCGCCTAGACCAGTGTTGGGAAAGTTCTCTTTCTACGTGAACTAGTTCAAAGTTCAGTTCACACATTTTAAAATGAACTAGTTCATTTCATAGTTCAAAATTTTGAACTAAGTTCACAGTTCCAAAAAATGAACTAGTTTATAGTTCTTTTTTTCATATATTGCTCAATTACACCATAGCCTACTGTAGAACCACAGACAGCAATTATTTTATCAGTTGTAACACTGAAACTGTGCGTCAGATTTCATCTTCATATCCAGTTTTGAATCCTTATCCAACCAGGGTTTACATTAGCATTGAGGGGACAGCATTTCCCCATTGTTGCTTTAATGCTTTGTTGCTGTCCATTCACTTCACACTAGTAGCAGCTGCAGCTTTCACCCCTACAGTATATTCTCAAAAACATCAGGAAAAATGTGCTGCTGGAATGGTCTTTTTTATGAGGAATTATTAAAAGAAAAACAGGAAAGTAGTCTTTAGGGTGCAAATGTTTTTTTAATTTTAATATTTTTTTCCATTTGAAATCCCATTTCAGTACATACTAAAAAGGAATCCTGGAAAATTATACCAGGCAGGTTTAAGTGCAGATTTTTTTACTGAAAGCCGGCGGGCAAAGTTTGCAGAGAAATGTAAGATTGTTATCATCCTCACCGACCACCTGGTCATAAAACTGTTTTAAGTGATCATGCTGCTGCTTTGTCGCCTCCACAGTCGCCTCCATGCTGCTGTGGCTTCCATGCTGCATTTTGTTTTGATGACGCACGCGGCTGTAGGCTACGACACTGGTAGCTGGTGTTGCCAGATTGGGTTTTTTTCCCGCTACATATTAAGGCCTGTTTACGGTGTGATTTAGCCAGGGTTTCGCCTGGAGGGCTCTATAGAAATCTGGCAACCTATTGAACGGAGTTGAACAGAGAGAGCGCGCCGTTCACAGACACCAGAATGAACGAGTTCACAATAACGTTCATCAGGCAGTAATGCAGTACGTTCAGTTCACGTTCGCCCAAAGTATGAACGAGTTCATGAATTTCGTTCAATGAACACGTTCAGGCACAACACTGGCCCAGACTGTCCCAGATGCTGGAGCCCCAGAGAAAATGCAGGGGTCGGAAGCCCGGTCAGAGATACCAATCAGAGCAGAAACAGGCTGATTCAGGGTTCCAGGAGTTCTCAGACAGTTCAGGCAGACCGTTTGGATGGAAACAGGCAGGCCCAGTGGTTGAGAGGCAGAACAGGTCAGGATCAGGAAATCAGAAACACTATGGTGCTCTAAAAACCCCTCTCCCCACTGGCCCGCGAGAACGAGAACAAGATAATCTCGCCATGATAGAGGCAGGAGCAGGTGGATCAGATGAACGGTACTGAGCAACCAGGCAGAGTTAGACAGGTGAATGGAACGAGTATTTAAACCAGCCATTAGAGCCAAAATCATGACATTTAGCAACCAGTTTCTTTTCTTAAAGTGTTTGTATTGGGCTTGAATAAAAAAAAAAAAAATCAAATTGGGTGAAAATAAATCTTTAAAAAAATGTGAATAACAATTATGTAAAAGAAATGTGAAGAGAAAAAAAATTACTTAACAAATTTGAAAAAACATAAAACTTACTTTCTAAAACCTTTTTTGTTAACTTTCCTTTCTGGGTTTAACTTTATATAAAAATGTTTTACTTTTGATTTACAAATCATACTCTTTCTTTACTATTTCTACAGTGCTTGACAGTATTCGGGTACTTAATGGTATTTGGGTAATAAACTGATAGTCAAAAAACTACATTTTTTAAATATTAAGAATATAAAACACATACGATACATTAGCTATTATATTATCATTTGATAACAGGTGGGTGTTTAAAACATTCTCTGTGTTATAATTAATATTTGTTGTATTGGTTTGGTGTCGGGTGCTGTAAAAAGCACCTTTCTTTTCAGATCTTTGTGTTTGTATTTTACTAAAATGAAAAACTAACATATATTATTGTAGAATACCATAGTACAGTAATACGTTGTAGTAACTTTGGATTTGAACTTTTTCCTCAAGAACTACACACTTTAAGTCTTCCTTATAGGAAAATTGATCTTCTTGAAATAATCTATGGTTGAATTATAGAAACAGACTGTAGAGTTTATAAAACATTTTAATCTTTTGGACATTTAAACCATGTTTTGTGAGAATTACTCTAAGTCCACATTGCATTGGTCGACCAATCCCTTGTGATGACTTCTTCCAAGGAAGTAAATACTGCCAATGAGCTTTAGGTGAGTAACAGATTTTATGGAAAGGATCATAGAATCCACCGTAGAAGTTCTGGAACATCTGCATATCTACACAGATCCAGATGTTTTATGTACAGCATCATTTCTGACCAAGTAAGGTACTTTTTACTTAATATATTCTAATGGTTCAGCTGCAGAAAGCTGATAAAGACTTAAGAATTATTGGGATCCATCTTTGTTGGTTAGTTTCTGCTATTAGAGAGGGGATGACTGTTAGTGCTTTTGCAAATAATTACCAATTAAAATATGTTTAGCTGTATTAGGAAATAAAAACATCTAATTAAAGACAGAACCTGTGTTCAGATATGATATTTAAGAGTGTAAAATACTTAGAGCCCAATATAAGCAACATTAAAAAAGAGCACTAGTCAATTTCGGAGTGTTTTAGATTAAACTAAACACCCTGGAGAGCATCTTCTTGGATTATGTTTTCCAAAACAGACTGGTTTAAAATATTTCATTAATAATTAGATAATTATCCCTTTAGGCATGTCTGGGATGTAATTAAATCTTATAAGTGGTTAGTCTTAATGTAGAAAAAAAAAAGATCTGGTACTAAGTTTGCTTGTTAGACTTTTAATAAAAAGTTTACCTCCTTTCCATAACAGTGGATAACTTCACTGGTTTTTAGAGCCAATCAAAGGCTGGCACGACATCCCAACTTTCTAAGAGATTATTTTCTAACCAAGGCAGGGGTCTCCATAGGTTTCTGTCTACAACGATGGAAGGTTTGTGTGTTTGTTTATTTGGAGTGTGTAATAGCGGATGGATTTATAAGCTGTTTGTCTTTGGGAGGATGTCCAACTAGGAGCAGATCCAAGAAGTAAACCCAGGGCGACATTGAGAGATTATAGCTCACATCTGACTGGGGAATGGCTGCAAGTTCCCTCACAGAAACAAGATAAGGTAGCTGTGGATAAGGAAATAATCTAGTGCAAGAACACGAAAACCTCTTTGCTGGTATTTAGAGCTTTTAGTGATTTTGAATGGTGAGGTTTTTTTTTACTTAAGACAACTAAATTTGATTCTTTTATATGTACATCATATTTCTAGTAGAATTACGAAGATATTAACTCTACCACCAAAAGACAACTGTAAAATACTCATTTTGAGCGTTCTATGCATGGAGATTCAGCACTATGATCCCCCCCAATGTATCACCAGCATGAGTCACCTTTATCTGTAATATCTAAACATCATGAAGTATTAACTCCAGATATAACTGTATTGTTTAAAATATGCATTTTCTTTCTCAGTGGTTATTTCCATTGCCCTTATGACACTGCAATGTACTTCTCTTTTTCTTTTTCTCATTAAATTTTAAATGCCAATGAATATGCCTCGCCCTAAATCAGAGGTCACGGATTAGCGGACCGGGATCTGGATCCAGACCCACCTGCTAGTTAATCCGGACTCAACCTAATTTAAAACTTTTGTAAATTACCGCATGGTGTCAGATGACAGTGTAAAACTTCACTTGCGCAGCTTCTCCTGTTAATATTGTAAAAACCTTCCAGAGCGCAGGACCAGTCTACACTTGATGCAAATTAGCCAATGAGCTGAGTCACTCTGGGTTGCTGCTGCAAGCTACTTTTAGACACAGCAGGTAAACCTGTGGCAAGCTGGGTGATGGGAAAGAAGGAGAAGACGATTAGAAAAAGAAAGCAGAGAAAGTGTGGACTGCTAAAAAAAACTGTGGTGAACCGGTGAAAGAGAAGTTAAATGGTGCTCAAAGATGACCCTGCATATTTGAGTATGTTTTGCTCCACCTACTGCTGTGAAGTAGGATTCTCCACCATGAACAGAATCAAAAATTGATTATTGAATATTGATCTAGGCTGAAATTGAGCACCTTGATATGTGCTTTATAATGGCTTTTTCTCCATTTGGTCAGCCCAAAGCCCACTGCTCTGTTTAAGTCATAAAAATAAAAATGTCATTCATTGTTCAGGTCTATAGACCAAACTGAATGATTGCTGTTCTCTACTTAAAAAAAACACTTTAGATTTTAAAATAGAAAAAATGTGGGTTTTTTTTTGCTTTATTTAAAAATTCAATGTATAAAAAGATGCATAAAAAAATTTTATTTCAGTGTTAAACTCTTTTTAAAGCTACAGTGTGTAATTTTCAGCGACATCTAACATCCAGACAACAACATGAACGCAGCAACATGAACATCTCCCCCCCACCGCTTCTCCCCCCCAACAGTACGGCGAGCGTTACGGGACAAATGTCTTCCACGACGTCCGCATCACCTACCTTCTCAAGTGATGAGGTTTGTTTACATAGATAATTTTACAGATAGTATTTCACTAGTCTGTGTAGGGTATAGATTTCAGTACCGTCTCAGTTCATCTCTCTCAACTTGCCGTAGTTACTTTCGAGAGTAATGGGCGATCTCGCAACCGCTAGTTTGTTGGCTCTGCGCTGCCGTAGCGCAAAGATGTCTGCCTCCATGGCTGCGAGACCCGCTCCTATGTAATTATAAATAACGAATTCTAAGGCAACGCAAATATTAAGGTTAAGAGGCTGAGCTCGTAGATGATGATAAATAACATAGTTATGTATAATATATTAGATTTCTGACTGTATATCCCTGTAATTATTACACACTATAGCTTTAAAGTAACAATATTTAACAATATATAACAAATTAATAAAAATGTCTCCGGACCTTTACTGGTTGATGATTTTCTTAATTTTGACCGCGCTCTAGATCCTGACTTTCAAGCAAAACAGCAATCTTGGGATAAAAAATGAGTGTTGCCATCATGTCCAGCGTCAGTGTCTGACCTCATAATCTCAGGATCTTGGCCCTGATGACTGGATTATTAGTTAATTTCCTCTACTTGCTTAGCTTACCCATTTTTTATTTGCTCTCATCTGATCCACCTGTTCCAGCTCCTATTTAAGCTGCCTGTTTCCAGCCATCAGTGTAAGATTATTTGAGCTTCTCTAGCTTACCCTATTGTGTTTTGATTACCTTATCGTAACCTGTTTCTGCCACTGGACTCCTGACTCCTGGTCTGTTTCTACCTGTTCCTGTTTTTGGAGTGCTGCTTGGATTCTGCCTGTTAACGACCTTGGATCTGTCACCTGACCCTGTCTTGGATTCCCCTTCGGTACCTCTTCACCTCTGATCTACCGGTCTGGACATCTGCTTTGTCATTTCTCTGGATTCTGCCTCTGGACTCTTCTGCTCTTCTGCGTCTGCTGGCTTCAACTCATCAGTCTGCTCTGCCTCATTCCTGGAACTATCTGGTTGTGGAGAAGTCATCCAACTTGTTTCCAATCCTTCCTTTGGGCACGGACAGGACTAAGAACCACAGATTCAAGCAAGCCGGTTTCAGCTGACGAGCTGAGCAGTCAATAAAAATGTTTCATTTTGAAAGACATCTTGTCTGTCTGAATCATAGGTCCTACTTTCTGAGCCATTACACATAAATAGGCTTCTGGAAGAAAAAATGTCTGTTTCAAAATGTCTATTTATACACCATTAAACGTTAGGAAAATGTGGCTGAAAATTATATTAATATCAAAATTCTTCATATTTCAGTAGTGGCCATTCAAAATGTCCCCACTTTCCTTGATGGGCACTTGGCAGGTCCTTGGCTGGTCCTTTTTATTACATCAATCTTTGTACTAAAATATTCTTTCTGTCATGATTTGTGGACATTAAGATCTAAATAGAAGTGATTCAGTGTAATTCAATTAAAGGGTGGAAGCAGAGTAAAAAAATATGCAAGATGGGGTCACAACAGTGGCTGGAAGTTGGCTCGGATTCGGCTGGTGTTTGCCTGGGAAGGGCCTTTTTGAATGGCAGCTACTGTAGGAATTCAAAGTCACAGAACTGATATGATTTTGAAAGCAGGAGAGTAAATACTGTTGATAACATACTGTAGTATATTTATCATATTTTAGGACGAGTATGCAAACAAAAAAGGGTCTCTCCTTGAATTTTCCATGTGTGATGTTTAGTCAAGGGGTCTCCTATCCCCATGCTGGCATATAAAGGCACAGATCAGCCTCCGGCCTGTAGCCTTCGCAGCAATGACCTTCATGTGGGCAATTATGTTTGGGAGCTGCCTCCAACCTGAGCTGATTCCTGAGGTGGTACTTGGCGCCGAGTAGGCCACGCTGTGACTCACTGAACCGAAAATAAAACGCATCTTAGTAAACAAGCAGTTTGAGCGATGAGGACAAACCCAATGTGGATCAGAGAACTCTGGAGTGAATGGCATGATGCTGGAGGTTCAAAGGATCCAGTTTTTAAAAATCAAATCCTAAAAAGAAAAGAAAAAAAACGATGTTTCTGATTTTTTTGCTGTTGTTGCTTGCATCTTTTGATTTTAGTTTTTATTTCATCTATTTCACATCTACATTGTTGATAGGACTGCAAAAAAATACTTATGTAATACCGCCCTCTGCTGGCAAAACACAAACAAATACACAATTTTATATTAATGCATCTTTAAATATTTCATTATTCAATTAAGTTAAATAATTAAAAACATATAGCTCGCACTAATATATGTGCATTATTTTTGTTACTGTGAATGTGTCATACTGTTTTTTTCTATCTTTTATTTTCTTCTCTCTGGAAAACGTTTCTATCCATTGCTCTCCTTTTCCAAACTATGAGGGAACCTTGAAGTGGGCCTTGTACCATTTTGCTATCCTTCCCTCGACCTCCTCAGATGAAAAGACTCAACCTTCTGGGCGCTTAAGTGATTTTTTAAGAGTTTCCAAAGAGCTCAGAGAAACCCAGAATGCATGAGTCTTTTCTTTCTGTATTTTCAGTTTTACATCTTTTCCATTTACGTCTTTTCTCTCTCAGTTTTTTTTTTAATCTTATCTTTCTATTTGATCTTCCTCTTCATTGGGTCTCTTTCTTCCATGTTTCACCACATTTATTCACTTTTGTGTTCTTGTCTCCTTCTGTCCTTCCACCGTTTCCTTCACTTCATCCTTCCTTTTATCCTTTTTATTAGTCTTTTGTTCATTCTCTTTACAGAGCTTTTTTTTTTGGTTTCCTTTTCTTGTTGCATCTGTGAATGTAATTTTAAATCCTAAGTATTTGCATTTGCTCAAATACTTTCCTTAATTGCTACCTTTCTATTGCAGCTAATTTCTTTTATATATTTAAAAGTACAAATATCTGCCAAACCCAAAGTAACTTTATGTATTATTTCCAAATAAAATGTAAAAATTTAGTTTTTTCTTTTAAATTGTTAACCTTTTATTTAGAGGATTCAATTTTGTATAAAACAATGGTAGCTCAATAATACTAAACATGCATGCTTTAGGATCCAGAATTGTTACTAATCTTTCTTTTATACAAATATATATTTTGAAATAAGTATCTAGTAAGTGTAAAACTTGTTGGTTTAAAACTAAAGCCTTCGGCTTTCAAAGCAGCACAAGTGTTGCAGGCAGCAGTGAGCTGTTCACATATTTTCCCTTTTTCTCACTTTCCTTTGGTTCTGGTGTTAAAACCACACAGTTCATCACATTGTCAGGAACTTAGTTGGGAACTCGGCGTGACTGGTCCTCTCACACCAAGCGTGGGTAAAAATGTGCAAAACGTTCATGTACTTTTTAAGATACCACAGTAACAACCCTGCAGGCTGTAACAGGCGTTAAATGAGCAGACCTCCATGTTGCTGAGGGTCTAAATGAAATATTAGTTGAGTGAGATAAAGATAATGAAGATGGGAAAGACTGCATTACTCATTTTCCTTCACCTCTCTGATGCTAATGACTTTTTTTTTTTAACGGCATGTCCGTCTCCACGGTAACAGATGGCGTTATCAACGTGGGGTTAGTGTTAATATTCAGTGACTGTGACGGTTGTTGGGGTGGCTGAACCCTGGTTGGAAGGCAATCTGCTCTTTTTCACAGGTCCTCAGGTTGGAAGGCAGGCGGATGGGTTGATATAGCAGAAAAATAGGAAGAGGACGGTTTCCCTGATCTTATATATGACCTGTCTGAGCCTGTTTCCTAAAGTTACATTTGAAAAATCAGCAGATTTAAACAGAGGTCCGATTCTGATCGATGGGGGAAACTGTCATAAAGCAGGATAGAAGGATAATCAGATATTTTCACAGACTCTCCAGACTAATAGACAAACAACCTCTGGTCTTAGTAGGTGTTAGGTTTCTGTTTCTGTTATGTTTTTCTTTTGAGTATTCTGTCTTTCCTTATTCCTTGATTTCTAGTGTTTAGTTTTCTTTTCACCATGTTTCATTATCCTAGTTATTTGATTATTCTTTTGTTGTTTTCTTGTTAGTTCCTGTCTTCCAGGTTTTCCATTTGTTGTCCTCTGCTGCCATCTTGTGTCCTCTTTCCCTAGCCCTGTTTTCTGTTCTGCCCTCACCTGTTTTCAATGCCCTCGTTAGCCCTCTCTTTGTCTCTGTCCCCTTTAAAAGCCTTCCTCTTCAGTTCCTGTTTGCTGGATCCTCGTCTAACGTCTGTCTGCCTACCTCGTCTCTCCCTGGCTCCTAGAGTTTGGTTTTCCCCTGATGTCTCCTTGGTTCTGGTTTGCTTGTTATTTTTGTTGGATTTTTTGATTCCTGTCTCAGTTCCTGTAAACCTCATTAAACCCACCTAAATTCACCTCTGCCTACTTGCCTCTGCATTTGGGTCCTCAATCCCACACCAAATCTTGACAGTAGGGACTTGGTGGATAATTGTATGCTTTTTACACCTTTTTCATAATAAGTAATAACTAATTTCTCCTGCTACAAGGAAGGAAAGACGTAAATGTAATTATCTATAAAGTAATTTTTCTGAGCTCCAGATCTTATGCAGGGAATGTTAGACATCACCATAGATAGACAGTAAATGCTACCTCAGTCTTACCAAATATTTGTTTGTAAAATTTTGAGCTTAGTACTGATAGAAAAAAAAAACGATGGTCGTATTTTTGCTTGGGAATCCTAGAAAAAGACTATGGAGGTGGTTTCATTCAGAATATTCAAAGAATGAATGTTATTAATACATTATTAGGGATTTTTCAATCAAACTAATAGATGTACCCATGAAAAATGGTAAAATAATTTGTAGCGTATTTTGTCATTTGTTTATGTAGTTAAAGATTTACTTAATTTTTTTAAATATATTTCAAGATTTATGTTTTGGTTTTATGATATATTTATTTTATCTAAAACATATTCTTTCATTTTAAGATTTATTTGTATATTTATACAGAGAGCAAACTCTATGGTCAGTTGTTTAATTTTAAATTAAATAACTAGACAAGGCTGTTGATAGATATTGCATGAAATAAATACATATCAACATTCATATTATCTTATTCTTATGCATTTTTTGCTAACGTCCACATTTTGTGACCATTTTTTGTATAATGTTTTTGCTACTGTAAACACCAGAATTTCCCATTTGTGTGAAAATAAAGGGATTTTCTATTCTATTCTATTCTATTCTATAAACAAGAAATATTTTCTAAATTAAATTCTTAGCCTTTTTGTCATTTAATCACATGAAGAATTATTCATTTATTTACCAAACCTTTATTTCAAAATAAATTTTTCTATTTAAAAATTGATCAATTTACTGTATATATATTTTAGATAACTTTATTTATTCAATTAATATTTTTCTTCATTTATGTATTTATTTCATGCTATATTTACTAAAAGTATGGTGGAGCATGTTCTTTTTGTGGGTGGATCATTAAAATAAGTGGTCCTTCTAATTGTCAATCATTCTGGGGATATGTTCCCAATTTCCACTTACCGGTGGTGAGTCTGACATGGTGGAAAAATTGCAAATCTTTTGGAAACTAAGCTTGTTTGAGGGATGCAAACATCACCTTTTAAACAGAGTGTGAACAAGGAGAAATGGGCTCATGCAGGCTCTTGCACACGTTCAATAGATGTTCCATCTTGCGAGCAGATACAGGGTTGTGCTTCAGTTTATTTTACTAAAACAAGAATAGAAATGAACTGTCAGAACATCTGTCAGCGTAACCCAGAGCAGTAATCTACTAGTTGACCAGCAGTGTTAGCAGTAGCTGCATAGAAGTAACACACGTTTATTAAAACAAATAAAGGATGCATTTTCAAATATTCTCTTAAAATCAAGTACTGAAAGAAAAAGAGAAAACAAACCTTTTTTTATGTAATATAACCTAGCAGAGTGGGGCTATAACTGTATTAGCTTTGAAGAATTACCAGGTTTCCGTCAAACATTTAAATTTAGCACAGCTATTTTCACACTTTTAAAGAAATACCTTAGTTCAAATAGTTTTTTTATGTATGATAACATAAATTAGAGCAGTTTGTGAAATGGTATGCAGAATATTAGCAATTGCATCAGCAATTTTGCATAATACATGCTAAATTTTTTGTATTTTTTCAGTCATATAGTTCAAAGGTTTACCCATTTAAATCCAACATTGGTTTTAGTTGATAATTAGAATAACATTGAAAAACTGATTTATTTTTTAAATCAATTAAAAGAATGAAATCAATTGTATGAAAAGTTTCTGATTCCTGGAATGCATCATTGAAGGATATAAATGTATCTGAGTTTATAGAATAATTTCTGGCTTTTGCTTTATGCATTGAATCTCTAATAAATAGAATCCACGTTTCAAAGACATTCATATTTTTATGCAGCTGCAGCTCAACCCAGCAAAAAGCAAAAAGTACACTGTAATGGAAAACAGATTTTCATCTTAAATAAAAAAGTAGGAGTAAGAGAGTTGAAAGCAGTATATAAATTATAAATTATTTATAATTATTTATTTTAATCTTTATATTTTCATCAACTTGTTTCAGTTAAATTCTGTATATTCTGCTACTTGTTTCTCTTGCATGTTTCAAGTCTTAAACAAGCTGGAGGATATAAAAACAAATCTCTGAGGTTGTCAGCATCAAGCCCTCCAAATGAAAGAGATCTTCTTCTTATTCTTAACCCCTAGAACCCTAAGGACCCACTGGTGGGTCCAGCTGCTACGTGACCTCGTAATTTTAACAAACCCCCAGTATTGATGTAAAAAACACATTTGGCACAGTTTGGTGACATTTTTGGATGTGCCAAAATGGCTCCTCCGCCTAAGAAATTTCTCACTAATACCATTCTAAAATAAATATGATTCATCTGATTGAGTCTAAATTTAGTATATTTTTACACAACATTTAGATTTAAAAGTCTGTACTACTTTTTGTGCTATAAATAATATTTTGGTAGTGTTTTGCAATGTTTATTTCAAAGAAAATTTTGGCGAGGTTCAAAAAATGCAAAATATTTTGTATTTTGTCCCTAATATTTCAGGCAGGGTCAAAGCTACAATGGTGCTGAGACCAGAAAACCATTCTATGACATCTTACCTTTACAGAGGTACCAAAGGTTTCTTCTTAAATCTAATAGCTGTGAGGCTATAAGTGATTTACTTTTGTGTGTTTTTGTCAGGCAGAAATTTATTTATACCCCTGAGGGTGTAAGAGGTTAAGGGATTTGTGTTTTTCCGACAACTCACTCTCTGCAGACTTCATTGAAAAAGCCCTCCCACTCCCTTGACCCTGAGCAAACGGGATTTAACCAACATATATATGATAAAAATGTCCTAGAATAACAAGTTACTTAGCAACAGCCAACATGGTCATAGCAGCAACTGAGCATGAGGAAGCAGGCGAGGAGAGATCATTTGGAGTAAGATTCTGTGTTTCACTATGCATTCAAACAAATGCATAATAATAGACATTCAAATAGACTAGAATCGAAAGATTGGTCTCAATAGAAATAAAATTTAATCTTACATTTTGATTAGTTATGCATATTTAAGGTCTTTTGAAGCCATTGAATGTGATTTTATTTAAAAATATAAAGTAAATGTAAGTATATTCAACCTTTTATTCATCTTAAAAGTCTGATATAATACAGATAAACATGTTGGGCTATATTCTTTAAAAAAAAGCTAATTTTTATCTAGATATACTTCGCAACTTATGTTCAGAAAACATTATTAATGTTAATATGAATGTCAATATGAAATTGTAGGTCTGTGTAAAAATATTCATGCATTTATCAATATCATATAGTGGTTAAAAGAAATTTGCAAATGTGAGGCTGAGTCCAAAGTTTCATTTTGCTGCATTTTTCTTCTTCTTACCTAAGTTCAAAGCATATTTACTGGTAGATGCTTTGTAGAGTTTAGGTTGAAAACATTTAGAAATCGCATTTTTTAGAGAAAAGAAGTGACAAAAATAGTCCCAAATATTCTTAGAATCTCTAGAAATCTTGATGGCTTTCCTTATGTCCTCTTTAAGATGTATTTCTCTACAGTAGTTGTTAGCTAAACTTTATAGATCACATGTAAATGCATATGTTATTTCAAAACAAATCTATGTTTTTTAAAATAGTCGCATTTTCACTAACCTCGAACACAAAAAAAAAAATAAAGTCAGATCTAGAGATGCAGATTCAATATGTAACAGTCCTCATTATTAAAGAAATTTCAAGATATCTGTAAAAATGGGACCCTGATTTCTAGGGGGAAATGTATTCAGTCTGTTTCTGTATTAAACTGAATACATTTAAAGCTTTCTTGAACAGCAGAAAAGTCTAAATGAGTGTAATCTAAACTTACACTTATTCGAACCCTTAAACTTACATATTGGTTTTTCATCGGAACTTGTTCTGTTTAGGACTTCCTTTTCTGAACTTATAGAACCCTGAAGTTGCCTTTATGGATATACCTCTGTACATTTGCACACATCGTACATAATAAGGGAGATGTTTATAACAAGTTCTTAAAAAATCAACAGTGACGATAACATTAAAGCCAACAGAGCTCTATTATCAGAAAACTATCAAACTATCATTGAAAAAATGTGGATCGTTGCGTCCCTAGTCAGATCACACACTCATGCCTGAGGAGGTACGTGAGAGTGGCATACTTTTAAGTACCAAATGTTATCAGCTCCCTTTTTGCAGAGTGTACAGCTCTATACTGCTTCCCCCCTTGAAGTAGACCAAAATGGTTTCCAACATCATCAAAGCCTCTTTGTTTCATCCAATACTGACAGTAATTTTCCTAACATAAATATATAACATAATTTGTCAGGGTGGATGCGTCACGCATCCCTCCACCAAACCTTAGCTTCTACACAATGCAGTATGGTAACAACCTTTCCCCAAGCGACAGCCAGACAGAGACATGCCAGACATAGAGGCAGAATCGGTCGCTCCAAGAAACGCATCTTCAACTACTCTATTGTTCGGCAGCAGCTTGTTTTAAACCATACACTTTGCACCTGTCGCTGAAAGGCTTAAATGGAAGCCATGCCAGGTTATGAAGCTCTCTATGCTCTTTGTTTGAAGTAAGCTGTACACCAGAAGAACTTTCAAGGTCTGTAGCTATTACCTCAGAAAGAAAAGGCCTCTACCCTAGCATCTAGTCAGTCCACTTTGACCAGCGGGCGATTTTCAAAAAAATAAATACATTATTTTTATAACTGCGCATATTTTGGCTCCCTGGAGTTTCTATAGCTGCAGCGTTACGCTCAGGTTGCAGTTTGGAAAAGCCACAGCATCACATCAAACAACAAACAGCTGCAGATGAGTGAGAAGTTTGTAATCAAAAAAGGAATAAAATTGTCTGTTGTTTGGCACTGAAGGGCTTTAAGTTCTCTGGTGTAGTGCAGGTGGGGATGTTTTTTATGTTTTTAAACCCAGCGATAACTCCGACTGCTTTGATTAAGTGTTTTATGGAGCCTAGCCGGAAATTCAACTGAAGAAACTCGTTGATTTCCTCCATCCTTTCCTACATCCACCTGCGACACGGCCAATCAGCTTTGAACCAAACATCCACGAAAGCCAATCGGCATCCAAAGTTCATCTTAAAAGGCCTCTGATCCACTCTTGGGCAGGCGGCGGATGCGCAGTGACTTCATTCAGATGACACCGTTTCAACCCACCTACAGCCCCACCTCCACCATCGTAGCTAAAGCTTCATCAGAGTGTCATTCCTCCCGGACTCTTACTGTGTTCCCTGTCTCATCTTAAACGGTCCGGCAGAAGACCGCCATGTTGAGCCTGGTGCTGCCAGAGGTTTTTCTCTCCACTGTCACTCCATGCTTGCTCATCATGGACAGGTTCTCTCAACCTGTGTTATTCAACTGGACTTCAATCTTCCAGGTCCCTGAGTGAAGCTCTAGTATCAGCTCACGCAGTCCACTGGATCTCCCCATAAAGCTCAGCATACTGTCTCACTAACCAGCAGTCTACAGACTGACCAACTTCATCTATCTCCACTCCACCACCAGTTTCAGGCCTGGGGGGGAAACAGCCCTGTTCTTTGCTCCTGTCTATCAACATTAAGTGCTATGTTTCCTGCCGAGGTCTGAGCGCTAAAGACTAAGTAATTGTATCAATAAATTTCTCCTAATTGTCTTTTCTCTTCATGTGGGTTTTTCTGATTGAATTGGCGCTTATCAGAACGCATTACTACCCAAACACAAGTTTGAATAGCGCCTTGTAAACATTAGCAACATGCAAGGCAAGTTTATTTAGATGCAGTTGTATTAGAAGAAATGGTGTTGTGCATTGAAATCCGTATTTTAAAATGGTCAGAAGCGTGGTACTGATGTCCCCCCCGCATAGCCAAAGAAATGGTGCCCCGTTTGTTATGGCTTTCCTTAATAATTAGGAGGGGGGAAATAATCAGAAAAAATCATAAATTGAAGTAAAAATGAAGAAACCTGAGATTGCATTTAGTTACTACTCAACTTCTACTGAGCTAAAATGGCTCCACCCTTGTGGAATGTAATAGAGTGACCCACTCTAGGGAGTAGGGTTTGAGTGTGAAAGAGTGCCCATTCTCTCACAAACACTAGTAAAAGACGGCTGCATACCTAAGGTAATCGCAGTTAAATGATTTGCAGTGTTTAGGGAGAACACTGGGCTATATTGTTGCCATAGTCTCAATATTTAAAATTAGTATAAACAGAACAAATTGTGCACAGTTTAAGCTGCAATGCTCAACTCATACCAAACAGTTTTGCTTCTTATCTGGGGCAATCCATTGAAACTGAGCCACTGCTTTACGGTTACTTAAACAGCTTCTGTATAATAAAGACAGAAAAGTCAGTTCATTCTACAGCATGTAAGACTAGAGGACATTAAGTGAAACCCGCTCTGGATCTGTGGAAATACTCAGTAAAGAAACATGTTTTTTGGGAGGCTGTATATTTCCCCTCCCTTATCGAGGGTCCCTTCTGTCAGATTACCGTTGTCAAGGATTACACTTTGCCTTGCTGTCAGTCCTCCACTTCTTAGGGCTCTGCTAACACTCGAGAACCACTTTGCTTAAAGTGCAAGCAATGATAAAGCACTTTAATCTCACAGAGTTTGCTGTCAATGTGTCTCTGCCCAACATCAACACAAGGTCATATTTTATTGTTGAAAAGACAGGTTGAATAACATTTGGTTGCCAAAATGTGTTTTTGAAGATACATTTCACACCGGCGTACGCGTAAAACTGTTTCTCCTCAACAGTTCAACGCTTTAAAGCAGCTCTTTTGCAAAGCTCTCATTTCCATAACACCACCGCTTTGAATAATTTGGCATTCACTGTTTTTTAAATCTATGCAGTAAAAAGAGCTGAGTATTATAAAACTGAATGTTTGGAAGGTTTCCTGTTGCATTATGGTGAGTTTGACATAAAAACAAAATAAAAAAAAAAAATCTAAGATTTGAATGAATGGGAACATGTAAAATTACAACATAAAACAACCCTTTGCTGCTTTTCACCATAAGATCTGTCACTATGTGGTCAAACGAAATAATATCTTACCTTTAATTGTACAATTTCATGTTTACAGAATATCCTTTACGCTGGATAAAACTTCTAATAGGATGTCAGGTGTACCCCGTTTTCAATAAGCTTTAAATTTCTAAAAGGGTTGTATTTTACAAGGTTCACCTATGAGACATTAATGCATGCAGATTTTTGTTTTTTCTTAATTTATCAGTAATTACAACAAACTTGCAACATAATAAAATATCTAACATTTTTTTGATTGAGGTGAAAGCTTTGAAGTGTGTCACATTTATGCATTAATCCAGTTTTTTACTAAGATAGAAACTTAAGATGGACGTGTAATTCCTCTCGGCCAGTGTGGTGCACCTTTTTATTTGGTAAAGTTAACCAAAGGCCTTCTGAGCCCCTTTGCCCCTTTGTGGCAACTCATGGAAATATGGCTATTTTCACCTGTATGCCTTAAAAAAAATAACTTTAGAACACATCTTTGGATGATAGGTTACCATCAAATCGCACACTATTTGTCCGCCTGCAGGAGGAGTTTCTTCCTGACACCTAGCAAAGACCTGCATATGGTGACTTAAAGGTATAGTGGATGATTTTTGCAAACTTTTGAAAAGACTCCACTGTAAAAAAAAAAAAAAAATGCACATGCACTACACGTGCAAGAGCAAGCATGAGCCCATTTCTCTTCCTGCAAGATCTGTTTAAAAGTTACTGTTTGCATCACTCATACAAGCTTACGTTCCAAAAGTAGAGTTGCAATTTTTCCACTTTGTCAGTGAAAATGGGGACGAGCATGTAGGACAGCCTTACATAAGCATATCACCAGAATGATTAACAAATAGGGGGACCACTTATTTTGATGATCCACCCGGAAAAAGAACATCCTCCATTATGCCTTTAGTAAATATAGATATACCTTTTATTGTTTTGCAGATATAAGTTGTTGTTTGTGATGAAATTTGTTCCCAAATAGAAGCCAACTCATACAGATCAAACCTAAATGTAGTCAATTGATGCCCTAGTAAGACATGTTGGATCAGAAGTAACTATTAGCATACAAGGTGGTCTGTTTGTTAGCACTTCATGGGAGCTGGCTCAGAGCTCGTCTGTCTGGCTGTGTGTTTCCTGGATGGAGCCGCCTTTTACAGTTGCTTTTTGTATCTCTGCTTCTGTCTCCTTGAACCCCAGTTGGGCTCAGCAGATGGCCGCTCACACTGAGCCTGGTTCTGCTGGAGGTTTCTTCCTGTTAAAAGGGAGTTTTTCCTCTCCACTGTCGCTACAAGCATGCTTAGTGTGAAGGATTGCATCCGAGTCAATCAGTTGATGCAATCAACTGGTTTTCCTTAGATAGAAAATTTTAAAAGAATCTGACTGTATGATCTGGGGAACTGTAAAGTGCCTTGAGATGACATGTGCTATAGAAATAAACTGAATTGAATTGAAATGAATTATTAAATTTTAGGGTTGATTCGTATGGTCAGCGACAGGTTTAATCAGACGTTTTGAAAATTCAAATGTGAAAAAACATATTTTGTAAATGACAAGAAGAAAAAATTGCAATTCAGAAATGAAACATGGTTAAAAAAAAAATTCATCAAAAAAGGTTTTGGGAGTAACATGCTATTTATTAATACTTGTTACATTTATTTTTTATGTTTTAATTTCTATTGTTTTAGGTTTTGTTTTGTTTTTTCTATTATTGTTACAGATATAATATTATCAAAAGTATTGTTTTTTTCCAAAATCCTTTTTACAATATTTTTCATTTTTGAGATATTAAGATTGAGTTTAACGGATTGCATTCTTTTCCATTTGGGTTTCACAGACCACAATCTATTCACTTCAAGTCCAATACAAATACTTGTTACTGACAAAAATACATATTTAATTCATTTCATTTTTACTTTTAACTAAATTTAAGAAAGCAGCTATGTTACTCTCAAAACCTTTTTTTTAAGGAAGTTTGTCAAAGTTCTGGATTACCTTTTTCACAGATTTAATTAACGAAATGTGTTTGTTTTTAATTTCCATTTAAAAAAAACATTCTACTCATTCTTTGGAGCAAGACTCACTCCATTCCATGGAAAAAGGATATAGTGTTTTTTGTTTGCATTTTTGTATTGGCAATTGTTTTCTCTATCAAAAATCATCAGTTTTGATTAAAAAAATCGTGTTATGGGTTTTAAACTGTAGAAAAAACAATGAGGTGTGAAGAAAAGCTTAACGAGGATCAAAATATCTATACAGAAATAAGCTGCTAAGAAGGTGAAATTATCTTCTAATGTAGAGTCAAGATGTAAGGTGAAGAGAATTATTTCATTCCTCTGAGTCATGACCTTTTTAAAACCCTTAAGTAGCACAGAAATGCAGTGGAAATATCATTACATGGTTAAAGCCAAGTCTGAGTGTGAAAAGGCAAAGAAAAGTACTTTCCACTCAGCAGCTCGGTACAAGCAAAACACGTGAGAGCTCTTGACATTTAAATTCAATTCAAGAGATGCAACATGAACAGATTCATCATACCTTGCTATCTCTGATGGGCTGACACTCTATCTGATGCGACACGGATGCAGTTTGGTTCATCTTGGCTTGTCAGTGTTCACAAAACACTCCTCAGTCTGACAGCCAGACAAGGCAACATTGAAAAATCCTGAAGTGGCGGATCAGAGGCAAAGTTTCCCCTGACTTCCTGTTGTTCCAGCTCCTGCAGATTATTCTTGAATCTTGAAGGCTGTAGAGCTTCTCCACTGGAGCAGTTGCCTCTCCTCCCTGAAGCTTCACCAAATGTAACACATTTACACCAACAATCTGTTTTCCCTCCTTTGTGTCTCTCTCCGGCTCTCAATAATATCAATGCATGTACAACCAGCTTCTCCCCTCCTTCCTTTTCTTCCTCTCTGCTCGCCTACCCTTCTATAGCAACGATGTGCTGTTTCATATTCAGCTGACGGGCAGCTCATAAACCAGGATGTTTGCCAGTGCCTCCCACATATGAAGACATTTCTTGATCAGAATGCAAATTTGCTCCAGGCAAGGATTTTGCAGGCTCATACATCCAACGCTCTGAGCGTAGATATTAACTTGGACACACTGTGAGAGATATATTCCTGTTGAACTCAACCCTAACCTTCCAGAGCCACAGTTGAACTGTGTGCTGAGCTGATTGAGCAGAAATGGAAAATACTGTCAAAATATTAAAAGAGCCATAAAATCCATACAAGTGATGACAGGAAACCGTGTAGAGCAAAATACAATAGCATGTCGATCTCCCAGTCCCACTCACAATGCTCACACATTCATGCGCGGCACAGATCATTAAGCAAATGTGTTGGCGTCGGCATCTGGAGTTAAACTTTCAACCGTCTGGATCGTTAGTCAGGGTTCTTTTCCCGCTAAGCTCCATTCCCATGCCTAAAACCAAAACACAGCTATCACTGAAGACAGAGTTTCAGGATCTTCAATGTGTCGCATATATCTTCCACTTGTAAGAATATCTGGTAACTGGGCAACCTAAAAATGTCTTACCTAGCTAGATATATATAGCCATGCAAGTTCTATATTTGCCTAATGGAAACATACAGGTGGGACATGTGTGGAAACGGTGAGAGTGTGGCGCCCACATTACTGGAGATGAAGCCTTAATTCATAAAGATACCAAGATGTTTGAATATTTGAGCATTTGTCTTGTTGAAAAAAAAACAAGTCTGAAGGGAGAAAAGGACCAAAGCATCTGAGACAGTAAAGAAAATACCTGGATTCCCTCTTCACCGTCATCAAGTCTTGAGCTTCTGTCTATGTAAACCACAGGTAAAATGGAAATGCATAATAGCCCAGGTTAGGTCCATACCACACTGAAAGACTGCTCAAGGCTGTGCCAAAAAATGGGGACTCAACTCTTGCACGGAGTAAAGAAGACAGCCCATAAAGGCTTCCCTAATAACTCAGCCAGCATAGATGCAATGCGATCCAGTCAGAATTACCATAAAGGTGGAAAAGACATTAAGAGTTCTCACTAACGGCTAAGGGTGAGTATTGGCATGGGTGTTGCAATACGAAATATACAGTGGGGCAAAAAAGTATTTAGTCAGCCACCAATAGTGCAAGTTCTCCAACTTAAAAAGATGAGAGAGGCCGGTAATTTTCATCATAGATAAACCTCAACTATGAGAGACAAAATGAGAAAAAAAAATCCAGAAAATCACATTGTCTGATTTTTAAAGAATTTATTTGCAAAATATGGTGGAAAATAAGTATATGGTCAATAACAAAAGTTCATCTCAATACTTTGTTATATACCCTTTGTTGGCAATGACAGAGATCAAACGTTTTCTGTAAGTCTTCACAAGGTTTTCACACACTGTTGCTGGTATTTTGGCCCATTCCTCCATGCAGATCTCCTCTAGAGCAGTGATGTTCTGGGGCTGTCGCTGGGCAACACGGACTTTCAACTCCCTCCAAAGATTTTCTATGGGGTTGAGATCTGGAGACTGGCTAGGCCACTCCAGGACCTTGAAATGCTTCTTACGAAGCCACTCCTTCATTACCCGGGCGGTGTGTTTGGGGTCATTGTCATGCTGAAAGACCCAGCCACGTTTCATCTTCAATGCCCTTGCTGATGGAAGGAGGTTTTCACTCAAAATTTGACGATACATGGCCCCATTCATTCTTTCCATTACACGGATCAGTCGTCCTGGTCCCTTAGCAGAAAAACAGCCCCAAAGCATGATGTTTCCACCCCCATGCTTCACTGTAGGTATGGTGTTCTTTGGATGCAACTCAGCATTCTCTCTCCTCCAAACATGACGAGTAGAGTTTTTACCAAAAAGTTCTATTTTGGTTTCATCTGACCATATGATATTCTCCCAGTCATCGTCTGGATCATCCAAATGCTCTCTAGCAAACTTGAGACGGGCCTTGACATGTACTGGCTTAAGCAGGGGGACACGTCTGGCACTGCAGGATTTGAGTCCCTGGCGGCGTAGTGTGTTACTGATGGTAGCCTTTGTTACTTTGGTCCCAGCTCTCTGCAGGTCATTCACTAGGTCCCCCCGTATGGTTCTGGGATTTTTACTCACCGTTCTTGTGATCATTTTGACCACACGGGGTGAGATCTTGCATGGAGCCCCAGATCGAGGAAGATTGTCAGTGGTCTTGTATGTTTTCCATTTTCTAATAATTGATCCCACAGTTGATTTCTTCACACCAAGCTGTTTACCTATTGCAGATTCAGACTTCCCAGCCTGGTGCAGGTCTATAATTTTGTTTCGGGTGTCCTTTGACAGCTCTCTAGTTTTGGCCATGGTGGAGTTTAGAGTGTGACTGTTTGAGGTTGTGGACAGGTGTCTTTTATACTGATAACGGGTTCAAACAGGTGCCATTAATGAAGGTAACGAGTGGAGGACAGAGGAGCCTCTTACAGAAGAAGTTACAGGTCTGCGAGAGCCAGAAATCTTGCTTGTTTGTAACTGACAAAATACTTATTTTCCACCATATTTTGCAAATAAATTCTTTAAAAATCAGACAATGTGATTTTCTGGATTTTTTTTTCTCATTTTGTCTCTCATAGTTGAGGTATATCTATGATGAAAATGACCGGCCTCTCTCATCTTTTTGAGTGGGAGAACTTGCACTCTTGGTGGCTGACTAAATACTTTTTTACCCCACTGTATGTCACGATACTTGGGTCACAATACAATATTATCATCCATCCATCCATCCATTTTCTTACACGCTTGTCCCGAGTGGGGTCGCGAGGGGTGCTGGTGCTCCAGCAGTCAATGGGCGAGAGGCGGGGTACACCCTGGACAGGCCGCCAGTCCATCACAGGGCAACACTACAATATTATCAGTGTCTTTAAAAATACACAGGATATGGGCACATCTTGGAGCCCGACTGATAAAGGAGAGCTATCTGTAATCCTGAAGCATAAAGGCAAGACGCATATAGGTCAGGGCATTGATGGTGTGTCAGTTTCTGATACGGACAGCTAAGCACCCACCTGATGCAACACATAGACACATAAGGTATAAGAAGGAGATGACCTTGTTTGGGGCTCAATCTTTGCCGGATGCTCGCTGACGTTTTTTGAGCCCACAGCTGTGCAAGCTCCAAGCATTTTCTCTGTCCTGTAACGACCTGATCTTGAATAAACTCTGTTACTTTTTGACTCCTGTTTTTTATAGTCCTTTTTACATTGTTTTACCCAGTTTGAGTTAAGAGTAGTAAAGAACTTGCTCCCAGGAAAAGAACCGGTGGGGAAGTCCCGAAGCGCAACTGCCTTAGAGGGGACATAACTTCCTCATTTAACACTATATATTGCGATATTTTTCCCAGCTATCAAAATAAATGTTCTAAATAAAAAATAACGCCCTGTAAAGGTTCATCAGAAGATATTAATAATCACGTTATATTTGTATCCATGTCAGTCCATGTTTTCCACTGTGACTGCCTCAACTACAGATATGGTAAATATATATATATATATTATATATATATATTTATATATATATATATATATATATATATATATATATATATATATATATATATATATATATATATATATATAAATTTATATATATATATATATATATTTTTTTGTTTTGTTTTGTTTTTTGTTTAGCCAATCAGAACGCAGGACATAATGCACAATGCAAATCTGCAAAGCCGCGAGGCTATGAAAGGTGAACCACGTAACGAGGGTTTACTGTATATTACTAAATCCATTTTTATCCTCACACCCTACAAACCGCTAGCTGAACCCTGCAGTTCATACAGGACAAAAGAACCAATGTAAGATGCTGGGCGGCAAAAGGTGTACGCAATGCCATAACCAACTGGCAGGAAATGTCTCCGACCTCTTTTCAGTCATGGATGCTTGACTAACAGTGAGGCTATAAAGGTATAATAAAGCTATAAAGCTTCTGAATGCAGAAAAAACAGAAGTTATAGTCTTTGGACCAGAGTCTCTGAAAAAGAAGCTGATTAGCCAGTCACTTCATTTGGATGGAATTAAACTGATTTCAGATAATAAAGTAAAAAATCTTGGTGTTATTTTTGATCAGGACCTGTCATTTAAATCCCACATCAAAGAGGTTTCTAGAATTTCCTTCTTTCATCTGAGGCACATTGCAAAAATTAGAAACATCCTGTCCAGGGGTGATGCTGAGAAACTAGTCCATGCATTTGTTACTTCAAGGCTGGACTATTGTAATTCTTTGCTATCAGGAAGTCCACAAACTGTAGTTAAAAGCCTTCAGCTGATCCAAAATGCTGCAGCCAGAGTTCTGATGAAAATTAAAAAGAGAGATCCTATCTCTACTATCTTGGCTTCTCTTCATTGGCTTCTGTTCCTAACAGAGCACTTCGCTCTCAATCTGCTGGTTTACTAGTGGTTCCTAGAATTTCTAAAAGTAGAATGGGAGGCAGATCTTTTAGTTATCAGGTTCCTCTCCTGTGAAACCAACTACCAGTTTTAGTCCGTGAGGCAGACACCCTGTCTACTTTTAAGGCTACACTTAAAACTTTCCTTTTTGGTAAAGTTTATAGTTAGGGTGGCTCAGGTTATCCTGAGCTATCTCTATAGTTATGCTGCTATAGGCTTAGACTTCTGGAGGACATAGGGACCCCCATTTCATCATTCTGCTTCATTCTCTCTCTGTTCTCCTATTCTACAGAATCTGCTAGTTCAATCTCTAACCTTCTGCTCTCTCTGCTTTTCCTCAGAGTAGCTTTGCCTCGTCTGTTCCTGTTTGGCTGTGACGTCATCCTGGAAAGAAACATCAGCTGTGCTGCTTCCATCAACACCCTTGTTTATAGATGTTGGAGATCGGCCTGTTTTCCAGTGTGGTCCTGTTTCTCTGACTGTGACTGAGTGGATGTGCTCTCTTCGTTCTCTGGCATGGAAGCTGCCTTGGAGCTTGTCTGCCTGGCTGTGTGTTTCCTGGACGGGGCCGCCTTTTACAGCTGCTTTTTGTATCTCTGCTTCTGTCTCCTTGAACCCCAGTCGGCCTCGGCAGATGGCCGCTCACACTGAGCCTGGTTCTGCTGGGTCATTCTGCTGTTACTTCCTGTTAAAAGGGAGTTGTTCCTCTCCACTGTCGCTACAAGCATGCTTAGTTTGAGGGATTGTATTTGAGTCAATGAGTCAATGCAATCAACTGGTTTTCCTTAGATAGAAAACTTTGTATCAATTTGACTGTATGATCTGGTTGAACTGTAAAGTGCCTTGAGATGACATGTGTTGTGAATTTGGCGCCATATAAATAAACTGAATTGAATTGAATTGAATAAAGGGGGAGTGGCGGCCTAGTGGTTAGGAAATAGGGGTTTGAATCCTGAGATGCCACTCTGGGCAAGACCCTTAACCCCACACTGCTCCGCCGCATTATTAGAGTATATAAAGTCAAAAAAAAGGGGAGACCTTGTCCCCAATGTTGAATATCAGAGTACAACATAGGCTGGAGGCCCAACTGTCAAAGTAGTAGTTGCCACCTTTTGGGGCAAAAGACCTCAGATAAATGGGTAATTGACATTACCAAAGTAAAAGCAACCTTGAAATCACTGAATGTAAACAGAACTGCTGTGAGGGACTCAATACAACAGTCTCCCCAAACTTGGATCTCCACAGTCATGGGAACAGTTCTATTGTCAAACAATTAGACCTCCAGGCTTTTGTTAGAGGTATGACTGTCTGAATAGACCCTATCTAAATGGGTAGTGGCAGTTCATTACTTGTCACTCAACACCACCAATCAGCTACGTAAACCTTTTTACCATCATTTCACCTGGCTCAGTTCAGAAGAATGGTGCATTAAGTTTATTCCGTCTGGGCTTGGAAGTACTCCCCCCCCTTCCATATTTCTCGTTACTTGCTACCGTAATCTGTTGCTGAGAAATTTATGGCCTGATCTATAATTAATTAGCTGACCCTTTTCAATGTCAGTAGTCATTTATTATTTATTATTATTTTCTCATGAAATGTATCGCATGGCTTTTTTTAATACAATTTTTGTTCATATTCCTAAAAATGTCAAGGAGGAAAGTAGAAATTTCATACATAGAAAAACCTAATAATGAGTAAATCATGTTCATGTTCTTAACTACTATATCTGGGTTAAGTGATGTTTTGAGGTATTGACTGAGAGCATTAACGTCCCACATCATGCCGGTTTTTATGCTAATTAATCTCTGCAGCAACAGCATGGATCATGTTTTGATGGCTACATCTGGCAATTCCATAGAACCGCAACATTTAGAGAATCCAGTTCTCCTGCAGTAATTGCTAGAGGAAGTATAATGAAAAGTTCACAACATGCAGGAAGCAAGACTTTAGCTCAATTTAACCATTTATTTGAAGTCACTCCTTTATTTTCTCATTAAAACTGTTAATTTCATACTATGTTGCTTTTCATGGAGTAATGAAATGCTATAATCGCAGTGGAACGTGTTTAATTAGAGCAGTGGTGCGGAAGCAAGAGTAATCAGGACAAACATGCGAAAGCTGAGCAGTTAGTCATTACATGGAAATTGTTTCTGAGCCTACCATGTGCATACAAAGCACTGCTTCAAAGAGTTTTAAAAATAGTCCCTTAAGTTCTGCATGATTGTTTATGTTGTTGTAATTGGTATCTCTTCTTTCTCTCAATTCATTTATTTTTACAAAATTTGTAGTTTTGCGTATTCGTATATATCCACCAATGTCAAGAAAAGTGCAACAAAAAACATAGAAAAAAAGAACCAGAAAGATCTGACAAGTAATAAATGAAACTAAGCAGCCTCTAAATGCTGGGGAGGTGATCTATGGGACTGGAACCATGTGAGAACAATCAGAAATCAGCATAGCCCAGTGAGGTCATGTTAAAATTGAGAAAACGTAGTCCCACTTCTCATTTTTACCTCTGGACCCTCTGAACACGTCAAGGTTCACTAAATTTAAAAGGTCAATATCATGCAAAATCTAATATTTGGATGTATTATGTAAGTTCCAATCCTAGTCCTTCATCAAAGCCATGCCCAAAGTTGTATTTCATTTGATTTATATCTGAGTAATCCTCATAGATTCTTCTCCTGCTGAATAACTATTAACACAGCAGCAAGTGCCCATTACTGTCCTATGAAGTAGACGGTATTACCCCATCCCCTGCTACCTTGACAACACCGCGTCCACTTACTCCCATCAGTGTGCGGTGATGTGAGGCAGAACAATTATTTCTCCTCATAGTTAAGGCAAAATGCCTTGAAACTCCTAATCCTAATCTGCACAGTGACAGCAACTGTTGTTAGCTGCAAAGCTCTCATTCTTGATGCTGGATTAAAAGACTTCTCGCCCAACATATTCTCATTATCAGTTCGTATGAAATCGTACGAAAAGTTATGCACACTATTTCGTACGTTTTTCCTCAAAAAAACAGATCAGTGCGCATGCGCTGGCAGACAGAAATAAAAAGGCAGATCCGCGGACGGACGTAAAAATGGGAAAAACAGTGCAATAATTACTTCTTCATGTCTCTAACTACGTTGCTTGCTGTTTTATATCTTAAGGTCAGGGTTAATTGTATGTTAAATTCAAAGTTATTGAATGGTGCGTAAGATGCGCATAGGCATACGACGAAAAAAAACGTCCAAAACGTACGACATTACGGTGCATAACTTTTCGTACGATTTCATACGAACTCATAATGAAAATACACTCTCTCGCCTGAAGTGGTGTAGTAAAAGGAGATCATGAAATGGGCAAGTAAGAAAACAACTAATGTTTCATAAAGTTAAAGACATGTTTTGAGCCATGTTTTAATGTCAAGCTCTACTTCAGCATTCCTTTTTTTAAAGTTGGTGTCACAGTTTCCTCAGCAGACTTTGAGTCTTAATTCAACATTCAGGAGCAGAGAACTAATAAAAAATCCCAGCTGATTTTCAAGTGTTCATTTCTGTTTTCCTTTTTTTATTTACATTAATTTTTTTTTTATCTTTTATGGATATTTATATATATATATATATATATATATATATACTGTATGTATATATTCAAACATGTAAAAACAATTTTTTTTTTTTTTTAAAAGGAGGTAAATAATTTTTTGGTATCTCTTCCTGCCAGCCTTGCATGTCGACCAACATCCTGCTCCTTTGGACTCATAATACAAACAGTACTTGTTAATGCAGGGGTTCCCAAACCGTTCAGCATATTAAGACCCCAAAATGATAGATTGAAAAATAGATAGATATAATATAATTTAATAGAATATGATAAACTTTATTTACTGTATAATAGGATTTGTCCTTCATATACCTCACAGTACCCAAAATTGATTATAAAATCCAAATCATGAGAACCCCTGATTTAGAACAAGGGTTTGTAAACTTTTTATTGTATTTCCATTCTATTTTATTACTGTTTAATGGAACATTTAAATATTCATTTTTACATTTCATAATTAATGGTTTATTTTCTATAATATTTGAATCAAAATAAATAATATCTATCATCTAAAATACAAGTACTCTTAAAAATCAGTACATTTATTTATTTCATGATACATTATGGCCCTTCATACCTCATTGCCTGACAGTGATAGTCAATAACAAGTTGTGCCCCTCCTCTTTTTGTTTCCCGACATGTGCTAATGTTTCAACTGTTTCCTCTCCTCCTTCCTACTTGTCTCAATATTTTTTTTGTTTCATTTCTTTTCCTCAGCTTTCATCATTGCCTTACCTGTGAAATGTTGCTCACTGAATCACAGCTGAGCTTAGATTTTTACTTCCTACGGGAGACAAAGAGATGCCTCCTGTCTCCTGTTCAAGGCCTCCTCCCACACTAGATCCACTCTGTCTCCGCTATATTATGATAAAAAATCTAGAAACGCACACACACAGCTGCAGGTTCACATTTTCTTTTGTAAGAAGGCTTTAATGGACACCATTTTTTACATTGAATTAAAAGTAATAGTAAACTCTGCTAACTGTTAAAAAAAATCCATCGTACACTTTCGCCCTGCAGACATACGGCTTTAACCTTTTGAAGAAAGGTTTATGAGAACAGAAGGCTATTTAATACTATAGTGGAATAATAAATGAGAACATTAAGACATTTAGTGCACTGACCACTCACTTTTTCTGGGTTTAATGGTACCTATGAGTCCCTTCTCTGGTTTCAGATGTACAGTTTAAATGTTGGAATACAGTCTATTACAAAAGCTACGTCAGGTTGGATAACTGAATCTGTCCTGACTGAAATGTATATTTAATGGCATTAAATTTCTTTCAAAGGCTCAGGCAATAAGAGCAGGCTTTCATCAGTTCAGTAGCTATTATTTGTCCCAGTATGGGCAATTTTTGTGCAGTAGTAGTACACCTTTCACATACACATTCACATTTCACAAATAAAAATATAAATAAATGAATAAAAAACAAAAAAATTAAAAGAAAAGAAACACAAGAAACATAAAATATTATAAAAAGATAAAAGTAAGGTGGATAAAAGAGAAGAAAATAAATAAATAAGTGAATAAATATGTGCAGTGCAGGGGATGAATAAGAGCGTAGGCTTATATGCATGCAACATATAACTATCTGCTTTTCCTAGTTAGCAGCTGAACAGCAGAGGGAATAAAGGAGTGTTTGTATCTACTGGTCCGAGCTGGTGGATATTTAAAACGGGAACCAGAGGGTAGAAACTGGAATTCGCTATGTAGGGGATGGGTGTAATTATCCAAGATGGACGCAGCCTTCCTAAATATCTGCTCTTCATACATTTCAGTCATGTTTTTCTGTTGAACACCCGTGATCTTACTGCATACCTTAATAATCCTAGATATGACATTTTTATTCTTTATGTTAAGAAGAGCGTACCAGCAGATGTAAAGCTGTTCCATTTGAAAGTTCAAAAATAAATACATACTGTTATAAATTAAGCATTGATAAATATTCTTTTAATAAAACATTGCAACTTTTAAAGCATTAGAAAATATACTTTTGTCCAAATTTCTCAATTCTTTAGTCATTTTGTATTTCTATATATGCAATATATAATTATATATATATATATATATATATATATATATATATATATATATATATATATATATATATATATATATATATATATATATATATATATATATATATATATATATATACTGTATATTAATTAAACAGTTAAAACTGTTAAACTACAGTTTGTGGACTTCCTGATAGTATTACACTAGTCCAGCCTTGAATAAAAAAATAAATAGACTAGTTTCTCAGCGTCACCCTTAGACTGGATATTTCTAATTTTTGCAATATTTCGCAGACGAAACAAGAAAATTCTAGAAACTCCTTTGTTATGGGATGTAAATGACAGGTCCTGATCAAAAATAAATATACAGTAGAATATTTTGTGAAAGAATTAATGTATTTATGTAAAATAAATATTTATGAAACTAACAAATACAGTTTGAAAATGGATAAAAATCAAATAGTTATTGAGCTAAATAAATAATCAAAACAAATTGCCATCACTTTAAGGGTGAGTTTGACGCTTTGAAAACATGCTAGTTAAAATGTGTTTTTATTGTTTATTGTTTTCATCGATGAATAAGAGTAGGTGATGCATTTAATGCATACTAGATGATATTTTATCTTCACACAAAACATTAACCATAAAAGCTCTCAGAAGTATTTTAATCTTGCATCAATTTTTGACTCCTTTTTTTATTTCTTTTAAAACAATTTTATCATTTACAGAGAAGTGAAACTTTATTAAAAAAAATAGACCCGTTTAGCAAATGATTTTTCCATCATAAATGACTGTTTTAGACACTGAGCTTTTCCAAGTAATACTGTGAAATAAATCTCTCTTTAGCATCGACTTTAAGCTTGTTTTATCCAACACACACATCGTTAAAACAAACCATGTTGCCATCTGTTGAATTGGCTGGGAATACACGTTTTTCTAGCATACAAATCTGTTATGTGTGGGAGCTCAGTAATTCAACCTTTAATTCTTTGTGAAAGCAGAAAACATAATAGATCACACTTAATTTATTTTTATATAGGATATCTATGGCAATACAAAAAAAAAATAATAATAATTTCACTCCTTTTATTTTCAGACATCATCATTTGCTGACATGGAAGAGGTTGTGAGATCCTAATACGTTGATTTGATGAAATGACCCAAAACTTTTCATAACATGTATGTCAGGAGCCACCATTAACATCAGCAAACACCAACCTTTGGGATAAAAAGATTGTTTTTAAAAGACAAAGGAACATTTTAGTATCAAATATCACTATTGGCTCGTTTTTAAAGGTTCTATATTATGCTTCTTTAAGTATTGAGCAATCAACTACAGGCATACATATATGATCAGATATTGCCTTTGGTAATACAGAGTATTACTTTGCTATGAATCATTATAAGGAAATATAATTAATTTAAAAAAAGAAATACAAAATATGCCCTTGATTAGTAAATGTAGTTTAATAAAGAAATTTCAAAAAATGAGTGAAGGTTTTAAACATAAGTGTTACAAAATGGACGGATTTCTTACTAATTCAACCTAAAGAAATCACAGTTGAGAATGTATATAGTAAACAAAGAACAAACTGGTCATCACATAGTGTCAGTAGCTATTTTTCCATTACAAATGTATGGTAAACTTTGTTGACAAATGCAGAAAAAAACACAATGTAGCAATTTCAAAATTTTTTGCTAAGGTGCATTGAGCAAGTTTAAAGGTTAAATATATATATGTATATATAAATATATATATATATATTTTTTTTCCCCCGATGTCATCCTGATCTCGCAAGCTTTCAAGGTTTCACTCGCTAATCAGTCTGGAGACTCTCCGTTAAAGAAAATTTGGAGCCGTTCACCAAACGAACGTCCAATCAGCGTTGGCTTTGAGGCGGATTGAGGTGTGACGCAACGAGAAGCGCGACAGTTCAGTCTAAAGAACATGGCGGCTTCAGCCGATGAAACTAGCGTTAGCGTGGCTATCGAGCAGCTATTTTTCCATTACAAATGTATGGTAAACTTTGTTGAAAAATGCAGAAAAAAACACAATGTGGCAATTGCTAAATTTTTTGCTAAGGTGTATTGAGCAAGTTTAAAGGTTAAATATATATATATATATATATATATATATATATATATATATATATTTTTTTTTTTTTATTATTTTTTTTTTCCCTGATGTCATCCAGATCTCACGAGCTTTCAAGGTTTCACTCGCAGATCAGTCTGGAGACTCTCCGTTAAAGAAAATTTGGAGCCGTTCACCAAACGAACGTCCAATCAGCGTTGGCTTTGAGGCGGGTTGAGGTGTGACGCAACGAGAAGCGCAACAGTTCAGTCTAAAGAACATGAAGGCTTCAGCCGATGAAACTAGCGTTAGCGTGGCTATCGAGCAAATTTTATCGGAATTACAGAGTATTTCTTCACTGAAAGAAGAGCAAAACATTGCTCTGGAGGCTTTTCTCAGAGGAAATGATGTTTTTGCTCTTCTCCCGACTGGTTTTGGCAAGAGTTTGAGTGCTCCCTAGCTCTGTTAGTACGTCATATGCTTCGTTGATCTGATTGGTTTATTTGGCCCGTCTATCACCAACATAGGCCAATCAGCTAACCAGTATTTTCGCCCCTTTCCAAAATTACTTCAACGGAAGGTTTCCAGATGGATATGCGGAGCAAATCCATCTGGCGGAGTCAGGTTAACGGTACAGCGCCCGGGGAATTGTCTGGGGTTAGTGTTGCACCGATACCGATACCAGTATCGGGCGGGGCCCCAATACTGCGCTAAAATGGTGGTATCGGTATCGGCGAGTACCAACAATTAGGGCACCGATACCATTTTGAGAGCCATAAGTTTATTCAAATATTGTCACCCACTCCTGGTAGGCAATAAAAAGCTCTACTGGATTCACTTTGTATTAGATTTTTTCCTGCTTCACAAAGGTAGGCAGCAGCTTGACAAAGCCATGATGGCAATTATTTTACATTATTATGGTATTCTGTATCGGCCGATACTGCACAGCCAGGTATCGGGTATCGGGGCCAAAGAATGGCATCGGCGCAACACTATCTGGGGTTAAGGGTCTTGCTCAAGGACCCTGAGTGGGAGTCAAACTCAGAACCTCTGGGATCTACGCTCAGTATTCTAACCACTATGCCAACACCAGAGCTTTGTAAATAAAATTTTCATAAAAAACAACTAATAACAGAATTAACTTGTTATTTACAGGCACATAAAAAAGGAACAGAAGCATCAGATTTCAAATAATCCAGAGTGGCAGAACTTCTTTGAAAATAAAAAACAACGTCAGAGTGTCATTAGTTCACGTTCTCCATGATCTTTGGGATGACTGTCGTAGTAAGGGGTTGCCAGCCTCATTTAGTCCAGGATCTCTGTTTTTAGGGACCCAGCCTTGAGGAGGTGGACGCTGCTCCTCAGCTCCTGCTTGGTTTTCTGAGAAAACTTCACCCTCATCAGCTCGGTTTGAGCTGTGTCTTCTCGGTGTTGCAACAGGGGCTTTACGTCCTCTGAGGCTGGAGCGGTTTTCCGTTGCAAGAGGGTGCGCGGCGGCAGCCGGTGGCTCTTTGGGACTCGTTTGCTCAGTGATGGTGTTGAGCCTGGTCATCGGGATCAGGGAGCGAGACGAGGAATGAGGAGATGCGCCAGAGGACCGCAGCAGATCCTCCTCAGGAATAGCTAATGGATTAAAAAAATATATGATGAGCAGGGTATTTTCATGCCTTATAAACAATCAAAGGATAAAAAGTTCTTCCATCGCTCACCAGGACTTCGTCTTCTCAGGGAGAGAGCAGATTCCAAACTTCCTCCAGGCTGGAGGGAGTAGTACCTCAGAGACTTGGAAATGTTCTGGGCAGGCTAAAGCAGTGAGAGGGAAGTTTTTTTCCTTTATTTTTTTTCTTTAATTCGACAAAAATGAAACAAACAGAAGAAGCTAAAATCTAATACGTACCTGTTCACGGAAACTTTCAGCACGGAGGCTGCGCCGGATGCTTGCATGGCGGCGAATCAAAATCTCTCTGGTCCGGCTGTCATCTGGCAGACTGTATTTGTTCGTGAAAGCAGTGGTCTGCAAAACAGAACGAGTCATAAGATCATTAAATTAAGTAAATAAACCAGATAAAAAATGTTACAACTTTTGAGATATTGACTAATCTCATAACTCAAAATAATGTTAATTATTGTATATATAATTATATTATAATCAGGTTTTTTTTTATTTTTTTTATTGTTATTATTGCTCTTCCAAGTGACACTATCCTGAAAAAGTATTGTATTTGCTGAATACTGAAGAAAACTCTTTTTTTTCACATATATATATATATATATATATATATATATATATATATATATATATATATATATATATATATATATATATATATATATATATATATATATATATATATATATATATATATATATATATATATATATATTTAAAATCTTTTTGCACTTCGAATGAGGTGGTTTTCCGGCTGCATTGAAATTCATATTTCGCAAAATTGCAACGCAAATGCATTTTTGTATCATTAATAACTAAAGCTAATATAGTAACTTCAGCTTTTGCCCTTCTATGTTTTCTAATCCTAATCATAATGTTGGTGGATATGCAACCAAAACCAAAGGTTAGCAAATTTACAAAGAGCAACTTATTTATAGTTAAAACTGTTTGGGTTATTTTCAGTTCCAAAAACCCTTATCGGATGGATGGATGGATGGATGGATGGATGGATGGATGGATGGATGGATGGATGGATGGATGGATGGATGGATGGATGGATGGATGGATGTTGAGGTTTGCTTTCAGTATTATTGTTTTAGATTTTATTCCCAGAACGCACCACCCTCTGGAATTTATTTCCTGAAATTTAACAGGTTTATTTTTGTTTGCTTTGTTTTTTTTGTTTGTTTTTTTTTTTTTTTTTTTTTTTTTGACCCAAAACCTTCAAGATTAAGTTTACACGGAAACTTTTTGCATTCATATAAAATTATTTTCATTTTTTGTCTGAACCCAGAATAGGCTTTTCTGGAACTCCGTACAGGGCTTCAGAAATCTTGAAACAGCATTTAAATAAAAATATTGATGGTTACCCTTTGTCGTATTTTGTACATATTCTTGGCCAGGATGTCATGCATTTTCAGAATGTCCTCTGTCTTAAACTTCTTCGGCCGAGTCGCCTCCTTCTTCTCATCACTAAAATAATGATGAAACAATAAACAGAGAGAGAGAGTGATGAATATAACAATTTATCACTACTGCTTTCATTAAGATGGACACAGAAGATGGCAGTTTCCCTCTAGATGGAAAAAAAGAGCTTCATGATATGCAGTGAAATTAGATTTGCTATGAACATTTCAAGCATTTAGTTGATGCACTCATTAGAATATTGATTATACACTTTCCAAGTCTTGCTCAAATGGTTTCCATCTGCTGTTTTATCAAATTAGACATCACTTTATGTAACATGTTTGGCTCTGAAGATGTTGTTGCACTGTAACCTGAAAAAGTTATCATAGCTGAAACATTTTAAGGTAATCAGTTACTCTAATATGTTTAATTTGATTGATCTAAAACAAATTTCATTAGAAATTAAATTTCACGATTCTCCATTTAGATTTGTTTAAAATAGTTTATTTCATCAGCTCAAAATATTTTTTGCCTTCTACTTTTTAAATTTTTTAGTAATATTAACTAAAACTTTTTACTTTGTGTGGACTTTTGTTTTTGTATGTTTGTTTCGTTGTTCTTTATCGTTACCACCAATGCATCCAACACTACATCAATATACTATGGAGTCAAATTTGTCCCATTATTATTAAAAGCAAAGAAATTGTAAAAATATTTAGAAAGTAACTTTGCTGTTTTCTGAGACTTAGTTTTTCTTTCAACTTCTTCTTTTTTTTTTATCTTATGTATTTTTATATTTTTTAATGTTATTTCATTATTTGTATTTTACGGAAGCCAAGAGAGGTCGTGTTCCTTTTCATGGTGGTTTTTTCTAGAAAATGAGTTCATTTTCTCATTATCAAAAGATAACAAAAGCCTTCTTCACATAACTAAATGATAATTTTCTCAATAGAAAGCCGTTTTCTCGTCATAACGAGATGATTGGTGTGTTAAAACTGATTACATCCTTCAATACCACAACGGCAGGAGCGGATTTATAAGTCATGCCAGCCTATGTGTATGTAAATAATCCTGTGTTTAACTTTTATGAAACAGGACAACATTGTTGGATTGATGATTTGCTTCCACTTCTGATTTATAAGCAATTAGACCTATGCCACCAGCACCCTAGCGTCAGGTGTTTTCTGCACAGCCTTGGTGTTCCACCTGTAACGGGTATAAGATGCAAACATCCAAAATGATTCCAGATTAAAGATTTTCATTAAAAAACAGTCAGATTTGTTTTCTACTCTATTACATGCAATCCAATGTTCCTCCACAACCTGACAATGTGTGAAAAAAAATAGGAAACTAAAAAAACGGATTTATTGTGCACACGCTGTACTGCGACTGCGCAACTATTTGCACCGCAGACATGGATGGACTGGGAACCCAGAGCTGTAGGCAAGCCTCATATGAGTTAATCATCTCGTTATCTCTAGAAATCAATAGCTGCTTTCTCATGATAACGAGATTATTATCTCGTAAAAATAAAGTTGTGTACGACCGTTTCTGTAGTAGTTCTTTGATGAGCACATTGACCATTAAAAATGTTGTTGCTAACATCCACATAGACCAATAGAAATACATTTTCGCTGCTCGTTCCAAAGGACAGCTTTCCCTTAGAAGTGAAGAAAACGTGATCTGTAAAAAGCAAAATTGAATAAAGCGATTTATAAAACTGAATTAAAATATCTGAAATTAAAAAACAGATTAGAAAAATGAAAAAATTGAAAATATAAAATATCAGTGGAAAGAATTTTAAAAAGTAAATCTAAACAAAATATAATTTTGCCGGAGGGTTCTTCCTGTTAAAAGGGAATTTTTCCTCTCCACTGTCGCTACAAGCATGCTTAGTGTGAGGGATTGTATTTGAGTCAATGAGTCAATGCAATCAACTGGTTTTCCTTAGATAGAAAACTTTGTATCAATTTGACTGTATGATCTGGTTGAACTGTAAAGTACCTTGAGATGACATGTGTTGGGAATTAGCGCTATATAAATAAACTGAATTGAATTGAATTTGAAAACATAAACTTTGACAAGAAAACAGCAAACTTACTCTAAACAACAATCTTTAATAAAATGGTTTTCAAAGCTTAATTTCTGGATTAGTTCTATTTCTCATTTCTATTTACAAAATGCGTTTGTTTTTTTCAAATTTCATACTAATGCAAGAAAATGCAACCAAATTTACTCCATATATTAACATTTTAGTCCCTTTAATGTTATCATATTATTAACAATGCTGACTCATCATTTCTTTAAACTTTTAACAGCTGTTGGTATGATGTTTTTCCTCATCTCCCAGTCAGCAAACTCCAGATTCTAACTTTCTAAGAGTTTTTTTTTTAAAACAATCCACTGGCATTTTTTTTTCAACTTTGAAGACACATCTAGGAAGCATTTTCAATTCAAAATGTCGGAATTAGCATTGAGTTCTAGGCTTTATACCCAACAAAGCCTTTTCTTGGCTTAGAAAACATGCAAATTGAACCAAAAGAACGGGTCCGTCCCTTAGGAATGGGGAGTCATTTGGGTTTTTTGTTAGCCTGCAACTCCTGATACTGGTCTATGCCTCTGAAAGGGGGTCATTACAGGGAACTGTTGGCCCAGCTGAAAAGGCAAGATGTTTTAGACATTTTGAAGCCTGCAATGCCTCAACCACCCAGTGGTCTGTACTTGTGAGAATGTAATAACAATAAAACAAAAAGCAAAAAATAAAAATAAATTAAAACAAAAAACGAAAATCCAGTGACGCACCTTAAAGAAACAATGGACGGCGCTGCGCTGATGTCTCCCATTGATGTGTCAAAGAGCTCAATGGCATTTTGAAGCTCCAGCTTTTTATACAGAGACACTATACTGGACTCTGCTGTGTTGTCTCGCAGCAGGATGCGTCTCAAAATGCGATCGTTGAACTTTTTAAACCTGTCACACAGACATTAGTGATAGAAGGTTACAGATGTCTGCTTTTTTTGTGTTCGTTTTGGATGGAACTGAGTACTTACTTGTCTTTCCAGTAGTAGTGACCCCACTGTCCGCACAGGTCCTCAACGCCACAGATAAGGTGCTCCATCGTCTGGAAATGCAATCTTTTATTTTGTTTGATTAAGAAACCCCTCCAGTCTTTACCATAACAGAGACTATTTTTTATGGGGTACACTTGACAAACGTTACAAAAAAAATACTTTAGAACAAAACAAAAAATCTCAAAAAACTTAACATTACAAAAGGAGACGTTAAAAGGAGACCTTAAAACAGACCTAAAGAGACCTAAAACAGCTACAAAAGGCTGCATGTTATAATAATTTTTTTCTTTATAAACAGCTGGTTGGTTTATGGCTACTGTGAGACTTTTATTCAAAATTAAATAAATGAACTAGAAAAACTCCTGGAGAGCTCAGGGCTCTGGGAAGCAGCAGATTTTGTCTCATATTTATTTATTTATTTGACAAGGACAGTGTACATTAAAAAGCATTCCTGCAAATGCACCAGAATTATCCAAAAGGCTATTTTTCATCTGTCGTTCCTGGACGGATCTTAAAATTGTCTACCTAAAAATAAAAAAAACCACAACAGTAAGCATGCTACAATGAAAAATACAAATATAAAAAGAAATAAAAAAGCTATAACTCCTCAAAACTGAGTTAAACATACAGAGTAAGTGTTCGCTGGACTACAGAGGTTAATAAAATAGAATAAAACATTTGTGACCAAGATCTATGGCTAAAACTGGCACATGATGTGGATCATTACCAAATTTTAATGGATGGGTCTTTGGCATGAAGGGCACCTTTGGGCAAAATCTCATTAAAATCTGTTCATAACTGTTCAAGTTTTCCTGAATGCAGACAGACAGACACACAAACACAAAAACTCAACTAAAAACTCCCTCCATGATAGAGTTAAATACATATTCCATAAAATAAGTGAATTTCTAGACTTAAGTCAATAGATTTTGATTAATTACGATTTATCTTTTTTTAAATATTTTATTTATTTAACCAATGATTTATTTTAAATCATTTCAATTATTTTAAGAAATATTCCTTTATATCAAGAAAACGGAAGAGGATTAGGGCCACTGAAAAAAAAAAAAGTTTACTGATTTTTACATTTTATTTCAGTTTAACATGGGAAAAAAGTCAGAATTCTGAGAAAAAAGTCAGAATTCTGACTTTTTTCTCAGAATTCTGAATTTAATCTCAGAATTTTGGATCTTAATGTAGATGGGCACCATGAAGGAAGAGATGTGTACGGAAGAGGATTAGGGCCACTGAAAAAAAAAAAAGTTTACTGATTTTTACATTTTATTTCAGTTTAACATGGGAAAAAAGTCAGAATTCTGAGAAAAAAGTCAGAATTCTGACTTTTTTCTCAGAATTCTGAATTTTATCTCAGAATTTTGGATCTTAATGTAGATGGGCACCATGAAGGAAGAGATGTGTACGGAAGAGGATTAGAGCCACTGAAAAAAAAAAAAAAGTTAACTGATTTTTAAATTTTATTTCAGTTTAACATGGGAAAAAGTCAGAATTCTGACTTTAATCTCAGAATTCTGAGAAAAAAGTCAAAATTCTGAGATTAAAGTCAGAATTCTGAGAAAAAAGTCAGAATTTTGACTTTTTTCCCATGTTAAACTGAAATAAAATTTAAAAATCGGTTAACTTTTTTTTTCAGTGGCCCTAATCCTCTTCTTTACAAGAAGTATTTATTTATTTTGTTATTTAATTTTAAAATGAACAAACTTTATGATCCTATCTTCTTTCCATAATTTAGAGCCCGATGCCGTACGCTTTGTTTTTGAAACATTCAATTTGAGCTTGTTGTCCACCACCTGCTCAGAAATATACAGTCAATCTTCCTATAATACTATCTTTACTTTTCTAAGCCATTAGAAAACATATAAATCGTGGCATCATCAGCGTAGAGTCTAATATGGGGGAATGAAGGCAGCTACTCACCCTGGTATGGATCTCCACATTAATAGTATTAAAATCTTTGTTGGTTCTTCTAATCTTTATGTACTCAACTATGGGGCGGATGCTGATGCCCTGCAGACAGGAGACGGAACAGAAGCAAACAGATTAATATCAGCATAGAAAAATGAATGCTACAACTTTCAAATCTTTATTTTCCAGGAATGCCAAAGGGAAATAACATTATTCTTCCACTACAAAACCATGCATTTTTCATTAATGTAAAAGGTCAATAATATGTAGAAATCCTTTTGTCAGTTGAAAGGACTAAGACTTGGGTTTTCTGCAAGTATGCATGAAAGTTGAGCGATAAGGTTGGGGTTTGCCAACCTGGACAAAAACTGTGAATAAGATGATAGCGATGGAGGCGGTGACGAACAAGTTCTTCCTATTGATATTGTCCCCCAAAGTGAAAGCCAGAGCGAAGCAGATTGCACCTCGCAGTCCTCCGTACGCCAAGCCAAACTGATCCTTCAAACTGAACCGGATCGTCCGGAGCGGGTTGACAATCTGGGTCAGCACCAGAATACCTTTAAAAGAGGGAGTTTAGAAATGGTTCATAAAGTGATGATTGTTGATTTTACAGAGTGAGCAGAGTCCAAGCTGAGCTTTTCACCGAGTCCTCGCCACAAGAAGGCAAAGAGCAGCGTGAACATGACGTAGGCCCAGTTCCACTCATGCTCTGTTGTTATGGTAACCACGCCAAGGAAAAAGAAGATGAGCGTCTCGGAGACTGTGGCGAGCATCTTGACGACGTGCCGAATGGTGGTGCAGGACCTCTGGGAAACATTCTCCTCTACGTAATACTTCATGGTTATGGCGCATGTGATGATGCTGCAGGGATGCCAGAAGAAAACAGATTAAATCTAGTGTATTTCCCTTCTGTTAATGTACAACAGGTTTATTCAAACTTAAACACAAAAACAAATTACTGTTTAAAAAAATACTTATCATCTCATAAAATACATTTCCACATTGAATAGAACAAAATATATTCTAAAAACATTCTTAGTTTATTTGTTATTTATTTACATAAATTCATGTGACTATACATCATATATACATATATATATGATTGACTTAAGTATAGTTTCTTTTATTTATCTAATTAATGATTTTATTTTCAGTTATTCATTGATTTTGTTGGGATCTGGAGAAGTCCCACCTTTCTCCAGCAGAGTCCGCCGTGGATCCTCCTGAGCTGAGCCTTCGACACAGCTGAGTCGCATCTCATCATCAGAGGATCCACAGTATATAACCTGCCTTCAGACCTTACCTCAACGCCGCAGTGTTTATCCAGTTTGGTTAGCACCTGAGCCTAGCTTCTTCTGAGGACCTTTGTTGCTCCTGATTCCTGATTGGATTCTAATCCCTCTTTGTCTCTGCTTTCAGGAATCCAGTTTTTCCTTGTAAGCTCTGGATGAGCTTAACCTGCCGAGCCAGCCCTCTGAGCCAAACCTGAAGACCCTTCTCTGGATTCTCATGCAGCTCTGGACTAAGAGCTGGAAACCCAAAGCCAAGGTCTGCCCTCACACTAGAAGTAAGACGCTGAAGCGGTTATTGGACTCTGCTGAACTAAACAGTCTCTGGACCCAACAGTTCCTCTCTCAAAGCCAAACCCGGACACCTCAAGGTATAAATCTGAAACTCTCAAACTCATCTGCTCCCAAGCTAACTGAACTGTCATCCTCACAGACTCCAGTGAACCTGCACCCAGGCCTGAACCCGTTCCTGTGTTTATTCCATGTGCTTGTGCTCAATAAAACTTGTTAAACTTTTCATCAGTTTCCGTGGTGTTCTGCATACTGGGCTTTTCTGAAACCCATCATGACAGATTTTAAGATATATGTATTTATATTTTTTCATTTATTTGTGTTAATTTCAAACTATATCTATTTATTTAGAATTTTATGAAATGCAATAATATTCAAATTTATGTATAGTATAAAATACACTTTAAGAAATTTTCTCAAAATAAAACACCAGTATGAAGTAGATACACATTCAAATGTATTAAAAATAAATACCTAAATAAAACAATTAACAAATAAACAAATTTATGAATATATAGATCTTGAAATAAACGCTTAATTGAGTGATAAACAAAAAATAACAAATAGATTTAAAAAATCTTGAAGTAAATTGATCAATGATTAAACAAAATAAGCACAAAAAGTTTTTAATATTTTGTAATATTTCTTTGATAAGTTTGACATATTTGATGAAATATTAAATAATAACCATATTTATAGATCTGTAAACATATTTTTTTTTTTTTTTTTACTATAAAACTCAAACGACCTCAGAAATGCAGGTGACAGCTAAGAACAGCTCAGAAAAGAGTCTCTGGATCAATGAGATCTTATAGAAGGTTTTGCCTACAGGATGGGGATCAACAAGGACAGTTTCACCTTTAGGAGAGGGCTGCTAAGTCATTTTGTGCAGAGCTTGTTCAACTGTGGCAGCAGAGAGTGTAGACATTGGTGCTGGAAACCACATGGAAACAAGATATGTCAGGACAGTGCGGTTTGTGGCCTGTGGTGAACGAACTTTAAAACGACAGCTGCTATTACTTCAACTTTAACGATTGACCTCTACGTTTTAGAACAAGATTCTCATTATGGACCACCAGGACATTTTAGGTCACATACTTAATTTATCTGTTATCTAAGAAAAGTCTTTTACACCTATGAGAGATTTTGAATAATTCAGCAGTCCCTTTCAGAACTCTCTGATTCAATTTGTTCCTCTTTTTGACCACTAGGTGGTGGTAAAGGATTAGTTAGCACCAATGACTGAGAAAGTTCTGTAAATTTACTAAAACTGAACAAAATAGTATAGTATTTACTAATGGTTTGAATTTGTTTGGACTCTCTTTGAAACTGAAAAAATATGTTTTGATTTTTTTATTTAGTTTTTTTGCTCCACCTGTTTTTTTTTGTTTGTTTTTTTTTTTTATTGTGCTATTTTATTTTCTCTGCGTTAGATTTTAATGTAATTGTAAAACAGAAAAACAAGCCTGTAGGTTTGGTATTTGTGAAAATAAAATTATTTAAGTTCTATTTATGCCATTTAATTTATTTTATCTTTTTTTTCTATAGATTTGATATAAATATTGTTATATTTTAGCATATAATTACCTAAAAATATATTTTTTAGAAGCGTTATTTCCTTCTGCTTAAAAACCTTTATTCCGAAGTTCTTAGGTTTTTAAATTGAAATGTCTACGGTCATTTAGTTAACATTTAAGTTTAAGTTTAGCTATATAGCTGTTTAGGTTTGCTTTCAGTATTTTTCAAATGGTATTGTTTCATATTTTATTCCCAGAAGCACATTTAACTGGTTTAATGTAAATGTGCTCATACAAATGTTACTTATTAGTGCATGTTAATATGTTTTTGATTACAAATCTCTTGATAAAATGTCAGCAGAAAGTGTTCTTTTTCATTGTCCACAACAATAGAGTGGATTGGATCAGTCCACTTTATTGCACATGTGTAAAAGGATCCAGGAAGACAGCAGTGACACATATGAAAACAAACAGGGCAAAGGGGCATGGCAAAAACAGAATAGAAAAGGAAAAAAATATGAAAAGATGTTACCCTAGTGCTGGAATATAGAAGGAGGAGGAGGAAAACGGAGACCTGAAGAGGTTAGCAGGTATCTATAGCTAGTAGGGGTGGAACGGTTCACAAAATCCACAGTTCGGTTCGATTCACGGTTTCTGGTCACGGTTTTCGGTTCGGTTCGTTACATATTGATTGTTACACCGAAATCCCATAAAAATTTATGGAATTAAAGATACAGTGTAATTTTCAGCGACATCTAACGTCCAGACTGCAGACCGCAGCAACATGAACATCTCCCCCCCACCGCTTCTCCCCCCCAACAGTACGGCGAGCGTTACGGGACAAAATGGCTTCCACGACGACCGCATCACCTACCTTCTCAAGTGATGAGGTTTGTTTACATAGATAATTTTACAGATAGTATTTCATTAGTCTGTGTAGGGTATAGATTTCATGTAGACTTAAGATAATAAATATACCCGTAATGGGCGATCTCGCAATCGCTAGTTTGTTGGCTCTGCGCCGCCGTAGCGCAAAGATGTCTGCCTCCATGGCTGCGAGACCCGCTCCTATGTAATTATAAATAACGAATTCTAAGGCAACGCAAATATTAAGGTTAAGAGGCTGAGCTCGTAGATGATGATAAATAACATAGTTATGTATAATATATTACATTTCTGACTGTATATCCCTGTAATTATTACACACTGTAGCTTTAATGAAAAAATCCCCCAAAAAATAATGGATTGTAATTATTTTAAATGATCCGCGGAAACCCTGGATCATTTCCGTATGTTTTGCTGCTTTGAATTTAATCATCTCGCGCATGCTGTCTACCATCTCCAAGGGACTCAGAGGGGAGCGGACGAAGCCACAGTGGGGGCTGTAGTCTTTGTTTTGAGCAGCCGGTCTGGAGCGCGGCGGGGGTTGCTGACGGAGTATGAGGGATTCCAGGGTTAGCCTGACATGTTGGTCCTGTTGCTGTTAGCGTAAACAAAACGTGTTGCACAATGCTTGCACACTGTTGCACTTTTATCCACAACTTTCTTTCCGCCGCCATCGTAGGTCACTCTAAATGCAAAGTGGTCCCAAACAGCAGACCTATAAAGTGCTGCTGGCGCGTCTTCCAACGCCTGTTCTTTCCCACTCGCCATTCCGACACAATTCTCCACAACAACTGATTTTTTTCCCCTGCTACACCCAGCTAAGCTGCTTCGCTTCTTCTTCTTGTTTACTACTGGTAGTTGGCTTTGGTCGCAGTAGCGCCACCTTCTGCTCTGGAGTTTAATCGCTTCGCCTATGAGAAAAAGGAGCAGCGCATGAACCGAACGAAACACACGCGAACCGAACCGAGACAGTCGAACCGAACGGTTCTGACGGTTTTCATAAATCGTCCCATCCCTAATAGCTAGTGGCTTGATATAGCTAGAAGTGGCTAGTAGGGGCTAGAAGTAGTGTGAGGTGGCTAGAAGCAGCTAGTGGCTGCTAGAGGTGGCTAGAAGTGGCTATTGGCAGATAGTGGTGGCTATAAGTGGGTTGAGGTTGCTAGAGGTGGCTAGAAGTAGCGTGAGATTTCTAGAAGCAGCTAGTGGCTGCTAGAGGTGGCTAGAAGTAGCGTGAGATGGCTAGAAGCAGCTAGCGGCTGCTAGAGGTGGCTAGAAGTGGCTTGAGAGAGCTATAGGTGGCTAGTGGCAGATAGCAGTGGCTAGAAGTAGGTTGAGGTGGCTGTTAGTGGGTTGAGGTGGCTAGAAGAGGCTATCTGCAGCTAGCAGTAAAAGGGGCTTAAGATGGCTAGCAGCAGCTACCGGAGGCTAGAGGTCAGTAGAAGTTTCTTAAGATGGCTAGCAGCAGCTAGCGGAGGCTAGAAGTGGGTTGAGGTGAAAACAGCTACAAGTGGTCACCGGCTGCTACCAGCAACATCAATGACATCGATACCTATTGCTGAGGGTCTGTTGTGGGGAGATGAACAATTAGTGAAAATCAAAACAGTTGAAGGGGAGATTCCCCTCCAAATAAGCAGGCCGATATTATTGTCCGACTGAATTAGGGAAAGCTTAGAGGTAATTTTGGAAGGAAGCTTTGAATTTAGTTTAGTTGGGCTACAGTCGATGCGTTGGGAAATAAATCACTTGGAAGTTTTTTTTTATTTTTGTTGTTTTTGTCATGTTCAATGTCTAGAAAAACTGTGGCTTTAGGGGTTAATATGAATCCCCTCATCCTAAAATGCTGAGACCAGGATTTGCAAAGAAGCTGACAACAGATAATATGGAGAGGACAGCAAAAATAAAGTGGAAAAAAAGAAAGAAATATAACTTAAAGGGCCCCATGCCTGCCTTAACCTTGGGCCCCAAATGCCTTAAAAACCGTCACTTTACATGCCCCAGCTTGTCAGGTGATACTCATCTCGTCTAGGTGCAAAAACTAAAAATGTGATTGACTAGCTGTACAGTGCTTTGACTTTGGAGCTTCAACAAGAATTTATCCTTTCCAGTCAACTTACGCCATGATGCTGGAGATGGCGAAAAGCTCAGCCACCAGGTAGGCCAGGTAGCTGAACATGAAGACGAACAGCGGCTCAATCTCACGCACCCTGCTCGTGAAGCGGGAGGTGAACGCCGCCACAAAGCCAAACAGGACGCCGAACACGACCCCGCCGATACCCACCACGAAGAAGCGGGCAACACCCAGGAAAACATCCTTGGAAGAAATGGATGGCATATCGGCCAAAAAGGCAAACATGCTGTAGAGGACCTGAAGAAGAAGACACAAACATTATTGGTTTAAAAATACCAGTATATATATGTTTGTGTATATATGTATGTATGTGTATATTAACCACAAGGTTACAACTTAAACACTGAACTGGAACCATAAAATGCTTTTATTTTTATTTTACTGAACGAAAGCATTATATTTTATTTTCCAGTGGGAGAATCTGAAGCAGAAATCTTCCATTCCTGCCTGCATGCCTGAGCTCATGCAGCTGTTAACAATGTACCAGCAGACCTGCATCGAAACTTGCCTTTCTAGTGAAACTCTGAAGCAGCTGCCATTGTTATAAGAAGGCACCACAACAAAGGGGGACTGATGGTCAGGCAGGGTGGAAGGTTTCCCTCTGTTGTCTGTGTAACACTGAGATTAGTCACTTTGAAGCACATTCTTATATAAAACAGACTTTGAGCAAATTTATTTTTTTTTTATTGCAAAATAAAAAGGTGAAAGTCTTATTAATGTTAACTTTTAAAGGCAGAGACCCTGTTCTGTGTTGATTTAGCTCAGGGGTTCATCTAAAGAGCCTATTTTACATCAAACCCAACTAAATAAAACTTTTATAGATCTGCTAAATAATCAAAAATAATTATCTTAGCCAAATTATTGGTCAGTTTTCTGGAAGAGACCGCTGGATTTTACATAAAATCTGCTAATATTTCAAACAATTTATGATGCTAAGGGTCTAACGGGGTTCTAGCTATCTTTCATAGGGGAAATAGTCCTGAAACACTATAGGATCTCCCTTTTTTTCCACATATTTAAATTTTTGCTTTAGGACAGAAACTCTGAAATTCACCCTTACCTAAACAAAGCACATGGTTTGGGCAAAAATACCTTTAAGGTTATGTAAAAACTCCAGATACTTTTATTTCTGTTATTCTATTGTGCTTTTATTAGATGCCTGACTTTTTATAAGCAGATTTCGCAATTAAAGAATAAGAAGTGCTTTTTAACCTGTTAACTTGAAACACCAAAAATGCCTCAAAATGCATAAACTAAATCAGCTGCTGTTCTTTGGAAAGGTGGTCTAGCCTGCCATATAAAACCATTACTAGGCTGCAAATCTGGAAGCACCACACGCATATAATGTTTTGGACAATTTAGGTATTCTAGACAAATTACAAGGAGATCCGACAAATCTTTTTGGGATTGTGGATTCAACTTGCAAAAGAAATCGATGGAGAGCATGTTTTAGAGGTGGGCAGATCGATCCTAGGATCGATACTATTGATATTTGGTATATATATATTGATATCGAACAATATTGGTTAAACAAGATCTATATTTTTTCTTCTCTCCCGCATGCACTAACTGCAGCAGATTGACTAATCTTCCCACAGGTGTTACTGTACATCGCTTTGCTGCTCCCTCTTCCCCTCTCGTCACTGGCTCAGCACACAGGGTCAACATAACCCCGCCCACTCAGCTCTCTCTCCAATCAATACATACAAAGAAAAACATGAAGATGGAAAGAAGCGGCGTTTGACTATATTTTAACAATGTAAATGAAACAATAGCAAGCTGTATGGTTTGTAAAAAGCCGATTAAATTCAGAGGAAACACAACAAGTTTATAAAAGCGCATGAAAATACAACACGAGCAAGAAAATGTCGAGCTACAGAAACAGAGAGAGGAGACGAAACTTTACCCATTGCCTCATAAATAAATAAATACATAAAGCTTAAATGTTAAAAAGTATCGGTATAGTATCGATATAGCAGATACTGACCCTGAATTTACTTGGTATCGTATCGGTTAAAAATTCTCATTATCGCCCACCTCTAGCATGTTTCCTTTACCAAAAAGATGAATATAAAGCTGACAAACCCAAATGGATGTTTTTCTTCTATTCAAAGGTCCTGACAAAAAATCTTATTTTAACTATTTAAGGAGGAAGAACCTGAAAGCACTTCAACATTTGAGTGTGTTTTTAACTCTCCCGATTTTCCTTTCAACTGTTTCTCATTTGAAAGTGTGGCTAAAAGAAGGAGACCACCAATTAACTTTTGTTTAAATATGTATCCTGGCACAAGTTGACCTCACAAGGCATCTGGGTTCTCAGGGGTCATAGTTTTAAGAGAAATCTAACCATCTGCCCCATCAGGTTTGCATGAGTGAAATAAAAAACTATCAACATAAACTGTATCACGGCAACAAATACTCACCACAGTGATGGCATCATTGAAGAGGCCCTCTCCAAAAATCACTATGTAGATCTGCTCGTTGATTCCAACATCATCAAACACATTGAGAGCCGCCACAGGGTCAACAGCAGAGATGATGGAGGCAAACAACAAGTTCTCCTGCAGAGATATTTTTGATGTATCAGCAGCTGATTTTTTTTATAGTTGACATGACACTCTAAAGGGTTCACAATTCACCTGCAGATTAATGTCTTGAACTTCAAACAATTCAAATTGGCAGATGGCGAAAAGGGAGAGGCCAATGCCAATGCTGTTCCACAACGTCCCAACTACGGAGTACCACAGCACCGTCCCAATGTTTTCAAAGAAAGGCCTGGTGGGCATAAAGTAACCACTGTCCAGGATGATAGGCGGGAGCATGTAGAGAAAGAAGACATTGGAGGTGAGAACGGCGGGGGGTTCCTCCTTCACAGAGTGCATGATGGCCCCAACTATAAGGCCGATAGCAATCAAGAGGCATGATTCCGGGATCCAGATGGTGATTTTTTGGTAAATGTGGAAACCTGGATAAGATGGAGGAATTTAAGGTAAGACCACCAGATATGCAGTTGGTTGAACCTGTCTGCTTTTCTACATACCAATTTTGGAAAAGGAAGCCAATAGCACCCAAAGGGTGAACTCAAACGGGATCTGGATCCGAGCGTAGTCCATTGTAAACACAGGAAGATTACCATATTCCTCTTCTGGAAAGGGCTGAGGTTCCTCAATACCGCTGTCAAAAGGTTTGACAGTTTCAAAGATGCCTGAGCCTGTTGGCTTTGGTTCCTTTAGTTCGCATTTTCCAGTAGTGCAGCAAAGGAGCAAAAAGATCATACAGAAAACCCAAGTCTTAGTCCTTTCAACTGACAAAGCAAATCTCTCCATTTTTCACAAGAACAAAGAAATCTCCAAAGAAATCTACATTAAACTTTAAAATTAGACTAGAAGTTGTAGAGGTCTAGAACTTGTGAGGCCCTTGTGAACTCCCACAGACAGTTTCATTGAATGTTGGAGTTTCGTTTAACTCTGCAAAAAGAAACAGTCCCTCCTCCCAAAGCCTAAGAAGGATAAGGACTGAGGTGCGAATCTGGTTTGAACTGTTGCTGAACCTGCTTGCTTTACCCGTTTGCCCTACCTACTGGGTGGAGCTGCATGTTGAAAACAACATGAAGAGATAACGGTAGCACTGTCCCGTTGGTATGTTGTCATTAGGTCAAACCTTAGCTGTCTCAGTTGACAAACACTCCCACGGTTCAATGGCAGAAACTTAGGATAGACTGGAATAAAGCTGGAAGGCCAGCCAGAAAACCGGTTTTGGGATCTGCAGTACCGCAACAAATCCACACGATGGCAGCAGAACACCGTTCCTGTGATTTCTGAAGGAGATTGATTTCTAATTTTAATGTGACTTTTGCAAGTTATAATGCTTTATTGCAATGTTTTCTATAATAATAATAAACAAAATGAATAATATATTTTTAACCTAACAATATATTTAAATATTTTAATACTTGCCAACGTATTTAGATTTATTTAGAGGGTCCATCAAAATTTTTGGGGGATTGGTCCAATGCTTTTGTATTCCTTTTTTTTTTTTTTGCTATTTATCTTGTTTTCTTAAAAGACAGACAGAAAATAGGAAAAAAAGAGTTGCACTCATGATCAATTATAAGTAGCTAAAACGGTAAAAATATGAATAAAATAATCAAACTATACATAAATTGACCTTTTATTGAATTATTTCTAATAATTATTTTAATTTTCTTAACTATAGATTAAAAATATGTACTACTTGTTGAAGTATTTAGATTTATTTTAAAGTGTACAACACATACGTTCTATGGGGATGTGATAAAAGTTTCTATTTTTATGTTTTTTATTTTTTCTCTTTATTTGTTTTCATTGAAAAGAAAACAGACACAAAAATGGGGGGGGGGGGGGGGGGGGGGGCATGGTCAAAACATAAATAAGACAATCGAAATAAATCGAAAATAAACCTGAACAAAAAAATAGCCAAAAAATAAATATGGTTTGAGGTGTTTATTACATTTATGGTGTGGAGAAACAAAACTGTTCTAATGTGAAACAATTACTATCAAGTCCACCTTTTAATGGCTCACAAAAAATTATTTGCATAAATCTAACTGAGGTAGTAGTTAAATAGGCTGTCCAAACTTAAACATGGCTGAATTAAAGCATTTCTATGTTGTTGAGTGTAATACATTTCTGTAAATGGATGTAAAAGGTTTATATCCTGTATCACAATCTCTTAATCAAATTTCATTCTGGCAAAGGCAGGGCATGTTTATTTATATAGCACAATTCAGTACAAAAACAAGTAAAAGTTCTTTGGATGAATTCAACAATAAAATAGAAAGATACTATAAGCAGAATAAATGCAAGTAAACAGCATGATAAAAGCTGGTATACACAGTGGAACATTGATGGCGAATCAACTTCGTCTGCATCTCTTTCTCCTCAGCCACTAATATTTTTTGATAACTGATTGTAGAGTTTACTGGGTTACCTTTGTTTGATGATATTAAACATTCCCAGATTACAGTATATGTAACTATACAGGCTACTTGTAGAGATGTTTGTTTGATAGACTGTGTGCCTCCAGTTTCATCTAAAATGCATTTAAAAAGAGCTTGTGGAGTTTTATATATTGGTTTCCCTTGTTCTTTTCATTGCATTGCTAACAAACATGTGCAATTCTCTGACTATCAGAATTTTACTTCTTACCAATTTCTTTAGTACCACTTTGACAGTAAAATCAAAATTATTGTTATCTCTTCAACAGTCATTTTGAAATACAAATTTATAGTCAATATAAAATAAGTTATGCTCAAATACAAAGATAAGTATTTTAATACTACAAAACTAGCTTTGTTATCTCAAAAACAAATTTTTAACAATTCTAAAATAAATTTTTAAATGGTATATTTTGCATTATATATATATAAAATATATATTATATATCATTAATATTTATTTCTAAAAGCTAAATTTAAAATAACAATTAATATCTCACATTAGTTTAATTCTAATGAATTTGAAGTATTAAGAGCAAAAATTGAGGTATACAGGTGTTTTTATTGTTTCTAATTGGACGCGACATTAATTTAAACCTATGTTGAGGAACTCTTGTTGTATTTTAACAAAAATAATAAACAGTTTCAAAATCAATTATACATTTATTTATGTTAATTTCAATTTTATTTTATCTTATTTAACTTAATTTTATTTTATTTTATGTTATTTAACTTAATTTTATTTTTATTTTATTTTATCTTATTTTACTTTATTTAATTTTATTTAATTTTAATTTCATCAAGGAAGAAAGCGTAAGAGACGACGTGATGACGTCACGGGTGTTCTCGTCAGCTTAACGCTGCTGCGGTTTGGGTGACGTCCAGAAGCAGACCTAGAGAAACAGTGCTGCAGTTTGCAGTCCCTCACCTCCACACTGTTGTCATTTTCCTCCAGAACTTGGCGGATATTTGGCAGCAGACAGCTGAACCCAACAGGTAAGCAGCACATATTTTAAACGCTTTAAGCTCGTTAAATCATGACAGACCGGCTGTTTTCGTCGCGCTGTCGGAAGCTAACTGCCGCGTCCTCACTGTTTATTAATCAGGGTATAAGTTCTTAAACGGAAGATGGAGTTACTTTGAACCTATTTGTGTTATTTTTACTTTAAACCCGACATATATCCAGCTATTAAAAACCAGTGAATGGAGCAGTTTGGTAATACGCGCGTTATGACCCAAGTAGAGGCTGTTATTTGCTTTAAATTTAAGGAAATGTTGAAGAACTAACAGCCTTCTTAAGAAGGAAGTCTTTGAAATGAAGAGCTTTACTTCAGGCCTTAGAACATACTGCTGACTCACTTATGTAACTTTATTTAAAATGATTTTACCTGCAGGTTTGTGTGATTAAACGGATCATATTTTCTGCCTTTTTTATTGTTTCCCTGAGCATCAATGATCTGTAATGTTGATAGATGCATCTTTAGGACAAGTTAATGTGTTTGTGCTGAAGGTGATGCTGGCATGTGGTGCTGACAGCTCACTGCAGTCCTGCTGTTGATGTTTAGTTTCACTCTGAGGGAGTCAAGGTCAATGATGATGCTCCTTCTAATGGGGGGATTTCGGGATATATATATATATATATATATATATATATATATATATATATATATATATATATATATATATATATATATATATATTATTTTTTTCTATTTTAAATTTTTTTTCCCTGCATGGTGTCTTTCTACATGGAGTTTGCATGTTCTCCCTGAGCATTCGTGAGTTCTCTCCGGGTACTCCAGCTTCCTCCCACAGTCCAAAAACATGACTGGTAGGTTAATTGGCTTTTCTAAGTTCTCCTTAGGTGTGTGTGTGAATGGTTGTTTGTCTCTGTGTTGCCCTGGGATGGATCCTCGACGGTCCTCTCGCCTGTAAACAGCTAGAGATAGGCACCTGCACCCTTTCGTGACCCGGCTTGGGCTTAAGCGTGTCACAGAAAGGATGGATGGATATATGTTAAGTTTGGGTTTTTTGTTGTTGACATGTTTAGATCGATATGGGAATAAAGACGGATGGAAGAATAACAACATCTGGCTATTTGTTTTCCACTTTTCCAGACTATTAAAAATTTGACAAAGTAAGTAAAAGAAATTATTGAGATAAAGTGCTGTATGTATTTATTTATTTTAAAAACAGATTATTTCGGTCCTAAAAGTACGGTGCAAACTGCAAAAGCAGTTATAATGCAAAACTCCCAAAACATGCAAGCGTTGAAAAAAAAAAAACAAATGCATCTCCCAACCAGACCCATTCCTAAATTGTAGACATGAAGGCTCGTCTGTAGTGGTCTGTATCGCACCGGGTCTGCAGGAGCCTCTGACTGAAGACACTTCTGAAGAGGATGCTCACTGTTGTCCATAATGTTCTTCGCTTTATGAAGAATTCTTCTTTGTGAAATATCCTCCAGAGGTTCTTTTCAATTAGCTTGGTGAGCTTTTTTTAAAGTCATTAGCTCTGTTACCCCAGCAGATGATGGAGGAAGAGATCACACTCTCCACAAGATACGTAGCATCTTGTTGCTTACGCCATAGGACCTAAGCTTCCTTTGGAAGTACAATCTGCTTTTTCCTTTCCTGTAGACGGCTTCATAGTTGTGTCTACAGTCTAGTTTGTCGTCCAGGTGAACCGAGGTATTTATACTCCTGCACCACCTCAACTTCTTCTCCCTCGATGTTAATAGGTTTCAGCTTGTTCCTGTTTCTTCTGAAATCTACTATGCCCTCCCTTGTTTTGTTGACATTCAGGAGCTGATGATTGTTTCCACATAATTTCGCAACAATGGCTGATAAGTGATATTTAGTGATATCAAATGTTTCCCTTCCCTTTGATATCATAAACAAAACAGACACAGCAGAGCCACTGCTTCTCAGCTTCAGTCAAAATAAATCTAACACCACATGAGCAACCAGTCCCCCCCCCTTAACAAAACCTGCAACTGCATAAAAATAAACATACGTTGTTAATAATTGGCTTAGATTTACTTATCAACTGATCTAGATACACTCAGAAATGATACAAAATTGGCTGATACCAATATTAATGCAGATATATCATGCATCACTAATAAGATGGAATGAAGGAGACCCCGAAACAATAATGTCCTGATTCCTGTAAAAGGTTATTTTAGTGGAAACACTGAGGTGTTTCTTTTGGTGTTGTTCTATGGAGTGAATTTTGTCACATAATTTTTTGCAAGCAAAAACGTGTTTTGTAAACAGAAAGTAAAAAAAACTAAACATGTTTTGTACATGGAAATGTAATCAAGAAAAGTTTTTTTGGAGAAGCTTCTCTGCTTTATTATTATTATTATTATTATTATTATTATTATTATTATTTAAAGTTATTTTATTTTCTCAAAAAATGTTTATTATTTAGTTATTTAGTTCAAATTCCATACTTTCGAAATTTTCTGTCTCAGATTAATTTTTAGAAATTGCATTCACATTTTACAGATATGCAAGCATGATCTATCATATTTTTTCACTTTGGAGTCGGGAGTGAAGATGCATTTTTAGAACTGGATCTAAAAAAGAAGAATTTGAATAAATGAAAACTCGTATCTAAATTTTTGTTTGAAAATATAATACTTTTGTTTTTGTTGGAAAAACTAAAATCTGAGGTGGCAGCAAGTTTAATTTCTGGATTGGATTTTTTTTAATCAAATTCCCATTTGCAACAGTAGTGGAACAACATTTACTCCATATTTTCCCTTATTTTAATGTTTTAACAGCAATATCCTCTGCTTCTACATTCCAGGCATTTTGTTTGATTCTTCTCCCAGTTTGAAATCTGTAAACTTCTGTTGGTTGCAGATAAAACATTCAAATCTTGTCACCATAAATAACTCAGTTATAAATTCAGACAGTGCAAAAATAAATATCTTTACATGTTGTTATTAAAGCGAGTCAATAAAACCAAATAAATGAATCAGTTTTTACTGTGTAGATGTTTGCAGCTGTATTCTTCCAGCGATATAGCTCGCTGTGAAGCGTCTTGTCATGACTCATCAAACGCTCCCAATCAGCAGGCAGACGCCTGTTGATTCTGTGTTTCTGTGGATCTTCTGCTCAGCTAACCAAAGCCTGCTGCCTGCTGCTTGTCTGGGGGTTTGGGGGCTAAGGAGGTTCCCATTCAGCCGAAGGGAATCTAATCTGATTTGATTTTAGTTAAATTGCATATAAACATTCTAAAATGTGTTTCTCTTCTTAAAAATAAGCCGTTTAAGGCATGTTTTTTACTCACAATGAGAGAATCAGCAGGTTTATGCCTATTTTTAAAATAATCTCTCTTTACTTAGCTGTAGCATCCTTAAAATGATCCGCTGGTTTCGTTTGTGAGCATTTGGCCTGCTGCTGATGATGGCACTTCTCATGTAACAGCCTCCTTAATATTAATGTACTCTGGGGAGGTTGGAGACCCATCAGGGCGGCGCCAAGTCGCTAAAGGCCCAAAGGTTTGCAGCTCCCGGAAAGGAATCCATGAGGAGTTTAAAGCAGTAGAGCTTCAACTGACAATTATTTTTATGGGCGACCAATCAGTGGATTCTTTTCTTTAAGATCTTTATCATAACTTTCTGATGAGGGCTGGTATGGAGGGAATGTTGTTCCATTATAGTTCCAAGGGAAAAAAATTATTTGTAAAGGACAATCTTGCTTCGACCTTTAATTTAGATTAGGGCTGCAACTAACGATTATTTTGCAAATCGATTAATCTGTTGATTATTTTTTAAACTAATTGATTAATTATCCGCTAGCCAAATGTTCCTTAAAGATGATTTTTTGCAGAATTAAACCAGGTGAGACTAAAACTTTTCCACTTGAGGAGTTCTGGATAGAGCATATTGACATATGAATGATATTTTTTATCCTAAATGCAAAATGTTTCTATATTTTTTTTTATAATTTTGGTATTATTACTGCTCTATGTGGGTTGTTATGTCAGCTAAAGGCAGGTTTTAGTGTCTGTTCTCCAGTTAACGATTAATTGATTATTCAAATATCCGATTAATCATGAGTAATCCGATTTATTATTTCCGCCCTAATCTAGATACTTAAGTACGTGCCTGTCTTTTCTACACGTCACCGAATTTTGGCTGAGATGTGTGTACGCTTCTGTTTGGCATGGAAGAAACAGCTTATCAAGCAGGACTAGTAAGGGTAAGGTTCACCTTCAACCTGGTGCTTTTCTACAAAATAATCCAAAGTTGTTGTTTTTTTTATAGTTGTGAAAAAGTGTTTCATCCTAGTAACCAGATGTCCTGATTTGTACGTGATAGACCCCAATTTTTTCATTTTCGCAGTTTCACACATTTCAAACAAAAAACCCCCAAAAAGTTCAAGTATATTTTTAGAACATTTTTATTTCCTACATCCAAAGAAAGAGCTATGCTAGTGTCCCACATCATGACTTAGCTGAGGGTGATGCTCTTAAACTGAACAGATGAAGGATTTAAGGAAATAAAAGGCAGCAACAGCAAAAGACTGCGGAACAATTTATAACTCAGTGATTGTCAGACAGCTTTTAGTGAACTTTACTGGAGTTATTTTAATTTTGATACAAGGGGAGCGGGATGTTAAACAATACTGAAAAAGCCTCGTCTGTCCTGCATTGTCCCTCATTAGCTTTCTAGCTGTGTCGCTTACATCACATGTTGCAAACACTTCTGGTGTGTTTACCTCTTAATGTTGATGCAAAGTGAGTCGACTTCCAGATTCCTGTTGCTTAATGGCTAAAAACAACACAAAAAAACTATTGCTCCAAAATAACTATGGATATTCCTGCTAATTATTGCTGCATGCAAACTTCTAAGTATATGTTGCAAACTCAAAACATACAGTCAGGTCCATAAATATTGGGACATCAACACAGTTCTAATCTTTTTGGCTCTATACTACACCACAATGGATTTGAAATGAAACAAACAAGATGTGCTTTATCTGCAGACTTTCAGCTTTAATTTGAGGGTATTTACATCCAATTCAGATGAACGATGTAGGAATTAGAACAGTGTGTATATGTGCCTGCCACTTTTTAAGGGACCAAAAGTAATGGGACAGATTAATAATCATAAATCAAACTTTCACTTTTTAATACTTGGTTGCAAATCCTTTGCAGTCAATTACAGCTTGAAGTCTGGAAGGCATAGACATCACCAGACGCTGGGTTTCATCCCTGGTGACGCTCTGCCAGGCCTCTACTGCAACGGTCTTCAGTTCCTGGTTGTTCTTGGGGCATTTTCCCTTCAGTTTTGTCTTCAGCAAGTGAAATGCATGCTCAATCGGATTCAGGTCAGGTGATTGACTTGGCCATTGCATAACATTCCACTTCTTTCCCTTACAAAACTCTTTGGTTGCTTTCGCAGTATGCTTTGGGTCATTGTCCATCTGCACTGTAAAGCACCGTCCAATGAGTTCTGAAGCATTTGGCTGAATATTAGCGGATAATATTGCCCGAAACACTTCAGAAATTATCCTGCTGCTTTTGTCAGCAGTCACATCATCAATAAATACAAGAGAACCAGTTCCATTGGCAGCCATACATGCCCTACCACCACCATGCTTCACTGATGAGGTGGTATGCTTTGGATAATGAGCAGTTCCTTTCCTTCTCCACACTCTTCTCTTTCCATCACTCTGGTACAAGTTGATCTTGGTCTCATCCGTCCAAAGGATGTTGTTCCAGAACTGTGAAGGCTTTTTTAGATGTTGTTCGGCAAACTCGAATCTGACCTTCCGGTTTTTGAGGCTCACCAATGGTTTACATCTTGTGGTAAACCCTCTGTATTCACTCTGGTGAAGTCTTCTCTTGATTGTTGACTTGGACACACATACACCTACCTCCTGGAGAGTGTTCTTGATCTGGCGAACTGTTGTGAAGGGTATTTTCTTCACCAGGGAAAGAATTCTTCGGTCATCCACCACAGTGGTTTTCCGTGGTCTTCCGGGTCTTTTGGTGTTGCTGAGCTCACCGGTGCATTCTTTCTTCTTAAGAATGTTCCAAACACTTGATTTGGCCACACATAATGTATTAGCTATCTCTCTGATGGGTTTGTTTTGATTTTTCAGCCTAATGATGGCTTGCTTCACTGATAGCAACAGCTCTTTAGATCTCATATTGAGAGTTGACAGCAACAGATTCCAAATGCAAATAGCAGACTTAAAATGAACTCTGGACCTTTTATCTGCTCCTTGTAAATGGGATAATGAGGGAATAACACACGCCTGGTCATGGAACAGCTGAGCAGCAGATTGTCCCATTACTTTTGGTCCCTTAAAAAGTGGCAGACACATATACACACTGTTGTAATTCCTACACCGTTCATCTGATTTGGATGTAAATACCCTCAAATTAAAGCTGAAAGTCTGCAGATAAAGCACATCTTGTTTGTTTCATTTCAAATCCATTGTGGTGGTGTATAGAGCCAAACAGATTAGAATTGTGTTGATGTCCCTATATTTATGGACCTGACTGTAGCTTTCCTACAAGTTTGGATATTGCTAGGTCTGCAAATAACGATCGTTTTGCTAATTGATTAACCCGTTGATTCATTTTTCGATTAATCGATTAATAATACAAAAGTTTCTTTGAAGAAGATTTTTTACAGAATTTAAATCAGGGGATGCTAAAAATGTTCCACTTACAGCATATTGACTGACAAATGTTTGTATCAAATATTCAAAATGTTTTATCCACAGGGGCTGGACAATGAAACTGAAACACCTGGTTTTAGACCCCAATAATTTATTAGTATGGTGTAGGGCCTCCTTTTGCGGCCAATACAGCGTCAATTCGCCTTGGGAATAACATATACAAGTCCTGCACAGTGGTCAGACGGATTTTAAGCCATTCTTCTTGCAGGATAGTGGCCAGGTCACAACGTGATGCTGGTGGAGGAAAATGATTCCTGACTCGCTCCTCCAAAACACCCCAAAGTGGCTCAATAATGTTTAGATCTGGTGACTGTGCAGGCCATGGGAGATGTTCAACTTCACTTTTATGTTCATCAAACCAATCTTTCACCAGTCTTGCTGTGTGTATTGGTGCATTGTTATCCTGACACACGGCACCTCCTTCAGGATACAATGTTTGAACCACTGGATGCACATGGTCCTCCAGAATGGTTTGGTAGTCCTTGGCAGTGGCGCACCCATCTAGTATGAGTATGGGGCCAAGGAAATGCCATGATATAGCAGCCCAAACCATCACTGATCCACCCCCATGCTTCACTCTGGGCATGCAGCAGTGTGGGTGGTATGCTTCTTTGGGGCTTCTCCACACCGTAACTCTCTCGGATGTGGGGAAAACAGTAAAGGTGGACTCATCAGAGAACAATACATGTTTCACATTGTGGACATGTTTCACATTGTCCACAGCCCAAGATTTGCGCTCCTTGCACCATTGAAACCGATGTTTGACATTGGCACGAGGGACCAAAGGTTTGGCTATAGCAGCCTGGCCGTGTATATTGACCCTGTGGAGCTCCCGACGGACAGTTTTGGTGGAAACAGGAGAGTTGAGGCGCACATTTAATTCTGCCGTGATTTGGGCAGCCGTGTTTTTTTTTTTTTTTTTGGATACAATCCGGGTTAGCACCCGAACATCCCTTTCAGACAGCTTCCTCTTGCATCCACAGTTAATCGTGTTGGATGTGGTTCGTCCTTCTTGGAGGTATGCTGACATTACCCTGGATACCGTGGCTCTTGATACATCACAAAGACTTTCTGTCTTGGCCACAGACGCGCCAGCAAGACCTGCACCAACAATTTGTCCTCTTTTGAACTCTGTTATGTCACCCATAATGTTGTGTGCGTTGCAATATTTTGAGCAAAACTATGCTCTTACCCTGCTAATTGGACCTTCACACTCTGCTGTTATTGGTTCAATGTGCAATTAATGAAGATTGGCCACCAGGCTGGTCCAATTTAGCCATGAAACCTCTCACACTAAAATGAGAGGTGTTTCAGTTTCATTGTCCGACCCCTTTAATTCTCTACAATGTTGGTATATTTACAGCTCTACGTGGATTGCTCAGTCAGCGAAAGGCTTGTTTTAGAGCCACTATACCCCAGTTAATGATTAATCAATTACCAAACTGATTGATGCTTATTTCAATAGTCAGTTAATTGCGATTAATCCGATTAATTGTTTCAGCCCAAGATATTTCACAGTTAAGACATTTCAGATCCAGCTCTGTGCTGTGAAAACTCAAGCGTTTCCCTGCAAATTCCTTTGCGAGCTGCTAACTGTGGATCAGATTTTCTATAAGATATAGTGGTCAGCAGAAATCACCTTAAATATGAAGGCAAACTTCAACCAAACAGCTAGAGGGATTACTCCGAGTATTAACATGTATCAAAAACAAACTCAATGAAATTCTGGTTGGCTTCCAAATTAAGCCTGTTTTTGGTTGCCATGACCCAGATGACTAAGAATTTACACAGGCACCTATTGGACTTCATGTTTTTAAGTTCAACGCAGTTTTTTTAAATAATGCCAATTCACCACATATCTCAAGGCACTTTAAAGAGACAATTTAAGCAGATCATACAGTCAGATTAGTTCAAATGTCTGGTTTATGCTTTATCATTTATCAGTCAGTATAACTAATTATTTTTTCCTGATCAGACCAAGCAGCTGTTTATATTTCATTTGAAGAGGCATAGTGCTAAAGATGTTTACACTTTATGGGTATCTCTCCTAGGTTTAATAAATACTCAAAGTCAATCTGAAAGTTTTATAGTTGCATGGGTGGGATTATGTTCCTGCTAGACAGGATTTCCTGTTTTTCTGACTTCCTTTTACACCACCGCTTCAAAGTTTAAGTACCAGCCGACTGCTTCATCCATAAATAGCTCTTTCTTAGTTATGTTTTGAGTCAGTATGTGGCTACAAGACAGGATTATCACCAATGAACTGCTGTTAACACTGCATGGCATGGTGTGGCATATTGAATCCATTACATCCTTTTATTTCTTTGCTGATTCAAACTCCTCCTTTCATTGGCTCGTCTCATACCCCGGAGTTGATGTTGAAACTAGAGACTTTGATGTGCTCAGTTGGGCCTCCTACTTCTCCTATTCTGGTTAGAGACAGTTTATTCTGAATAGTTCACCATTTGCTGGCAGTCTCTCCAAAGGAATAGTCATCGTTTTTAAGAAGAGGAATAAATGATAATACTCCACATGCTCATAAATGTGCTAACAAGATGTTAAAGGGTCAATTAGGCTGTTAACAGGATAAACATGGACTGGGTTACAAATTGCGCAATTAGTTTTAATAAAAGGCTGCTGTGCATCAATAATTCTAATAAAACAACCTGTTTCCAGCTTTAACAGTCATTTATCACATTAAAACATTAACTATTGAAATTCAGGGATCGGGAATGGAACATAAGGGGGGAAAAAATACCAATCAGCTTTAGCACCTTTATTCCTATAATCCATCCGACCTTTATTATACTTGGCGTGACTTTGTTTACATTGCTCTAACCAGAAAGCCAGAGCTCTGGTATCTTGCCTGCCCAGTTATGCTGCCGGTTGTGCATCAGCTGCAACAGTAAGACAAACAGCCGGATCAAGTGTTCACCAATCAACGAGATGTCAATGAGCGCTAAGAGTACAGGAGAGAGTAGAGGGGATAGTCGCTGCCTCGTGACAGCATCTGCAGCGTGACTTTGTTTACACCCAGAGGGCTGTAGCTCGGTGTGTTCTGGAGCGCTGATGTCATGCAGACACATTTGGCTGCAGATTTGTGCAGCGGTGTTGTGTTCAGTGGATCTGGAAGGAAATGCTCTGTCATGTTGTGTGCCAGTAAGCCACTGCAACCTCGTATGAAAGTGGCAAAGACCTGGACCGGGAGCTGAAACACAGAGGTGATGAATTCATGTGGATGAATAAACCTTGAGAAACCATGCTGCTTTAATTTTTGTTTTGCTGCAGGAAGTTTAGCTTGTGGTTTTCTTTCTGAAGGACTTATAAGTTGACTCTTTAGGCTTGCTTCTGCTTTAAGGGAGGTTCTTCTGTGGAGTGTATTTCATCTGTTGAGTCAACTTTTACCATGAAAAGTTAGCATTTTATTTTATTTTTTATCTGCGTAATGATCAGTTCTTTAGTATCTCTAAACTGACTGGAGTTGAGAATTCAAAACTTTTAAGATTTATTTTACTCCAACAATTAGGGGTGTGGGAAATAATCGTTTTGGCGATATATCGTGATATTCGGCTGCCCAAAATAATATCGATCTTTCACTTCTTAGTATCGATTTTCCAAAAAAAAAAAAATGGTTACATAAAACATTGATGGGAAAAGGGGCTACCTCTGCACCACCACTCTGGCAGAAAGCGCTGTGGAGCCCTTTAACTGTGCGTGCAGCACCAAATCTGTATTTGAGGCAGTCACAGTGGAAGAAAACCCCAAACAACATGGATAATAATACCTAATCAATATTTTCTGATGAAAATATACAGCACTTGCTGTTTTATCTCATCATTTGATTTTGATAGCTGGGGAAAATATGGCAATATATAGTGATACTGCAATATTGTGATAATATCGTATCGTGACCCACGTATCGTGACATGTATCAAATCGCAACACTAATGTCAATACTCACCTCTACCAACAATAGTGTAGCGTAGATTATTGTCTCGAGGAAAAAATATTTATAGCTGCAAAACATTAGAGACGTCGGCCTATTTTAGATTAGACTTAGGCAGATTTTATTTGTCATTTTGTTTACACATGTGTAAATCAAAAAGAAATTTAGTTTGGAACAGCTCTCTGGACAATTTCGTCTTTTTAAAAGTGCAGCCTTGAAAAATAGTAAAAAAAGAGATAGATAGATAGATAGATAGATAGATAGATAGATAGATAGATAGATAGTTAGTTAGTTAGTTAGTTAGTTAGTTAGTTAGTTAGTTAGTTAGTTAGTTAGTTAGTTAGTTAGTTAGTTAGTTAGTTAGTGAGGAGAAGCTGGTCCTCTAGCACCCTAAGCCTATAGTAGCAAAATAAAATTAGCTCATGTAAGGCTATGACCAGACAAAACACATTTACATTTTGAAGCACAGACCCAGAAGTACCGTTTATGGAAAACAAGTAGAAACAGAGTAGATGAAGGTAATGGTAGCAGTAGTTCAATCAGTCATTCCTATTAAGGAACAAACACTGTGAACACAGAATAACAGAGAGAATCCAAGGTTTATGGCAGGAAGTATATGCTGTAGCTTATATTTAAAGAATTATTTCTGAGGTTAATAGAAGAGAGACAGAAGGAACTTATATTTTTATTTCCCATTTGAGTTTTGATAGGTTTACTCTCTGGTTTTGATAGGTTATAGATAGGGATGTACCAATCCAATATTGATATTGGAAATCAGCCCAATATCAGCCATCTGAAATTTATTTTAAAAGCACACTGATAGTAACACAGCTTCTATCCACTTCTGTTTGAAGTTTCTGTAACCCAATAATTAAAGGGCAAATGAAATACAAGCTGCAAATATTGAGTTACCTGGTGGAGCATTTAATGAAGCACTTCCACAAAACATTCAAGGGACCAATGTCTGTCATCTGAAACCTCAAATTACTGTGTTGTGCACTTGTGTGCATTTATGTTATTTCATGTTTAATTAAAGTAGAAATTAAATGTTCAACCAAACTAATTCATGAGATTATGTCCTGTTATTATCAATAACTATATCGCAAACGTGAAAAATATAAACATAAAAAGAAAAAAAGTTTGGTTTTATAATTTTAGATATATATATATATATATATATATATATATATATATATATATATATATATATATAATAGTTGTTTATTTTTACAATAGTTTCTAAAATGTTATGTTGGAGAAGTTTCATGGATTTGGCATAAAAATGTTGATAGGTTTGTTCAGAATGTTGTGGTGAGGCTTAGATGTGGTTTATATCAATATCGGAATTATATCGACCGAAATAAAAAAATAAATCATAATTCAATGGTGCAAATCCAAGAAGTAAATGAAACGTAGATTAAAAAAAAAATAATACGTAATTAAATGATTGTCCTCATTAGAATTCAATAAAGAATTAAGTTATTTATTCTTAATAACATGATTATTCCTGTGGGAATAAAAAAAACAAGAGTTTAATGCTGTGGTTGCACTCTAGGCAAACCGAAGTGAAAAGTGGAAGTTAGTTTTTTAGAGCAAAGCTATCTGTGAAATGTTATTTTCTCATTGTTTGCCCCATTGAGAGCATCTGTAACAAGCGGAGGAAGTAACGATGGTGCGAGACGCTTGCTACGTCACTGTGTGTGTTTCTGTCTGAGGCTCATTTTCATGTGAAAGGGCCACAGCTGCTCCGTCCCCATAAAGAAATTATTCATGCCTCCATTTTTAGTCCAGTTCTGCAGCCTAATGACTGAGCTAAAGCTTGTGTAACGCCGAATCTATTCAGTTTTGTGCTGAAAGACAGAACCAGTTTAGGTGTCTAGATCTATCTAAAGAATTAACATTTGTCAACTAACTGTCAAATAACTGAGTTATTATTTGTCACTCATGTTTCCTTCTGTGTTTTACAGGCTTAACGGAAAAAAAAAAGAACCAACCCTGGCTGTTTGCAGCCTTCCTCAGTTTCTCCAGTGAAAGAAAGGGCTGCTGGATGAGAGGAAGCACTGAGACGTGAGTTTCACCATGTATGGTCAGCAACATCGTCTGTCCCTGAATCTGGCTTTTGTGCCTGAGGTTGAAATCAAAGGCAGAGGTTATAAACAGACACAGAGGCCGTCGTAGTAGAACGCTTCCTTCTGCTGGGAAATCAGGAGCTTTCAGAATAAACTTTATGAGTTCGTCTAGCAGTTATGCATTTCCACTCCATCCACTTGCCAAAAATTGTAAATGTTTTATTTTGATTTGCTAATCAAAGTTTCTTTTATTCTCATGTAAGTGGAGGAAGAAAAAGGAATATCGGCTTTGAGAATCGGCCCCCCAGAATGTTCCTGTTCCTGCAGTTTTGAGATGTTTTCTTGGTCGAGCACACCGGAATCAAGTAATTAGATGATTAGGAGGACTTTGGATGAACTTTATGCCTACTGATGAGGTTTTTTAGCCAGTTGATTCAGGTGTGTTGGACCAAGGACAAATCTAAAAGTTGCAGGATATACCAGGCCTCAGGAACTGAAATCGCCCACCCCTGGGTTATAGAGACTGACATGGGAGTGGATTTTCACTCCTGTCCCGTCCCACTCCCACAGAAAAAATTGTGTCCCGTCCCGATCCCGGGCCAGAGTAGAAATCTAAATCCTGTCCCGTCCCACTCCTGGTGAAATTACTCCCACTCCCATCCTGCTCCCATTCAGAATGACCCCCACTCCTGCACCACTCCCATTCTCTTTTTTTTTTTTTTTTTTTGCGCGGGTGCAAAACTCAGAGCGGAAGCACTGTTGGTTTTTGGGTCGTGTAGTTTTTTTTGACTCACATTATAGTGTAGGCTTCAAGGAAAAAAACTACAAAATGGCGGCGCCAGTACTGGATTTTTTTTCTTTCTATTTTATTTTATTTTTTGGCATCAATCCTAGTTTTTATTAGTTACTATTGGTTTGCTCCCGCTCCCGTCTGCTCCCGTTAACGTTTAATCCTGTACCGTCCCAATCAACTGATCGTTACCAATACTGACTCCCATCCCACGGGAATCCCACGGGAATCTCGTGACCTGTGGGATTCCCGAAAAAATGTCAGTCTCTACTGGGTTAGACCGAAATAATTGGGCAGTAAAGCTCTACCGATACATTTCAGGGTTTTTTTTTTTTAAGGCTTAGACTGAAAACAATTATTTTGACATTAGCCGATCTCCAATCTGTGCTACTAATATCTTTGGTCCAAATTATTTAGGCCGACATTGCTATTTTCTCCTCCTTTTAAACAAAAAGAAAACAAATGAAAACAATAAAAACACAAGTCTCAATTTGCGATGCTAATATCGATTGTTTTTACCTCAGCCAATCCCTCATATGTGTTGCCGATATTTTTGGCTTGATTAATTATGCCAATACTGCACTTTCTTCCTCCTTTTACACGATAAAGATGACAACAAAAATAAAAAACTCACACAAAGTCTCCATTTGCGATGCCATTACTAAGTGTTTTGATATCAGCTGATCCCCGATATGTGCCTCCGATTTTGTCCATTCTCTTTCGGCCGATTTTGCTTTTTTCTTCTTCCAATAGTTACAGAAGTTACACAAGTCTCAACTTAAACAAAAAATACACCTTAAGTACTAATGATTAAAAAAAAAAAAAACATTATAAACTGGAAAGAAATGGAGGGAAGGCTAAGTTTGATCTCAAGGCATTACTGAATGCACCATTGTATCAGCCAACACATGCACATATCCGCTGATACCAGCACAAGAAATAAAATGCTAATTTTGGCCAAAAATATGAACCAACAAAAATATCGGTCTATCTCTTAATGGTATCAGTCCTTAAAAAACTGAATCTGTCAATCTGCATTAGCTTCTAACAGAAAAGGATAATAGAAAAAGTTTCTGTTATCGTAACAGTGTAGTTGGTCTAGTTTTACTGAATGTCAGGACCTGTGGCAGGCCGCCTTCCATGTTTATACAACATGAGTGTGAGTGTGTGCCCCACAGACCTACACACTTGCAGGCTAAATTAGGCACTGCCTTATATGGCTTCTTTTCCTCATTCCCCACTGCAACACTGGGAATATCCATCATCTGCAACTCTGGATAGTTTCTACTCTTCATCTTTGCCCCGTAGAAAGATACCGGAGGCATGTTTGAGTTTCTGTAGATAGAGAAGAGTGCAAAAATGAATTTATGTTAATATAAAGAAAAAACTTTGATTATGATGAAAGAAATTGAAGGTGGGTTAACCCCTACAGAAATATTTGGCTTTGGAAATGGAAAAAATGACTTTAGTTGGCTGAGAGGCTGGAAAATTTTTTGATAGATTGGAAAATAAAGGAAGAGAAATACATCAGTTTAATGCTTGTTTTTCTTTCTTTAAAAGAACATTAAAATTGATTAATTTAGCTGGTTTTCCTTAGAAAAACAAGGATTTTATTTGTTATACATTTGACTTGCAAATAAACATATTTAATATATTTTCTGCATTTTCAGACCACAGATCAAGTCAACAGTTCTTTTTTTGCTCTAGACTGAGATCATTCTGATCCCCGGCTGACTGAAAACACTACAAATATTAAAAATCTATTCGTAATAAGCAACAGAATTACAAAATAGACAAGAATAACAATCAGTTTTGATAATTTCTGTCAAATTAATTTTTCTGTGATTTTCACTTATTATATTTTTATCTTATTTTTAAACATCTTAATTACATATCATCTAAATTCACTCTATACGGAGGGCAAGGACTAGAAAAATTGAACCAAATGATGTAAGATTATTCTCATAGGTTTGTTTGACGAAATCTAAGAATGAGAAAATTTTTCAGTTTATTTTTGAATTTTTAATATTTAATATTTTTAATTTTTAATATATTTTTATATTAATAAACACAAAGAAATAATTAATGTATTTGCTTTTTAGTGTTTTTAACTATATTTTTGTCTTTTGTTTTCAGTTTCCTTCCTTATTAGAAACAAAAAATTGATGTATTTAGATATTTGGACAAATGTATTTAATTGTTACCTATGTAAATGTTTTTTCCAACCTCGTATCATGCTTTTGCTGTTGCTTCTGTATAATTTTAAATAAATTCAATAGAAATAGAAAATATAAGTCATTAGATTGTGAATACAATTATATCTATTTCACTCCAAATTCATGTAAAGATTTTTGGTATATCTAAAAACAATTATATTGTATTTTATTTTTTACTGCTTTTTTATCTTGCAACCAAGAATTTCAACAATTAGTTTTAGCCATTGGACCTTATGCAACAATATTTTTGTATTCTTGTCGTAAATGTCATCTTCTGCTACCATGGCCTCTTTTGAGTGCTCCACACCAGATTGATCAGATGTAAACCTGATGCAGTCATCCTGTGTGTGAGCGAGCACACATTCCACAGAAATGTAAAGTAATTATCGCCCAGATAACGCCATATAAGGGTACAAATTCCCACGCCTCTATGAATGAACGAAATGGCATTAAAGACGAAGAAAAAAAAGTTTTAAGAATCTGCTGACTGGAAGCATGTTTCCGTTGTCCATAGCGTTCCTTGACAGTGTCGTTGCTAAGTGCTACTTGGTCCCAATGTAATTTCCCATTGGGAGCCTACTAGCACTAAGTTGCTAACTGGTTAGCAAGATGCTTCAGAGACACCGGTCACAATCAAACAGGCTTGCAAACCTTCCGCCACAACAATCCCGACCAATCACATTCACTTTATTCACTCGTGTAAAGTCGGACACCACTCGGGAGAATTCGGAAATGCAACGGCTGCAACAGCCGCATCCCTACGATTTTAAGGAGAGGTTCATGCCACACTGTTTTCCACAGGGGTGGAATAATCAATGAAAAAGTTGACTGAAATCGCTGAACTGCTTTTCGGAAAGCGAAAGGAAATGATTTCAATGAATTCTTAATTTTTTAGCCTATTTTTAACCATAAGCATTGGTTCAGAAACTTCTAGATAAAGTCCACGATATTTGAAAACTTCTTCATCTGAGAAATCATAACAGCTGACAGTTGTGGTCTATGAGCTGGAACATGTAAAGCTCCTCATTCTCATGCAAAATGCATTCAAGTTCACATGTAAATCAGTTGGAATCGCCTCGGTCCACACAGGAACATAGCTGCTCCAGATGTGTGACACATGTAGGATGCACATAAAGTGGGGCTCTCTCAGTGCCAGACCTCATGTGGTATGAAGTAGGCCAGACCCATGGTAAAACAAGACCAAACAGAGTTTGTGAAACACTAAGTGATACAGATGTCAGGTTTAAACACTTTTACATGCAAAGATATTTCTTAAAGCTTATTTAGGCTGACTTTTACACTTCTCTAATCAATGCTCTAGATTATTGCCCCAAGAATGCTAATTTATTATTTTTTAGGATGACTTAAACCTCAATCATTCATGTGTCATCTGTATATGGAGCTGAATTGGACTCCTGGTGCAGAGAGTGGTTAAACTAGACCAGTGGGTCTGCCCCCTGAGTCCACAGCTTTCATCCAAATAGGCTAATTGCTCTTTAATAAAATGGGACACAAGCAACAGAGACAGCTTTGTGAGTGAAATCTCCACATTGTCAAAAGGGAGTTCAGAGTTTGTTTAACCCTCCTCCCTAGGGTGGCCAGATGTGCGGCTTTAGGCCGGACAATCCGGATTTTCACTGCACTTTCCACCGTCTGTCCACACGCATATTTGTCCTTTCTGAGGCTCGAAGAGAAGACGTATTTCCATTTTTAATGGGCTGCAGCGCAATATCCAATCATAGAATGTAAAAAAAAAAAATGCATCAACTATCTGTTCTAACCAGTGGCGGTTGGCCAATAGAGGACGCTAGGGCGCCGCCCCACACCCTATGACCCTGATTAAGACATAAAAAAATAATAATTAGTTTTCTTTATAATTTAATTTTAAATTAAAATGTAAAATATTTTGAAATATATGTACGTATATTTTTTAGATGTGTAAGATAAATTTTTACTCTTTAGTAACTAGTAAAGCATCAAGCCTATGGCACAAAAATCTTTACCCATGGACTGTCGTTAAAAAGTTGTACATGCGCTGTAGCTCCTCTGCAATACAAAAGAATTGGAGAGCGTACAGGAAGTGTATTTGCTCACCACCTCCCGCCACAGGGCAGGTGTTTTGCGGGTGATTGACATGTTGAGTCGGTTGGAGAGAGAAAGAGAGAAATGGTGCAAGACATGTCCTTTTGCAGGACCTATTCTGCTTTCCGTCTTCTTTTTCAATCGTCAGGACCTGACCCAGCATGGATAAAGACAGCTAGGACTGATTTTAAAGCACTTTTTACAAAAGGCAAACAAGAATTAACAATCTGGGATTCACATTGAAAATAATATAATATATTGTACTTATTCTAGATGTTAATTTGCATAGTTGCTCATAAATAAACACATTATCGAGACTCATTCCATGGCATACTTTGTTGATGCAATTTGGACGTAAGCCGTCAAGAAAGCGGCAATGGAACAACATGCGAGTACAGATTAACATAAGAGTAATAAACATGCGGCAGGTAACTCTTCAAAGAGGGCCTATTGTCATTAAATATTTCCTTTTTAGCTACACAAGTAAACTCTTTAAACCCCTCAAATTTGTATTATAAATGAGAGTAAACCAGATTAGGGCTGCAGCTAACGATTATTTTAAAAATCGATGAATCGGCCGATTATTTTTTCGATTAATCGATGAATCGGATAAAAAATATTTTTTATACTAACCTCTTTATTCCAAAATAAACATTTTAGGCAGAACAAACAAGCACACAAGTACAGGTTGCTCATTAACTGTACTGGTGCAATATGAAAAATAAATGTTTGTGTTAAAACTACGCAAACTTACATGAGAAATGTAGCTGTACATCCACAAAATATAGGCTACTTTGTTTCATAAAGCGCAAAAAAAGACATTTTTGTTTTTAAAAGCCCCTAAGGGGCTCAAACAATAGGCCCCCCCATTTCAACAAATGAGTTTTTTTTAGACTAGAAGAGTTCTGCCTTTTAAGACAGGAAAGTATAGCAGTTAAAGTTGCTACTTGAGAAAATACTGAACCATAGAGATAAAAATAGCCCTGTGATTCAAATTATAAATTGTATTTGGAATAAAAATGAGAGAACTAGGGGTGCTAAAAAACACATCCTCCAAAGACAGATATTTACATGGGAATGTGGCATATAATTAATTGACATATTACTGATCTTGCTGGATTTTATTCTGCTTCACTTCCATAAATTGCAGGATCTTCTTTACTTTATCTTTGCCAGAAGATTTAAACTTTAAAAGCCTTGCCCTCATAATTTGAAAGTTAATTTATTTATAAAGAAAATATAAACGCTGCTTAAGCTAATTCAAATGAAATTAAAAGTAAAATAAGTAGCCAACCTTATTACTGTCTGTAACCTACTAACAAGGTAAATAAAGCATCAGATGAGCTACCTGAGAAACTAACGTTACGTTTCCCCACTTTAAAACCAAACAAACATGGTCGCTCACCCTGCTGATCAGCTCTCTTCACTGCCATCGAAGGCTCCAACGTGTTTTCTTTTCAGGTGCTGCATCATAACAGTGGTGCTTCCGCGCCATGTTAATTTGTTTTTACAAAAATTGCATGTTACGACTTTTTTCGCTTTACAAAGCGCAGGCTATTTTAATTATTGTGATCAATTTGCGCCGTCAATCCCGGCGCATGCGCGCTTCATTTGCAGTCTGGACGCTGAGGGTAAACATCCTCTGACTGCAGCGCTGAGAGGGACTCCTGCGGGAGCGGAGTTGGGATGGGGGAGGCGCCCCACGGCAATGACGACGGCGGCGGATGACGCATTAATCGCGCGACACAACTAATCGACAATGAAATTCGTTGCCAACGCTTTTAAAAGTCGATTTTTATCGATTTTATCGATTCGTTGTTGCAGCCCTAAACCAGATTCTTATGTACACCGTAGAAATTTATTGATATACCGTATAATGTCCTCCTTTTTGGTGCCGCAGAAATGGCCACCCTACCCCTCCCCCTAAAAATAAAAGATATTGACATGGATGTAAACATAACTGATCTAAAATAAAAGGGGAATGAAATAGAGAAATTATAAATTGCAGCCACATTGTTTTACAGAGAAGAAGCTTACTTGAGCATAATGTATGGAGTAGGCTTGTCCCGATCCGATAGGTGGATCGCCGATATTGGCAAAAAAATGCGTATCGGCAAAGCATGTAAAAATGCCGATCCAGACTGCCGATCCAGTTTTTTAAAAAAAATCCGGTCCGTATTTTCCAGTTTCGCCGATTGAAACGATCCATTCCACTATTTTGCGGCACTGTTCCCCGAATCCAGTCCGCATTTTTCAGAACACCTTCAACACACCAACAGGTCTTTTTGGGTCTGTCTCCCGGCCTAACCATTAAAACAGGTGAATTGGAAGATAGCGGGAAAATGTCAACCGTGTGGGATTATTTTATCCTGCACGATGTGTAGATGGAGACTAGGTGTGGAGGAGATTGGGGAGTATAAGGCATTTTTGTGTAATAGTTCACTATTATTTGCACTGATTTTTTTTTAAGCAGTGTCTTTTTTCAAGAGTAGAGTCCTGATTCTAAGTTAATAGAATATTTTCCCCTCTTGTCTGTTTTGCATTTTTAATAAAACTTACAGTAATACTTGAACCTTTAACTGTTTATGGTTTTAGTGTTCACTGTGCAATTTCAGATTGCTATTCATAATTTTGTCCAGTTTGTGTTTATCTCTTAATAAACAGGTAAGTTTGTTGTTACCAAGCATTGTGTTTTATTCAATCTCACCTAATTCAGCTGGCTAGATGTTATCAAGAGTACTAAAACCCTTTTCAACATGAGTCTTACAACCAAGGCTAAATACTTTAACTTAAACTTAAATACATGCTCGGATAGGCTGGTATCGGCCAGTATCGGTATCGGAAGTCCAAAAACAATATCGGTATCGGATCGGAAGTGCAAAAACCTGGATCGGGACATCTCTAGTATGGAGTAAGAATACTCTCAATAATAACACTTGTAGGTGTCTGGATTTGTTAATGTAAGACAATAAACATTAATAGATTTAGGATGTGTAAAAGTATGCAAATTATTAGTATGAATCACAACTGTACTAGTGCGAATCAAAAATATATATATATGAATCACAGAGCTACGAGCAGGAATCAAATCTATGAGTACGAATCTCAAAATTACTTGTACGAATTACAGATTTTCTCATACAAACTTCTTGTATAGAGTCATAATATTACAAGTCTGGGTCATACATTCATAAGCAAAAAGCACACATTTGGGAATCACTCATTTAGGAATACCAAGTTTACATGTATGAATTAGAAATTTACGTGTACAATTCACAAATGTATGAGCACAAACCACAAAGTAGTATTAATCAAAAATTTACAAATGCGAATCATATATTTACTAGTACGCATCACAAATTATGAGCACCAAGCACACATTTATGAATCACTTATTTGCCAGTACCAATTACAACTTTAAAAGCATGAAGCACACATTTTAGCACTAGGAGTCTTATACCCCTAATGGAGCCGTTGCTTTTATTACCAATTGTCACCAAATAAAGCACCAAAAAGTTGTTTGTTATTCAACATTAAACAATAGGAAGTGTAGGAAGATGAAAACAAAATATTATATCTTTGCTGAAATAGCTCTGTTGTTGTCTTTTTCCTCTTCTTGTTATTTAAAGGTGGATGGCTTAGAACTTTCAGGTGCATTACTGCCGCCAACAGGTAAGGAGGGTAATAGCTTCATCAGGGGTTGTAGTTTCATATCCATACATTTCTGATTTTTGAATGTAGTTTTACAAAGTTGGTAACTTTATAAGTTGTATTCATGACTTCAAAACTTGCAATCTCACAAATAAAAGCTCTGATGTCACATGAATGTTATTAGTCAACAACAGGGAACAAATGTGCATCTTAAATGTAGATATTATTCACTTACAATCACAGTTTCAGAAAACAATGCTGAAGGAAAACATGTTTTATTGAAACTTAAACTTACTCCACAATCAATAGGTCATCATCAGCAATTGCTTAAGTCTGGTTAGAATCAGACTCTGGTTTTGGAGTTTTATTGTTCTGATGTATATTTTCACAGCAAAGATTTTAGGAATATCTGGGATGTGAGGAATTTTTTGTGAATCTTCGACCCAAGAAAGGCTGGATGATTTAGAGATCAAAGCTCTCTACACAGGGTGTACTTTCTATTTAACCATGACTGTAGCTTCCTGTGAATGTTTTGCTCTCTGCTCCTTGTTCCCTGTTTCTGTTCTCTAAATCCTTTCCCCTTTGCCTCTGTAGCTCCACCACATTGATGTCCTTAACTCCTCACACTATTGTTGCTGATGGCACCATATCTGTCCTCAATACATTTTCACCAACCTAAGGCCACATATATATACTTTCTGATGCCTCCTATCCCTTCATCTCTTTGTGCATCCTCATTTTTAAGTACATTAGTGTCATTTGAGAACATGTCGAGTAATAAGTCCAAGAGAAGTTGTACTTACTGTACTTTATAATTCAACTTAAGTAATTTTCTTATAAAAATAGGAGCAAAAGCTATTCTGTGGAGAGACGTTAAAATCCTAATTAAATAAATAAATAAAAGGGTTGTGTCTTAGATAGATTATTAATAAATATTCCGTTAACTATATAAATTTCACCATTAAATAAAACAAAAGGGATTTATTAAAATAAATGCTAAGCTATTTTTTTTATAAATTTTCCTTCATTCATTTATTTATTTAAGCTTGAATTATTTCAAAGTATATTTCAAGACTATTATTTATTTGAATATATATTTATATATTAAGATTTATGTATTTACCTTAAGATGTAATATTTTATTTATTTGATTGGTGATTTATTTTTGATATTTATTGATTTTAGATATATTCTTTTGTATTAAAATGTATATATTTATTTCAAGATTTTTTTATTTCAAAATATTTAGCTTTATGATTTTACTACAAATGAGGTTTTTCAGATTGTGGGAAGGTTGTTGCTTCTCACTAAAAAACTCCCAAAACACAAACAGTTCAAACTTAAATCAACCCATAAATCAGTAGGTTAGAGAGCTATATGTAGCAACTGTAACTCTGCTTTTGTTTATTATTCATTGTGGGATTTTAGTTTTCTCTCTGCTCCAGAGCTGCTAAGTCAATCTGGTTCTATTATATTATTGAATATATATCAGATTTGGGTGTGAGCTTTGACTAGGCCGCTGTGTTGGACCTGGTTTGCGTCCCATCTCTACCGTTACAGAGATTTAAACCTGTCTATCACGCATATCTGAAATAAAACTAATAATAAACTACATCACTGTGATTAATATGGTTTTGAAATGCAGCAAACTATAAAAGAAATTGTTCTTTGTTCTTTTTTCTCTTACAGAAGGAGTAAAGAATTTGGTTTTTCATCAAATTAAAATAGTTTTGAAGAGATTGTTTGGCTATTGTGGAACTTCTAACTCTTTTTTATTTTTATTTTATTTTATTTAACCTTTATTTAACCAGGAAAGTCCCATTGAGTCAAAGTAACTCTTCTTCCAGGGAGTCCTGGCCAAGAAGGCGGCTTAAAAAGTTACATTAACATAAAACCACAGGAGACAAGACAACCACATCTACATATCATCTAGGGAAAATTAAACATAACACAACAAGATTGGGCATACACATACAACCAAAAAGCAAACAGCAAACAAGGCATCCAATCAAAAACAGTTGCATCTGTCAGTTAATGATGATTTTAACAGGTCTTTAAAAGAATTTATGGATGGAAGTACTTCAAGATTTAAAGTGGCTTGAAGTTCATTCCATGCTTTAGGTGCAAATGATGAAAATGCTGTTTTTCCTAGTTCAGTTCTTGTAAATGGAGTATGTAAAAGTATTTTTTTTGATGACCTAGTCCTGTAAGTACTATCTTGAATGGAAAGTAAATTAAAAATGTATAAAGGTAGTTTACCCATAAGGGCTTTAGCAATAAAAGTCAGTACATGAATTTTTCTCCTCATGTAAAGAGAAGACCACTGTACAGTTTCATAGAGAGTGCAGTGGTGAGTCCTAGCTGATGCACCTGTGATAAAACGTAAGGCAGAGTGGTACAGTACATCCAGTTTTTTAAGTAAGAATAAACTGGAGTGAATATACAGTGTATCCCCATAGTCAAGCACTGACAGGAATGTGCTCTGAACTAGCCTTTTCCTCGCAAGATAGGGAAAGCACTTCCTCATTCTAAAGAAAAAACCCAACTTTGGTCTAAGTTTCTTACAGAGGCTCTCAATATGGACACCAAAAGACATCTTATCATCCAACCAGATGCCTAAATACTTGTAAGATGATACTCCTTCTATTTTAGTGCCATCTTGTGTTGAAACACTAATGTTAGGTGAGGATCGTGAATGTGTGAATGTCATTGTTTTAGTTTTTTTAGCATTCAGTACCAACTTTAATTCAATAAGAAATGTTTGTACATGATTAAAAGCAGACTGCAATTGTGCAAATGCAGCATTCACTGATGAAGCTGTGGTGTACAAAATAGTGTCATCTGCATAAAGATGCACTTTTGCTGTCTTCAGGTCCTTACCCAAGTCATTTATATAAAGAGAAAATAAAATTGGACCCAAAACTGACCCTTGTGGGACCCCCATTGTAACTTCTAATGATGTTGAGGTATAGTTATCAATTACAATACACTGCGTTCTATCATTAAGGTAATTTGAAAACCACCGTAGTACAGTATCACTAAAGCCTATTCTTTGTAATCGCTTCAAAAGAAGATCATGGTCCACTGTATCAAACGCTTTAGAAAGATCAATGAATATTGCAGCACAAGACTTCTTATTATCTAAAGAAGTTTTCTTAAAACTGCAGCTTTTTAAATGCAGCTCTTAGTCTATTAAAAAAAAAAATCTTTGTTTTTATTTCACTTCTTAGGGAGCAAAGCGTCCAGAGGATCAACCGTGGATCTTTCCAGGACCTCGTCACATGGGAGTGCGCGTCCGCACGCGTGAGGGTGTGTTCAGGGCTCCCTACGTCTCTGAGCCAACATGGCGGCCGGACGAGAGCGTGTTTCACGAACACAGAGGCCATGGTCGGTGTACCGGGCCAACACCTTCGAGCTTTCCAGCGAGATGATTGGCCTGGCACTCGCAGGTGAGGACTCAGGTTTTATCTACGCCTTCTGTGGATCAGTTCTAGAAGTGGTCATCCATCCATTTTCTGCCATGTTTATCCCTGCTGGGGTCGCGAGGAATGTTGGTCCTTATCTCCAGCTATCTACGGGCGCTAGGCGGGGTACACCCTGGACAGGTTGCCAGTCCATCCCAGGACCACGCATTAGTGGTCAGAAGTAATTTAATCATTGTGAGAATAAAGTGAGGCTGGAAAGAATCAAGTGCATTTAAAAAGCTGCAGTTTTAAGAAGAATACCTTGATTTAATTAAGAAAAGGGAACTAAAATGATTCAATGCAAAATAATAAAATCTTTGATTAAACTACTTTAGATTTATCAATATTATGAATGTTGAGTTAATCCAAATTTTTTTAAAACTGGTTCATGTTTATTATGAATTTCAAGAAAAGAAAATCAAATACTCCAAACAACTACAAAATACTTAAATTATATTCAGTATTCCTCTATATGAAATTAATTTAGAATAACTGTCTCTAGCAAATACAATTTTCTAAAGTATCTGAGTTATATTCACCCATTTTTGAGGTAGAATTTTATTTCTTTTCTTATATTTTTTATACTTTTACTCTAACCTCAGTAATATTCTTAGGTTTTTTTTACAGAGAGCCAATTGATTCAAAATTTAAGTAGTCTTGTAAATAGAATATTAAATATTCAATTAAATACATTTCCACATTAAATAAAACAAGTTACATCTTTAAAAGTAAAAAAAAAAACATTTAAATAAGAATGATTTGGATTCTTTAATAATAATAAGTTATATAAATTAATTAGTGTGATCAATCAATCAAGTGGTCAACCAGCTTGGTTTCATTATCTGTACTTTTTATTAGAGTTAAGTTGTTCATATAAAGTTATTTAAGTTATGTTCATCTCATTTGCAAATAGTAGGAGTTAATTCTATGTTACTCCAACTCAAGACAGTTAAGATACGATTTCACCGAATAATGAGCTTAATTAATGTCAAAAGAGCATTTATTTGGCTAAATGAATAGCAACCAACTTCCGCTGTGACAGATTTCAGTGTATGTAAAGAAAGTGCATGTCAATTAAATTGAACATTGTTTACCTTACATTTAACAGCATCTATTTAATGTGACCTTGCATAGTTGAATAAAATCCATAAAAATCAAAATTAAATGATTAAATGGTGATTCCAAATGAGAATAAATAAAGAGTATTTTTTAGGGTGTCTTCAGTCTGGCACTTTTATTTTTGGGGTTACAGGCTGAAAAGTTTTGGAACAAATTAACTGCTGGAAACAACAGATCAGGAAACGTGTGGACGCTTTAATGAAATTCAGTAAATGTAGCTTTGGTGTTTAATAGGGGTGCACAGATTTATCGGCCTAGATTTTCTTAATTTTTAGAGATCGGCGAACGGTCAATACTTAGCTGTGAAACTGATCTTTTCCAAAAATCTAATCTACCTCTGTAAAGGTTTTAGTACCATCCACTATCAGTGCCTCAAACTGTATTTATATTTGGGAGCAGTTATTTTAGATCTTTTTATTGTTTCGTGGTTAATGATGATTGATTTTTCAGTAAAATAAGATTGAAATATTTTTTGTCTTGGGATCTCATAACAACTGAAGGGGTCAGTTATGAAAATAAATCTGTATCGGTCGGAATCTGCATGTAAGGCTTTCTAAAGATCACCATAGTGTTTTGGTTTTTTTATCCTTAGCATGAGTAAAAAAAACTGCTGTATAAGTTCAGTCTAGTTTAACAAGAATCCGATCTTTGGCTCTCCAGGAAATAGTCAGGACCCAGACGAGCCGGTTTTGGAGTTCAGTATCTGTGAGTATTATAATATATCTTTCATTAACTATCTGAATACCTGTAAGTTTGTGCCACAGTGATTTCAGACAGGTTGATGGTTTATTCTCAGCCTGCACAGAGCTGGCCACTCCCTCCATGGAGCGGAAACCCAACAGTTTTGTGGCAGTGAGCTGCACAACCCCACCACAGGCATTCTGGACCAAACACGCCCAGACTGAAGTCATAGAGGTCAGTGCCTTTCAACGAAACTGATTATCAGTCGAAATGGGCGAAAAAAAAGTATGAAGGAAGAGTTCTTTGTTATTTCCATTCAATCGGACATACAATAAGAGATGTGGCATGCAAAAATAGTCCCCATAATCAGAGCTTTTTATTATTCATCACTCCAATGTCTTTTTCCTGCGAATTTAACGATGTTATAAATAAACATCTATCCATTTATTCTTTGAGTTATTAATTTCTACGACAGAAAAGTTTTCTAAAATAACAATGAACATTCATTGTTTCTATTCTAAGTAAAGCTCTGACTCTTTTTAAATAAACTGATTTGTGGCCTAGTTTAAAATATGTGATCTAAACTTTAAAAAGTGTGAGAGAGAAAAAGTAGGGAGGATCAAAGGACGGATGGACACCTTGTTTTAGTTACCGTAGTTACCAGAACACCACCCAATTAAGAATGCCATTCAGTGGTGTGAATCACTGCATCTACGCTTCTCAAAATCCTGTTTCAGCATGACAGCTGGTTCTTTCTTTTAAGTTTCTTTAGATGGTAGGTGGTGAATGGGTTGTTGGACTTCTGAAGGGTTTTCCGGTTTGGATTATTAGCCAGAAATTTCCTTGTCTAACGGGAAAAAAACAAGAAATTTGCGAAAATTGACATTGTAATTCTGAGTTAGCATTAAACTAAGCTAAGAACCAGTAAAAAGCACATTTTTTAGGTGTTTTAAGATGATTGAATGCGTTTCTATTATTTATGATAATCGTAGTTTTTTTTAGAGTGCTAAACCGATCAAAAACTGCGTTGTCTTCCCTCAGGGCACCAGTAACCCCACGTTCCTCAGCAGCATCGCCTTCTTCCAGGACTGTAACATAAACCAGCAGACGCAGGTCAAGCTAGCCGTGTACGATGTAAAGGACCGCTCGCAGGGAACGGTATGAATCTACGATCATCTACCTTATTGGAGAAAATCAAGTGTGATTCTGAGCTGTTGTCACTCTCCATATCTTCAGATGTACATGTTGGGTTCTGCACTGTTTGCGGTGAAGGAAATACTGCAGGAGAAAGGCCACAGATTGGAGCTAGAGCTGAGGTAACACATCCACACAATCAGGTTTAAATCTTTTAAAGGAAACATAACTTTGTTTTTTATTTTAAATAAGAGAAACTGAGATGCTCAAAAAATGTAGGGAACACTAATATAACTCATCCTATATCTGAATTAATTAAATATTCTCATTGAATACTCTGTTCTCTTTAAAGTTGAATGTGCTGACAACAAAATCACACAAACATAATCAATGGAAATCAAATTTATTAACCAGCGGAGGCCTAGATTTAAGTGGAAAAATACACAACAGGCTACTCCTACTTTAATGCATACTTTAATGTCCTTAAAACGGGTCAAAATGAGGCTCAGTATTGTCTGTGTGACCTCCATGTTCCTGTATGACCTCTCTACAATGCCAGGGCATGCTCCTGATGAGGTTGCAGATGGTCTCCTGAGGGATCTCCTCCCAGACCTGGACTAAAGCAACCGCACCAGGGTCTCACAAGGGGTTTAAGGATCTCGCCTTAGTAATAAATGGCAGTAATGAAACCTCTGGTGAGCAAATGGAGAGCTGTTCGGCCCTCCAAAGAAATGCCACCCCGCACCATTACTGACCCTGAGTCAAACCAGCCATGATGAAGGATGTTGCAGGCAGCAAATCGCCCTCCACGATGTCTCCAGGCTCTTGTAACATCTGTCAAATGTTCTCAGTGTGAACCTGCTTTCATCTGTGAAGAGAACAGGGTACAAGTCTCTGGTAAATGCCAAGTGTCCTGCACGATGTTGGGCTGTGAGCAAAACCCTCATCTGTGAACGTCAGGCCCTCGTGCCATCCTCATGGAGTCTGTCATTAACAGTTTGTGAATGCACATTTGTGGCCTGCTGGAGGTCATTTTGCAGGACTCTGGCAGTACTCGTCCTGTTCCTCCCTGCGCAAAGACGGAGGTAGCAGTCCTGCTTCTGGGTAGTTACCCTCCTACGGCCTCTTTAATGTCTCCTGGTGTACTGGCCTGTCAGACATAGCAAACCATCTTGCCGCAGCCAAATGTGCCATCCTGGATGAGCTGCACTACCTACGCCACTTTTGTGGGTTCTTTACGAGTTTGAAAGCACCACCAACATTCAGAAGTGACCGAAACATCTGCCAGAAAGTATGGATACTGAAAAGTGGTCTGTGGTCTCCACCTCTTGCTAATTGCCAATCATTTCCACCAGTTGTCTTTTCTATTTGCCCAACAGCATGTGAAATTGATTGTTAATCAGTATCATTACCTAAGTGGACAGTTTGATTTCACAAAATTTGACTTAATTGAAGTGATATTGTCTCATTTATGTTTTCTCTTCACTTTTGAGCAGTGTAAAATAAAATTATATCCAGTTTAAATCCTGTCTTATGTTTCGATTGGACAGATCGGCGGAGAAAGAACGGGTTGGGAAGCTTACGGTGACTGCTTGGCAGATGGATGAGAAAGCAGATCATAGGATGTCTGTTAGAAGTCTGCCAGAAAGCATCAATGGCCGAGTATGAACTATTAAATGTTTTCTTTTGTTGATGCTTCTGATCCTTTCGCACCATATTAAGACCGCTCTTTGATCCCATTAGAAATATGACTGGATTGGAAAACTTTGTTCAGTAGGACTGCAGTCATGACCACTCACTGCATAGATTCTTCTGTTGGTTTCATGTTTGCATTGGTGCGTTTCAATGGCCCTTATTATAGTCAGAATTTTCTCCTTCTGCACATTATACATACAAAGGTTTCTGCATCTCCACCATCAGTTTTAGCAATCCAGTGATGGAAGAACATTATTGATAACATAATAATTTTTTTAGCATTTTTAATCAGCCTTATGGAGTGAATTCCATTCTGCTAAAATCATATTTTGGAAATTAAGGTTTAAAAATATGCAATACATTGCAGTTAGTTTTATATTTTCTTACTTTAGTTTACTTTTTGCGTTTTATAGATCACATCTTTTATTTCCTAATTTAACTTCCTGCTGTATTTACATTCCATATAACAGGGCAGTTATCCAATTTCCTGGACATTTTAGATCATAAAAAGTAATCACTGTTGTCATTCACAGCCATCTTAGGTTTAATCTTGGTCTTCAGGACAAAAACTATTATTAGTCTTAGTGAAATTTTAGTCATTACGATATGTGATAGTTTTAGTTGGTTTTAGTCAACTTAAACTTAAAAAGGTTTTAGTCCAGTTTTAGTCGGTTTTGTGTTGCAAAAAAAATGTATTAATTACAGTTTCGAATAACAACCAGATTTTTTACCAGACTGACAGCTCTGGTGTAGATACTGCAATTGCTGGGTGTAGAATGCTGCCATGCAGTTCATCATTGCTGTTGGGCAGAAAACTTTGATTTATAGAATTCCAAAAAACTTTCTTTTAATGAATTAATGCTCTACTTTATAAAAAAAAAAAGTGTCTCACAAAAGTAGTGAAAATAGCAGATCTAGTTCAACACATCATATATTTGTTAATATAGCAGACAGACAAGCTGACAAAATGTACAATAAAGGAATGGTTTTTGACATACAAGGTTTCCATCCCAAATTATGCAATACATGTACACACAGATCAATATTCATTGCTCCAAAAAGCAAAGAACAAAAACATTCTTCTTTCTACTTTCTGAGAATTTACCCTTTAGTTACCGCTGCTCAGGGGTCAAAGAAGAATTAAATTCACAGGGTTTTGATTTTTTTTTAAAATACAGAGAGAACCTACATTATTGCCTTGAAATGCCATGACAATCCAGACCTAAATTGAATGAATATGCTAACTAAAATGTTGACATATTTAAAGGAAACAGAAAATGTTTTAATGACAATACAAGGAAACATTTGCATCATATTTAAATAGAAACGAGAACAATAAGAGAAAAAAATTCAAAGACCTATGTACCTTCTCATCTGGCTCTTTATCCAAAAATACACAGAATTCAATAAAATATTTTATTTGGATATAATTTAGGGAATCCTTTAGGTAGAAATTAAAAAATGTTTAGCATCACCTCTGCATATTTTCCAGATAAAGTCTATTCTTACAATAATTACCAATGCTGGTCTTGACCACTTGATCGGAAGTTGCATATCTTAGTTTGTTAGCTTCTACACAAAGTGAACAGAAATAAACAACTTTTTACATCCCATCATACCATAAACTAGAGGCAGTTAACAACCATTCCCCCTCTCTTCTCAAATCTTTTTTTATTTTTACCATCATAACAGACTGGATTTTTCTTCACCTCAACGATCAACCTTTCTTCCTCCATGCTGCATTTTCTCTGAAATTAGAACTTCAGCTTTACCTTGACTACATCTTCTAATTGTGCAGTACCCATAAGACTAGCGAAAACTTTTAGGATTTCACTGTGGGTTTGTTTTCCCTGCAGACGGTGCTGCCGGTCGATGAGAGCCTGACAGAGTCGATGGGAGTCCGGATCAAATACGCCTCGTTGGGCAAAGATAGCCTGCTGCGCTCAGGTGAGACTCAGCTGGCAACACAAAGTAAAAGAGTAGGGGGGAAAAAAGAAGTATGTCAGAAAGACAGAGTAGCAGCAGGAAACAAGGTAAATGAGTCAAAGAAAGCTTCTAGGTGAGCAGATAAAAGCTTCTCAGTGCTTTAATCAAAAGCTCCTGTGATGCGAATGTCAAACAGTGTTTGGAGGCACCATGTCCAGGATGTACCGCTTCCCAACCACTGACGGGAAGCATCTCCGGGTCCTGGAGCAGATGGCCGAGAGCGTCCTGTCCCTCAACATTCCCCGGCAGTTTGTTAAGCTGCTTCTGGAGGAGGACACTGCCAGGTACAAAACATACAACTGTGAAGTCAGCACTTAGAAAAAAATGATGTAATCAGTTGTTTGTTGTTGGGTTTTTTTTTTGTTTGATGATGATGCAGCATCTGCTGGTTTTGCTTAGCTGTAAAATGTTTCTTTTTTACTGTTTTGAATATTTGTTCAGGGTGTGTGAGCTGGAGGAGCTGGGGGAGTTGTCCCCCTGCTGGGAGAGTCTGCGGCGACAGATCGTGTCCCAGTACCAGTCCATAATACTGGCATATCAGGAGACATTGTCTGACCTCAATGGATACAGAGGTTGGTGTCTGAACAGCTCCCTAAACCTTGGTAAAAAGAGTGAAAACATGGAGCCGTGAGTGACCCCTGTCTTTTGACCGTTTACCTCATCAGGTCCATCATTCAAAGCTAGCAACCTGAAGGCAGATAGGAAGCTGGAATTCATGCCGACCAACCTCCATGTGCAGCGGATGAGGGTGCAGGATGAGCTGGGCTTCGGTAAAACATCAGATTCAAACAGTAGTGCACGCGCTCGATGTTCGCCCCTCTGCTAACGTCTGTTTCTCTCCACAGAGCACACCTATGATGTGATAACGATCGGCGCCCCGGCCGCTCACTGCCAGGGGTTTAAAAGCGGCGGCCTCAGGAAGCTCATCCAAAAGTTTGAGGAGGCGAAGAAACAGTGAGTCTCAAAATGGAAAAAAAAAGTTCAGAAAATTTTCTTCCTATTTTCCTTTTTGCTTTTGATTTTGCTTCATTCATATTTAAGTTCTTATTTCAAAGAAGAATCAAGTCATCACCTGCTTTGATTTGACTTTAATTAATTTACTGTTTCTTTGTAAAATACAATGGCTTTTCTTCCTTATTTGTTTCTGTTACTTTTTTTTATCAGTGTTTATGAGGATGGATGGTGAGTTGTTGCATTGATTCAGCTTGTTTTCATTTCACAGTTTGTATCTCACCGCTAAGATGGAAAATTCCAGGTTATAGCTTGTTAAATCATTTAAAAGCAATAAACCAAACCATTTGTCTTAAAAATAATTTAATGTTCAAACAATAAATTGATATTCTCTTTTAGCCATAGAGACCCTTTCCCTAAAATCTATGCTTTAGTCCGCTACCTATATACTTTATTTTGTTTTTTGTTTTTTTTTTTGCTATGGAGCAGTAATAGGCAAAAAAAATTGTAGTTTATTATTAGAAAGTGATTTAAATAACATATCTAAGCAAATAAAAATATAAAACATGGTTTAAAAATTAATCTAAAGTTTGATGGATCCTCTTTTTCACATGAAATAATCTGTTTTACAAATATAAAGGTCCATATTCAAGTTATAAGCCCACACAACAAAAAATCAAGATTAAAAAGGTGGTTATACATAGCGAACATCCGTCCTGGTCTTAACTCCCACTTCATTTTGAAGTAATAATTTCCAGCACCGGGTGTGATGAGCTGACATACAGTAAAAACAATATTGAGCCTATGAGTGTTATTTCAATCAAAAGTATTTTTGCATTGATTCATTACAATCACAATTATTGTAATTATTTTTGGGTCCAGTCTGGGTGGGGGGAGGGTGTGGTTTTTGAATGTTTATAAAGTTTGAAAAACGGAAAGTATTTTGTAACCATGAAGACGATCTATTGTTTCTACCTCTTGACTTTTCAATAAAAAGATTGTGAAGAAGAAAAAAAACAAGTATTTTTGCATTGCAACTGTGAATTTGAAGTTTTAGTGACAAATAAAATAGATGTTTTCTTAGTAGTATATCTTTTTCTAACTTTTACAATAACATAAAGAAGTTACACCTCTTGTGCTGTGTGATTCACCCATAAAAAAATCTCTTGCACTCTCAGTTTTGCTCCAATTGATTAAAAACTAATTTGTTCTTTGTTTCCTAAAACAAAAATTCCTTCTACACCATGTGAACCAGAGCCAGATATGTGTATCCTAATGGTTAGTGCAGAGGAAAATCGAAAATAAAATTGTAATCTCAATTGAAGTAAAAAAAAAAAATCCCACTTAATTTTTGGCTAAATCCTACAGCCCTGAATCAGAATGCTGAGGACTGATGGAAATCAGTTAATTTATCAGGCTATAACCTACAATTTCCAAATAACACTGCCTTTATCACCGCATAAACTACCACTGCTTCATTGAGTTTTCACCAAAGCCAAATATCACGTAAGATATTATCTCTTAATATGTATTTGTAAAGTTAAAGTCAGAGGTTGGCTGTTTTCTTTTCAAAAGACTGAGAAAGCCCGTTTCTAAAGTTCAAAAGCTATCGCCTGATGTTACACATGTCGTCAAAAACACCATCTACAGCAGGCATGTGCATGCAAAATCTGTATCACTCTTTAGCCGTGTTATGCAAAGTAATATTCGAGAAGCAAGTGAAAGCTCGACATCTTTTGGAAACGGATCTTCTCTAAACCAGCTGCTCTTCCTCTATATGTGTAGAACAGAATGTCATCAGCATATGGGTTGATCATTATCCTTTATCCCAACAGCAGCGCTCTCTCCAGCTCACAGTCCATCGTCTATATACCCCAGGACATAGTCCGAGCCAAAGAGATCATTGCTCACATCAATACGCTCAAGACTCAAGTCAACTACTACGCTGAGAGGCTTTCCCGAGCCGCCAAAGACCGATCAGCCAGCGGGCTAGAGAGGACGCTGGCTATTTTGTCTGATAAGGTAACTTAGCAGTAAGGCAAATCATTTTCTTATTTTGGATACATTTTTTCTGATATTTCATCATCACTGCGATCAGACTCGTCAGCTGGTGACGGTGTGCGACTGCAAACTGCTAGCTTCAGCCATCCAGGCTTTGAATGCGGCTCGGCCCGAGTACATTGCCTCCAAAGCGTCCCCTACCGCCGAACCAGAACAAGTGGTCCTCCGCAACGACCAGGACACCCTGCTCGCCAAGTGGAGCGGTCGCAACAGTCGATCTTCACTGCATGTGGACTGGCATGAAGAGGAATGGGTGGGTTTTTTTACCAAAGTCCTAATTAAGTTCCTCATCTCACTATCAGTTATGTTATTTTTTCCCCGAATTACAAATCTTTTTGGTTCATTTAATAATCTTTTTTCGTCTACTCAGGAGAAGGTTTGGGTAAATGTGGACAAATCTCTGGAGTGCATCATCCAGCGTGTGGATAAGTTGTTACAGAAAGAGAGGAGACCCAGCAGCAGTAGCCTGGACAGTACCCAGAATGACCTGCAGGGCGGCAGCGGCAAGAAAGGTGACACGCTTTTTTTGTGCTTCTTCACCATTTATTCTTTAAGGAAATTTAAGCTGAACTTATCCAATTTCACCATCATGTTTTATTAAAAAAAACTTCCTTACTTGTTACATTTAGTGGATTTGTTGGTGTAAATGAACTTTGTTTGTGAAAAGGGGAGGAAAAAAGACGAGCTTTCTGGATCAACCCGGGAAGTTTGTCACAGGAATCATTGCCATCTGAACCAACTCCATCGTCCTCATCACCTCCACCATACTCTTCCTCTTCGCCCGCCCTGTCCTCATCTGTACGGCCCCCCAGCCCCGAACAGCAATACTGTATGTTTTGGTTTCTTACTGATTCTTCTTCTGTCACCGCGTTCAGGTTCCAGTCTGAAGTTTATATCCACTCATCATCAGAATGCGTTTCTGGGCTTCAGATTGTATTTTTTAAACCCCTTTTACCACGTTAGGTTTTCAAAAACAAGAGTTTTCCAAGTGATGTGGATTGTTTCTAATCCATCGAAGCTAAAAATTACACACACTGGCTCAACTGCATCCACAAATAAGCGAGTTAGAGATCAAACTTTTATCTTTAGTTCCGGATGGCTGTTTGGCAGAATTGCTAGATCTTCTAAACATGTGGGTTGTATCCCAACACAGACCTTGCTTTTAAGCACTGTCGTAAACTTTAACAGGGTTGAAATCAGAGCTTTAAAGGAGGCGGATTTAGAAGCTAACTGAAGCGTTAGCCTGATTTTTCTGCTTTGACGTTGGTTATCATTGTCTTGTTTTATACTTTAATGTACTTTGTGAAACAGTAGAGTTTCAGGTTACAAAAGGAATGAAGAGGAAGATGATGGTGATGGCAGAAAGGGTGAGACTCTTCTATTCACCTGAAAACTGCACAAACCAATGTGTTTTCAATTTAGTCAAATTGATTCAAAGTTTTTATCTAAGGAAAACCAGTTGATTGCATCCACTCATTGGCTCGAAGGAAATCCCTGACACCAAGCAATGCTTGTAGCGAAAGTGGAGAGGAAAATCTCCCTTTTAACGGGAAAAGAACTCCAGCAGAACCAGACTCCATGTGGTTTTCAAAGTGGAGACACGCATACTCATGTGCACACATCTACTCCCCACACGGATTTCAAACGGATTATGTGTGTAGATTCAATACATCCAATACATCACAGCCATGAGTTCACCCTTCATAACAACCATATCCAGTCCTCTGATGCAAATGGATAGAAAGGTTAAGATTAGTGAAGTTTAGCGACTACTTGCTTCAGTCTTTATGTTCGTTGCAGTGTCACTTTTCGCATGATTGGCATCGACTGATTTGCGCTTTAACCAAGGAAATGCATTTGAGCCACTTGCTCTATTCACATTGTTCGGGTTTAGTGTGATGGCTCCATATGGACTGCAACAGTTTTTACTTAAAAAAGACATGAATATTCACAGATTTCTTTTTTTGTATGCTACAGTTCTCTTAAATGTTTTCATTTTTATCAATATCTGAAACCATATTGGCTGTTTGTTTGTTTTTACGTCTCATTGCTTATTTTACATAAACCATTTGGATTCAGTCCTTTTTTTATCCATCCACCTTGAACTGAAACAACCCACAACATAATACTGCTAACACCAAGCTTTATGCTTGTCAATGTGGGACGGTTGCAGATTTTAGCCAATCTTGGAAGAGGTGAATTTTTTGTTGGTTCATGTCTGGAAGTGGCTTCAATAACCAAGATTTTGGTGTTCCAGAGCACAGCAGGTGGGAGCTTACATGTAAAAATAGAGCCTTTGTGGAAGACAGATGATTTTGAGCTGAATTATAAATCTAAAATAAAAGAAGTGTATTTAAAAACATTCCAAATGTAAATGACATGATTGTGTATAAACATCAGACTGAAACTAAACTTCTATGGTCTCTCCGTCTGCATTATGTTCTTTTGATATGATGGCGCTAATGTGATTCCTCATTTTCAGCCTCTTGTCTGTTATCTTTGTCCACAGTGATTCAGTCGGTACTTTAAATGTTGATCTGGACCACGGTCAAACATCTGCTCTATCTATTCCTTTAAAAACTACTAAAGCAGACATATCTGTTTTGGAGTCTTTGCCTGAAAGATCTAGCCATCTTAAAATAAAAGCCTTATGCTGGTTTTTCTTTGTTAGATCTTTGACCCTGGTCTGCAGTGTTCTCTATGTGGCTTACAGTGTCTGCTAATCATGCATGTTGCACCTTCACCCCGTCTTCCAGATGGAAGCCCATGTGCAGAGGAGGCATACCCAGGTAAGAGCTGCTGCTTTCGGCATCATGTTTTTCAGAGCAATAACATCTCTCTGTGTTCAGCTGTAAGGATGAGGCTGCATAACCTCTGAAAGCTTCAACCAGCTCATTTTATCTTCACTGTGAAGTTTTAATCAGTCTGGCTGGAAATCTGGAACCCATTTTAGGTTTCTTAGATCCCAATGTTTTTGATTAAAAGGAAATGATTCTCACACGTTTTAGTATAGTTTAGCCTAAATCCCCCCATCTTACTTAATGTCCATAATTTATTTTTCTCCATATATTATCACGTTTCAAACTAAAACCTGTGTGCGGTGTTTGAACGTTTCAGAAAAGGTACATATGAACTTTATCCGACTTAATCAGAATAAATTAGGTAAAATTATTTGGTAAAAACCTTTAAATTCCATTCCCTGTAATTGAAATCATTAATGTCTACTGATTACAAGACTGAGCTTTGGGTTTCAAGCTCTTAAACTAAATATTTCCTTCTGAAATAAATCCTGTTCTTCCAGCTACAGAGCTTTTCTTGTTTCTATGTTCCTAACTGTACGAACCTGGGTTAAAATCTCATATAAATCATTTTTGTAAATCACCAACACAGATGTATAAGCAGTTGAATCCAAAAGGGAAAAAAAAACAAAAAACGCTGCAAAAGTCGCACTTAATGTTTGACCAGTTGGCTCCAAAACTATGGAGCTCAATATTTTTTTTTTACTTTTTATTTTCAATAACAATTTTCAACACATACATATGTCCACCCTTGTCACATCTCACAATTCACATCTTAATATCTGATTTTATAGATCATTTTAGACCTTTCACTTACATCAGGCATACAGACTGTCTATTCCAGCTCCGTTAACAGTTATCCAGGGGCTATTGATGGAAAAAATAACAAAAAGAACCTCCAAAAATGACAAATAAAGATGCATTTCTTTCAGATAGACATTAGCCCAATTAAGAGAAACCCATATTCATTAACAACATCCATGGATTTATAAGTCACAATGATTACAGTGAAATGTACAACAGTAGGCACACTGGGAAAACAGATTAAAGTAATAAAAGCACATGATACAAGATAAAGTCAAGAGATACACAATCTAGTAATTTAAAAAAAAGACCAAAGAGGCGTCAAAGTCCCAATATGAACTTAGCTATGGAGCTCAATATTAATAAGCTTACTTATACACAGGTTTAAACATTTGTAAGGCAAGATTCACAGAAATATCTGTGATGCATACACAGTTCTATCTCAATTTACAAACTACCAGTTGTAAATTTCACTGCAAGGAGCAAAGGCGCATTTCTCTGCAACATTTCTATTGGTCAAGATTACATTTTTTGTTGGGATTTAAGTGGAGAAAATGTGATCTGTAAAACTCCATCTGGCAAACAAAAATAAAGTTTTGGAAAATGTAAAACCTGCAAGACTCTTAGAAAAATAAAATATGAAAAATACATTTGAAAAAAAAAATCTATGTTAACGGCAAAGTTTCTTTTAAAATCTTTTTTTTTTCGATTAAAGATTTTTTCAAATGTATTATTTTTGGGTTGAATTTATTTATTTATTTCAAATTTTGATTTACAAAAAGTCTACTCTGCTTGCAACAATTGAATGGAACAAAATTAACTCCATAGTGTTGCAGGATCAGAACAGGCTTTATAAATGGAAATTTAAAAAAGAAAAAAAAGCTAAAAAATTTTTGTAAATGTTTTTTTCCATAAGGGAAACTCTTTTCTTTCCTAGAATCTATCTTCTTTTTGCTCTGCATCTTGCTAACACTTCTAGCAGAGTCTCAAATGTTAGCTCTCCTTTATTATTGGAGAGATAGTTTTTAACAGATCTGGGCGTGTTATTGTTGCACAAACTTAGGAGGAACCCTTTGGGCTGCATGAGGTCAACCCTTTAAGAATGAACAGAGAAAATCTGTAAGATGCAAACACTGGTTATTATTACTGCGTTTATTTTGGTTTTGAAGGAAAAGTCAAAAACAATGTAGCTGGTTCTCTGTCAGCAACCCTTCCGCTTGTCCTCTGTCCCACCTGCTGCCTGTTTCTCCCCATTTAAGTCTTTTAATATTCAGTTACATGCAGCTTGGCTTCATGCTCACGTCTGCTTTCCGTCTGTTCCCAGGCGAGTGGAGCGAGGCGCTCTACCCGCTCCTCACCACGCTCACCGAGTGCGTCACCATGATGAGCGACAAGGCCAAGAAGTCCATGGTGTTTCTGCTCATGCAGGACAGCGCCCCCACCATATCCATGGACGTCTCCCTGCAGTACCGCCGGGACGTCGTCTTCTGCCAGGCGGTCAGCAGGCAAAACATGATCTCGCCTCCACACACGCATATTATCATCTTTCCATATGCAGTATGGCCCGTGTGTTTACTCCCATTGATTTCCAATACCTTTCCATTCTCTAACCCTGACAATACCCATAAATCTAACCATTATCATCACGCACCTAAACCTCAACTAAATTCACACTTTATCTGAAATCTGAAAAATGGTCCTCACTCTTATGCCAAACCAGGAGGATACACACCTTCAGATCAATCTGCTCGTCTCCTGGTGATTCATAACCACACTTATAAATATTCCATAGAGGTGAAAAAGGTCAACTCACTGTGGCGTCTAAACTTCAGATGAGTAATAAAATCACAGATTGAATATCACACGGCTACATAGCTTCCAACGTTTCATTTTTAAGGCCTTCCTTAATTTTTTCAATCTATGTTTAAAAACATTTCAGAGGACCTAAAATAGCCCAAAGTAGAAAACAATCACTCTCAGTCTTGAAGGCAGTACAACGTTCTAAGATAAACTGAGCTCTGCCATTTAACCACATAAAGTTTAATTACATCTTTTTATTAAGATCTGAGTGCAGGAGAGGACAAATGAAAAAATCTTTCAAAAGTAACTTTCCTGGTGAGTTTAGATAAAGAAAACAAACGTTTTTCTACTGGTAACAATGGCCGGTTGTTGTTGACACAAAGTTGAAAGTCATGTAGCTTAATTTGGCTAACTGACCCTTCTAAAAGTGGCTAGTCTGTTAGCTACTGAGATCTGAGCGCAGGAGAGGACAAATGGAAAAATCTTTCAAAAATGACTTTCCTGGAGATTTTAGACAAAGAAAACACAAGTTCTTCTATTGGTAAAATGGCCAGTTGTTGACACAAAGTTGAAAGTCATGTAGCTTAATTTGGCTAACTGACCCTTCTAAAAGTGGCTAATCTGTTAGCTACTGAACAAAGCTAGCCAGAGTCCTTTATACCATGGCTTTGCAGTTATCTAGTAAATCAAAAACAGATCTTTTCAATTTTGTTTTCCATCAGTTAAAGCCCAATCAATCATTATACAAGCTAATATTACAGATGCTAATGTATCAGCTGCATTATATATCATGGCAACATTTTACCAATCCTTTAGTGTAATATCAGAGGTATTCGAATAGGTCTGGTGCATTCATTGATACTTTTCCCCCTCTTTCTTGCCCTGTGTAGTCGTTCCAAATAGTCCAGCTATCATTGTCTGAATGTTAAGAAAACTTCAGCATCCCTGTGTAACCTGGCAAAACAGACTGATGGTGTTTTAGACACAAGCACACATCCAGATAAAAAAAAAGGCACAGGTTGGACAGTTAAAGTTTTTAAATGCCTCAGTCTGTGAAGCTTACTCTTGTTCTGATGCGTCGCTGCAGCTAACCGCACTGATCTGCGGCTTCGTCATCAAGCTGAGGAACTGCCTTCGAGATAACGGTTTCCTACGGCAGCTCTACACTATCGGCCTGCTGGCTCAATTCGAGTCCCTGCTCAGCACCTATGGTTCGATACAAAAGCTCTCTGACCGTACTTCATCACCTCTTTTTGTTTTACTGGATCATCATCAACCATCTTTATGTGTTTAGGAGAGGAGCTCTCCATGTTGGAGGACATGAGCATCGGCGTCATGGATCTGCGTAATGTCACCTTTAAGGTAACATTTTTAAAAAAAAAAAAAAAATATATATATATATATCAAAAAGGGGAATACTGGGTAGTGATGTCGGCTTTGTTTGGATCCAGGTCACCCAGGCGACGGGCAGCTCCGCCCCCGACATGCTGCCCATCATCACAGGCAACAGGAACGGCTTCAACGTCCGCATCCCGCTTCCGGGCAGCATGTTTGACGCGTTGCCGCGGGAAATCCAGAGTGGGATGCTGCTGCGAGTCCAGCCGGTGCACTTCAACGTCGGCATCAACGAGCAGCAAACATTGGCCGAGAAGTGAGTGACCTTCACACTCATGTCTACTGAAGACTTTCAAAGGGACTAAATTAAAGCAGAGCTTGTTTTTTTTTTTATTTTCAGGTTCGGGGACACATCCCTGCAGGAAATCATCAACGTAGAAAGCCTCTCCAGGCTGAACTCATACTACGAACAGTTCAAAGAAGTTCTTCCTGAGGACTGTGAGTTAGGCAAAGCTTTATTTTATAATCCTTTAATCTCTAAATATATGACATTTCAGAAAGAGTATTTCAGCACTTGAATTTCTCTTGTGCCTGAAACCCTGCTTACTTCTTGTCAGGCCTCCCAAGGTCTCGTTCTCAGACCTGTCTTCCTGAGCTGCTGAGATTTCTGGGTCAGAACGTCAACGCAAGGAAGAACAAGAACGTTGACATCCTCTGGCAGGCTGCTGAGGTAACTAAGGAATACAGTGACCCCCCCCCCCCAAATAAAAGAACGCGGTATTTTTCAAAGTATTCAAGCCCCCTGATATTACAGATTCAATGGTAAGGGTTGCCCATTTTACAGTACCGTACCACGTTTGTTGTGCCACATTTCCGGTTCAGCTTCAGTAACTTTTGTGTGGAACAAGGCCACATTTTTACCCCCCCACCCCGTTAATTTTTTTCTACTTTTTGTTTGACTTGCAACTGAAGAACCTCAATTAACTTAGTACTGAGTGGAGCAAAATAATCCTAATGCTACATTCACACCTCATATGATTGAAGCAGCTGTGAAGAAAAATATCAGCTGTGCTGCCACAATCAACACCTTTGTTTGAGCTCGGCCTATTTTTCAATATAGTCCTGTATCTCTGACTGTGACTAACTGAATGTGCTCTTTTAGTCCTCTGACGTGGGGGCTGGCTCAAAGCTCCCTGGCTTTGTCTTTCTTGGACAGGGCCGCCTGTGGAGCTGGTTGACAAGTTCCTTTATATTTTTGCTTATTTCTGTATCTCTGCTTCTGTCTCCTTGAACCCCAGTCGTTCTCAGCAGATGGCCGCTCACACTGAGCCTGGTTCTGCTGGAGGTTTCTTCCTGTTAAAAGGGAGTTTTTCCTCTCCACTGTCACTACAAGCATCTTTAGTGTGAGGGATTGTATTCGAGTCAGTGAGTCGATGCAATCCGATTGTTTTTCTTAGATAAAAACTTTTAATCATTTTGACTGTATGATCTGGTTGAACTGTGCCTTGAGATGACATGTGTTTTGAATTGGCGCTATATAAATACTGAGTTGAATTGGTTTACATGCAAAGTCAATGGTTGACGCGCATCAAAAAGTCATGCAGCATGTCTAAAGCAGCGCATCTTGACACAACTGAGCAACTGAAGCAGCGCCTCGTGAGCTTTTGAGCTCTTCACAAACAGCAGATGCTGGAGTTGGAAAATTTGCAGCTCGACGCGCCACATCAACCAATCAGAGATGCTGATCTGGGAGCTGGCAGGGAGCTGGACACAGCACTGCTGATGCAGATTGCTATGATCACTCCACTGAAACAGTTTATTAACGACTAAATTAACTTAAAATGTCAAAACCTGCTTGCAAAATATGTTCGCTTTTATTATTCTGCTGCCTGCAGTTTCTTCCACATACCTGATAAATGCTATCATCAACTTCCAGCTGCAACGAACAGTAGCGGAAAATCCCCTGCTGCTGCTGGGTATTCCCAGTGACAGCGCACCGCCTGTATGTGGGGTTCTGAGCGGCTGAGACAGCAAAATAATATTGTAAGGCAGGATCGTAATCTTGATGAACTGACTGCACAGATTATATATTGAGGTGGACTTTCTCGCTTAAAAATATTTTAAAACTACTTTTACCCACAGATCACAGCAAATATAGCGAAGCCACTTTCTGCCATTGAACACAAGAGTAGCAGAAGCATCAGATGCATCTGGACATACTTTATTAGACACGCTTCAGGAGCATCAAAGATGCTCTTGAGGCAAATCTGACCTTTATGTGTGCAAGCTTCAAAAATGAAGCAGCAGATGCTTTTTTTGCTGCCAAATGCACATCCGGTGTGAACGTAGCATAAAAGGGATATTAGGACTCAGTTTTTAAAGTTTAATACAAACTACCTCAGATAGATAAGAATGCACTAGACCATTTAATGCCAATAAAGGTAAGGAGCTAAATCTGAAAATCAGCTTCAATCTTACAACGATACAAGTAAAGGAGTGTCAGAACTGGATCAACATAGTCAATCATTTGATAGCAAGCCCCTAATTATAGATAAGTAGGTTTCAGTTTTCAGCAAGTCAGCCCATCTACCATTGGTTAAAGGTACGTAAACCTGCAAGTCATCAGCATAAAGTAACATTGAAAGAACGTAAAAGAAGGCAGCAGATAAAGAAAATATAGCAATGGACAAATTACAGACCCTTGAGGAACACCGTAACTTGTACTCTTTCCATTTCTGGATGATATATTTAACAGTGCTTTGTGAGATGTTCAAAGCTTTGGAAATCTTTTTCTAGACTAATTTGTTTTTATTCATAAAAGATGCTTTAAATCTTTAAAAAAAATTTGTGGTTGTAATGTGACAAAAATAAGGAATTTTTCATGGGGTATGAACACTTTTGTAAACCACTGGAGAAATATACAGAAAAAAGGAGAAATCTGTTACAATTGATCTGTTCTCTTTTGTGTTTTAGATTTGCCGCCGGCTAAACGGTGTTCGTTTCACCAGCTGCAAGAGCGCCAAAGATCGCACGGCCATGTCGATTACACTGGAGCAGTGCCTGATCCTGCAGCATGAACACGGCATGGCGCCGCAGGTCTTCACGCAAGCGCTAGACTGCATGCGCAGGTAGGAGAACTGGTCTGTTCCGGAGAGAGATTTAGGGCAACAGAATGCAAATGTTAAGCATCATAAAAACACTGATCTGAAACCCGATTTGTTGGTATTTTATTAAAAAAAAAAAGATCTGCTGGAAAGAAAACAAACTTAAGTTAATCTCTGGCAAAATATGTAAACATTTCATCTAACGGTTACGGTTGTTTTCGTACCACCATCAGCTTCATTTTTTTCTTGTCCTAATTCATTCCTTCATTGGCAAAGAGTAAAGGCGACCAGTGACTGACATTGTCACCAGCAGGAAGGAGCTTTGTTGACCATTTCTGTTTGGTCTGTTTTACTGTATAACTTTGACTTTAGCTGATAAGATTTAAGCTGCAAACCAAAAAAACAATGTTCTGGGCAAGTACTTATAACATCTAATTAAAAAAACTGGCAATTAATTAATGCAACTTTTAACATTTAATTTCCCTTTGGGATTAACAACGATTTTTTATTTATTTTTTATTGAATTGATTTGAATTAAACAAGTGACACATTATTGACTTCCAAAAAATAAGATTTGCCTTTGGAAAATAGAACATTAAAGCACTACAGACTGAAAATTCAAACATTGCAGCTAAAAAGTTAAAACATGATGATACTCTCATTTTATGCTGATGATACCCTCATTTTTTTAGGATACTCTCACTTTATGCTAATGATACTCTCATTTTATGCTAATGATACTCTCATTTTATGCTAATTACTCTCATTTTAAGCTAATGATGCTCTCACTTTATGCTAATGATACTCTCATTTTATGCTAATTATGCTCCCATTTTATGCTAATTACTCTCATTTTAAGCTGACGATGCTCTCGCTTTATGCTAATGATACTCTCATTTTATGCTAATTATGCTCCCATTTTATGCTAATTACTCTCATTTTAAGCTAATGATGCTCACACTTTATGCTAATGAACTCTCATTTTATGCTAATTATGCTCCCATTTTATTCTAATTACTCTTATTTTAAGCTGATGACGCTCTCACTTTATGCTAAAGATACTCTCATTTTATGCTAATTATGCTCCCATTTTATGCTAATTACTCTCATTTTAAGCTAATGACGCTCTCACTTTATGCTAAAGATACTCTCATTTTATGCTAATTATGCTCCCATTTTATGAAGATGATACTCTCATTTTAGGATAATTATGCTCCCATTTTATGAAGATGATACTCTCATTTTATGTAGATGATACCGTCATTTTTTTCTAACAATACTCTCGCTTTATGCTAATTACTCTCATTTTAAGCTGATGATGCTCACACTTTATGCTAATTAACTCTCATTTTATGCTAATTATGCTCCAATTTTATGCTAATTACTCTTATTTTAACCTGATGATGCTCTCACTTTATGCTAAAGATACTCCCATTTTATGCTAATTACACTCATTTTAAGCTGATGACGCTCTCACTTTATGCTAATGATACTCTCATTTTATGCTAATTATGCTCCCATTTTATGAAGATGATACTCTCATTTTATGATAATTATGCTCCCATTTTACGAAGATGATACTCTCATTTTATGTAGATGATACCCTCATTTTTTTCTAATGATACTCTCACTTTATACTAATTACTCTCATTTTGAGCTAATGATGCTCTTACTTTATGCTAATGATACTCTCATTTTATGCTAATTATGCTCCCATTTTATGCTAATTACTCTCATTTTAAGCTGATGATGCTCTCGCTTTATGCTAATGATGCTCTCATTTTATGCCAATTATGCTCCCATTTTATGCTAATTACTCTCATTTTAAGCTGATGATGCTCTCGCTTTATGCTAATGATACTCTCATTTTATGCTAATTATGGTCCCATTTTATGAAGATGATACACTCATTTTTTTCTAACGATACTCTCACTTTATGCTAATGATACTCTCATTTTATGCTAATTATGCTCCCATTTTATGCTAATTACTCTTATTTTAACCTGATGATGCTCTCACTTTATGCTAAAGATACTCCCATTTTATTCTAATTACTCTCATTTTAAGCTGATGACGCTCTCACTTTATGCTAATTATGCTCCCATTTTATGAAGATGATACTCTCATTTTATGCTAATTATGCTCCCATTTTATGCTAATTACTCTTATTTTAAGCTGATGACTTTCTCACTTTATGCTAAAGATACTCTCATTTTATGCTAATTATGCTCCCATTTTATGCTAATTACTCTCATTTTAAGCTAATGATGCTCTCACTTTATGCTAATGATACTCTCATTTTATGCTAATTACTATCATTTTAAGCTAATGATGCTCTCACTTTATGCTAATGATACTCTCATTTTATGCTAATTTTGCTCCCATTTTATGCTAATTACTCTCATTTTAAGCTGATGATGCTCTCGCTTTATGCTAATGATACTCTCATTTTATGCTAATTTTGCTCCCATTTTATGCTAATTACTCTCATTTTAAGCTGATGATGCTCTCGCTTTATGCTAATGATACCCTCATTTTATGCTAATTATGGTCCCATTTTATGAAGATGATACTCTCATTTTATGTAGATGATGCTCTCACTTAATGCTAACGATACTCTCACTTTATGCTAATTAATCTCATTTTAAGCTGATGATGCTCTCGCTTTATGCTAATGATGCTCTCATTTTATGCCAATTATGCTCCCATTTTATGCTAATTACTCTCATTTTAAGCTGATGATGCTCTCGCTTTATGCTAATGATACTCTCATTTTATGCTAATCATGCTCCCATTTTATGCTAATTACTCTTATTTTAACCTGATGATGCTCTCACTTTATGCTAAAGATACTCCCATTTTATTCTAATTACTCTCATTTTAAGCTGATGACGCTCTCACTTTATGCTAATTATGCTCCCATTTTATGAAGATGATACTCTCATTTTATGCTAATTATGCTCCCATTTTATGCTAATTACTCTTATTTTAAGCTGATGACTTTCTCACTTTATGCTAAAGATACTCTCATTTTATGCTAATTATGCTCCCATTTTATGCTAATTACTCTCATTTTAAGCTAATGATGCTCTCACTTTATGCTAATGATACTCTCATTTTATGCTAATTACTATCATTTTAAGCTAATGATGCTCTCACTTTATGCTAATGATACTCTCATTTTATGCTAATTTTGCTCCCATTTTATGCTAATTACTCTCATTTTAAGCTGATGATGCTCTCGCTTTATGCTAATGATACTCTCATTTTATGCTAATTTTGCTCCCATTTTATGCTAATTACTCTCATTTTAAGCTGATGATGCTCTCGCTTTATGCTAATGATACTCTCATTTTATGCTAATTATGCTCCCATTTTATGAAGATGATACTCTCATTTTATGTAGATGATGCTCTCACTTAATGCTAACGATACTCTCACTTTATGCTAATTACTCTCATTTTAAGCTGATGATGCTCACACTTTATGCTAATGAACTCTCATTTTATGAAGATGATACTCTCATTTTATGTAGATGATACCCTCATTTTTTTCTAACGATACTCTCACTTTATGCTAATTACTCTTATTTTAAGCTAATGATGCTCTCACTTTATGCTAATGATACTCTCATTTTATGCTAATTATGCTCCCATTTTATGAAGATGATACTCTCATTTTATGTAGATGATACACTCATTTTTTTCTAACGATACTCTCACTTTATGCTAATTACTCTCATTTTAAGCTGATGATGCGCACACTTTATGCTAAGGAACTCTCATTTTATGCTAATTATGCTCCCATTTTATGCTAATTACTCTCATCTTAAGCTGATGATACTCTCATTTTATGCTAATTACTCTCATTTTAGGTTGATAATACTCTCATTTTAGGCTAATTAGGCTCCCATTTTATGCAGATGATACTCTCATTTTAGGTTGATAATACTCTCATTTTATGCAGATGATACTCTCATTTTAGGTTGATGAAACCAGAGTATCATCATAATTCTTGACTGTTTCAGTAGCAATGTTTGATTTTATTTGATGTTCAAATTTTTAGTGTTTGTTAATGTTTTATTCGACATTGCTTTATCACTTTTTCCATACCAGAGCAAGCTGTCACTGTTTAGTACCATAGATTAACAACTAAAACAGAGAGATGAAGCTGAGCCTGCATTCAATTATTAAATCCAAATGAACTCGATTAATGTGAAATCAGTTAAAGAAGAAAGGAGATAACGAACACCAAAAACAAGAAAAATCAATGAATCTTCATTTAATGTATTCTTTGGCTATGACAATAAAGAAGAAAAGAGATTAGCTTTTTTTGTGCTTGTAGAAACCCGACGGTGATTTGAGACAGGTAACAGCATGACTGAGCTGGGGCCTATTGATCCCCAGTAAATGTGATTCCCAACATCTCTGTTCGGTTTTGCTCCAAATATTTTTGTCTGTCTGGTACAAGAACCCCAAAGATATACGACTCTATTTAAAGTCTCTCCATCTTTCTCCTTCTCCTCACATCCGTCTTCCTTTCCTCCTCCGCCTTTTGCAGCCGACTAGCATGACTTGATTTGATTTGAACCCAGATGCACGTTTGGGATGAGGGAACGGTTAATTGAAGTTGCATGTATTCCGCTTCAAGCTTCTCCCTCCTCTTCCATCTTCATCCATGTCTAACACAATATAAACATGGTAGACCATTTGCTGTTTCTTCTTCCCTTTCTTTAAAATCAGAACATCTCTCCTAATTTCTCTTTTTTTTCTCTCCTCTCTTCCTCCTCTGCTTCCCGTCACGTTTCCTGTCGTGTAACTGCCCTATTTTTTGCTGGATTGTGTTTTATTTGTTTATCGTTGTTGTTTTTATATCCTCCCTTGTGGGAGCTGCTTTCTGTCAACACTTTTTTTTTTCTTTCTTCACATCCCACTTATTAATTTGCCATCTCTCTGCTGGTGTATCTGCGTGCCATCTGTTTATTTCCCTTCCTCTTCATCATCGCTTTTTCCTCCTCTTTTGCCGCTCTGCCTCCTTATTCTCCTTCTCCCACTCCTTTGCGGCTGGGCAGCGTTGGGACAAGGGAAGGGGTGATCCAGAAGAACCTGAGCGGCTTGCTGCCAGTGCGTGACCTGCGGCTGGACCCCAGCCTCATGTACTCCCTGCCCCTGTTGGCTCTCAGCCCCAACCTGCTGGTGGTGTGGATCTTCCTCAGTGTGGCGTATTTCTTGGCCAAAGTTCGCTGCAGCTGAACAATCTGGTCAGGGTCTGACTGTTTTCTGAAGCTGTGCCCACCTGCCTGTTAGATTGCAGTCCATGCACACCCACACCTAACTAACCTCGACGAAGGGCTTTTACAGAACCCCACTCAACCTTCTTCATTGGAAATAAAATGTCCTTCTCATCCTCATTTTGGTGAAAGGGAGGCTTCAAGCATCTGATTTACATTAAAGTTGGATTTATGTTTCCTTTCTGAAAGTTTTCCTCCTCTAAATGCTGCCTGATGAGCAACCATCCCTGCGCTCAGTCACTAAAGAACATTTTGTTATAAAACCATTTATTCCTGTGACTATTAGAAGAACAACAGCTACTTAACAATGAATGATGTACCATAAGGTAGAATATCAGATGTAAGATATTTTTTAACAAACAGCGCCCTCTGGTGGATTGATGTTACTCTGCCTTATTTCTCACCAATACCTGATGTTTCTATGTGGTAAGAAAGCCGTCTGTATAAAACACCGTCACATGCTTGACTGGTATATTTTCATGGTCAACTCATACATATATGTGACTTCAGAAGTTTTATCTGTGGGAATACAAGTTTAAAAGTTACAAATACAAAATAGGACCTATCAAAAATGTACAGTACAAATCTACAACCAGCATTAAAAGCAAAGAAAAGGAAGAAGACCAAAGCAAAACTATAGATTGAACACTATGGCCGTTCACAAGAACACGAGTAAGGACGTGTGTTCTCAGCAAGCCTGTCCTTCAGAGGACCACAGAAAAGTATAGACTTGGCATTTCAGCTCCTGTCATTAATAGATTCTAGATAATAATAAAATGGCTTTTTTTCATTTAGTGTCAGAATAATAATTAACACAGTCATATAAATACAAAGCAAATTAAAAATTTTGCCAAATAAAACAGAAAAATCGACATCAGAGCCAGCGGTACTTCACACACGGCTATGCCCAGAGAGGGCTGATGCAGACGGGCTAACGTTATCTTAAATGACACACTATATCAGTATACACGCCATATAGTGAAGCTTAAAAGTATAATGTTCTCGCCTCAAATGAACTTAAAATGTACTTGTGTAGAACCACAGCAAAAGAAGAAACATATAACCTAATACTCTGAGCTCTGTGCGCTCCATTGGAAGCTGCTGCTGCAGTGCATGCTGGGAAAGCTGTCAATCTTTAGAATGCACAAGTCTGCTCTGATCATTAGAGAGGGAGGGGTTCTTGTGAATTGGAACAGTACTATGGCTGAGGCTGATGACGTTTCACAAGCACATGAGAACGCACAAGTACACATATTGAGAAACGGCCTATATCTTTGCTGATATGTTGCTTTCAACATGAGTAGTATAACGTTCATTTGATGGTTTCATTTTGGTCTTCTCCTTTTTCTTGTTTTAATGGTGGTCGGTGAACAATTTTGAGGTGCATGAGGAGTGTAACAGCTTTAGAGACGGTTGAATAGACGTACATCAAAATCTGTGATTTTTATTCGTAAATGTATGGTTTGTACTCATAAATTTGTTATTTGTACTCCAAAATGTTTGATTTGTGCTTGTAAATTTTTGGGTTCTATCTCTCAAACTCGAGATATGTACTCAGAAATTAGGAATTTTACTCGTAAAGTTGTGATCCGCACTGCTAGTTTTGCAAATGTTGCAACTTTGTAATGTTGGATTCGTAACGCCTAAGCTTGTAGTCACATGAAGATCTGATGCCACAATTACATAAATGTTCACAAAGGGGAAGGAATTCAAATCTTAGATATGTTTACAGTATTAACTTACTGAAGGTAATCTTACCCCATACATTTCACTCATCATAGGTGTGTTAATCTTTATATTTTTGACTTTTTTTTATCCCATCCAATTCATTTAACTGTCAGTTTGAGGTCAGATTGATAAACATGGAAGCTGACCTATTATTGGCCTATTATTATTATTATTATTGACCTTATATTGGAGGTAAGCATTAATACAGGTGGTAAAATGGCCCCACACCAACTGTCAAGCAGTTTGTGGTGGCAGCATCTTACTGGTAATTTATGTAGCCAAAAATTTCTAGTCAAATGAAAGTAGAAGTCAGCATTTTTTTACAGAAGTAAAAGCAAAAGTAGCCACCCAAAGAAATTACTATAGAAAGAGTGAGAAAAGTTAGTAAGAACGCTCCTTAAGTTCTGACAAACAAATCTATATTCCTTTAAAAATTGTTGTTGACATGTTTTTGACTAAAATAATATATAAATATATATATATATATTTTTTTTTTACTTAAAGTAATTACAAAGTTACAAATTCAAACAAAAGAAACTTTTTTCTAATTATTTTTTCTTCCATAGAATTACGAAATCAATACTTAGAGCTGTTAATGTATATACACTATGCAGGAACAGTAGAGATAAATATGTTTAACTGAACTCTAAATTAATTTATTTGCTCAGAAGATAGAAGGGAACCCTAAAACAACAAAGCTTGTGTATAAGCAAGAAGTCTCACTTCAACATAAATCACATGTGTGTCTCTGGTAGATTTTCTAGTAAAAACAAACAGTTACTCAAGGCGCCATACTTGAGTAAAAGTACAGCGCAGTAAAGATACCTTTAAAAGTATGTTTGTTTTTTCCAGAAATTACTCAAGTAAATGTGACTAGTTATTTCCAAATTGTAGTGGAGATTTTTCACTGCCAGTTATTTGTGGAGATCAACCGCTAGATGGAAATCTGGACCATTATTGGTTATCTATTCTAAACACTACAAAGTGGGATTTGGAATTGAATAAAGAAAACTGATATTAAAACATTAGGACTCATTCTGTCTTCAAGACTGTTGTAAAATAAGAACGATGCTTAACAGCCTGGTCGGTGCTGAGGAAAGCGTTGTGGTTAATATGCAACTTACCGAATAAATTTAAACCACAGCGTTAATGGGGAGTGGGAATTTACACCAATGATGAGTGAATGTAAAGAGTCTGAAACAGAAAAAAAGATGTATATTTGTCAGGTTTGTTTATATGTATGAAATAAGTCTAAAATATTTGAACTATGCTTCAGGAAGTAGCTTTTATTTTGAAAACAAATGCATCAAACCGTTTCCTCCATTTGTGATTTCATAGTCTTCCATGAACCTTTGCACTGAGCTTGAAATCCAATGTAGAAGGAGATAAAGCTTTTATGCAAATATGTTTAAGCTTACATATATTTCTATTTTTTCAAGGCTTGCTTTTATTTTAAATAGGTCTTCCTGGTTTTATGAAAAGATCGTATATTCTTGCTTCTACTTCATATTGTGCACTTTAAAGCAGATGTAGGTCATTTTGTGAGCTTAAAACAACTATCCCTGCATCAAGAGAAATGGGAGAGAGAAGAAAACAAAAGCATTGTTTACATCTAACTAGTATTTAGTCTATTTTTAACATTCTTCTTTTGTTTAAATGCTGTCATTTTGCCAAATGAGATAAATATACTAATTCTGGTTGCTGGCTTTAATTGCAAAGCAGCATGTTGTAGGATGTCCAGGTGAAATGTGTTTGATTATCCAAAGTAATGCTGCAGGTTATTCAACCCTCAAAGCATTTAGATCTAAAGTAACGAAAGAGAAAAAAGTATTTAGTTTATTATGCAAAAAATGTGTTTACTTTTGATGGATGTATTTATTCTTGGGTCTAATGATACAGTCAGGGTTTATTACAGGACGTATTTGAAAATGTTTGATAGATGCAGTCGGCTCATGTTTTGTTTTGTTTTTTTTCTTCTTTTACATTTTTTCTATAAAAACAATCAGCCTTTTCTTATTAACATTGCTGCTGTTGGAGCAATCACATGGTTTAAAAACCAAAAGTAAATTAATAAATTCTAGATTAACAGTACAAATAACTGGTCTGGTACATTCTATAACCATATTCTATTTTTCACCCAAAATAGAATATGGTTATAGAATTAGAATAAAAATCTATATCGATTAATTAATTAATACAAATGTGTTGAATTACATATATATATATATATATATATATATATATATATATATATATATATATATATATATATATATATATATATATATATATATATATAAATTTTTATTGTTTATTCAAGACAGAAACGTACTATAAGTTATTGTTTGTGAATAAAAGGGAGGTGTTTGTTATATTTCAGGAAACTAAAGCCATTTAGGCTGCTTTACCTGGAATTCTGCTATTTAAAAACAGATATTTTTGCCTGCGAAGCATTAGTTTCCTCCCCTGAGCCTTTAGAATGCATATCATAAAGATCGACCCAGGAAGAAAATGGATCAGGAGAAATGACCCTCCCTTGACAGCTAAATGGCTCCAATGACATGCTAGCTTTCACGTTCACTCTTGAGAGATTAATCATTTGGCTCAGTACAAATGCCTCCCTTTATTCTTGAATCAACATAAAATGCTTTCATTGAAGCTTTAAAGTCAAGTGAAAATATTTAACTTTACTCACATGTTATTTTGGAGTGTTATTTTATTTACAGGAATAAAAAATGATGCAGTGGATTGCATTCCTTGCAAACCTATAGCTGTGCATCTGCTATCATCACTCGGCTAGCCAAAACCTGCTAACATTATCTAATTAAATGTATGTTTTATGTATGAAATTGTTTAGTGTCGCTTTCAGACTAGTAAATTGCTTTGTAAGAGTTTTTGAGATTGTCAATCACATTGTTTATGTCAGAAAAGCTATGGTTATAGCCTTTTCTGGTTTCCCGCCTAATTTACTTTCCCGCCTTTTTCCAAATCTCTGTGCTGCCTTGGGTATGGAGTCTCTATTGGAAGCTTATACATGAGTATTCACAAAATGTTTGCACAATCAAATTAAAATGTTAAAAGGACTTATACAACAAAATAAATCCTTAATTTCAATCTAAATTACACTTGAGTTTTTATTTTTTTTAAAAAGCTTGGCTAGCTTATTAGCAAGTTGGCTTAGTATTTTTTTTTTTCAGAAAAAAATATTAATCCTTCAACAATTTATGACAAAAAAAATAGAAACTGTTAAAAATCAACAAAGGTTATGATAGTTAATCATTTCAAGAATTAAAGAGTATCAATGTTTTTCGATTAAATCTATGCTTTTAAAACATTTTAATTAACAGCTGTATTCTCAAGATCAAAAAGTATTTCTTGATAGTGTTTACACTGTATTCAAGACTGTTGAAATAATATCTTTAATGATATATTATTAAAGTTTTAATAATTGTTAGACAACGAAGGCACATGTTTAAAGAAGACATTTCTGTTTTAAATGTATTAATTATTTATTGCCAATCTTTAAAGGTAAAATACCATAAAGTGCTTCCTAAAGGTTCAGTTACAATATTGTTTTGTGAACCTGAAGGTTAAACGTCTAAATGTTGTACTTTCCTTTTGTTTTGCATCTCTATAAGAGAATATATTTGCACTGCATTAAAAACTGTATTTACATGCTTGAATTGCCTGCATTTATGCTTTATCATCTTATCTGTGATAATTATTATGAATCAGGAAAAAAAGCATATGCATATCAGTTCCTATATGTAGAATATTATCCTTGTACCATTACTTTAAAGATCATATCACTTTATTCTATAGCTATGTATATCTGTTTATGCTGTTTTGGTCTCATGGTTTTTTAAACCCTTTTTTATTGTGTGAATAAATTATTCTGAGATTGCAAGTATTTAGAAAGCTCTATGCCTTACTGTTGTATACCATACATTTATTATTTGGGGGATGTTTGGCTTGTAATTTACCAATAATTTCTTACTGTTAACTTTTATAGTTATGCAAAAATGTATTGTATTTTAGAAAGCAGCTCATACTTATAGCTTTTTGTGTATAAAGTCATATTCCACCTGCATCCAGACCTGTTACAGGGCAGAAAATTGTACGATGTTTTGGCTATGGCTCAAATTAGTGTCGCTTAAATGTCTAAATTCTTGCTTTGCCAACCATTCATATTGCTTTAAATGTACCACGAATACAAGAAAACCTGCTGTATATGGGCTGTCACAGTCATGATGCTGCTGAAATAAATGTTTTGTGCTTCCACTTAAGAAATATAAGCGGATATTAATGTTTTTACTCTTTTTTTATGGTAGGGTGGATGTCTCAAAAGTGTTTTTTTTTTTTTTTTTGTTCATATTACATACAGTTGATTGAAAATTTACAAACCCTCCCATTAAAAACCGAAAAACAATCAGCTGTCATTACTAGTGTAATTTTATCTTTTTCTTTGATTGGCAAGAGTATGTAAAATTTCAAGCACAGCAAGATTTTTTTCTGAGTAATGCTCGTTAATTGTGCATGAGGTGTTTCTAATTGTTTTTTGCTTTAACATTATGAGATTGAATTAAAAAAAATGTATTATGGCAATAGTTATCTGAAAATATTAAATACAACATATAGCTTGTTGATGGGTTCCTTTAGTTAACATTTAAATGTAAAAGCTTTCTTTAATAAGCTAGCCAATTAAAAAATCAGTTATTAATTAGCAAGTAATAAGACCATTTAAATGTATATTCCAAGTGACTTGTTCTAGTTTCCTTAATTTCCTCTATTTCCAAGGAACTGTGTTAATGTCATTACTTACAACTGACCTAATCACTCTTCCTTACTTGCTGTAGCTAGCTAGAGAAACACCAAAGACTTTATAACAAATTATCATTGCCATTGAATTTTTTTTAATAAAAACATCCAGTTTTTAAAAGAGCAGAGTATTTAGATGGCAAGTTACAGAAGGGCATTAAAATCTAATTTCAAAATGCATCTTAACAATTTATTGTAGCGAGATTGCTGCAAGCTAGCGATTAAGATTTGAAAAAGTAAAGAAGAGCAATAAAACGTTTCATAGTTAAGAAAATAACGTGTTTTTTTAACACTTAGCAGTTACTTTGAGACAGTAAAATATATTTTGAAAAAGCATACATTTTATGCATCTGGTCTAGCTAACCACTTAGCTAGTAATGCTAACTTGTTAAGTAAAAATAAGTGTTCAGTAAATCTATCAAGCAAATTTGTTATGGCTATCTAATGAAGGTAACTAAACATGTAAAAAAGTCATTAACTTCATGTTTTATTATATTAAAGTCAAAATAAATAACTTGTTTTAGCTTGCACTGTCTCCCCTAGGAATTTTGGCGGGAGGGGAACACTGCTAGCTGAAAGGAATATGTCAAGAAAAATAAACCACTAAGAAAGTTGGATAGTGAATGATGCTTTCCTTACAGCTCAGTGCCAAAATAAAACAATAAAAAAAAAATGCAAGTGTGGATTGTAATTATAAACTCTTATAATGGAATTGTTTCGTGCTATCTTTGATCAAATTAGATAACAAGCTAGCAGTAAGCTAAGAAAATAGCTTTGTCTTTATAGATTGACATTTAAAGGTTTGTAATAAAAAGTTTATATTTAATGCTAACTGGTGTACAGTGAAAATTAAACTATATAGTTATTTTATCAATTAACCATTAATTGGCTGATCATTTAAATACATCTGTTTTTAACAAGCCTACTTGCTAAATGATTATGCTAGTTATTATCGTTTTTTGATTTTCTGCAATAAGGGATGGGTAATAAATGTTTTTATTCAAAAAAATTTTGGTTTGTAAAGACTAAATATTTTTTTAAATTACGCCTTGTTTTTTTTTTTTTGTTTTTTTTTTTTTACTGGCATACTTTTGGGCTTCTATAGTTCACAATGAGATTATCTGATCACACTTTGTTTTTAAGATGTATCATTTTTGGGTAACGGCATCAGCTACAAACATTTTTGCTTTATGGCAGTGCATTCCAACTTATTTAAAAAGTACATTTTACAATTTGAAATCAGGTAAACTAAAATAGGATATGAACGAAATAAAAAGCTTATAAAATTAACTCCTGTCATCTATTTGTTTTCATAAAACTAAAGGCTCAAAAAATGTAATTGATTTAATTTGGAATCTGTGATTTTATTTTCAATCTATATTACGCGGCCCCAAATGAACTTAATATGGTTGCTTAGTAATTTGAGAAGATTCACAAAGTAATCCAATTTATTTACTATATTTAGTAGTTTTTTTTAAATGGATATAGTTCAAAGTGTTTGTAGAGATGCTCTACGTAACAGCATTAACACCAACATTGGATGATGTCAGACATTTTTTTTACATATTTGCATATAATGATGCAGTGAACTAAAACCAAAGTAGGATAATATCTATTTACATACATAACTTCATGAAAAATGAATATGGAGTATATGACTGGAGTATATGAAATGGAGTATATAACAAAGTTATATACTCCTATATTTTTGTCAATGAGAATATTTCTCATACTTCCCTGTGTTTTAGTTTTTGTTTTCCATTATAACCCCCCCTAATCCGGCTGTCCCTCCCCTCTCCTCTTCACAGCGAGGGCTGCAGGCGAGAAAACACGGTGAAGAATGTCGGCACCAGAAAATACGCCTTCAACTCGCTCCAGCTCAGGGCCTTCCCCAAACACTATCGGCCACCCGATGGCACCTACGGGAAGGTGGAAACCTGATGGAAGCACTGGCGCCATGTCAAGTCATCAACAGCATCACTGGACCTCTTTGTATGATTCAGATTAGACAGATTTACAGTCATGACTCATCCTGGACTGATACCAGATGTTTTAGATGACATTTTGTTGAAGGTAATTTAATGTGCAAAGTAGAACCATATTAAAAAATATACAGGCAAATCTTCTAAAAGGTCTGTTTTCAGGTACGCATACAGAATGTCGCATATGTTATGTCCATAATACGCTCAACACTGTTTTACCTCACTGCCTCAAGTTTTTCAAGCACTGATAATCGATATTTACCTGCCAGATCAGAGGGAGGAATCATGTAAAATCCAGCTTTAGGTAAAAATTAGAGCACTTATCATGTAGCATAAGAAGCAGTGCCTTTAAAATGTTGTCTGAAGTGCCCAAGGAGTACCTTTTGTTTTTATTAGTGGATGGACCGGAAAAGTTCATGTTTTGCACCTCAGTGTTAAAGAATGAATCAGCATTTTGCTGAACTTTAACAATAGATTATTTAAAAAGACATAATAAGGTGATTTAAATGAGGGAAGATTAGAGCAGAGCAAACGATGTTCTGAATTAAATACAGAAGGAGGCGTCACTGTGCTTCTACCTAGATACTGTACGCAGCTTTACATGTCTGAACCCGCTGCCATGTGTGCTAAAGTTGTGCTATGTACATGTTTTAGTCCTCACTGAGATTTTGTTTTATTTTGTCTCTGGTAACATACACAATGTACTTTGAATATTTGAACATTGTTTTGTCATGTTGTTAAAATAAACAACTTTTTTTGCGATTTTATCGTCTTGAAAGTGAATATTTATTTTATTTGAGCACACTCATTATGAAATAAGCAGACATCAAGGTAGGTAACTGATTCCTACAGCTAGCTTTTATCCATAATGTCAGAAATTTTATGTCCCTCATTAGTTCCCCCCTTTTCCCACACAAATTAATCTAAGATGATAAAACTTTTTTTTTTGTTTAAGGCTCTCATTCCTGATCTGTCTGCTGATAAAAAATTGACTGTTTCTGATTTAATTCTCATTTTTCGAATGAGGCTAAAGGATTGCAGGTGACTTGGTAACAACGGGCGAGAGATTAAAGTTGTGTCCCATTAGATTTATTAACATCACATCTATTTGACCACAACATTTTGTGGAATGAAACATTACGCAAATGTACCACCAGCAATGTCCCAATCATACAAGCCCCCATTTCAGGTTCTGTAGTGTTGCAAACTCAAACACTTTAGGCCTTTTAAGGCTCCTATTCTGAACCAGTTCAAACAGAGCAGGAGAAAAGATAAGACCTCTCACACTGATTTATTCTGGTAAAAAAAAAACTTTATGATATTTGGAAAATACAACAATAAGGCATTGGATTAACAGTTAAGTGCACAATAAATACTGCAAAAATTTGATTTAACCCTTTGTTTTAAACTCATTAGCCTTCAATTTTCCTTTTTTGTTCTATAAATATGTACCCTTCAAGCTAAAATATCCCAAATATCTCCATTATTCTACTTTTATTATATCATTAGATTACAGGGTTTATATGTTATTCATTTTCAGGAGAAAGACAGAAAAAGATTAAAATATTTGTTAATATTTAAGAAAGAAGATTTTAAGGGAGCTTATTTCAAATGTCCTGGGAACAGAAACAAACAATATTTATACTGGTTGAAATAATGTGTATGAATAATTCTTCAAATGAAGATAAGACTGGATGTCAAATAGTTTTTTCAGTGTTTTAAAAGTTAAAATATAAAGGCCAGGTACATAAAATATTCTTAAACAAAAATTAGTTATGCAGAGATTGTATAAAGATTGTTCATAAACATATTACAGTATATATATTTTTTATGCACATTTTTTCAGCAATGTGCAGTTAAGTAAACTACGGAAGCCCATTTCTGCCACATGAAACAAAAAAAATGCCAAATAGAAAGTCATAATTATGACTTTAAATCTCATAATTATGACTTTCTATTTGGCATTTTTTTTATTTACTTTCATGTGTCAGAAACAGGCTACCATAGTAAACTCGTATTTTGATCTAGCTGCAACTTTTAAATACTTTTTGTCTTTATTACTATTGCAACTTTTTTTGCAATAGTTATTAAAAAAAAACTGAAGCTTTTTGTTTTTGTTTGTTTGTTTGTTTGTTGGGTTATAAGAAATAAAATAATCTAAAAATCATATGCCAGCATGAAAATAATATTTAAAATATTTTTTACCGCTCCGTGGCTCATAGGATTATACCTGTCAAAAAGCTGGATACAAAAAACTAAATCCCATACCCCGGTACTCTCACAATAAGACGTTTTTGTCGTCTCTCAAATTGATCGCCGAGTAACTCCTCTCGGTTATAGATTATCTCTGCAGCTAGCCGCTAGTCTCTCAAATTGATCGCCGAGTAACTCCTCCTGTTTGTATACTATCTCTGCAGCTAGCCGCTAGTGTCAACAGAAGAGCTGCTAGCAGCGGCTTTTCTCTGCTAACAGCTGCATTAACGGAGGAGTTACCTTCTGGGTGAAACTGACAGCGAGAGAAACGGCCAGAAGAACCGGCTGGTGAGGAAGAGGAGGTTAATTCATCCTGGTCACTGTGAAGGTTTGCCTTAGTTTCTAAGCTAGTTTCCACATTAGCTACTAAAGATTAGCAAACACCTGCCAGAGGCTGTTCTGATTTTAATTAACGATTACTGCTGTAAATAAGATATTAGATTATTTTGTTGTTGTTGTTTATCGTAGGGTATGAACATAAGGTGCTTTCGTTTTTCTTTTTGAAGTAGTTGGTTTCTGTTTTTCTTCCTATCAGGTTGCAGCCTGTAAATGTGAGCTGATTGATGGCAGGTGACAGGTGACTGTGAAATGATGGAGGATTAAAGCCCTGATGGAGCCTCAGGGTAAGAGGTAGGTTCCCCCCCCCCCATGGATGTGATCTCCATGTGACACCGCCTCACTGCTCACTTCTGCTTCCAGCTACAAAACAACAGTTGTTTAGTGTTAAAGCAGCACATGGTGACAGCTGCTGCCTAATTAGCCCACACTTTTTATTTTTCAGTTTCTTTCTTTTCTTGATGTTTTCCTCCGTTTCAGCTCTGAAGATGATGATGGAGGAGAGCGGGGTCTCCTCCACTCATGGAGGGGCTACTCCTGCAGCTTGGTCCCAGAGAGGCTGCTCCTCCAGAGGCCGGTGCTCCAGGTGGCCCTTGGGGCCCAGCATGGAGTGCTGTTGGTGGAAGGTGAGACCCTGTTAGATTCAAACTGTGAAACCATTAACCAAACACAGTTAGGGCTCTAGTTTATCAGTTAAATATGTTGATAAAGCAAAAGAACCAAAGAGCCACCTGTTTTCCTGCACCTTTATTTCCAGGTGGATCATCTAAATAATTGGTCCTCCTAATTGTCAATCATTCTGGTAATATCTTTTTTTTTTTTTTTAGTTTTTACAGCACTAGTGGCTCCTTTTTTAACAGTAGGTTTACAGGAAAGGGGGTATGAGAGAGAGAGGGGAAGAGGCATGCGGGAAAGGACCAAAAGGTCGGATTCAAACTCGGATCGGCTGCATCGAGGACTAAAGCCTCTATACATCGGTCGTGCGCACTAACCACTGCGCCACCTGCATGCCCCCCGGTTACATCTTTAAATAAGGCCGTCGTAGGTGGCTTATATCTGTGGTGAGCTACAGTTTCAGTCATTGAAGCTCACCTTTTTCACCATGGTTCTTTGAAAATGGCTGAGGGTCATAAGAGTAAAAAGTGTCATGAGAAGAAAAGAAAAGGCCTCAGAAGTGGGAGATGTATCCCAGAATGCTTTGTGAGAAAAGCTCTCCTTGCAAAGCATTACGGGATATATCTGCTTCTTCGGAGGCCTTTCTAGGATTATAGTATTTGCTGTCACCGCGGCCTGCTGATGCCATAGTCTGTCACTAAAGTTATCACCTAAATTGCGTCTGTGTAGCTTTTGTTGCACAGAGGAGCGGCATCAACTTCCCTTCTGTGCTCACAAGGTGAAGATATGATAGAAAAATGGGGAAAAAATACTTGCTAGCAGTTAGCATGGCAGTTTTTGTAATTTAATATTCTTCAAGAGTGCAGCTTGAACAATCTGTTTAAAAACGCTGCTAACAGCTCAAAGTCTCATCCAGATTGTTGGATTACATTTAAAACAGAGAGCTAGTTAGCAGTTAGCGTGACCTTCATTGAAACTAAGTGGTAAATATTCTGACAGTATGTTGGAGATTCCTGTTTTGGTATAGCTGATTAATAAGTTTAATAATATGTAAGAAAATATGTTTTTGTTTATTCAGTCAGTGTTTAATACATGACAACAAAGATGGCGCAGGCACCGCGCAGTGAAGGAGGAGCAAAAAGTGGTGATGATCGGTTCGAACAGTCAGTTAAATGAGTTCACTATAAAGTCCCCTCTCTATATAGTAATTTAGGGGTTAGGGTGAACGTTAGGAAACGGTGAGCTTGTATGAACAGCAACTTTTAAACAGAGCGTGCACGAGGAGAAATGGTCTTGTGCATTTTGTATTTTTAAATGGAGAGGGCGGGTCTTTTTTAAAAAATTCACAAAAAACCTACACAATACCTTTTAATTAGTGTTGTATTAATTTCAAATGTACTTTTTCCCTCGTTATGTAAAGAGAAAAAGGGAAAACTGTTAGAATCATTCTGTAACGCAAAGCAAAAAAAACTTTAATTCTATGTCTATAGATCTATATTTATACCCTCTAACTATTCTTGACTCTCGTTTGCTGTTTTGTATTGTTATAAACTTCTGATAATAAAACCCTGCTGTGATTTTCTTTTTCTTTAAATAAGGGTTTCAGGCAGGTTTCTCTTCATATTCAATGTATTTTTGTTGGGTTTTCTCTGTTTCCAGGAGGACAGGTGTATAGTTTCGGAGAGTTACCATGGAAGCAGGCCCAGGTCACCCAGGCGACGAAGCCAATCCTTGAGAACGCCCTCAGTGGTCAGCGAGTTGTTTCCGTTGCAGCGGGGAGCTTCCACAGCGGGGCGGTGACAGAAGACGGCAGCGTCCACATGTGGGGGGACAACGGGGCAGGCCAGTGCGGCCTGTCGGGCCTCAGCTGTGTGCCCAACCCCACGCCAGTGGCTTTGTCGGACCCAGGCGGCACCCAGACGGCACCGGTCCTGGAGCTGGCCTGCGGGGAGAAACACAGCCTGGCGCTGTCAGTGCAGAGGGAAGTGTGGGCGTGGGGCAGCGGGTGCCAGCTGGGCCTGAACACAGACGTCTTCCCCGTGTGGAAACCTCAGAGGGTGGAGCAGCTGGCTGGGAGGTTCGTGCTGCAGGTAGCCTGCGGGGCCTCCCACAGCCTGGCTCTGGTGCGCTGCCCAGGGCTCGAGGGCCTCCAGCGCCCTCCTGTGGACAAATGCAACCAGTGTAACCAGCTGCTGTACACCATGACGGACAAGGAGGACCACGTCATCATCTCTGACAGCCACTACTGCCCGCTGGGGGTGGAGGCCAAAGAGGAGCCCGCTCCCAGCCAAACGCTGAAAACATCCCTGTCTGAACCCGTCCTGCCCTCCCACAGCAGCTCTACTTCAACCCCAGCAGATCCCACCCCGGACCCTCAGGACCCTCAGAAAGCAAACATCACTAATGGAGTGCCCCCTCCCTCCGACTCGGACCCCCCAGCTCCTCCTAAAGCCGTTAAAAGCTCCCCTTATCCAGACGAACAGGAGGTAAAGGAGTATCTGAGGAAGCTGTCGGACACATCGCAGGCGGAAACCAAGATGGCGGCAGGGGGTCTGCACACCATGCAGGTGAGCATCCAGAGAAAACAGATTTTAGATCTAGAACTTTACTTATTGTGCTCTGATTTATTTACCTTTATGGTGTAATGAGATGAAAGTGTTCCCACCCTCATATTACAGCCATGTTGTAGGAAAGCACTCCCACAACATGATGCTGCCACCGGCACTCTCATAAAAACCTATAAGGCTTTCAAAGATAGGCTTAGGTAACATTCTTGGTTTTAAAACCTCGCTATACTTATATAAAAATATACCAAAAGGTGTTTCATGTTTTCCCACCATTGAAATCCTTTAAATTATCTTTATTGTTCATCAGAATTAAATTTGTTCCAGCTGATTAATTGATAACTTTCAGCTGGGAAGGAGTTTGTCAGGCAGTGAAATACTTTAAAATTTCGAGTCAAGATTTTTCTAGAAGGACAGTAAAAGGCCTTATTACCTTTTTAACATAAAAATATATATATATATATTCATGGCAAAAATCGAGTTTGATGCAATTTTCAAAAGCAGTCATTTGTTCTTATATGTTTTAAAAAAAAAAGTGCTCTATAAGATTCCTGAAAAATGAAAAAACCTCTTTAAGAAACACAGACATATTTTTAACTTGATTTATCAATTCTTTTAAAGTCAATAAACAATTTAAAGGGGTCATAGAATGATTCTATAGGGTATTTGGTGTTGGTCCTTAAGGTCTCTGAACAGGGTGTGTAACATTGGTTGGGCCAAGACGTCCTCTTTTTCCCAGATATGTCCTATTTTTCATACCTAAAAAAATGTCCGGGGGGAATTTCAAAATCGTCCGGCTTAGCGACGCTAAACAGCTTAGCAACAACTTACTTACAGCTTGCGATTGTGTGTCGGAACAGTCCCTCGTTTCAGTGAAAGAAGTTTAGCAAATCCTGTCCAAGATTTTGAAAGCTGTCTTCAGTAAAATGCTTCGAGCAAGTGAACAGCTGAGCATCAAACTTTGCAGGGATCTTCTGATGGACAAATTTAATCCATGCCTGGATTCGCCTGTTTTATGGTAGAAGTTTAGAATTGTGAGATTTGCAGAGAAAGGAGGTTGATGGGGTTTGAAATTCTCTATAAGTCCATTTCACCCACTGAACTGTTGTTATTCATCTATGACAAACTCTGTTTTGCATTCTATGACCCCTAAAGTTTAAAATAGCTTTTTAACTTTTTGACTTAGCTTATTTAGCTTTTAACTTAACCCGATGACTGTTTTTAAACTTAATTTACAGCTGGTATCAAATCGCACAAAGTACGTAACATTAGAATACTGCTGGTATTCTATGAAGCGGACATTCAACCTCATGATTTTGCCTCGTTTGCTGCATAGTGCGTTTTACCGATAAAGGGGGAAGTTATCACCTAAATTGCGCCCGTGTAGCCTTTGCTGCACAGAGGAGCGGCATCAACTTCCCTTCTGTGCTCAAAAGGTGAAGATATGATGATAGAAAAGCGGAGGAAAAAACATGGAAAAAAAAGACATGCTAGCAGTTAGCATGGCAGTTTTTGCAGGCTTTTGTAATTTAATACATTATTGTTGGATTACACTAAAAGCAGAGAGATATTTAGCAGTTAGCATGCACTTCATTGAAACTAAGTGGTAAATATTCTGACAGTATGTTGGAGCCCTGTATGTTGGAGGCTTAATAAGTTTAATAACATGTAAGAAAATATGTTTTTGTTTATTCAGTCAGTGTTTAATAAGGCTAAACAGAAACATACAGGGAACAAAAACAGGTGATGCTGTTTTCAGGGATTTACAGGTGCTGGTCATAAAATTAGAATATCATGAAAAAGTAGATTGATTTCAGTAATTCCATTTAAAAAGTGAAACTTGTATATTATATTCATACATTACATACAAACTCATATATTTCAGATGTTTATTTTGTTTAATTTTGATGATTACAAATGACAACAAATGAAAATCTCAAATTCATCATATCAGAAAATTAGAATATTACTGAAGACCAATAAAAACAAAGGATTTATAGAAATGTTGGCCAACTGAAAAGTATGAACATGAAAAGTATGAGCATGTACAGCACTCAGTATTTAGTTGGGCCTCCTTTGGCCTGTATTACTGCAGCAATGCGGCGTGGCATGGAGTCGTTCAGTCTGTGGCACTGCTCAGGTGTTATGATAGCCCAGGTTGCTCTAATAGTGGCTTTTAGCTCTTCTGAATTGTTGGGTCTGGTGTATTGCATCTTCTTCTTCACAATACCCCATAGATTTTCTATGGGGTTAAGGTCAGGAGAGTTTGCTGGCCAATTAAGAACAGGGATACCATGGTCCTTCAACCAGGTACTGGTAGCTTTGGCACTGTGTGCAGGTGCCAAGTCCTGTTGGAAAATGAAATCTGCATCTCCAAAAAGTTGGTCAGCTGCAGGAAGCATGAAGTGCTCTAAAACTTCCTGGTATGTGGCTGCGTTGACCCTGGACCTCAGAAAACACAATGGACCAACACCAGCAGATGACATGGCACCCCAAACCATCACTGACTGTGGAAACTTTACACTGGACTTCAAGCAACGTGGATGAAGTGCCTCTCTTCTTTTCCTCCAGACTCTGGGACCTTGATTTCCAAAGGAAATGCAAAATTTACTTTCATCAGAGAACATGACTTTGGACCACTCACCAGCAGTCCAGTCCTGTTTCTCTTTAGCCCAGGCAAGACGCTTCTGACGCTGTCTGTGGGTCAAGAGTGGCTTGACACAAGGAATGCGACAGCAGAAACCCATGTCTTTCATACGTCTGTGTGTGGTGGTTCTTGAAGCACTCACTCCAGCTGCAGTCCACTCTTTGTGAATCTCCCCCACATTTTTGAATGGGTTTTGTTTCACAATCCTCTCCAGGGTGCGGTTATCTCTCTTGCTTGTACACTTTTTTCGACCACATCTTTTCCTTCCCTTCGCCTCTCTATTAATGTGCTTGGACACTGAGCTCTGTGAACAGCCAGCCTCTTTAGCGATGACCTTTTGTGTCTTGCCCTCCTTGTGCAAGGTGTCGATGGTCGTCTTTTGGACAACTGTCAAGTCAGCAGTCTTCCCCATGATTGTGTAGCCTATAGAACTAGACTGAAAGACCATTTAAAGGCTTTTGCAGGTGGTTTGAGTTAATTAGCTGATTAGAGTGTGGCACCAGGGGCCATCAATTTTGAACCTTTTCACAATATTCTAATTTTCTGATATGATGAATTTGAGATTTTCATTTGTTGTCATTTGTAATCATCAAAATTAAACAAAATAAACATCTGAAATATATGAGTTTGTATGTAATGTATGAATATAATATACAAGTTTCACTTTTTAAATGGAATTACTGAAATCAATCTACTTTTTCATGATATTCTAATTTTATGACCAGCACCTGTATTTTGAAGATTTGTGTCAAAACTGTAAACAAACACACACATATACAGTGTTCAGGCAGGTTTACTACTAAAAATAAATAAATACAACAAAAATAAAGTGACGATGTAAGTAAATCTAAATCAACTTTTAAATTCAATCACTCTTTTCATACAAAACTTTTGGTATTCAACAAGAGTGGCGAATAAATGAATGAAAAAGAGCTACAGCTGAGAAGATTTTAGGTATTACAGGTTGTTTAGAACTAAAATAATTTATTTTTTTTATTTTGACTCGTCTCATTTCTGCGGAAGCGTATTGCATTAAATGGGATATCACATATTATCTCATAATTATGACATCTTATCTCGTAATTATGAGATAAGATCTCATAATACTGAGTACAGGATCGCATAATTACGAGATATTATCTCATAATTACGAGATCTTTTCACATAATTACGAGATAATATCTCGTAATTATGTGAAAAGATCTCATAATTATGAGATTATCTGGTAATTCTGAGAAAAGATCTCATAATTCTGAGAAAAGATCTCGTAATTATGAGATATTATCTTGTAATTATGAGAAAAGATCTCGTAATTAGGAGATGAGATCTCCTAATTAGGAGATAAGAGCTCGTAATTACGAGATACTGATCTCGTAATTTTGAGATAAGCTGTCAGATTTTTTTTTCTTTGGTGAATGCAAAACGCTTCAGTACATTTCCTCTCTGTATGACCTTTTTTAATTCCTCCATAAATTTGCTCTCGCTCCATCTTTTCCGGACAGCCGTCATCGTCTGGACGCAGCTCTTCTGCTCTCAACAGCCTGGTGGCTTCCTGCGCCTCGGCGGTGGGCGAGCGGGTGGCCTCCACCTACGAGGCCCTATCCCTGAAGAGGATGATGAACTTCTACCTGCCGTCACGGCTGGAGGTGCTCGGCGGGGCAGCTGACGGCTCTGCCGAGCGAGTCCGCAGGGAGGAGTCGGTGCAGACTAAGAAGAGCTCCAGCACGGGGGACATCCATGAGGAGGAGGCGGAGGGTCTGCGACGCCGCCTCTCACTGCCGGGGCTCCTCTCTCAGGGTAGATACGCTGTTCACCTCTTATCCTCCTCCTATGGGCCGCTGCGTAAGTACAGTGTGTGCAGCTGGATGCATGCCATTGGTTCTGCAGCTTCTTTACTTGCTCATCCTCTTCATGTTGGCTGAAAACATATTTCCTTTGCTTTTATTGACTTTTTGTGTTTCCTGTTTTTAACTTTTGCCTCAGGGAGGCTAAAGTTCAGCCTCCAGCTGTTTGCAGGAAGGTCCATAGATAACCATCTGCATAATCGCCTCTGAACTCTGCATAGCGCGTCGATAGAAGTGAGAAGGGGAAGTCAAAAGGTCTGATTGGAAATTTTAAAAATGGTTTCGGTTTCTAAAAGGAACAGCAGCTGCGGTTTCTGCCTCAGACGAACAGGAAGAAAGTTTCATTAGTTCTCATATCAAAGCTAAAGATTTCAGCCACACGTCTGAAAAAATAATTCAGTGCTTTGATTTCACTGAATATTAACTAAACTTCCAACTGTCCATGAATTCATCCATTCATCCATCCATGATTTAATTTTTCTGTCCATTCATTCCTCCATAAGTTCACTCTTCCACTCATGAATCCACTAATCAGTCCATGAATTTCCAAACTCATCCATTCGCAAATTGTATCCATTCATCCATCCATGGATTCAACAGTTCATTAATTCATCCATTCATCAGTCCAGGCATCCAGAAGATAATTCCGGAATTCACTCTTTGAATTTATCCAGTCATCAGTTCATCTATCATCCATGAATTAATCCATTCATCCATCAGTAAACCTTTTAATTCATTAATTCAACAGTACATTAATTAATCCAGGGTTTTTCAAAATATGAAAGGGTGAGCCCCCCTCCAGGGAGCACTATGCCTGCTGCGCCCCCCCTCCCAAAAAAAAAAAATAAATCAACCAACACACAAACAAATGCCACTACAAAACACCTTGTAATAGCTTTTATTTTAGAACCATCTCATCTTTTAAAATGACACTATCTGTATGAAATTGAACACATGAACATTTTAAAACATTTCCTCCCATTTTAATTATTTTATCGGGGCCTTTGTATGGCAAATACGCCCTTTTTTCATTTTTATAATGATAATAACAACCCCAAACTCACTTTTCAACTGTTTTCTCAAACAAACGTTACATCTAAGATTCTGAGTTTAATGTTTGAGATAACAAAAGTGTTTTCACATCTTAACAAAAACATTTTGATCAGATCTTCATTGAGAGCTGTGGAAATTCAGTCCCTACTGACAGCCAAAAGTGCGCAATTGACATTTCACTCATCCTCTGTTTCAAGTCCATGTCACAGCTCAGCTCAGCCAGAGCCTCTTCCTCTTCTGCTGAAAGTCCATCTTTGAGTGTCACGGGGAAGGAAAATGGGTTTCTCACCCGCTGGACTGCCATTGTCTCCTCTCCAAAATACTCTCCAAACTGCTTGCGCATCCCCTCCAAATGAGTGCAGACAGCCTGCTGTAAAAACTCCACCTTCAGCCCCGCTCTGGCCAAAACATCCTCTAAGATGGGAAACATTTCCACTGATCCCCGCACCACACGCGCACCCCACAGTTCCAACTTGGTCCTAAATTCATATTTATTTTTTCCCTCGCACCGCGCCTCCCCTAAGGTGCTCTTGCGCCCCCTAGGGGAGGCGCGCCTCACACTTTGAAAACCGCCGAATTAATCCATTATCTTAACCTTTTAATTCATGAATTCAACAGTACATGAATTAATCCGTTCATCCATCAGCTAACCTTTTAATTCATGAATTCAACAGTACATGAATTAATCCGTTCATCCATCAGTTAACCATTTAATTCATGAATTCAACAGTACATGAATTAATCCATTCATCCATCAGTTAACCTTTTAATTCATGAATTCAACAGTACATGAATTAATCCGTTCATCCATCGGGTAACCTTTTAATTCATGAATTCAACAGTACATGAATTAATCCGTTCATCCATCAGTTAACCATTTAATTCATGAATTCAACAGTACATGAATTAATCCATTCATCCATCAGTTAACCTTTTAATTCATGAATTCAACAGTACATGAATTAATCCATTCATCCATCAGTTAACCTTTTAATTCATAAATTCAACAGTACATGAATTAATCCGTTCATCCATCAGTTCACCATTTAATTCATGAATTCAACACTACATTAATTAATCCATTCATCCATCAGTTAACCATTTAATTCATGAATTCAACAGTACATGAATTAATCCATTCATCCATCAGTTAACCTTTTAATTCATGAATTCAACAGTACATGAATTAATCCATTCATCCATCAGTTAACCTTTTAATTCATGAATTCAACAGTACATGAATTAATCCGTTCATCCATCAGGTAACCTTTTAATTCATAAATTCAACAGTACATGAATTAATCCGTTCATCCATCAGTTAACCATTTAATTCATGAATTCAACAGTACATGAATTAATCCATTCATCCATCAGTTAACCTTTTAATTCATAAATTCAACAGTACATGAATTAATCCGTTCATCCATCAGTTAACCTTTTAATTCATGAATTAAACAGTAGAGGAATTAATCCGTTCATCCATCAGTTAACCATTTAATTCATGAATTCAACACTACATTAATTAATCCATTCATCCATCAGTTAACCATTTAATTCATGAATTCAACAGTACATGAATTAATCCATTCATCCATCAGTTAACCTTTTAATTCATGAATTCAACAGTACATGAATTAATCCATTCATCCATCAGTTAACCTTTTAATTCATGAATTCAACAGTACATGAATTAATCCATTCATCCATCAGTTAACCTTTTAATTCATGAATTCAACAGTACACGAATTAATCCGTTCATCCATCAGGTAACCTTTTAATTCATAAATTCAACAGTACATGAATTAATCCGTTCATCCATCAGTTAACCATTTAATTCATGAATTCAACAGTACATGAATTAATCCGTTCATCCATCAGTTAACCATTTAATTCATGAATTCAACAGTACATGAATTAATCCATTCATCCAAATTAGAATATCATGAAAAAGTAGATTGATTTCAGTAATTCCATTTAAAAAGTGAAACTTGTATATTATATTCATACATTACATACAAACTCATATATTTCAGATGTTTATTTTGTTTAATTTTGATGATTACAAATGACAACAAATGAAAATCTCAAATTCATCATATCAGAAAATTAGAATATTGTGAAAAGGTTCAAAATTGATGGCCCCTGGTGCCACACTCTAATCAGCTAATTAACTCAAACCACCTGCAAAAGCCTTTAAATGGTCTTTCAGTCTAGTTCTATAGGCTACACAATCATGGGGAAGACTGCTGACTTGACAGTTGTCCAAAAGACGACCATCGACACCTTGCACAAGGAGGGCAAGACACAAAAGGTCATCGCTAAAGAGGCTGGCTGTTCACAGAGCTCAGTGTCCAAGCACATTAATAGAGAGGCGAAGGGAAGGAAAAGATGTGGTCGAAAAAAGTGTACAAGCAAGAGAGATAACCGCACCCTGGAGAGGATTGTGAAACAAAACCCATTCAAAAATGTGGGGGAGATTCACAAAGAGTGGACTGCAGCTGGAGTGAGTGCTTCAAGAACCACCACACACAGACGTATGAAAGACATGGGTTTCTGCTGTCGCATTCCTTGTGTCAAGCCACTCTTGAACCACAGACAGCGTCAGAAGCGTCTTGCCTGGGCTAAAGAGAAACAGGACTGGACTGCTGGTGAGTGGTCCAAAGTCATGTTCTCTGATGAAAGTAAATTTTGCATTTCCTTTGGAAATTAAGGTCCCAGAGTCAGGAGGAAAAGAAGAGAGGCACTTCATCCACGTTGCTTGAAGTCCAGTGTAAAGTTTCCACAGTCAGTGATGGTTTGGGGTGCCATGTCATCTGCTGGTGTTGGTCCATTGTGTTTTCTGAGGTCCAGGGTCAACGCAGCCACATACCAGGAAGTTTTAGAGCACTTCATGCTTCCTGCAGCTGACCAACTTTTTGGAGATGCAGATTTCATTTTCCAACAGGACTTGGCACCTGCACACAGTGCCAAAGCTACCAGTACCTGGTTGAAGGACCATGGTATCCCTGTTCTTAATTGGCCAGCAAACTCTCCTGACCTTAACCCCATAGAAAATCTATGGGGTATTGTGAAGAAGAAGATGCAATACACCAGACCCAACAATTCAGAAGAGCTAAAAGCCACTATTAGAGCAACCTGGGCTATCATAACACCTGAGCAGTGCCACAGACTGATCGACTCCATGCCACGCCGCATTGCTGCAGTAATACAGGCCAAAGGAGGCCCAACTAAATACTGAGTGCTGTACATGCTCATACTTTTCATGTTCATACTTTTCAGTTGGCCAACATTTCTATAAATCCTTTGTTTTTATTGGTCTTCAGTAATATTCTAATTTTCTGATATGATGAATTTGAGATTTTCATTTGTTGTCATTTGTAATCATCAAAATTAAACAAAATAAACATCTGAAATATATGAGTTTGTATGTAATGTATGAATATAATATACAAGTTTCACTTTTTAAATGGAATTACTGAAATCAATCTACTTTTTCATGATATTCTAATTTTATGACCAGCACCTGTACATGAATTAATCCGTTCATCCATCAGTTAACCTTTTAATTCATGAATTAAACAGTACAGGAATTAATCAATTCATCCATTAGTTAACCTTTTAATTCATGAATTCAACAGTACATTAATTAATCCATTCATCCATCAGTTAACCTTTTAATTCATAAATTCAACAGTACATGAATTAATCCGTTCATCCATCAGTTAACCTTTTAATTCTTGAATTCAACAAAATGAATTCAATTCAATTATTTGATTAGTTCACCAAATTTCCATGAATTCATTTCCAAATTCATCCATCCCTGAATTTAACAGTTCACGAACCCAGGAATTCATGAATTCATATATCAATTTATCCATCGAAAAGTTCATCCATAAATTCATACATTCATAAATGGGCTCACCTTGTCATTCATGAATTTGCCCATCTGTCTGTCCGTTCAACCCTCCATCATTTAATCCATTCATCAATTCAACATGACTAGATTTTCATTTTACTTACGAATGAATTCATCCAGCTGTCTGTATTTATTCACCCATTCCTCAGTTTCTCTTCATCCATCAGTTCATTCATTCATTCATGATTTTCACCCCAAGCTGCCCATGAATTCACCCATCTCTCAGTATATCCAACAATCTATAAGTTCATCCTTTCACTCAATCATCATTTTTATACAAATTTCCACACAGATATATTGTATTGATTCCAATCGGAGACTAAATGTTGTTGTTTGGTCTCATAGTGTTTTTTCCAGTGAGGCGATCCTCTGTTGTTGTTGAACAGTTTTCTGAAGGGAAGCCTCTTGGCCTCAATGATGAACTCTTTCCTCCATTTTACTCTTTGTCTATCCATCCATCTTGAATCCAGTCGAGTCATTTTTTTCCGTCTCGGTGCTTCTCCTCGTCATCCCAGATGGGATACGACTTTCATACAGTCCTTTCACAGCAAAGTTAGATACTCTGATTTGGTCTTGCAGACACAAGGACTGCAGCTGTCATTCATTTCAGGAATCAACCTCTCCAGAGATCATGCATTCTATTCACTAATCGTGTTAAATTCAGAGTTTGAAATGATAAGTAAAAAGAAAATAGACTTTTATTGCTTTATAAATGGTATGTCCATCCTAAGCAGACGCCGACAAGTCTGTAGAAACGGGCAGGACATCATGGTTCAAATCAGCATGTTTCTCTTGCTCTAAACCATTGAGTTTGTTAATCAGCTTCTTTTCCTTTATTATCCCTGCTGGTTAAATGCAGGCATCGCCTCCACCTGTGTGCTGCATGAGTTGCTTTTCATTGAGCTTGTCTTTGTGGATCAAACTATTCTGAATGCTTGCTTAGGAATTTCTCCATACTTAGACTTATTTATTTTATTTATTTGACTTTTAAAAGTATATAAAATAATATATAATTAAAGAATATTAATAATTAATTAATATATTTTGATATAATTTAGTATAAATTAATTTGTTCTGTCTGCAGTGTCGCCGAGGCTTTTGAGGAAAATGGGACGCGGACCAAAGACGAGGACCTTCGCCCTCACGCCAATGGGAGGCGGCGTCCCTGAGGACCAGGAGGTGTTTCCCACCCTGCAGACCGAGGTGTGGAGCTGGGGACACGGCGAGCACGGCGAGCTAGGACATGGAGACAACCTGGCCAGGTAGAGAGTGATTTAAACAAATCATCACACTGCCGCTGGAAAGGTTTCACTACATCTAAAGATAAGAGAACAGACCCGGGTTTTGTTTTTTTCAAGACTGCAGCCACTCTGCATCAAGAGCCTGAACAAGAAGGAGGTGATCCGTGTGGCGGCCGGCGCTCATCATTCCATCGCTCTGACGGCTCAGTCTCAGGTCAGTTTCTCCTTTACACATCAACTGTTTCAAACACTTTTTATTGATCTTATTGAAAGTTTATCCTCCCTCCAGGTGTATTCATGGGGCAGCAACATCTGCGGTCAGCTGGGACACATGGAGACTCCCAGCACCGTCCCACGCCTCGCAAAGGTCTGTAGACTGACCTGCATCCCCCACTCATGAGGTATCCTTCATTTCTTCAGGGTTTTTATGTGGTTTGTTTCCACTTTCAGCTGTCGGAGGGGATCAGGGTCTGGGACGCGAGTGCAGGAGAGCAACACACTCTGCTGCTGGCCGACGGAGACTGCATCCAGCCCATCATTTACTACAGCGGGCGGCAGGTGAAGGAGGATGAGGAGGGAGGAGCAACAGAAGAGGAAGTGGAACGGGCAGGAGGCTGCACCCAGCAGCCTGTCCTGCTCCCTTTCTGCATGAACGTGAGGAAAAACTGCTACACTATTGAGTTCCAGGTTTTTGTGAATGAAAAAAACCCATAAATCGCTTCAATCCTCTAATACCCACATTTATACACCGTTATATTAAAGAAAATAATAATAATAGTGTTTTTGATGTTGAGGAGATGTTGGATTAAATCAAGGTTATTTAGTTCAAAACGACACAGATTCCTTGAACATTCCCTGCATTCTAACAATTAAAAATTTCAATCTTTTGGATCACTTTCCCATAAGCTGCTAATAGTTTTCTTTGCAGTAATTAAGACAATTCTGTTGCATATCAGAGGAGCTTTTATCTGCATGTTTCATGAACCAATATTTTATTATGTTGTGAAATTTATTAATTCATTATTCTTTTACATAATGGAGATGAATGCATTTAATTGAAATTTTCTACAATTATGCTTAAGTAAAACACAAAAATTTATACAGAAAATCTAAAAGATACCAAAAAAAACTGTATTTATTTTTTTTTATTTACAGACTAACTCACATTAAGACATTTTACTGAGTTTTTCAGTAAAGTTTAGACAATTTACTGAGCATAGATGCACTGTCTTACAGTGCATCCATTACACTGTCAGAAGTACGGAGCAACGAAATTAACTCTCTGCTCTTAACCCATCCCAGTGTTTAAATCCCAGAGATCAGCATTTTGGACCTAACTTTAAGGACCCACACGGGCTCATTCCCCCCAGCTGGGATAGGGTTAATAATGGCGCATCTGCAATATATCACAGTCACTGAGATGGATCTAGAGTTTCTAGACATTGAAGAGGAACAGGTTCTGTTAATGGAGCGGATTATACTTCTGCAACCGAACACTAGAGGCCCGCCCTCGCAGTGTTCAGACCCGCTCCCGCAAAGGATTATGATTTTCAGTCCCGCTCCTGCTCGCACCTGTAATAGTCTATCCTGCTCCCGCCCGCAATTCCCACAAGATTCCGATGTTCGACTACTGCTCAAGGCAATTGTGTCATTAGTTTGAGGAATTAAACATGCTGTGCTTAGCTGAGCACATTACTGGGTGATTCTTCTCCGCATAGTGCATGACGCGCATTAGGTGGCACGAGCTGCAATATCCAGCACATTGTGATGTATATACATGATATAGACTGATAATTTATGACTTTTTACATTTTAAAACATGTTTTTAGTTCACGGGGACTCCCGCCCGCACCTGCACTGTGCGCTCTCCCTCCCGCCCGCACCCGCAATGAGCTTTCAATATTTGTCCCACGCCGCACTGCTTTGCGTTGGGTCCCGCAGGAGTGCAGGGCTCTACCGCACACATCAAATGTCGCTTGCGTCTGGTCATGAACAAGTTTTGCTGGTATGCTTCTGCACCGTCAGTCTGGAATTTCTAGGGACGCACAGCAGTTTCCCGCCGAATACTATATACTATACTTCCGAACCTCCTCAATTAACCTTTTGTCGTAGTTATCCATGGTAGTAGTTCCTCGGTTTTTAAAAATGGCGCGCCCCGGCATCAAATCGAGAAGGATGACCACACAGACAGCCGTAAAGGCATACCAAGGCCCAATCACAGCTGCTTTTTGTCTGCGCACTTCCGCTTGAGGTCTGTGTGGGTTTGTTACCATCCAAAGTGTAGTCAGGATTTTTTTAGGTCCACGACCACAAAGAAAAAAAAAAAACTTGTTGTGAATGAATGAACACTTTATGAACCCCGAGCAGTGAAGGAAACAGTCGTCAAGGTTCCACCTTAAAAGAACTGAAAGACGTAAAAAGAACTGAAACGCATAAAAAAGAAAAAGGGACATAAAATACCGGATTTCTACTGAGAGCTTAATTTAAAGGATGTTCTTGTTAAAGTTGAAACTTGAATAAGATAGAAACCATTTGCCCTTTTGGCAGAATTCTGACTTCATATGTCTTCTTGTTTATTTTATTTTTTAGCCCCCTGGGACTAACCAAACGAAGTACAGCTGTAGTTACAAACAGCTTTGCAAAACAACTGTGGTCTGATCCTCTTCTTGACAGGAAGACAGTTTTGTTTTTATTTAAAATGATTTATAGATTTTGTACATTTCAGCTCGGCTATGTCAGCAGCGTATCCGCGGGCGGTCGTAAGTGCGCTGCGCTCTCCGACAGGAACGTCATGGGCTTCATCGCCAGCCTTCACGAATTGGCGTCAGCTGAGAGGAAGTTCTACTGTAAACTATCAGATGTCAAATCTGAGGTCTTACGCCCCCTGCTGGAGCTGGGTGAGAACAAGTTTCCAAAGCAATGTTTACAGCTTGGTGCATCCGAATCCCACTCTTTATCCCCTCCCCCCCCCGTTTGTCAGAGGCTCTGAGCTCGGCGCTGGGGCCGGTGGTCACCGAACTCCTGCAGACGTTGGCGGGTAGATTCGGTGTGTTGGCTCGTCTGACGGGCCAGCACGCCGCCAGCCTCACCGCCAGTCTCCGACGGGGCCGCGACGTAAAGACCCTTCTCATCCTCGACCACGCCAGCATCTTTCTAGACTTGTATAACGAGTACGTATCCAGAAATCCCCTCGTTTTTGTTGTTTTATTTTCCCACTTAGACCAACCTTCTGTTTTGTTTTTTTTATAGTTACTCCTCAGCTGTGGGTAACTTCTTCGTGATGGGTGGTTTCCATGCTCTTACAAAACCGTCCCTGTGAGTTTCCTCGCAATTTTATTATGAAAAAAAAAGTTTTACAAAACAAGGGGTTTATTCTTAGTTATTTACTTTATTTTTTTTTCTAAGGGACATTTTTGGGAAAACCCCTGAGCTGCTGCAGAGGCTGCTGGAAAGCGGCGAGGAGAACGCATCCACCTCCGACCTCCTCACTGCGCTCTTCTACCTCCCAATGCAGCACCTGCACGAATACAGTCGCCTGCTGCTCAAACTGACCACCTGCTTTGAAGTGGTAATGGAAGCAATGTGTGGTTTCAAAATCTCTGGAATCAAAATGTTCTAAAACCTCTGAAACAAATCTTCATAGTTTTAGTTTTTTATTGCTTTTAGAGCTCCGGTGACTACCAGAAGCTGCAGGACACCTGCTCCAAGTTTGAAGCTCTGACTCTGCAGCTGAAGAGGAAAAGGAAAGAGGCTGAATACACCTTCCACTTCTGGAAGAGCTTTCCAGGGAAAATGACGGTACTTCTGCACCATTTCAGTCTTGATGTCTCAGGTTTTCGACATTTAGCTAAGTGTGAGCTTTGTTTTTTTGATCAGGACTCCCTGAGGAAACCTCAGCGCCGACTGATCTACGAAAGCAGCAACAAATCTCTGACCGTGCAGAATGCCGGGAGGTTCTCTGTCAACTGGTTCATCCTCTTCAATGACTCTCTGGTGCACGCGCAGGTCAGCTCCTCACACGTCTTCTTGTAGCGTCGCATGTTTTTGGCTGTTCTGCTTTTCTTTTTTTTTCCTCTCTGTTGTTTTTCAAGAGTTTGTGTGTGCTTGCCTCTGTGCTGTCAGGGCGTGGCACCTTGTAAAAACTTCGTAAGTATGCAGCCAGCTAAAGGTTTCAACTCTTACTCCAAGTCTCTCCCCGTCCTTCCTTCTTCATCGTTCTGTTTCCGTTTTTTTTTTTTTGTCTTGTCTGCTTTAAATTTAGGAGTTTAGAGCTTTGAGTTATCAGCTTTATTCAACAAGTCATTTCTTATCTGCTCATAAAACCTAAAGAACGGCTACTTCTATTTGTTATACTAGGAGAATTTATGCTAATTTACAGTTTCAAACCTTCAAATTAACAACTGAGGTCAGTAGATCGAAATTTTTTTCCTGACTTTGCTAAAACAACAGAATTGATAAATATTAGACAGCAAAATATGATAAACCACATAAATTAAAAGTGAAAACGTAGCCAATTTAAGGATTCCTAAACTAACATTTGATGAGGTAAAGAACACCTGTGCTAAAAGGCACTGAACTTAAAGCACCAGTGTCTAAGATTTACTGCCATCTAGTGGTTTGCTACGTAAATTCCAAACATCTAAGTGTGTAATAACTACTTTGGAAATTACAAGGTGAAATAAATGCGACATTGTAAACATCCTTTATAAAATTAAGAATTGTCAGATGATGCCGTACAGAACAGTGCATAGCTCTGTTTTTTTTTTGTTTTTTTTTATGCTAACAAGTTAAAATTTTAGCTACTGCTAACAGCCAAAGTCGCCTGCTAGTTTGACTTCTGTGTAGAATAACTACTGCAATGGTTCTCGTCCAGGAAAGGCTAACAAACAAGCTAGCAGTCTGTGCAGGGGACAGACTAGCAGTGATGGGACTAACGGCGTTGAAAGTAACGGCGTTACTAACGCCGTTACCTTCTTTTAGTAACGAGTAATCTAACTAATTACTTTGACTGTAACTATAACGCAGTTACCATTGCAGACACCCCGTTACTGCGCGTTACTCAGGTCGCACAATGAACCTTTTTTCATGATAGGACTCGTGCGCAGCTGCGTGAAGCTGACACCCCACCCACGTCAAAAAACTCTGCAAATAGACTGAATGGTTAGTGCAACGTTAGTGCAGATTTGTGCAGAAAAAAATATTGTTTGTGCTACTTTTGTTTAAGAGATATTAAAGATTATTTTTTAGGTCATCCAGAGGTGCGCGCCTTGTCATGAGAGAGAGGAGGGTGAGAATGGCTGATGTATAGTGAGATTCCGTCTGTCAGTTGGGTAGGTGGGTGTTTCCGCTGGCGGGTGTTAACGTACAGCACACACAGAGAGATGGAGAGTGAGGAGGATCCAGCAGCAAAACAGCGTTTTCCTGATGGAAATACCGGTGTTACGTCGAGCTGCGTTTCCCCATCACATACGGTTTCCTCTGCATCTCCGCACAGCGCAGGCGACAAGAGTCACCGCGCAAGCGACAGGAAACGCGCATGCTCGCTAAAGGCGCGCACCAGTCGCCCTGTGCTCGCGCCACAGGAGAACTATGGAGAGCGTGAACGATCAAATGATAGCCTATATGAAGAAAGGGAGAAATCTGGATGGATGGATGGATGGATGGATGGATGGATGGATACTCTGCCTTCTCAACTTACTGTATTTTTTATTTTAAACATTATTTGATGGCCTTTGTGGCAGGGATGGAGATCCATATTTTATGTCACACACAGAGTATACAGATAGATAGATAGATAGATAGATAGATAGATAGATAGATAGATAGATGTTGCAGTATCTATAACAACCCAAACACACAGGATTTCAGAATTAGACATCCCAAGTTATTAATTTCATATACTCACCAGATCTGAATGCCCTGTTAAAAAACTTCACATGGCGTTCCCCCCTGATGTAATTTACATTGAGTTGCAATAAATGCAAAACTCTCTGCAGGTTCTTGTCTTTGTCGTCCGCTCTATTCAGCTGGCTTTGGAAACACACCGCGAGAAGGTGGGGGCTGGGTGGTGAGGGTTACGGGGGCGAGAAACGCAAAAGTAACGCAATAGTTACTTTTACTAGTAACTAGTTACTTTTATTGGGGAGTAACTCAGTTAGTAACTCAGTTACTTTTTGGGAGAAGTAACTAGTAACTATAACTAATTACTTTTTCAAAGTAACGTGCCCAACACTGCAGACTAGTTTCTGGAGTAAATTTCACTTTGCTATGGAATTAACTTCCCAGCAGAAAGCCTGCAACCTTCATGTCCGATGTAGACTCTAACTTTCCCCCCAGTGTTTACTATTTTTAATTTTTTTCATTACTTTCTATTTCCTCTTGTATTGGAGAGAACAGTTGTTCCTCCGTTTTTTAACAGAAAATAGCAAGTAGAATAATCTACGGTTATCTTTGCTAGATTTATTCTCCTTCATCAACAACATGTCTTCATAAACGGGTAAAAAGCACAAGGCTTACAAATTTGTTAGCCAAATTAGTTATACACTGTCAATTTCAATTATATGACGAAGAATTTAAGCCGAGCTAAAGTATGCTAGCTGTAGCTAAAGGAAGTTAACTGAGAATGGATTTAATGTAATTACTAAGCTAATACAAAGTAAACTAACTTAAGATAACCGCAGTAAAGTTAGCTAAACTTAGCACGACCTAACTAGCTATTTAGGATAGGCTAACTAGCTTATGCTAAGCTATATTATTAAATATGATGTGTTCAATTAAAGAGGTGTATGTTTAAATAATTCCAAGCTGATCTAAATGTATTTTCAGACATATATTAATTAATTTCTGTAAAATAAGTATTAGTTGCAGCAGTTTTACTTTTGGTTTCTATTTTTTTCTGTACTTCTAAATGTATTTCCTAATTCAGCCAATATACAAATCATATCTGTGTTCGTTGTTGCATGAAGGTTTTCTTTATCTTGACCTCCACCCTCTGCCTGACCCCTACATCCAGGAAGCTGCATAGGAAGATAAACTCTCTACAGCCAAGGCTCCGGCGCTCTAATCCTCTCTTTGTTTATCCATTACATTATCAATGATGATCAACCAAAGTTAAAGAAAAGATCCAAGCAGTTATTTCCAGCAAAAGCCTTGATTCCAACTGCTTATATTGTTACCTTCTCTAAAGCAGCATCCTGTTTGTCATTATTTCCACCCTGGGTTCAGTCGTTCAGTTTCTCCTGTGGTTGTTCTGTTCATATAATAGTATAAAAAAAAAAAGCATCTGCCCTCTTCTTGATTTTTTTGTTTTGTTTTTTTTATGTTTTAAATGCTATTCAAATATGAAATAAATTAGCAGTTTGAAAGTGAAGGAAAAGAGTTATGTTATTTTAGCCTCATTTTTATTTTTATTTTAAGATGAACGGTCTTTTTAGGGTCATGCCACTTTATCTCAGTGAGATTCAGAACAGGACTTGGACTTGGCCACTCAAAATCCTTTGTTGTTTTTTTATTTTTTATTTCTTTATCCACTTTATCCACTTCCACTTGCTGCAGAACCAGATTTTCAGCTAGAAGTCACTAACAGATGGTTGGATATTTTTGAAACGCTGCAAAATGTATGGTTCCATTTATCACAGCAAGGCTTCCAGGTCCTGAAGCATCAAAACAGCCCCAGACCGTCATACTACTGCCACCATAGTTTATGCGGAGTTACTTTTCTGTGATACGCCTCAAGTTTGCTTTTTTTTTTTATATAGCAAAAAGCTAAATTTTGGACACACTATCCCTTTAATTTTCAGAAATCTTTAATTGGCCAATAATTGAACATAAAAAACAAAACAAAAAAACATCTTCAACACCTCTGTTCAAGTTTGAAAATAACCCACCATCTATGCTCTATTGAAGTAAATATTGAATATGAAAATTGGCATCGGTCAAAATAGGAATCTACAATCGGTGCATAAGGAATCTCAATACTTAATCTGTGATTCCTGATTTTCTTTGGATGTTGGCAGGTTCTATTTAAGTGATTTAATAATTAAGGACAGGTGTGGCAGTGATCCTTAATGTAAAAATACTTTATTTAAAAACAGTGCTTTGTCTTTACTTGTGTTTTCTTTAGTTAATATATACATTTGTTGAGATTTTTAAAGGTGGTCGTGACAAAAAATGGTAAATGAAGAGGAAAAAAAGCAATTAGGAAGAGGACAGACACTTTTTCACATGACCTTATCAGTTCTCTTGATTGTGTGAAACCCAACCTGGTTTAGATGTAATCTCTGGGTAGAAGCGTGGTTAGTCTGAAGGGCAGTTAAGAAACGGAGCTTCCTCCTTTCCTGCTTTGTTCCTCCTTTTCTTCAAACTAGCATTTTTAAAAGATCCCTTAGGTGTCCTACCACATGCCTGAAACCTTAATTTGTCCCAAAGCGACTCAGAAAACAAAGATTTTAACATTGGAAATACAGAAATTTCAGCGTCTTTTCTCGTAAGCTGTGGTCATTCAAATTCTTTTTGTTTTTTTTTTTGTTTTTTTACATCTGAATGTTTTTATATTAAATCAATTTTGAAGTTCCCCATCTTTCTTTCTCCCCCTTCCCCTCCAGTTCTCCACCCATCACATCTTTGCGTTGGCCACGCTGTGGGTGGAGCCGACTCCAGAGGACGATTCTGGACTGTAAGTTAATTACAAACTCTCAATACTTTTTTGGGGGGGTTTTTTGTTTTGTTTTTTTGTTGTTTTTTATTTTATTCAGATTCCAGATTTCTCTTTTTAAAGCACATTTAGTTGTTGTGTTTTTTTAATGGTGTTAGTTTGTAAAGGTCAACAAAGTTTCACTCATTTCCAAAGCAGGAGAAAAGTATAAATTGGGGACTGATCCAGCATCCATATGGATGCTGGATCAGTCCCCAATTTACACTTTTCTCCTGCTTTGCGCTTTTTTTTTTTATTTAATCAAAATAAAGTGCCACTAACTTTATTTAAAACTACTTTATTGGTTTAAAATGTATAGTTATATTTAAAAATAGCTTAAACTATGTCATGTTTGTGTGTAGACATGGCTTGAAGGTGGTGACGCCTGAGGAGACTTTAACGCTTATGGCCTCATCTTCTGCTGAGAAGGTGACTCTAATAACAAACCAATGCTCTGTTTCTTTTCTTTTTTTTGTTTTATTTACCAAACCTCCGATCTTCTCATTTTTAGACTAAGTGGCTCCGTGCCATCAACCAGGCAGTGGATCAGGCTCTGAACGGAGCGGCACAGGACGCCGGCAGCCCTGGGTCGAAGGCGGAGCCTCCGATCTCCAGGACGGCTTCCTACACCTTCTATAAAGACGGGCGGTTGAAGGACGCCACGTACGAGGGCCGTTGGCTGGCTGGGAAGCCTCACGGCAGGTCGGTCACCCTTTGGGCTTAAGGAAACAAAGCAAAATCTGATTTCTGTAATTTGCTGCTTTTGTTTTCAGAGGTATTTTAAAATGGCCTGATGGGAGGATTTACACGGGATCTTTTAAGAACGGGCTGGAGGATGGGTGAGCAAAGCATCAAATCAGCTCTAAATGCATTGGGGGGAGTTTTGTCGTCCTCTCACTCAACTTGTATTAATTTCTCAATGTCTGTGTGCAGCTTTGGGGAGTTTGTTTGCCCCAATAAGGCTCTGAACAAAGATGATTTCTATCAAGGTTATTGGAAAGAGGGGAAAATGCACGGCCTTGGGACATACCGGTAGGTCGCACTAAAACTAGAATGTTTTCTGTTACAGGAGAACTGTAAATACAGGTAAAGATGTTTTTTTATTATTTCTTCCACCACACTTATCTTTCATGCACATTTTCGTTCTTGTCCACATGGGGGCAGCAGATCTCCGATTTACAAATACAGATTTCCAAGATTTTGGATTCTTTTTTCTAATGTAGGGTTAATTTTACATCAATGACCTGCAAATATTTTTAAAAACAAGAAACAAAACCTTGTGAAATTTTTCTTAAATCCAAACTTGGACAAAACAGTTCAAATACATATTTTTGTTTTATTTTTTGCATAGTGGTGAGGGGAGTGGTTTCCTAGTGGTTAGAGCATTGTGCTTATATATCAGAGGCTCTGAGTTCAACACACTCCCACAAACTTCTACTCTGGGTCCCTGAGCAAGGCCCCTAAGCCCGGGTGCCGCTCACTGCTCCCAAAAAGGTTAAATGCAGAGTTCATTTCATTGCTCTGTACTATGTGTGTAATGACAATAAAAAGTTGAAAAAAAAACATAGCTTCTATAAGCTGAAATTAGTGCCATCAGAAAGAAAATTTGCAAAGGCAAAATCCATAGTGAAATGTATTAAGTGAATTTTGCTAAACTGAAACGGAATAAATACTTCAGAAAAAAATAGAATTACCAAAGACCATGATTTGACGATAAAGCGAAGTCCTGACAAGGGAAGAAAAAAATGTCATTCCCCTGTTTCCAAATGTCTGTCTTGTTTTATCCAGACTATTGGAAAGAATACGTTTTTTTATGGAGTTAAATTGAGGCCAAAACATTTGTTTGAAAAAAAAAAAAAAAAACATTTTTTTTGTTTTTTTTTTCAAACAAAGTTTCCTTTTTTAAAAAAAAAACAAAAAACTTTTGATTTTTTTGTTTGTTTTTTCTTTTGTTGTTTCTTTTTTCAGGTTTATTTTAACTCAATACTTCTTAAGGTTCTTGGAATCTGTTTCAAAATGGTTCCATAAAAATATAAATATTCCGTCTTGATTAAACCAAAAATCCGCCATCTTGGATCTTTAGCGAAATCTTTGGGGAAAAATAAGACCAGCTGCTTTGTTTGTGTTCTGTCTAAGAGATTAAAACTCCTCTGTCTTGATGAAGGTACGCAAGCGGTGAAGTTTACGACGGTTCCTTCCAGGATGGCGTGCGGCAAGGCCACGGGATGCTGCGCAGCGGAAAGCACAACACCTCATCCCCCAGCGTCTTTATTGGACAGTGGCTCCAGGACAAGAAGACGGGCTACGGAGTCTTCGATGATATCACAAAGTATGCCCTGAACTTCTCAGACAGTATTTTGCCGACATATTCTGTCTTACAAGTTCCTCCTGTTTTCTGCGCAGAGGGGAGAAGTACATGGGAATGTGGCAGGACCACCAACGGCAGGGCATGGGGGTTGTTGTCACCCAGTTTGGTCTGTACTATGAAGGAGCCTTCAAAGACAACAAGATGACGGTGAGTTTTCTAACAAACTCGCTAAGATGGATGGAAATGTTTAAGTAGAATCAAATCTGACTTTTAGGGTACTGGAATCCTTCTGTCTGAGGACGACACGACCTACGAGGGGGAGTTTTCTGATGAATGGACCCTTAGCGGAAAGGTGCTCTAAATGCAAACTGATCGAACGGAACCGTTTTGCTTGATTACAAGATTTCTCTCTATAATTTCAGGGTGTTCTCACCATGCCCAACGGTGACTACCTGGAGGGCTCCTTTAGTGGCGAGTGGGGGTCTGGTCTTAAAGTGACAGGCTCCTATTTTAAACCAAACCTGTTCGAAGCTGAAAAGGACAAGAACCGCGCCGTGTAAAGCTCCTCTCTTAAGCAAAGCCTCTGGATTAAACGCCTCGCTCTGGTTTACTTTTATTTGATTCTCTTAATGCAGAAAGCTCGGCCGTCTGAGCGTGAGAGCGGAGGAAAAGTGGCAGGCGGTGTTCGAGGAGTGCTGGAGTCAGCTGGGCTGCGAGGCAGCAGGGCATGGGGAGCACTGGAAGGCCTGGGAAAACATCGCTGTGGCCCTGACTGCCAACAGGCAGCAGATACATGACAGGTTAGCAAAAAATAAAAGTTTTAACACCACTTAGAAACGACCATTATTCTTGCTGCTTGTTTCCTCAGCCCAGACACTTTGTCTCGGAGTCACAGTAAAACCCTGGAGTCTCTGGAGGTGATCCCCCAACATGATGGACCGATCACAATGGAGAGATATCACAGCATCCGACTCTATCTGATCAAGGTGCGTTCAAGAGTCGGTATGAATGAATTCACCTTCCTTTGGCTTAAAATGAAGAGCTAAATAGTTATTTGAACAATACAAATATGACCTAGATTTATCAAAAGTATCAACACTTTTGACAACCCTGTTTAGTTACGAGCTTTTTCTTTAAAAAGCTGCATGTTTTCGTTTTAACAGGCATGTGACACCCCCCTCCACCCACTGGGCCGGCTGGTGGAGACCCTGGTGGCGGTCTACAGGATGACCTACGTTGGCGTTGGAGCAAACCGTCGGCTGCTGCCGCAGGCAGTCAACGAGATCAAGTCTTACCTCTTTCGCATCTTCCAGATCGTCCGGTACGGATAGGACATTTTTTTTTTTAAATAACAAAGAGGCTTCTGTTTGGTGAATTTCCTTTTCTGTCTCTAAAGGTTTCTCTTCCCCGACCTGCCAGAAGAGGGCGGTCTAATACCGGAGCCTACAGAAGGTCCTGCGGGCAGTAAGCAGGATGCCGCAGACGCCCGAGCAGAATCACCCAAACCAGGGTATGAGTCACGCCGCCGCCTGCTGCTGCTCGCAATCCCAACAGATCAGGATGTTTTGTATTTATTTTTTGGGGTTTCAGCCGCGTGGTGAGCAGCTCGGCTCTGCTGCTCCCTGTCCTACTGCCTCGCCTCTACCCTCCGCTCTTCACCCTCTACGCTCTTGAGAAGGAGAAGGAGGACGACATGTACTGGGAGTGCGTCCTGCGCCTCAACAAGCAGCCCGACCTCGCCCTGCTCGCCTTCCTGGGGGTCCAACAGTAAAGCTGCTCTGTTCCTGAACGAAAACAACCATCGGTGTAAAACTGGGTCTTTCTTTTTCATTTGTTTTTCTTATCCTGTTGCAGAAAATTTTGGCCCGTTTCCATCCCTAACGCTCCACCCACTCCGGGCGAGAGGCAGCCGGTAAATATTTCCCGCCGTAGCTGATAGACGTACGGTCTCCTTCTAAATGACTTTGTCCTTTCAGGTCATCCCGACCACGAAGGACGCCTGCTTTGCCTCGGCGGTGGAAACTCTGCAGCAGATCAGGTCCCGCCCTCCTCTACATTTATGATATATTTAATAGGTGCCATATTTTCTCTACTATAAGTTGCTACTTTTTTTCCCCACGCCTTGAACCCTGCGGCTTATACAAAGGTGCAGCTTTTTTGTAGATTTTTCCAGTTGGAAATAAAAGAAGGAGGGGCTAATTATCATTTAGCACATGCTAGCAGCCAGAACGACGGAAAACAAATTTATTTGCTGTATTAAAGCTGTCGAACCAGTGAAGAGACTGTGGGCAACCCCTGCACAGCTAAAATAAAGATTGACGAAGCCCCATCCTTCATTAGAAGCTCTTACTGCTGCGAGACAACAAGCTAAAGAGAGCTAGCATTCTTGTTTGTCCCTACTCTAGGGTAGAGAGCTCCCCCTACAGGTGTGTTGGGGACAGTTCAATAGATATCAGCGGGTTATAGCCCGGTGTGGATTGTAGTGAGGGGCTCCCTATAGTCCAGAAAATACGGTACAGTTAAAATTAAGCTTTTTGTTTCTCACGATTTTTTGCAGCACGACTTTCACGCCGTCGGATAAGCTGCAGGTTATCCAGCTCACTTTCGAGGAGATCACCCAGGAGGTGCAGTTGCTGCTGAAGCAGGACTTCCTGTGGTCTATGGACGACCTCTTCCCCGTCTTCCTCTATGTTGTGCTGCGCGCCCGGTAAGCCGACGCTTAATCCAACCCAGTGGCAACATCTGGAACCCGTTTGATTACCTGTGATCTTCCTCTTTAGAATCCGCAACCTCGGTTCAGAGGTGAGCCTCATCGAAGACCTAATGGATCCTTGCGTTCAGCACGGAGAGCATGGGATCATGTTCACTACCTTGAAGGTAACAGAAAATCACACTCATCCAGTTTAATGTTTTTCTTTTCTTTTTTCATGTTTTTTTTTTCTCCTAATTTTCCAACTGCAGGCCTGCTACTACCAGATCCAACACGAGAAGATTTCATAGAACGATTCCTTGGTTTTTCCCCTCTTCCTCCTTCACCGGTTCAGCCAATGACGGGAAGTTGGTAAAACTCAAGTCTGCTTGCTCAGGAAGTAGAGAGTTTGATCATCACCCGTATTGACTTTTTTTCCGTTCTGATCAGGAAGATGGAAACATAAACAACGAACTGCTTTCTCCTCTTCCTGATCCAGCTGGAAGTATTACTGAGTTTTCTAGCGCGTTGACGGAAATAAGAAGCAAGACGACGAGAGCAGAGTAAAAGATTTAAAAGCTACAGACGTATTAAAAAAAAAAAAACAAACTGAAGTATTTTCATTACAGTTTACATTAAGTGTCATCATGTACTTCATGTGATGAAAAAACCAAACTGTAATGCCCTCTGGTGGAAGGTTTATACGGAAACGAGGACACTCCGGGACTTTAATTATCCTGCAGAAGAACTCTTTTAATAATAGAAGGATTAATAAATGCAAAAATTTAAGATTTATTAAATAAGGATCTAGAAACAAAAAAAAAATCCTAATTTAAACTGCTTTGACTGTGACTCTAAAGCTGAATAAATGCTTGCTTTTGGTCTAATGGAGGACTTCTGTACCTCAGACAGAAACTTGGACTGGAAGCATAATGTGAAAGGGTAAAATGGGGTTTGGTGTGTTTTTGTTTTGTATTTTTTTTCTAGACAATCTCAGCCTAAATATCCCAGATAGACTAAACAAATGTCAAAATGAAATGGCACAGACTTTAAATTAAAATTGAAACTTTTTAATCTGTATTGCTAGTGGATATGAAATATGAATTTATGAGGTTGGTAATTCCTAAAGGTTAAAAAAAAAAGTAAAATCTATCATCGGTTGACGTCAAAGAGGCAGTAGGATCAGTGCTGCAGATGTGGATCAGATCTCTGCTCCATCTGTTCATACTGACCTTTTTCTTGTTGATGCTTTGAGTCAATTGTGCCAGTTTCCAATACAGTCTTAAGAAATTATTTTGTGCTAAAAGACAACAGCCGGCGGTAAGGAGAGTGGAAATCTGCAAAAAACCTTTGGGAGACTCATGTCATTCCAACATTTGTGTCCAGATTGATTTAGTCGAAGTGAAGCTGCGCATGACAACTGACTGTACATTTGTGCTTTTGTTTGTAAAGATGAATTTTAGTCTCTTCCTTTCCCTGTTTACTTCATCTGTTGTTTTTTTTTGCCTTTTTTTTTAAATGCCATCAAATGTGGTGAAATTTTAAACAAGTGGCAATAAATATAATTTACTGGCTAAATCAGAGCGATTGAGTGGATTTACAGCAAATGGCAGCTTTTGTACAAAAAAATCCTAAAAGAGAATATCTTACAATTTGTTCTTTAATCCGAATCGGCTTGATTTGGCAAATACGCGGACGATGCGCATATTTACGCAGCAATAAAAATGGGAAAAGTATAACTTCTATAAACAAAATGGGTACCGGTAGATTAAAACCTTGTATTAGTTGGGCCATGGGAAAAGTTCAAGGATGCAGAAGTAAATTATTGGATATTAAATAGATGTGTAGTAACCAGGAAACAGGGGCTTGATATATGAAGCTCCTGGGTTATTTTATAGGGGTTGTTGTTGACACGGAGTAGCCATCCTCATGGACTATTGACGAAATAAAACTTCCTTAATCGTTGGTTTTCTTTGGAAAAGTAAACAGTTCCAGATGTCTTGCATAAAAAAAAAGAGCATATGTATTGAAGAATTGTGATCTTTATACGTATATAAAAATAAATGGATTAATAAAAAAATATATATATGTGTAAATAAAGCCCAGAGAAAATATGGTCCACCCTGTAAATGACCCAGACCACCCTACTGGCCTGCCCAAATACGGTTAGTTGTTGATTTACAGATTAAAGCTGATTTGTCCATAATGTAGGGCAATGTTGGTGTCACTTAGTCCTATTATGTTCCCCCCAGGTGTCATATGAGTGGCTCAGGAATTTTTAGTTTTAAGAAAATGAACTTATCTGCGACCCATTTAGATGTTGGAAATTTGGCAACTTCTTCTCTACTCTACGAGCCTCTACTTTAAAAGGGGTCATAACCTGGTATTTTACATATGCAATCATTTTTGAAATTCTCATTAAATTCATTAATAATTTTAGGCGGAAAAGAAGTTTGCCATATTTCATTTACTATTGCCGCCTGGTCTATTAGGTAATAGTTAAAAAGTAACACTTCATAACTTCCAAACTGCCTGCAGGTGACTCCCTGATTGGTGGAATAACCCCTTGTTGAGGAGAGACTAGTAATAGCATGACAGGCTAATGCAAGCAGCAACCCCCTATGACTGGCGTGAATCAAGCAAGAGGACCTTTGACATTATTCTCTAGCTTTTATGAAGTGCGACTTTAGCTTCCTCGTATTCCAAATTTAACTTTGACATGGTTTGACATTACCTTTGACATAATAGAAATCAGCTTTGCCATAGTTTGACATTACCTTTGACATAATAGAAATTAGCTTAGCCATAGTTTGACATTACCTTTTAATTTGAGCAACTTTAGTTTTAACAAAATGGACTTTAGCTTTGACAGTTTGACTTTAGCTACTATGTAGTGTGGCTTTAGCTTTTACCTAGTGCAACTTAAGCTTTTACGTAGTGCGACTTTAGGTTTTACGTAGTGCAACTGAAGCTTACGTAGTGTGACTTTAGCTTTCACGTTGTGTGACTTAAGCTTTTACCTAGTGCGACTTTAGCTTTTACGTAGTGCAACTCAAGGTTTACGTTGTTTGACTTTAGCTTTTACGTAGTGCAACTTAAGCTTTTACCTAGTGCAACTTTAGCTTTTACCTAGTGCGACTATAGCTTTGACGTAGTGCGACTTTAGCATTGACGTAGTGCGACTTTAGCATTGACGTAGTGCGACTTTAGCTTTTACGTAGTGCAACTCAAGGTTTTACCTTGTTTGACTTTAGCTTTTACCTAGTGCGACTTAATCTTTTACCTAGTGCGACTTTTGCTTTTACATAGAGACGTAAGATTTTACCCAGTGTAACTTAATATTTTGTGTAGTGCGACTTTAGCTTTTACCTAGTGCAACAATCTTTTACCTAGTGCGACTTTAGCTTTTACCTAGTGCGACTTCATCTTTTACCTAGTGCGACTTAATCTTTTACCTAGTGCGACTTTAGCTTTTACCTAGTGCGACTTTAGCTTTTACCTAGTGCGACTTTAGCTTTTATGTAGTGCGACTTTAGCTTTTATGTAGTGCGACTTTAGCTTTTATGTAGTGTGACTTAAGATTTTACCCAGTGTAACTTAATATTTTGTGTAGTGCGACTTTAGCTTTTATGTAGTGCGACTTTAGATTTTATGTAGTGTGACTTTAGCTTTTACGTAGTGCGACTTAAGATTTTACCCAGTCCAACTTAATATTTTGTGTAATGCGACTTTAGCTTTTACGTAGTGCAACTTAAGATTTACATAGTGCGACTTTAACTTTGACATAGTTTGACTAGATTTTACGAAGTGCGACTTAATCTTTTACCTAGTGCGACTTAATCTTTTACCTAGTGCGACTTAATCTTTTACCTAGTGCGACTTAATCTTTTACCTAGTGCGACTTTAGCTTTTACCTAGTGGGACTTTAGCTTTTACGTAGTGCAACTCAAGGTTTTACCTTGTTTGACTTTAGCTTTTACGTAGTGCAACTTAAGCTTTTACCTAGTGCAACTTTAGCTTTTACCTAGTGCGACTTTAGCTTTGACGTTGTGCGACTTTAGCTTTGACGTAGTGCGACTTTAGCTTTTACCTATTGCGACTTTAGCTTTTACCTATTGCGACTTAATCTTTTACCTAGTGCGACTTTTGCTTTTACATAGACTTAATATTTTACCCAGTGTAACTTAATATTTTGTGTAGTGCGACTTTAGCTTTTACCTAGTGCGACAATCTTTTACCTAGTGCGACTTTAGCTTTTACCTAGTGCGACTTTAGCTTTTACCTAGTGCGACTTTAGCTTTTACCTAGTGCAACTCAAGGTTTTACCTTGTTTGACTTTAGCTTTTACCTAGTGCAACTTAAATCTTTTACCTAGTGCGACTTTAGCTTTTACCTAGTGCGACTTTAGCTTTTACCTAGTGCGACTCAAGGTTTTACCTTGTTTGACTTTAGCCTTTACGTAGTGCAACTTAAGCTTTGACGTAGTGCGACTTTAGCTTTGACCTAGTGCGACTTAATCTTTTACCTAGTGCGACTTAATCTTTTACCTAGTGCGACTTTTGCTTTTACATAGACTTAAGATTTTACCCAGTGTAACTTAATATTTTGTGTAGTGCGACTTTAGCTTTTACCTAGTGCGACAATCTTTTACCTAGTGCGACTTTAGCTTTTACCTAGTGCGACTTTAGCTTTTACCTAGTGCAACTCAAGGTTTTACCTAGTGCAACTCGAGGTTTTACCTTGTTTGACTTTAGCTTTTACGTAGTGCGACTTAAGATTTTACCCAGTGTAACTTAATATTTTGTGTAGTGCGACTTTAGCTTTTACCTAGTGCGACTTTAGCTTTTACATAGTGCGACTTTAACTTTGACATAGTTTGACTAGATTTTACGAAGTGAGACTTAAGCTTTAACACAATAAAGTTTTGGTTTGAAATAGTTTGACTAGACTTTACTCAGTGTGACTTTAGCTATAACACAATAAACATTTGGTTTAACATAGTATGACTTCAGCTTTTATAATGATGTTTCCTTTAACATAGTTGATTTTATGTGTGACTCATTTGACTTAGCAGTTGACATAGTTTGATTATGTCAAATACCTAACAAAATCTTCAAAGGGTATAGATAAGGGGATGTTGAAGTCCTGATATCCTTATATGGGTCTGATTCCTCACACCTAAATCAGTTAACTGAACTATATCCATAGTCAAGAGCTCAGTCAGAATAAAGTAAAACTGAGGCTTTGCTCCTGTCCCTTCAATTTTCTTGCGTTCAATAGGAAAGACACTAAGGTTTGTAGGAAAGGATCTCTGTGTTGCTGTGCTGTAATCAGACAGCCTTTTGACAATTTGCTGTGTTTCGATTGAGGTAAGTTCTCTAGAGTCCTGCTAGTGACCTGATTATAGACACAGGTTAGTTGAAGCAGTTCAGAGGTGTAGCACAGCGGACCTCGAGAATTGGAGAGCCCCCGGTATAGATTCTGTAACAGTTACCCATTGACCCCTTTGACTCAAAGAGCACAGAAACGGATGTGTTTAGAGTTAAATCTGTTTTTATTTAGGGGAATGAAATGGGGATCAAATGAGCATTTTTGTTGAGAGATTTGTAACTGATGATTGTGTAATTATTCCTCAGATGTATCAATTCTTACACTTATTTAAGGCAACACCTTCGCTTCCTCTGTCGTTATCCCTCAGTTACCTTCGTGTACCGCTAACAGCTGAAATGGTTAAGAAGATTTGGCAGCTCAGGATAGACTAGCCAGCCGGTGAGGGAGTAACCAGCTTCCTGGGGCCAGAGGCAGGCAGCTCACTTGCCTGGGATTAAGTGGGATAGAGAGAGATTACAGCCCTCTCTCTCGTTGCCCTGTTTCTAGATGAAAGCCCGAGGCTCTGTCCACTCTCAGGGGAATCTATTTTCCCAACCAATTGATTTTTCTTTCTTCCTGCATTGGAGGAGGTGGACGAGGACTTGAACTCCCTCAAAGACATCAGGTGTAAAGGTAAGACACATTATGTTTATTGGTTGAAGAAGAAAGGATAAACTAAAGGCCACAGGGAACAACCTGGCAGCAGTTACCTCTAGTAGCTCCACCTACCTTACTACACACTTCCAACAGGTCTATCATAGAAACTCTTTCTAGGATAGTAATCAGACACTGAAGCAGTACATCCATCTAATAGTAACTGTTTTGTTTTATTTGAGTTATGACTGCCCAACAAGCAAATGTATCTTGCTTTTTTAAGATTTCTGGACAGCATTGCTCTTTAATCACAGATTATCATCTGTTTTTATTAAGTATCCAATTAACATTTGTACCCCAATTAAACTTGAAAAGCTGGGACTTATCCCAGTGCAGTTTCCCACTTCTGTAGATCTTAAAGTCCACTAGTCTACTGCCTTGCTTTTTAAATTTTATATTGCATTTGTCTTGAAATCATTCTTATATGGTAGCAATATTGCTATATTAAAGCCACCACTAGAGGATGCTGTGTCAAAAAAGACTACAATTTATTGTTTGCATCAATAAATATTGTAGGGGTGGACAATATGGACAAATCATGATATGTGATATCATAGATATTTCGTCATCATATATTTCTTAATTAAAGTCAATATTTTATAACTTCAATATCAATAGAAACAAAATAAAATGCCCACAACAGATTCATGTACAAAACTGTTATGCCTTTTTTTTTAAACCCCAATATAACATTTTAGAAATGTTTGCTTTTCAAAACCAAAAGTTAGAAGACTACATAATACCTGCAACTTCAGTCAGGGACAATTTATATAATCATAGACAGTAATGTATATATAAATACTGGAAATGTGTTTAATCACCACTGTTGAATAAATTTATATTGAGTTATTACTCAACTCTAAAATACCGTTAACATATTGTTGAGTACTCTACATCCAATATTTAGAAAACTTTTATGTTTTAGTTGTTTTTTTTTTATTATACGCACAGGTTTTCTAGCTGTCCCAAACACATTTTATTCAACTTTGATACAAATGTTTAAATACTATTTCCAAACAGTATGTAGAAACTGCTTAGAATTACTTATCCAGCGAATTCTCCTATTCAACATCATAAACTGCTTTAAAGTTACTAGCAACATAAACCTGGCTGTATGTAAGGAATTCTGTTCTGTAATGTCAAAGTCAAATACTTTTCTTCACTCAGTTTTTATGATTGAGCCTCTAACATGTCTGTTCTTACAGTCTCAGTTTAAATAACTCAGCATCAAAGACTAAACAAATATATATATTTTTTTTTTCATGAAACCCCAAACCTGATACTACTTTTTAAAATAATCTTGAATGATCTCTTAAATTGACATTTGTTACAAACAATTTTGAGTTGCAGTCACATGTGGAGTTCCTCATGGATCCAGTTTCGGCGTCCTTTTAATTTAGTATCTACATTCCCTCGTTAGATGACATTTTAGAGTTTCTCTCCAACAACGTCTGATGACACATTAACTTATGTGTGTCGATATGACCAGATTCACAAATACCGAGTGCTACGTTTAAAACTAGAAACACTATTTTTGATCTCTTCTGTGAGAGTTTAACACTAGATTTCTCAATTCTAATTATAAAGTTTTGAATCTGGCTAAACAGTTTGGCCAAATATCTTTGGAAAGAAGGGATGGGAGTCAAAACATTATTTTACCCACACATACTCGGGCTTAGACTATCCTGTTTTTAAAGACAGGATAGTCTTAAAGACACGTCTAAACAATGATTAATAAAAATACTAATATGTCTAATGCTGCAATCCTATTTGGGGTTCCTCAAGACGCTGTTCTCGGGGCACTCTTTTTTTTTTTTTTTTTTTTTCTTATTCCCATTTATTTCCATTAATTATAAGAGCATATTACATATTTTAGCATGCACTGACATACAATGTCATTAATTCAATACAACATCACATTCACTTGCAATTATTATGTCTGATATGTTAAATAATAAATGTGCCAGGGCCAGAATGTTTAGTTTGTTTTGACTTCAAAAATATATCTCAGAAATTAAGACTCGTTAACGACAAAACTAAATGAAATATTGAAAGCCTTACTCGTCTTCATTGTAATTGTTTACTTTCCATGATGTAGTAAATGTAAATCCTTACCTATTATTTTATTGTTTCTGCAGAAGATTGTCTGAGCCAGTATGTTTTGCCCTAAATAAGGCCAGATTCATTTCCCTTCTCTATATCCATCAGTGTATTTCTGTGTATGAATTAGAGATTGTTTGCTTTGAGGAAATACTTTACAGCAAAAAAAGAATGCAACATTTTTCAGACAAAGAGTCTGATAACGAATCAAAGAAGCTTCTGATTTTAATCCATTAATCCTTAGGTTTAACCATCCATCCTGGTGAGCAGTTAACAGCTGGTCAGGGGTCTAGTGATCATGAGGCAGGCGGCAGAGGCTCAAGTTATAAACCCCCACTTTGAGCTTGGAGAGCAAGGTGAGGAGGAGTCCTTTATTAGAGTTAAGGTGTGTTGTTAACGGTCTAATCCGAAGGTACCTACCCTGCAGGCCTGCGTCAGGTCCTATCTGATGTGATTGAGGAGGTGAGACGCTCTATTAGTCAGGAAATTGATGGAGCAGACATCCTCCACGGTCTACTGACGGCGTCCTGGCTCCAGTCGCTGCTTAAGGTTACAAAAAACTACTTTTTATCAAACAGAGCCAAACTTTGCAGCCAACACAGATTTTTTTTATAGATATCCTGCTCTATTGATCCTTTATAATTGTCCTAATTAAGGCATTTTTCTAACGATTTCCTTTTACCAGGTATACGAATGTCTTCAAAGGTATCTGACGTACTCCCCTGCTCCGACTCTGGATTATGCTTCAGGACTCTCACTGCAGGTTCATCATGCAGTCATAATACCGTAGTGTTTAATGTAATCCTCACAAACTGAACCTGCCATGGGTTTGTGTGTAGTTGCTGATAGATATAAGGTCCCAGCCATGCAGCTCTGAAGAGGCCAAGGAGCTGTACCGTCTCCTCCAACAACCCCACATGCAGGTGAGAAAACAACCGCTCGGTGCTGGTATGAAATGTTAACTGGTCCTGTAAAGATGATTTTTATTTTTAAAACATTAATTACGTAGGAATTTGAAAAAATCTTACTTCAAAGTTATAAAAAATACCTAAAATATTACTTTAATAACTAAAAAAAACAGCTCTGTTTAGATTTTAATAGTTTGTTTTACAGTATGGTATTTTGATAAAGAAAACACTAAAAATGGCATCTTTAGCCAATCCTTAGTAGAATGCAAAAGATGATTTTAAGAATTATCATAATTTAACCTCTTTGACGTTTATGCAAGGCAAAAGGGACCAAATTAAAAATATATCTTAAAAAAATAAATGGGCAAGTTTATTTATATATAATGTTTCTGTAGCAAAGTGCTGTAAATGAGGGAAAAAAGGTACTTTGCAGTGAACATTAATAAAGAAAAAAAGAATTGCATGAAAAGAGGATTAAATAATTGATAAAAATAAAAGAAAATTTGGACTAAAAACCTAACTAACAATGTTTAGGTAGTACTGACAGGCCATGCTAAACAAATATGTTTATAATTTAGATTTAAATTAAACGTTTTAGCACTTTTACAGTTTTCTGACAGTTTGTTGTTTTTTTAGATTAGTGGAGATAAAAAAAAAAGCAGATTTTCCTTGTTTGATTCTGAATATGTCGAGTAGATCTGAGGGGTTTGGCTGGTTTATACATTGATTAGTTGTAACATTTTTTTTGGTTAAAAAAATTGTAAATGTACCCTGAAATCATTGAATAATTCAATGTATCGTTTGTTTACTTACCAGTAATACTTTATTAGATTAATGAATATGCTATCAAATTGAAGAATATACAATATAAAATAATTAAAATCAATTCAGTATATTTATATGGCCCCAATGCACAACACATGATGCACTTTACAGAGACAGTTCAACCAGATCATACAGTCAAAGTGATTCAAAGTTTTCTATCTAAGGAAAACCAGTTGATTGCATCGACTCATTGACTCAAATGCAATCCCTCACACCAAGCATGCTTGTAGCGACAGGGGAGAGGAAAAACTCCCTTTTAACAGGAAGAACCCTCCAGCAGAACCAGGCTCAGTGTGAGTGGCCATCTGCCGAGGCCGACTGGGGTTCAATAAGACATAAGCAGAGATACATAATTTGATTACATTAAATAATAATTTCAAATAACATATAAAGGTATTATTCTATAATAAAGAGTGAAATAATTACATGGATTTTTAGGGGTTGAACTAGTGGGTCTGTGTGATTATGGCTTAAAAAAAATCTATCATTCATAAGTCTTTCATATCTGTTGATATCAACAATTATTGAGTAGATTTGTTTTTTTTATTTGTAACAAAGGGGAACAATAACTAATTAAAATTGTAACTCTATTTAATTGTAACCTTTGACCAAAATCACAGAAGAAAACTTGGCTGTGAAAGGTTGAAAGGCTAAATTCTTTCCCCTGCCTACATCTCCCATAATATCATGCGGTTTTGGAGTGGAGCTCTGTGGATAGGATATTCTATTAGAAGTATATTCTGTTAATATTGAATCTATTGCAATGCATATTATTTTTTATTTCCCAGTCACCTGTCTGACAGGGTTATGTTTTGGGATAAAACTCTGAAATGCTTTTGGAACCACACTATGAAAATCGATTCCGAGCTTAAAATATACGCCAATCCCACTATAAGAGCTTAGAAGATAATGCGGCATATTTAGCAAAGTTTAACTGAATCAAGTGTTTTAATAGCTGCTAAAAAAAACATGTTGTGACAATTATGGCCCTGACATTGCCCTAAAGAAGGTCTTGAAATCTGGTAGCCAAGGTTTAAAAGCACTGAACTTGCATTGAATATACTCAAGTTGACAAATATTGAAGTTGCTTAAGTTGCTATCTGATGCTGATATCAGGTGTCTTTCATATTTCGTTCATTGTAAGTTTTAGATGGTCATTTTATGATATTCACAGATGTTCTGTAGCAGTATTTAACGTGCTTATTAAAAGTAGGAAAAAATACAAATGTTTTGATGCAAGAGTGTCGTGTGAAAAGAACAAGCTGTTAAATGAAAACATTTCTGAATAGTTAAAATGTTTATTTTTAGGCTCTGCTCTCGGCACACGACAGCGTGGCCCAGAAGGACTACGAGCCGGTGCTGCCACCGATGCCAGACGAGCTGCCGGATGAGGAGGAGGCCACCCGGATTGTCTGCCTGGTCAAGAACAAACAGCCGTTGGTAAAAAAGCTCCTTCGTCTCAGTGACGTTTTAAAATGTGACTTTTGTGAAAACTTGAAAAAATGGCAGTAATGGTTGATACTGATTTGGAAATGTGTTTCAGAGCTTTTTTCTTTAAGCAATCAATTGAAATCACTTTAAAAACAGACATCAAGTTAATTAGTTAATTTTGGCTATTTTTCTTACATGATGTAAATTTATTAGATTAATACAGAGACAGACTGTCTCACAATTGTGCACTTTAAATTATTAAAGAGGAATTCCAAATTGTTTTCATCAATCTATTTTTAAATACTGCAATTTCAAAATGTGTTTTCAAAAGGCATTTCTAAAGGGATACTTTAAAACCACAATTCATACATCTTGATTTTTAATGACTTTCATTGCCAAACATTAAAAAAGTAAAAAAAAAAAAATTCCAGACCCAACAATGGCATATTAATGGTTAAGCTGTAGCTTAATAAGAGTTTAGTTAAATTTACTAACAGTTAAGCTTCATCCTATTAACAGTGTAGCAACAGCTTATAAGCAGCTTTCTCAACAGGTTAACAGTATAGTTACAGTTTATTAATAAGAGGCATGGGTTAATAATAACAATATTAGTAATAACAACAAGGATTTATAAATAAACATATAAAAGGAAATGGAAAAGGGAATGACCTTTTTATATGTGTGATTAGAAAGGACATTTATAATGAGATTTTAAATGCGATTTCACTATACACTTTTGATTGCAGTATTTATGGACTGATAAATAAAATTAAAAACATTACAAAACTATTTTCTATCTGGATTTCGAATTCTATGATTTAAATGTTAACTTTGAAATTGTTTTACTTTAATTGACACTCCTGATCCTCCATACAAGCAGAGCAATTTAGTTGTGTTTTTCCTTTAATGTTTAGTTTCAGTTTCAGTTAGATTTGCTGAATAATAATTTTTGTTTTATCGCATTTATTTTTATATGTCTAGTAGCCACTAAAGGCTAAATGAAACAGCACATAAGAAAACAATAAAAAAGAAAAAAAAGAAACTACTATATAAATCATAAACAAGCAAAAAACAATAGTACAAAAGTTGTAAAAGTTATACTTATTCCTTAGTTATTAATTAATACATATTAATAATAGATGTTAAAACAGAGACACGAGTCATTAGCTGATTTAAATAAAAGTAATAAATCATTGAGTATATTATACTACAATAATCCCAACAAATCTACCTTAAAGAAGACAGAAAAATATTTCAAATTTCGTTTTTTAAAGTTTTTCTTTTCATTGCAGATTTTCTTTCAATTTGAATTTGTTGTGCAACCAGTATCAATCCTGAGTAGATTGAAATAAGTCCTTGATTCCTTTCAAAGATTAGAAATCTGCATGAGCAGACAAGCTTTGTTTCTTATACACATGATGACATAGCTTATGGTGCTACAAATTGAGGAACACCGCAGTTAATTTGGCATTTCAGATCAGAAATGTTACGTCCACACCATGTGGAATGAAACTTTATTTCGATATTCAACAACAACCGTTTCTTTGTAGTCTTTATATGTTCCAATTTTTTTGTGCAAAGACATTATTATGGACATATTTTCAGTGACTCTGTTGTGTCACAGCTTGGCGGGCTGAGTGGTGCCTCCCATGCCTGTGCAAGGAGTTGTAGATCAGGGATGGGAAGTGCCTGGAGCATTCACAGCAGTGAGACATTTAGAGCGCAAAGTCCTGCCGCTGAAAACCTGCGGCGCTTCTCGTGTGGTGATGTCCGGAGGACCTGCAGCCATCCTGCAGAGCCGCCGCGCCCCCCAGGAGAAGTCCAAACGTTCCTACTGCCTCGACACCAAGAGTGCTGTCACCAAAAGATGGTTCACTGCAGAATGTGTTATGCTGATCTGCTCTTTGAGCAACGGTTGAAGCAATCAGCGCCATCTATCCACAACCCTATTGGGTTTGGTAAGAAAAGATGTTTCCAGAAATCATCTTTGTCCTTGAAAACTCATCCGTCTCCATCCATCATCTATAAATCGATTCATTGTCATATGGATTAATTTTTTTTCTCTATTTCCTATTGAGACAACCCTGCTGAAAGTGAGACAGAACTGTTCTCTAGCGCTCTGTATTCTACCTGTCTTGGCGTACCAGGCTGCCTTCAAAAATGCCCCTACCTTCAGCCAGGTCTTCCTCGAGCCCAAAGCCCTTGCATCCGCACGGCTCCGCCGAGCCCCGTGCAACCTCGCCGGGTCCTGGAGGAGACCCCCTTAGAACTGGCCAGGCAAGAGAGCCTGGATGAGTTGAGGACTACCATTAAGCTGGCAGCCAGCTCGATGGAGAACAGCAGTAAAGATATCACAGTCCTGGGAGAGAGGATGGTAGCCGCCACGGAGCGTATGACAGAGACGGTACAATCCCTGGTTCTCCTCACCCAGGTGGTGGACCGGCTGCAAGCACTCCTCACCACCACCAGGACTGAGGTCAATACCAGAAAGACTCCAGACACAGAGCTGTTTTCATCCACCTCCAGTGCCAGTTCTCTGGATGCTCCCTCCACCTCAAAGGACCCAACTGCTTACTCAGTATCTCATCATGGTTCTCCACTTACCACTGTAAGAACAAAAAAACCTAGCCCAAGGGTTCCAGTAATGTCCAAAGGTCCACTCACCAATGGCGAGCTGCTCGACCTCACCAAGACAGCAAACAATATAAAAGGATGCCACTCAAAAAAGAGGAAGAAGAGAAAGAAAAGGAAGAAACCAACCTAAGTGACGAAGAAGTGACTCCAAACAGTGAGCTTTTTTATGGGATTGTTTCTAGATTCCACTCCATCATTTGAATCTTCAACGAAAAAAGTCAAAGACACCCCTCTCATTTCGTACACTAGTTTCGTTCTTGTCTTTTCAAAATCATACATTCTGTTTCGTTCATGGTCTCATCAGTACAAGAGCATTCCCATTATGCAGCTTGTTGGACACTTTAGCCTCCGAGCTTGACATGGTGTCGGTTTTTCTCTTTCAGGGAGCGACGATTAAGAGAAACGAGATCACGGGAGAGATTTTCGTGGCCCGTGTTATTCATGGAGGCCTGGCCGATCGAAGCGGTAAGACACTTTTTTTCTTCTGTTTGACAATATATTGTCAACTGATTGGAGTTGTTTTAGTTACTGTTGACTTCCTAACAGCTCGAACCAGTCTAGCCGTTCCCCTCTGACCTCTGGCATCAACAAGGAATTTGTGCCCAAAAAACTGCCACTCAACAGATACTCTCTCTTTTTTTTAACCATTCTCTGTAAACCGTAGAGATTTTTATGCGTGAAAATCTTAGTAGATCCGCATTTTCTGAAATACTCCCACCAGCCAATCTGGCAACAACGCCACAGCCAAAGTCATTTAAATAACCTTTCTTCCCAATTCTGTTGCCAATTCTGCAGCAGATTGTCTTGATCATGTCTACATCCCTAAATGCATTGAGTTGCTGCCATGTGATTGGCTAATTTGAAATTTGCTGTAAGGAGTAATTGACAGGTGTACCTAATGGCAGTGATTCTATATCTCCTCAACACATTTCCAGCCTATTCTGGTCAACCGTACGGTGTTACCACGCGAGCAGGGGCATTGAAGGCGTCTTCTATAAAATCAGAGTATGCTACTACCTGGATGTTACTCGTTATTGTATTTAGTTGGCTATACAGTTATACAACTGGAGGGAATTCTTTGCTATCCCAATTTAAGATTATTAACTTGGTGAACAAAACTTCTATGTAGGGGTATATGTTCACCAATGAGTTTGGGTCTCCTTGAAGGGCAACATGGACATTAAACCTCCAAAAGTAGCCATTCGGGAACCATTCTGATAAATTCCTGATCCATTTCTGGTGAAATTTATGAAAAAGCAAAACAATGTTGCTAAATCTAATTGGCGTCCCTGTATGCAGGTCTTCTTCATGCTGGGGACAGGATTGTAGAGGTGAATGGGTTTCCGGTGGATGGATTGAACCCTGAGCAAGTGATCCAAGTTGTGGTGGGTTGATTGGTAGTATATTGCCATAATCAAAACATTTCTTTTATATTTGCTATAAAATGTTTTTTTCTTTTGTTCAATTACATCCAATTAGCAAGCTCGGGCACAAGGCACCATCATGTTTAAGGTCATCCCCATCACAGAGCGGCCAATCCACAGCCAGACCATGGTAAGTCTGTCTACCACCTTTCTGTGGCGTCTGTATTTCACATGCATAAAACTGGCTGAGAGTCTAAATCTGTTTGTCAGCTCTACGTTCGCGCCATGACCGACTACAGTCCTCAGCAGGACCCGAACATCCCCTGCGCTGACGCAGGGATGGGCTTCCAGAAAGGCGACATCTTGGAGATCGTGGATCAGACTGACACGGTGTGGTGGCAAGCCAAGAAGCTGCCCAGCAGTTCTGCCTGTGCCGGACTCATCCCTTCAGCTAGCCTTCTCAAACGGTCTGCATCTTCCTTCTTAATGTAACTTAGTTCTGGGTTAGCCTTAGATGCCAGAGAGGGTGCCCGCAGGGGACTAGGACCGCTTAGGGGAATTTCTGCTTAGGATAAAACGTTTCATCATCCTCATTGGGCGTTCGCACCAAAGAACAAGACAAATAGAGTTAGTGATTTTGAATGTTAGCCTTACGTTAGCAGCCATTTAAAAAGGCCCTTCTCAGTGAAACGCCAGCCGAATAGCAGCCCACTTCCCTGCAACTCCCAGCAAAATCCCCTCCAACCTCCAGCCACTGGAATGATCCCCTCTTGCATATTTTTTGTCTCTACCCTTTCACCGAATTACAGGGTCTGACCAGGAGACGACGCTTCTCTTTAGATCTTAATGTCCACAAATCATGACAGAATATTTTAGAACAAAGATTGAAGTTTAAAAAGGAATTGTAGGGGACCGGCCAAGGGGCCATCAAGGAAAGGGGAGAAATTTTGAATGGTTACTACTGTACGAAGAGGCATGATCAAGAGCAAATAAATGGAGCAAGGGACATGTTTTGGTTAATAGGAATCTGGTGATGTGTGTGAGTAGACTAAATGGTTACTTTTGCTCAAATTAAGGCTGAATAATAAGGCCAAAACTTACATTACAATATATTTCTTGATTGCCATTGATAAAATATTTGGTGGTGGATAACAAAATAAAAGCCTCAGAACAACTGGAACGAATTCCCACAACAGATGCCCGTCTAAACTTAGGACAATTATTTTCCCTTGTTTTTCTTTCTTTTTTAAACTCCTCCAATGTAATATTTTAGAAATAATTGCTTTAAAAAAATGAAACATAGAAGTGCATAAAATCGAAGACAGCAGTCAATGATGCGACCAAAGCTTTCGAAACATTCTTGTGTGGTGCTTAGGACCTATAATGGAAGACATGATGTGTACTCTGCAGGGGCGGAGCTAGATGGGGGGGGGGGGGTCAGGGGTGCAAAAAAAGATAATTAAGCTGAATCTTTTTGACGTTTGCCTTAAGAATCATTGAACAAACTCCAAATACAACATCTTGCCTTTAACTTTAGGATTTTATCATCAGTTTGATGGAATACAAGAAATGAATACCAACTAAACTGTATTAGAAATTATCCATGATTTTTTTTTTATGTTATTGCCTTTACTTGATTGAAACAATTGTTTTTAAAATGACCTTTTGCAGCAAAAATCTGTCAGTTAAGTCCCCTTCCAAAAAAAATTTAAAAAACAATTCACTGGACTTTGTTTTCAAGTTTGAAGACATTTCGCTTCACATCCGGGAAGCTTTTTTTCCAATTCAAATGTCAGGAATAGCGTTGAGTTTGAGGTTTTATACAGTAGCCTAACAAAACATTTCACTTTTTTTTTTGGAGTGACTATGACCTGGATAACTGGGAATCTTCACCAGCGTAAATCCCCTTATAAAATATCTGAAGTACATTCTATGATCCAACACTTTGTAGAATCTCTTTATTTAATTCCCAGTTCTTGGTTTCTGTCCATCTTTATCCACCTTTTTAATCCCTGTGGTGGAATTTTTCTGACTCTTTCCGAAATTTGTGCTTCAGCGCTTGTGTCTGCAGATATTTCTGTTCTGCACAGCTCTCCTTAGATCTCGCCGCAGCTTCAATCAGACGACGTCTGTACTTTGGCTGCTCCGAAGCAAAACATTAACATTTTCTTCCTTATAGGTCCTTTAAGAGATCTGTAGATTTTTTTTTTTATGGTTCGGTTACAGTTCAGTTTTTTCAATAGAAAGCTCCCTCAAAATGTCATGATTTATATATATTCTTCTGCTTTTTATCTTTTAATGATGCACAAATTATATTTAGATAAGAGTTTAACCTGAGCCGTGTCTCTGTGATATAGGAAGCAGAGGGAGTTCTGGTGGTCCCAGCCCTACCAACCACACGCCTGCATGCAGATCTGTGAGTTTCCTGCTCTTCTTTTAGCTGACGTCACCTATTTCATGCTCTGTACGATTTAACAGATCGGTTTCATGTGTTTTACTCCATGCTTGCTGCAGTGAGCACTGTAGATGAAGGTCGGTAAAGTCTATGTTCAGTATGTGGTTGAATTATTGTGATTTAATTTCACATCTTGTTTTTTATTTTATTTTCCCAGAGGAGGATTTGATGGCCATTGATGAGAAATGTGTTGAAGCAGGTGAGGTGTGATCCAAATGTAATTTCCAAATCATTTTTTGCTGCTTTGCTTAATTATCTGTGTGTTCTGGGTTTGAAACAGACGAGGAAGCTTTTGAATCCGGTAGGTAAGTTTTTCCTTTTTGGGGGGGGGGGGATTTGGTTGTTTTTTTGATGCTAGAATTGCTTCGTTGATCCGTTTTCTGCCTCCCATGGAAACTTTTGTTTGTCTTTTCCTAACATTTCTCGGTCCTGATGGGTAAATGTCAGAGGAGCTCAGAGAAGGTGAGGAAAGCTCCTTTTTCCTGTCTTCCAGATTTCTTGCAGAGGATAAATTTGTCCATTTATTTGCCTTAGAAAAGGAATTTCAATAGGCTTTAACCTCTGTAGGTCTATCTTATCTTTAGTTATGTTTAATGTGTCTTCTGTTTTTATTTTTTTAATCAGTTTTGCTAAATGTTGCATCTGTTCTTTTTCTCCTACCAGAGGATGATGACTTCAGCAGCAACGTTGAAGGATTTTATATAGGTAACCTACTGAAATACTGTTCATCTGAGTTATTATTTAATGATTTATTTGGTTTAGCTTTACTTTCAGCTGTGTTAATGCTAGGGCCGCATTTCCAATAGAATTGCAATTTACTGCAATTTTCAAATTGCAGACACACTCAATTTAAGTCACATTGAATTTAACTAGAGCAGGACAGTGGCAAAAATATGCTTAAAGTGGGTTTGCCGCCAAACAGAAGGGAGGTGAGTTGCAGCTAGCACCTAGATCCATGCATGATAGGAGAAGTAAGAACTTTTTCCCGCTGTACAACAATGGACTCTGGACAAGCAAGCCTTTAAGGTCAGAATTCCTGGAGTAAAACATCTAAATGCTTGAGTGGTTAATGGAAAGGGAAATCACAATAAAATTACTATTGCAGAATTGGTTAAAAAAAAATCCCAATTTAGATTTTTTACAAAATCGTTCAGCCCTGTTTAATGCTTGCTTTTCATACAAGTTTTATCAGTTTCCATAAAATAAATTTAACAAAAAGAATAAAAAAGTAGCTGACCATAAACAGAATAAGTTTTTAAAGCAGATTTAACCTTCTTTAGAAAACAGCCTTGACTTTAAACTGATAGAGAGAATTTATGGAGGGAAGATTAGGGTGATGACAAGGAGGCCTGCCAACTTCAAACACTTAAATAAAGCTCAACAAAAAATAAATTACATAAAAGTAGAAACAAAATAGTTATTAAATATATATATATATATATATATATATATATATATATATATATATATATATATATATATATATATATATATATATATATAAATATATAAATATATATATATATAAATATATATATATATAAATATAAAAAATCCTGTCAAAAATCAGCCTCTTGGCTGAAAATATAGTAAAATCTAGAGCTATAGTTGGCATGATAAGAGAACTGTAGTAAGTTTAACCTCACAGAGCGAGCGTCTGTTTTGGGCTTAAAGTGAAGTTTGTAAAACTCAATCAAAAAAAGAGATGCTTGAGTATATAAAATGTTTTTGAAATAAAAATTTAGGAAATAAGATATAAAAGAAATATGAAAAAAATAAACAGAAAATCTAAGAACAACATTTTTTATTTCTGGATTTCACTTTTTCTTTTCAAATTTCCTTTAACATAAAATGTTCTTTGCTCCTAACAATAATGGAATAAAACATCACTCCATATCTCTATGTCCGCGCAGCTTCTTGCAAATATAACATATATATATATATATATGTATATATATATATTGAGGCTATCAGGAGAAATACTAGCTGGAGCTTCAGTTTTATACCCTCATCATTCCTTAAAGTTTAGCCTCTGACATTCTTTTCATGACCATCAGCGGGCTTCAGGCGTAGCATTCGTCTCTGTCGGCGGCGTTCCCACAGCATCACTCAGCCATCCTGCAACATCCGCTGTCCAACCAGCTGCTACGGCGCCCTGAATAACCCTTATGAGGAGGTGGTTCGCTACCAGCGCCACCCAGAGGACACACAACGCCTCATTACGCTCCTAGGTATTTTTATTAGAGTAAAAAGAAAAAGAAGATAACAACAAATAATCATTGATTTTCTTTTTCATTAGGTCCGTCTGGTGTGGGCGTGAATGAACTTCGGAGGCGCTTGATCGAGATGAACCCAAACCTCTTCCAGGGAGCAATACCTCGTAGGTTTAATCACAAAACGCATTATGATTTATTATTGTCTGAACTCCAAGTCTCTCATGTTTATCCTCAGACACCACCAGGGGTCCAAGAGGGTATGAGGAATCCGGGAGAGAATACTACTTCACCAGTCGAGAGATTTTTGACAACATGGTCTATAATAATCGGTAGAGCTGCTATTTCCTACTGCTTTTTTTGTTTCGTTGCTTTAAATGTCTGCATTATTTACATGTCAAAGCTGCTTTTTTTGTCAGGTTTCTGGAGTTTGGCGAGTACAAAGGTAACCTCTACGGAACTAGCATTGATGCTGTGAAAGAAGTTTTAAACAGTGGAAAGATCTGCGTCATCGACATAGACGCTAACGTAAGTCCAGGAAGTTTTGCCAGGGAACAGTTTTAGAAGCAGAATCAAAGATTTAGACTGAAACAAACTTGCTTTGCCTCCATTTTTTTAGGCAATCCAGGCAGTGAGGACACATGAACTGAGAGCCTACATCATTTATGTGAAGCCTCCATCTCTGGAGCGCCTCAGAGAGACAAGACAGGACTCCTACATCACCACCAACTATTATGTCAACCGCCCTTTCAAAGTATGCTCTGCAGCGGCCATATTGTAGACAGTAGTAGTGTTGGTAGCAGATATAATATGGAGGGAGTTTTGTTCCATTATTGTTGCAAAAAAAACATGATTTGTATATGGAAATTTATAGAAAATGCAATCCAGAAAAAGAAACTTTGGAAAACGTTTCAATAAAAGTAAAAATATTTTAGGAGTAACTTAGCTGTTTATTATTACATTTTGGTACAGATTTTGCATTTTCTTATTTTCTTTTTATATTGGGATTTCAGATTGAGTTTTACAGACATTTCGCACATCACATTGGCTTCACCGCGTAAGTCTCTCTTTACACATTGACCAATAAGAATGTTCGTTTTCTTATTGGTCATCCTTCCAGACCAATAGAAATGCGTCTTCACTCCTCCCTCCAGAGAAGAGCCCGCCCCCAACTGTGAACAATATTTAATCTGTGAAATGCAATTTAAAAGGATTGCAGCTTGGAAAACTGAATCTGGAAAACAGACATTTGTTGAAGAAAAAATTAAAATGTTTAGTAAAAATATAAAATCTGTAGTTTTGTAATTATACAATTAAGGAAATAGAAAAAACAAAAAGTAAAAAACAAAGTATAGAAAACAAAACCAAGCACCAACACTACAGGAATATAAATTAATAATTTTTGATAACTCATTTTAAAAAGTTCATTGAAAATTTTTTTTTAATCCAATTTCCATGTACTAAACATGTTATGTGCTTGTAAAATATTGCAACAAATTCACTCCATAATGTGAGATAACTTAAAGGAAAAAAAAAAGTTTGGTTCATGAAAACAAAGAAAATGTCAGTGAGTTCTCACAGGATGGACTTGAACTATGAGTAATTTGACTTTGAACAGGATGAAGACTTCCAGGAAATGGAGGAATCAGCCCGTAAGATCGAGGCCCAGTACCGGCAGTTCTTCGATGAGGTGATCGTCAACGATGAGCTGCAAGACTCGTGTGTCCAACTGCTGACAGCAGTCAGGAAGGCGCAGGATGAACCTCAGTGGATCCCTGCCTGCTGGATACGACCCACAGCAGAATCATGAGAGGGACGAAACTGACTATTTTTCACACGAGATAAAAAACAAAACAAAAAAAAAGTTGGCTGATTGTTTGATGAAAAACAGGTCATGAAAAATATAAGACCTTTGATCTGTATATGTTTAAATCCCATAAGAGCACAAAGCTGGACTGAAGCCCTAGGAAATCCCATAAACTGTGTCACAGTTTAATTTGTTTATACCATGCTCAATTCATCAGTTTTAGATCTGCTGTAGCATGCTTGAGGATGTTCAGATTAAAATAAGTCTTCTGTTTTTTTACTTTGGATGCAGCTCTATTTTACAACATGTCGATTCATTTTCAGATATTGAAAACTTGCTTAAGACATTTTCATTTCTTATTAAAATTTTAAACTTCTAACTTCAACAATTTCTGTGTTTACTTTTGTTTCTTCGGTTTACCATAAAAAAAAAGTATTTAAATATTAGTAGCTGAAATTATATGGAGTAAGATTAGTGTCAAAAAAACATGTGCGTAGGTTTTTGGATTTGTAAATGTACTGTAAATTCTCTAATATTGGCCTGTATTCCATTAGCGGCCGGGTCTCTAATAATGGCCTGTCTGGCTGTCGGCGGAGGTAAATAGTGGCCTGACTCTTATACAGGCCGGGGCTATAATTAAAACCAATGATGTTCCTGGGCAGTCCTCAACAACTTGTGATAGTAACATACAAGTACCACAGGGGGGCAATGTTTGCTAACAAATCCAAGCATGGGAAGTCCCATCCTTACATCGTTTTGATCTGAAAGACAAATGTGATTACGGGTAGGTCTGGAGGTAACCAGGCAGCGTTAAAATGACAGATTTTCGTTGGTCTTCGTTGTTCTAAATTTACCTTGAAATATACGATACTGGTAGCCAACTTCCATTTAGCCTGCCTCAAATAAAATTTCGCTATGATGGCAGAGCAGTTTCCATTATTTTTTTTTTAAACTTTGTTTCGCAAGTCAGTTTGCCCAAGATTCCACTCTGTCTTTTTTTTTTTTTTTGTATTGCCGTTCAGAAAAATTGCAGCTGCTGGAAGATCTCTGAATAATGTTCTGTATACCGTTATGTTAACTGTACTTTTTCAATAAATGAACCTAGTATTTTATAGGTTCAAAGAGACACAAAATCTGTTTTTTTATTCATTCCACTGGTCGTCTGTTTTGATCAAATAGAAATAGAGGCCTGCCTCTAATTCTGGCCTCCTTCCAATAATGGCCTGGACCAAGATGTACCTGAGTGAAATAAAAGCCCCGGCCTATATTAGAGGATTTACGGTAAGTCAATAAATCTAAATAAATATAACATTTGTATCTGTGCTTGTCGTCCACTCATACATACATGAAAACATGTTCTACAACAAGTATAAATGACAAACTTACAAATGCAAGCAACGTAACGTAAAACTTTTTTTACAATCTGCGATTAAATGAACAGAAGTGGAAGAATGTTAAAAGCATCCACTGAGTGTTTTATTTTTACTGAAATATTTTCAGCGCATTTTAACGTTTAGTTGATTGTTTTGTTCTTGTCTTCTCATTTTAAGGCTATTGGCGAACAACTGTCGTGTTTTACCGCCACCATCTGGTCGGGAGTGTAATAGCATCGTATATTTGTGACTTGTACTTCCGTCGTTCCAAAGCTGCAACTTGTATTTGTAAACATGTCAGTTGTACGAATGAGTTGACGACGAGGAACAAATACAAATGTTGAACTTATTTGCTTTTGCTGAGTTGTATGTAGAATTTCAGTCCCTTTTTGCCTACGTTTTTGACAGCCATCTTAGCCCAAAGGCGCAGAATAAAATCGAAGAATTCAAGTTAAAATAAAAATATATATTTTTTATAGATTTTAATTTTCCTCATGATTAAAAACGTTTGAAAGATTAAAAATGTTGGTCAATTAATTCAGAAAAGTTGAAATCCGTATGAGGTGGTTATATGGTAAGGTCTCTTTAGCCTAGATAGAAACGAAGGGATGTTTTTGTCTGACGCTAAGGAGCAACAAGGCATCCCACAATCCTTTGTGTGACATAAAGTAAAAGTAGGTACAGCCAAAAAAATAGATTTTTCCACATTTCCAGCGTGATATTTGAACTTGATTTCCAGTTTATGAGATTTGTTTTCTTTGGCAATAGCTGTATATAATAATGAAATGCATTGAAGGAAGTTCTAAACTATATAAAAGGATATATTTTAATCCAAAAACAAGCTATCCGTCGATCTTTGCTACTCCCACCCATATTGCAAACAGTGCATCTTTATCATGGTAAGGAACTTTCTAATCCTCAAAATAAAGAGTCATCTGGAGTTTTTATAACAAATATACAAACTTTACAGCCATTTAATAAAAAATGCTAGAATTTCCCTGCCATAATGCTGCATTACGTCTCAATTTGTTTTAGTGTAGCACATTGTATACTGTCCCATAATAAATCCAGTGTAGTTATGCAGTAAATTGTCCCATTATGGACAAACTTGGAATATTAAGCCTCAAATATGGTTTAATACAAATAACACCTAAAATACTAGTAAAGCACTCAGAACGCTTACTGAAAGTAAGCTGCAGATTTTGGCCCAGATTGTGCCTTACACCTATAGCTAAAACTGACCCCTGATGTGGATCATTACTAAATTCTAGTTCATTTTGCCTTGGGATGAAGTCCACCCACTGATCTCTATTTAGTCACTGAATAGCTGATAGGCCATTGGTCGCACACAGTGCTGTGAAATCAGCAGCCGCCATATTGGTACTCCCTAGTTAGACCATTTATCTCTATTTATTCATAGAGATCAGGGAGTTAGACCAGTTGGAATGTAAACAATACCCTAAAGCATTGAACTAAGATGATGTTCTCATTTTCAGGGGGGCTTAAGACTTTTAAAATAAAGATAGTGTCTTCACTTTGACACAAACTTGCTGTTTCATAGCATCTATAGATAACTGTAATTTTCTTTTTAAGAAAAAGAAAGGACCACAGGCCAGATTCAAACCCAGGTCACAGGTGCATTGAGGACAAAGGCCTCCATACATGGCTCATGTGTGCTAACCACTGCACCACCAAAGCACTCCCCTAGATCACTGTAATTTATGATAAAAAAATAGGCACCTAACATTGCATAGTCAGTATGAACTCTATAAGTCATGCAAAATAATATATTACACAAATCCATTATTACAAAATTAGTGTGTTAATGGAGCATAATACTGTTTTCAGATATTAAAATATTCCACATGCACACACAATGAAGATGCACATGTAATATACATGTATTAATTACATAGATATAGTAATTGCGTATAATTCCAAGATTGTACATAAAGACTGAATTAAATGTCTGTTGCGTCCTATAGTATTTTTCTACTTGCAAATTGTGCATGCATGGTGCCATATTTTTTTATGCCGTGTCTGTCCATAAGTGTGCAGGTAAAATTACCTGTGAAATGTCTTACCAGAGCCAGAAAACTGCTTGTTTTTGCAGTCAAGTGCTGCATACATAGGAATTTTTTGTGGTGAGACTTCATGAGGGTGGGGAGTACCAAGATGGTGGCAGGGGACTTCACTTTTTTGGGGCTATCAGCATTCCAGTGAAAAATAGAGATCAGTGGGTGCAGCTTTGGTAAAACTGTCCTAGAATCCATTCAGAAGTTAAAAAATAAGGCACAGTGTGTGTCTGCAGCCTCTGGTGTCTGTTCTGCTCTCACCTTCTTCATTCACTCTGCTTTTTTCCTTTGATCAGCAGATTGAAACTTCAAGCGAGGCATGGCTCCCCTTTCCTGCGTTTTTGGGAAAATGCTTGTTCCATCAAATGACTTCAAAGAATCCTTTAAAAAAGTTTTTGCATCCGGATTAGGATGTAGGGTCGCTCCTTGGCATGATACCCACCTTTGGTAAAAATGTCATCAAAATCCATTCATTACTTTTCCGTTATACCACTAACAGACGAGCGTGACCTCCTTGGCGGAGGTAATGAAGCATGGAGGGAAAATAAACAGTATAATAAACTGATGCACTGCTTAACCTTTAATTCAGCTTGTAAGTAAAATATTGCTAAAGGATATTAGCAAAGATCTTATGCCATAGTTTGACTCCTTACTGTTGATCTATCACACCTCCATTTTTACGTCGATGACGAAACAAAAAGAACAAATTAAGAAATTAAATGATTTATTAAAATAAATTGTTAAATACAGGAACATATTGTTTAGAAACAGATCATGGCAGCGACCGTCAGTCATAATCGTGGTCTTTAAGGTGAAGAGGCCAGTGCTGAGAGGCTGACACCTGCTCTGCCACTTCCTGTCGTAGAAGGCGCCCTCCTTTGGCACCCTCCCCCTCAGGAGGTGGGGGATCGAGCGAAGGCCAGGGTTCTTCTACAGCTGGCTCCACACTGTCGCCGTTGGTGACTGCCAGGTTATGGAGTATGGCGCAAACAGCGGCCACTTTGGGGGCGAAGGTGGTGCTCACTTCCAGTGCTTTGAAGAAGACCCCTCTCCATCTGGCCTTCATCATGCCGAAGGCCTTCTCGATGACGCAGGCCTTTGGGGGAGAAACATGTAGTTAGTTCATACCCCTCCCACCTTTGACAGCTTCAACACGTACCTTGGCATGACGGGCGTTGAAGCAGGCCTCCAGTGATCCCTGCAGTGGCTTATGGTAGGGGGTGAGGAGAGCTATTGGTGCGTTGATGCACGGGTATCCCCCATCCCCCACAATGAAGTACCCAGGAGGCGGGTAGATGCCGCCGACGAACACAGGACTGTTCTTCAGCACCTTTAGCTCAGGTACAGACCCGGGGTAGCCGACGAAAATATCCAGGAGTTTGCCGGTGCTGTCGCAGATTCCCTGAAGCAGGATGCTGTGGAACCGCTTCCTGTTCAGGTAATCTGGAGCCGCTCCCGGATGAGACGCCTTAATGGGGATGTGACACACACCGATGGCTCCAGCGCAGCGGCCGAAGGTGGGACTGCCAGCCATACGTTGGAAGCCGCTCCCTATTTCTGGACACTGCTCTGGTAGGGGGAACCCAATGACTCTGTCTAGGAGGGTCAAAATGGCGTCACACACACGGTGGACGAGGTCGCACACCGTAGATCTCGGCATCTCAAAGGCGTTAGACACCAATCGGTACGACAGTCCGTGCGCCAGCCAGTATAACACCATGAGGATCTCCATTTCCTGGCCCCAACCGTGCGTCTTCTCCCTCCTGAGCAGGTCCATCAGGGCCTGGATGGTGGTTCTTGTAAGCCTGTAGTCTCGACGTAGATCTTGGGTTTGGTCCAGGTACCGTTCCCAAGGAGGCACTATAGAGCTGGGGGTGGCGTAGATCGGCACATCCTGGAGGAGAACAGAACAGAACTGACTCAATGCCAAGTCCCAATACCCGCACGTCTAGCCAACTCCACTACTTCCTGAACTTCAGCAAGTTCCTTTGTCTCCAGTCTTTCATTAATGGACAAACTGATTGATCCAGCTGTGCCGGGCCATTATCGTCATAGTTACTGAGGTCACCACTTTTTCCTAACCTTCCAAAATAGAAATATTTATAACACATACATGATGTATGGTTTTACTAATTAATCTGTCAGTAAAATCTTTTCCACTCATTTATTTTAAATAAGAACCTTATATATAGAAAACACCCACATATAGTAACAGTGACCCTCAATAATACTCACTATAAATGTATAAAATGGCCAATTTTTTGTGCAGTTGAATAAAACCAATTTAAAATACCAAATTAAATATATGTTGGTAATAAATTTAAAAGAAAAGATTAAAATTTAAAGTAGATGAATTAAGGAAATAAGAATTGCCTGCATGTCCTTCCCTTTCAAAGTATTCTGGTTGTACTTTACAAAATAATTAGAACCTTTCAAATTTTAAATTGGGTCATAGATTCTGCATCAACTGTCTAAGTTGGTCCCTTTTTGATTTGCAAATGTTAATTGCTCTATAAAAAATAGTCTGACTTTCTTAAGTCTTTATTCTTTAGATCACGCTGCTCTATAAAAACATTGAAAACAAAATAAATTCAACAAAACAAAATATAAAATGTCGGAATTATTTTTTTTTAAATGCTTTTATTTTTATTTCTACCAGTTCCACTTATTGCTCTACAGATGTTTTAATATAATGTGTATTTTTGTATCTCACATGTTCACGGTTGATATTTTTGTTTGAATTTAACTTGTTTTATAATAAATAAGGTTAGAAAAAGTGAGCTTCAGTGTCAGTTTTCAGGTGGATTTATTAGAATAATGTTTTACTGTGCATTTGTGAATACTAAACAATTTACTGTTCCAATTTCAAATTGACATTTTTTTAACTAACAACATTACAAAAACAGGGACTGGACACTGATACAACTCGGGAAGCAAGATCTATCCTACTGCTCAAGATTTCAAGAAAGGGAAAACAGTTGTTGCTATGGCAACACAGCGACTCACGTTCCATACTGCAAAAATTGTTCCTTTATCCAGCCTTCAGCTGAACAAAAAAAAATATTTACAATTTTGTTTTGAGATTGATACACTAAACAAGAGCAGATTCTGTTAGATTATTAATCTTTGAGAAGTGCAATAATCTACTATTGCAGTCAGACGATTACAAAGAATCATGAGTAACTTGATTTATATTCTCAAATCAATATATTGTTGTTTCAAAGACTGCGGGTTTAATGGAGACTTTTTGCAGTGCCCTCCCTTCTATCAGCCTGTAGCATCATAAAAAAATATTTTGGTATTAAACAGCAAAAAAAAAAAAAAGTTCTAAAAAACAATGTTAATAAAATAAGCAGGTAAATAATTTGTCTGCCTCATAGATCATATGGTAATTATAACTCTTTTTTTCTTCTCACTTTTGTCTTTATTGTTTTTGACAATAAAAGAAGAAACAATGCACTGATCTCAGCCCTCAGCAACCGGTTGCCGTGCTACAAAAGTCGGACAGTTTTCGAGGCTAATTCATTTGTTATCCATTTTTCCCATTTTTCTTTAATCGAGTTTTTTTCTATCTTAAAATGAAAGTCATGTGGACAGTTGTTTACTTTTAATAAATGGCGAAATAAAGAATCAAATAAAATTTTTCCAGTTGAATTCCGTCCATTTTAGTGAACTTGTAGAAGTCTTAGACGTCTCACAGATTTTATACAATTCCTTATTGGAAGTTGTGACCATTTTATCTTTTTTCCCACTTTCCTTTGACATACAGAGTTGTATTTTTTTGACATGACATGAGGCTAATATTAAATCATTTTAAATTTAAATCTGATCAAATCGAGGGAATATGCACCTTTTCAGAGAAAAAAAATATGTATTTAATTAATTTTTTTAGTTTATGCTTTCAGATCAGGGGCCTGGACCAGTTCACCAGGGGCGCTGGCCCCCCTCTAGAACCGCCCATGAACTTTAGGCAGTGGTTTAAACACTACATAAGATGTTTGCATTTCATTATAATACAATGTAGCCAAATACTCACAATCTGGGAGCACATGGCTAATAGCCTTCTCATCCGAGCCCTCCTCCTGATGATCTGATGGTTGCTCCTCACAACAGAGACACAAGCAGCAACAATGGGATCCATACCTGCATGTATGTTGTATTGCTGTAGTACTACTACTACAGCAAGAGGGTATCTAGAATATATGAAATGATAGCAGTTCAACAGAAGCCACAAAATGTGAATGAAGTAAAGCAGAGATGCACCAAAACATGCAGCGATCCTATTGGACACAGACTTTAAACATAAAATTCACGCACCTTCAAATGTTTGCTTTTGTTTTTACACTAAAATGTATAAGCTTTAACCGCTCGCTGCACTAGCAAAGCTGGAGTTTTGTTTTTTGTAGTTCTTATTCAGAAAAAGATGTAGTCCTGGAATGAGTTAGCGTCATCTTTGTGCGCTTCCGTCGCGTGATGACGTATGAAGGTAGAGGTTGAACGCAGCTTAAAAATAAAATAAAACAGTCCGATACTTCCTTTCTACACACAAAGGAGATCTTATCGTTGATTTTATGAAATATTAAAATGAACATGAGTAACAAAAAGAAGAAGCCAGTTACTACATCTAGGCGTTTCCCGCGGAGCTTTGTTTTGTTCGACTTTTACTTTGAAATCCTGCCTGTCGGTCACAACTTCCGGCTGAGTAACGGCGGCTCGCGTAAACAAACACACTGCTTTGTTTTTACTAACATTTAAACCGTGTTATTGTGGGATAATTTATGTTAGTGTTTTTTTTTATTATCTAACTTGACGTTTTTTAAAGAGAAAAAGACGGAGAATGGACGGAGGAGACAGTAAAGTAAGAACTTTATTATAACGCAAAAATAAAGGTTGTTTTATCTTACTTGCTTAATTACTTTCCACACAACGGTGCGAGGATTTAGATATATATTATAAAACGTTTTTGAAAGGTTTTGTGGGACTACTTTTCCACTTTTGAAAAGTAAAACGGAAAAATATGTCTCTTTGCTTTAGTCTTTATTCTACTCCATGTTTTTCTAAACTTTGGATAAATTAGACCCAGAAGATCTGTAGGAAGTCTGTATGATTTAAAAGGGAACCGTTATGCAAAAGAAAAGAGAAAAATCGTTTAAAAATGGTATACATTAGAAAATAGAAATACCTTTTTTTTTTTGAGGAAATGTAGTTGTTAAAAAAAAGTAAATTGTAATAAAATCTGAATAAACAGTAAAGTTACTATCATTAGCTTTTTTTGTATTTTTTCATTTCTGAATTGCATTTTTTTTACATCAATTTACAAAATGTGTATTTTTTTTAGAATGTGTTTTTTTTGGTAGTGATATATATATATATATATATAAATGAATCTGCAGCCTATTAATGTGTTTTTGTTCTGTTGTTCAGAACCTGAGGTTCAGGGAGCTGCCGCCACTTCCTCAGGTCAGTAAATTTACTGTGGGTTTAATTCTTACCATTACTGCTTTGTAGTCAACACACACACACATATATATATATATATATATATATATATATATATATATATATATATATATATATATATATATATATATATATATATATATATATATAATATACTGAGTGACAATAAATGTATAGACCATCACTTTTGTTAAAAAAATAGAACCAAATAAAGATTTTTGTACATTATATTTCAACAGAGATACAAGTACAGCATCACTTTAATTTAGTATTGGAACAGGCTGTATAAAACAAGTGAAAAAATCATATATAACAAAATTTATATGAGTTTTTAATACTGTATATTATTATGTTCAATAGAAAGGTTTAACTTCAGGGGCTGTACTTTTTTTTTTTTAAGACTACAAAATATGATTCCACACCATCCAAACCAGTAAAAAAAAATCTTAAACAGCTTTTATTAAAAGGAAATGTAGTAAACAACATTATATTTTTAATATTATGCTTTTTCTGTCCATTGATAACGTGACAGATTAGACTTCTTACCATGAGAAAGAATCAACTTTCAATCCCTTTCACACCAAGAAGTTAGGAATTTCCCTCCATTTGTTTTTCACATTTTAGGGGAATGTAGGACATTGTTTACTTAAAGCTCTTTTTCAGGGTGGCTCATCTACATAAGTGGTCCTCCTAATTGTCAATCATTCTGGTGATATGTTTACGTCCTATGTTCTCATCCCTTTTTTCACTTACCGGTGGTCAGTCTGACATAGTCGAAAAATTGCAAATCTTCTTTTGGAAAGTAAGCTTGTATGAGCGATGCAAACAGCAACTTTTAAACAGAGCATGCACGAGGAGAAATGGGCTCGTGCAGACTCTCTTTAATAGGTGTTCCCTCTCGAGAGCGGGTACAGGGTTGTGCATGTTCCTTTTTTTTAAAAGTGGAGAGGGCGGATCTTGTCAAAAATTCACTGAAATCCTCCTCTATACCTTTAAAAAAACAACTCAAAAGCGGAAGGGAGGTTAAAATTAAATGCACATATACTATATTCTTTATCACCAGACTTGAAAGCTGAGTTCCGTGCTTTAAGCGATTTCCAAACCTCCATTTATCCAGGGTGGTTGGTTGGGCTGGGTGGTGATGTTCTTTTTGATGCTGACATCCTTAATGCATTTGTTAATGTAGGCTGACACAGTCATGGCATGCTCATCTATGTCTAACAGCAGAAGATGCATCGGCATGCCGTGGGATGTTTTAGCTCATATCTAAGGAGAAATAAACTTTTAAGAAGTAAAGATAAGATATTATTATTTGTCATTAGAATTTCAGGGCCTGTGTTAAAAAGCATTAAAAGACATAACCATTATAATTTTTTGAAACTAAGGCCTTAAATGGCATTAAAAACTATTATTATAATATATATTATTTATCCTTCTTATTTATTTATTATAATATAATATATATTATTGTAATTATAAAATAAAAAATGTATTAAATATGCTTACTGGTAGGATTGTTGTTTTCTTTTTAATTTTTTTTTTGTTTAATAAATTTTTTTCGTTTGAGAATTACCTTTATAACTGATTTGTCATTTATTGACATTAACATGAGGAACCAATTCAAGAAAAGTTTTTGGTTGTTTTTAAACCTAGTGGTTTGGAAAGAAGTGTGGCGCACAGAGGCAGGGGAAAAAACGAAAGAATGGGGGGAAAGGCAAATTTCAATAAAAATAACTGGAAACTGTAGCTGCAGCCTGTTGATGGTAAAGGGTTTTACAGTGTTTGTAAAAGAAACAAAAAGAATTGTTTGGTATGATGAGTGTCAAAGAACTAGAACCAGAACCAGGGATACAATCTCAAAGAGAGCGAGCAATTCATGAACGTAAGAGAAAAGCTTTGGAAAAAAAGCCCTAAGAACTAAAAAAGAAGAAAGAAACCTAAGAAAAAACAAAATCTAGAATGTTTATGGCTCAAAAGATGACTAAATCTAATACTCTGAGAAAGAGGAACAAGGATAAACCAAGTGAACTCAATAATGCTGAATCAGAAGCTAACAAAAGAGCATGCATTAATCCTCTTTTCTAAAAAAAAAAAACCCAAATCCTTTGTAATTAATGTCCCATGTTCTGTAGCATTTAAAATCCACCGTGCTGCTAATTATTCTCTGTTCAATCCCATCTTATCCGCATTGCTGTATCTTCCCATAATCTTTAAAACACATAAAGTTTCCACAGTTTGTTTTTACACATATATCTGAATGGCTACTCGTCAGTGGTGTCAAAAGTAGACACATTTGTTACTTAAGTAGAAGTATAGATACTGCAGTCTAAAAACACTCTGGTAAAAGTAGAAGTATCAACTTGACCTTATTACAGTACTCAAGTAAAAGTGAAAAAGTATGTGCTCCAAAAACTACTTAAAGTATAAAAGTATAAAGTAAAGTAATTTTTCGACTATTTCAAAAAATTCTTTGAGATAGGGCCAAGGATGAGGGAGGTCTTGTTGGTCTCCGTCTCCCGATACGCTCTCGCCTGTGTCCAACCTTTCAGACATTTAGACATGTTTTTCTGAATCCAACATCGTAGCATGGCAGAGACAATTGTCGTTTATAGTTTGAAGAACACCTGCTTGCTTCTGATGATTTCCTTTAACTAACCAAAGAGTGTTTGCGTTATACGACTCATCCAATTACACTAGTTTTCACTAGATGTGGATGGCACCAATGATCTGCATTGGATGGCACACATGACGTGAAATATATATTTAGAAACATTAAACCACGGGTAACTAATAAAAAATCAGTGGGGTCCGAATAAAGACAATCAACCAGTAAATGTCAGGAGACATTTTTAATTATCTGTTACTTCAAACAGAATTTAACACTAATATAAAATGACGTATTTATGCATTCATGTTACTTTGAATAAAAAAAAAAGATGAAAAATAAAAAGAGAAATAGCCAAATATTGCATCCTGTTCTATCTGAGAGGAGTTTACACTTGTATGACTGTATTCCTGTATATCCATCACTAGTTAAAAGACAAGATTCAGCAAATGCAAATTCTGCCTGTAAAACAATGACAGCGCAATTGTCGCTTTACGATCCGAAGCCTCATTTGGAGCTTTTAAACAGGCTTTTGAAAAACTTTGATAATTTGCTGCTGTAATATTATAGATTTTTTAGAATAAAAAGCTAGCAGATGTGCATAATCAAAAAATAACAGAAATACAATTATAGAGCATTCAGTATTATAAGAAAACCCACACTGTTTCTGAATAAATACATTATTGTATGAGTTCTGTTCCGTTTTTGTCTCTTTCCTTGTAAGTCTGAAATGTCCCATGCTCCTGAATGCACCATAGCTATCTGACGCTCGCGAATGCATCACACTGGTGTGTGTAGATGGGCGTTTGATTTTCAGTTGAAGACAAAGCTTTGCAGTTTTAAAACCCACGTCGGCTAATCACTGTTTATTGTGTGTGAATAACAAGAGACTACAGCAAATAAATCAGCTTTACCTCGGACAAAGTCTTTGGATTTAATGTTGTTCATAACATCGCAGTCCGCTAATCCGTGACCTTTAAACCGAAGCCAAGAGTAACGAGTAACGTTTGTTTTAAAAATGTAAGGAATAGACAGTAAAGATACTTGTGTGAAAATGTAATGAGTAGAAGTCAAAAGTAGGAGGAAAAATAAGTAATGGAGTAAAGTATAGATACCTAAAAAGTGTACTTAAGTACAGTAACGAAGTATTTGTACTTCGTTACTTGACACCTGTGCTACTCGTTAATAGCAGTACAAACCTTTATATAGCATTGTGGGAGCATTTAATAAGATTTATTCATTTGTGCAGAAATTCTGTATATGATTTATCAGTGTCTATTTTAGTATTAACATCATACTTGCTTTATTTTCAAATGTTTATTTGCAGCTCAGTAGTTGTGTTAATATGGTCATTGGTTCATAATTTATGCATCTCTGTATTACATTTATAATGGGAAGTTTGTTTATGTAGCTATAAATGTGTATAGATGGATTTAAAAAATATTTAAATATGCAGACCATCTTTCTCCATACATGGTGGCTGTATCTAAAGTGTTTGCAGCACAAAAAACATTAAAAGTTTATTGTTTTAGTGTTAAGATTGATTTCCCATAGGTCGACAGTGCCAATTGGTATCTCAGAAAACGCAGTGAATATCTCTGTAGGTTCCACACATCCTGAACGCAGTCTGCATAGAGTCATACCTTCCGTATCTGGTTTTTGGAGAGCAAGTTTTGGCTTAAAAACAGGGGATTCCTGTGCAGCTAGCCTCAACAGAAAATAGAACTTAAAGTTATAGTGAAGGATTTTCACAAATCCCGTCCTCTCCACATAAAAAAAAAAAACTGCACATGCACAACCCTGTACCCGCTCCTGAGAAGGGACGCCTATTAAACACGTGCGAGAGCGTGCACGAGCCCATTTCTCCTCGTGCACGCTTTGTTTAAAAGTAAATGAAAATGAGGACAAGAATGTAGAACAGCCTAACGTAAACATATCAACAGAATGATTGACAATTAAGGCCACTAATATTAGTGATCTGGTTTGATTTTTTTGTGTGAATTTTTGCCAAGGAGCAATAAAATCTGTATACAACTTAAAAAAATATATATTAAAAGTTTAAATCTATGAAAAAGCCTTTTTTTTTTTTTTTGTTGTTGTTTTCTTCTTAATTTTTTTTAATCACATTTATTTGTTCTTTTATTCACAAATTGCCAGAGATGTTACAGTTCAGTAAATAAACACATTTATTAAACACATTTAATAACACATTTTCCCCACTGCCATTAAACTGCTGAATGTTATGTAAAATGGGTTATTTTTATTGTATTCTATTATATTTTATTATTAAAAAACTGAAGCGTTTGAACTGTAAATATACAGCCATATGTTTATATTACTGTTTTTATGTATTTTTTTACTGTTTTCAAGGCTGCATTTAAAGAAAATGAAATTGTCTAGAGAGCTGTTCTTAACGACATTTCTACACTTGTTTATACAAAATGACAAAATAGATCTAAGTCTGACATGACACCATTATCTCTATAAGTGATCTTTTATTTAAACTTAGAAATAAAAAACCTGAATTAAAAAAAATGTTTCTAGAATTTTTTCAATGTGACAAAATTTCATTAGATACATAAATATTTGTAAATATATTCATAAAATCAACATTTTGCATAAATAAAAACCTCTTTATTTCGTTTATTTATAAGAAAAAACATTTCATTATTGTAATAATGGCATTTGTCTTCCATTGATCTCATTTATATTATAAGCTTAATAAATGACTACGTTTTTGTTGTTTTTTTAAACCAAAATAATGGTCCAAAATTTGTGAACTTTGCTTTCTGCTTTCAAGGAATCTGAATTTCATATAACAAACTGAAAAAAAATGCTAAGAAAAAATATTTATTCCAGTAATTTAAATAGAGTAAAGACTCTAAATGTCAATATTATCTAAATATACCAGGAATAATAAGTTAAATTCAGGCCAATCCCACCAGAGTTCAGGTTTCTATCGTAACAAATGTTCACTCCCTTTTTTACGCTCCAGGTCTTTTATAAAAAGGTCTGAGACGTTTGACCTGTGCTCCAACTAATCCTCGGTCTTGAACGATTTAGCTCAGGGTTTATCTGTCATCATGTTGTGTGTGCGGCTTCACTCCCTCTGATCTGAATCCTTGACTAAAATGGCCAGAAAGACGGCGGTAAGGTTTTATCATCTCAGCTGTTTAGACTTTAGTCTTCGCCAAAAAGAAACAAACTTTTATCTATCTAATCTGATCTATCTAAGTCTGATCTATCTAGGATTAAAATAGTCTTTATGTGTTTGTTCTGTCTTAGAAGATGGAATTCTTAACAAGTAATTGAATCTGAGTTTATTTATAATTGGGAAAGAAAGAAAAATGTCGATGTGTTTATATTCAAAAAGTTAAAAACAAACCACTGGACTTTGTTTTCCAAGTTTGAAGTCGCTTCCCATCTAGACAGCTTTCTCAATTCAAAATGTCTGGATTAGCGTTGAGTTTCAGGCTTTATAGAGTAGCCCAACAAAGCCATGTTATGGCTTAGAAAACATGCAAATTGAACCGAAAACAGGTCCACCTCTTAGTAACGGGGAGTCGTTGAGGTCGTTGTTTGCCTGGCTTAACAGACACAATGTTTTTGACCACCTGCAAACCTAACTGTGTTTATATTAAAAAGATAAATTGCCTCAGTTAGTTTGTTGGTCTTAATTTAAAAAGTAAAATCATACACTACCGTATATGACATTAAGGGCCGGATTTATCAAGATCAAATTTTGCGTGCAGTAATTTGCGCTCGCAAACTGGAATTTTGCGCGAGGGGCTGAACCATGGTTTGCGGGTGATTTAACAAGAGTGATTGCGTAACTGGTGGCAGGTGCAAAACTGTTGGAGACGCCCAATTTAAATGATGGTTTTGCGCGTTTTGTGGTTTGTGGCAAAGTAGTTTGTAGTTTGTACAAACTAGTGCATTAAGAAATTTAAATCTTACAGTGACCCCCCCAAAAGAAAAAAAAAAAAAATATATATATATATATATATAAAGAAAAAATGTATATATATAAAGAAAAATCTTTGGCAACCTTTATTCCCTAAGGTGGTATGTGGCTGAATTTCTACTTCACTGCAGTAAAAAAAAAACAGGTGTTTTGTATTGGCCTGTAGAAAAATGCACATACCAAATGGCTCACAAGAAGTGACTGTGGATAAGATGACTGCGGGTACGCATCCCCGCAGCATTGGCACGTTGCTCCACAGGTGCAGGGGGGAGGTCTGGGTTCTCCGGTAGGGCGTCAGGGCGACATGGCCTTTAGAACGTCGGACAGCACTTCTGAAAAACGAGATTGGGAGATCCCAGCTCTCGCTGCAACCGTACGCTGGAATGACCCAGATGCAAAAAAGTGCAATGTTGCAAGGAGTTTTGTGATATCTGGTATTGCGTGGGTCCTCCTTGTGGCTGGCTCCAAATCCATTCGGAGTTCCCCCAACAGCTCCAAAATGGCAATGCTGGATAAACGATACGTTTTGATGATCGTTTCCTCGTTCATTCCAAAAATATTCACACGGAGTGAAAAAATGCGTTCTCTGCATCTCCTTGCTTCATTTCGATGTCTCCTTCTTGCGACAATAACCGCTGCCATGTGTGCGCAATTACGCATACAGACCATTTGCACCTTCTTTTGAAACGTGTTAAATATAGAGTCAGATACCGTTAGCAAAATTGCTTTCAGGTTTGATAAATCACTTTGCGAGTGCTAAATTAATATATTTACATGTTCTCCTCCCACAAGACGCACTTTTGCGTGTAAACGCCCCATATTGCATATTCATTGCAGAAAAAGTACTAAATGGATAAGAGGCGCTATTTAGCACGTTTTAAAGACCAAATCCTTTTAGCACGCTGTTGATAGATCAGTTTGTACATTTTTTAGCGTGCGCAGTGAAATAGCTCACGTTTTTATACACGCAAACCTTTGATAGATCCGGCCCTAAAACTGAAACAAATAGTATACTTTCCACCCTTAACAAAAATAGATGAAGTGTGCGCTGGGGATTTGGGAAACGTTTTCTATCAGTGTTCTACAACTTGTTGATGCTTTTCTTTAAAGATTTAGCAATAGATAAGTTAGACGCTTGGAGAAGAGACACTTTCGAAGACAGATGAAAAAGACTGGAATCAGGCATGTTTAAAAGCACAAAAAAACCGATAAACACACAATTTAAACTTCTGCAATATAAATGGCTTATAAGAGCCTATATAACACCAGTTAAGCCTCATCATGGCATTACATACCACAGTATGATGCTGCCCCTGCTATGCCGAATACCAGAAAGTTAAAGAGCTTCATTTTGAATCCCCTATACTTACCTGTTTATTAATGTGAGCTGTAAACCACTGTCAGCTGTGGATACTGGTGTTCTTGAAGCTTCCATCGGAAGCAGAGTTGAGTCTTGGTCTTTCTAGGTTGTTCTTTAGCTATTCGCTTTAATCAAGTGAAGAGAGTTGAGGTATTTTCTTTGCTTTTTATATTTTATGAACCATGAAAGCTGTAGTTGCAAAAGTTGATCAGCAAACCAGTTTGAAAGGATCCAGATTATCCTTTTAGGACTTTTTGTTAGGTTTCAATTATAATGAATAATAAATCTGCTGAATTAAGTTAAATTACTTGTGATCAATTAGATTTAATGCTTCCTTTCTTGTTTCTTCAGCGAGGGCAAAGAGCACTTCCTACTATGTCCAGGTAGGAAAAGAATTTTTTTTTTTTGTTTGTTTGTTTTTTTTCATTTAAAAAACTCCTCTGATTAAAATAACCCCCCATATCTCTCTTTTTATGTTCTTTTTTTAAGCCAAGACACGGCAGGTGGGTCAGAGTCTTCAGGAGCTCCTTTTCTAGCCATTCTTCTTCTCTTTCTCTTTTTTAAACCTGAATTGCGTTCACAGATTTTCCAGCCCCAAAACGGAAAAAGAAGAAACCAAAAAAGGATGGAAATGAAGCAGGGGACATTGATGGTAAGCAGAGGTGTCAAAAGTATTCATCTGTATTACTCATGTATGAATCCTACTGTTTAAAACACTTTTGTAGACGTTAGAGTATCTACAAAAGCTTTTTACTCAAGTAAAAGCATAAAATACCATTTTTAAAACTACTTAAAGTATAAAAGTAAAAGTAATTCAGGAAAAAAATGTTAATTAACGATGCTTTAAACTATATACTGGTTACTGCACTACCCTATTAAAGGAAAATTTTTCTACAATTCTGGATAATAATTTCCTTATACTTGATTTTCGAAGTTTTATAACTAATGGCAAAGGCATCAAATTTAAGTTTGAATCATCATGAAAAATGATTTATGTTGGTATGTGGTGAACAAGTTGGTGCAGTACTGAGTCTGAATTGTCTGGATGAAAAAAATTATTTTGATAGTTTTCATTTTTTAAATACCAACAGGCCATAATGAAAATGGGCCTAAATTAAACTAAACTAACAAGTCTGTTTTTAAAATGCAAAGACGGGAAAGTAGAGATAATTGCAAACGAATGTAAGGAAGTAGAAGTAAAAATGACAAAAATGTCCAATTAGGTATGGTAATGAATTATTTGTATTTTGTTACTTGACACCTACAATGCTAAGACATTGACGTCAAACTGGTAGCCAACTTGCTATTTTAGTAGCCCAAACACATTAGTCCTTTTTTCTTACATTAAGATGTATATTTTCCCAGATCAGGACATGGAAATGGGGGGGCTTTCCAGCCGGAGGGAGTCTGAGGCCGGTGATCATTTGACTCTGGAAGCTGCAACAGATGCTCCAACACAAAGGAGACGGAAGAAGAAGAAAGCCGTGCCTACAGGTAAAAAACTAAACATGCTGCTTTTCTTTCCTATTTCATTAAACTGTCTCCTAGCATTTTCCAACTCAGGTGTCTGGATTTCAGATTTGGAAGAAAACCAGGCGGACCTGGTCAACGGAGATACGGGAGATCAAACCACTGATGGAGAAGAAGTTGTCAGGAAACCCAAAAAGAAAAAGTAATTAAGTAAAAATAAAGAAAAACACAAAATTAGAGTAAAAACCACAAAATGCGGAAGACTGATGTTTGTCATCTTCAGGAAATCAAAGGTTGGAGAATCACAGCTTCCGGAGGAGTTTTGTGTCGAAGAGGATGACATCATCAACGACACTTCTTCGCCGATCCCCCAGCAGTCTCTGTTCTCGGCCCCGCAGGGCCAGAGCCAGCCGGTCGGGAAGCTGTTCGTAGAGAGAAACAGTCAGTTGAACAATGATTTCACCGAGTTGGTTAAGAAAGAGGAATTTTAGCCCCTTTAGGACATTTTAACTGTATTTAAAAGCTGAACAAAATGTATTAAACATTTTAAATTCCATACACATTTAAATGATGGATTCTTATTATTGGAAACTTCTCTGTGCTTATTTGTCCATGTTGATGTTCAGAGCGATTCCAGGCTGCGGAGCGCTCTGACTGGAAGACGACCAGCGACCAGATGGATAGCATGACCGAGCTCCAGCATATGCAGCAGCTTTGGACCTCTAGAGACGTTTCTGTCCGAGTGCACGAAGGCTTCAGGTGAAATAACAAAAAAAGAAAACTGTCTTTAAAAAATGAATTTAATCTTTTCTTAAAGTTTCTCTGGTTTCTGTGGCTCAGGGTGTTTGGTCTGTACTGCCACGGCTTTCTGGCCGGGTACGCAGTTTGGAACGTGGTGGTGGTGTACATGCTAGCCGGGCAGCACCTCACCGCTCTGCCCAACCTGCTGGAGCAGTACCACGGCCTGGCGTATCCCTTCCAGTCTCTGCTCTATATGCTGCTGGCCATCAGCACCGTGGCCTCCTTCGACAGGTGAAGCCCCTGAACTACATTTTCCTTTGTTCATTAAAGTCGTAGGGTAGTCATATTTTAATGTCAAATTATTCTGGTTTAAACATGTATATAAATGTATTCTTAATCAGACGATATTGTCCCAAAAGTTAGAAAATTTCTATTAAAAAGAAAATCCTGTCTTAAAGCTACAGTGTGTAATAATTACAGGGATATACAGTCAGAAATGTAATATATTATACATAACTATGTTATTTATCATCATCTACGAGCTCAGCCTCTTAACCATAATATTTGCGTTGCCTTAGAATTCGTTATTTATAATTACATAGGAGCGGGTCTCGCAGCCATGGAGGCAGACATCTTTGTGCTACGGCAGCACAGAGCCAACAAACTAGCGATTGTGAGATCGCCAAAACGTCACAACGATGTAGAAAAAATAACAGGTATATTTATTATCTTAAGTCTACATGAAATCTATACCTACACAGACTAATGAAATACTATCTGTAAAATTATCTATGTAAACAAACCTCATCACTTGAGAAGGTAGGTGATGCGGACGTCGTGGAAGACATTTTGTCCCGTAACGCTCGCCGTACTGTTGGGGGGGAGAAGCGGTGGGGGGGAGATGTTCATGTTGCTGCAGTCTGACCGCTAGATGTCGCTAAAAGTTACACACTGTAGCTTTAAAATCTTTGGGGTTTTATTTCGTTATTTTATGCAGGCCAGTTAGTTATACGTCAGCTTGTATACCTAAATTCATCCAATCATATATCAATGGTCTTCTGTCATCAGATTTTTTCGGTCATAGCATCTTAAATCATATGTTGCAGCTAATATACGCAACAGTTGACATAAGAAATAAGAATCATTATTTACTTTACCATTGAGTTCAGTCTCAGTGTTCACGGGGATGGACGTCTGTGTTTTTGTAGCTAAGTGCTACTTGGTCCCAATGTAATTTCCCATTGGGAACCTACTAGCACTAAGTTGCTAACTGGTTAGCAAGATGCTTCTGAGACACCGGCCACAACCAAACTTGCTTGCAAACCTTCCGCCACAACAATCCCGCACCCTAGATAAACGAGTAACCACATTAATTTTATTCACTCATGTAAAGTCGAGCACCACTCGGGAGAATTTGCAAATGCAAAGGTTGGAACAGCTGCTTCCCTACGACTTTAAAGCCGAACCTCAAAATAAGGAGTAAGGATTAGGCTCTAGCTAGGCCTGTTGTAGATCAGATTCAGGGTTCCTTTTTGTCTCATTTGGTAATTTAAAAGTTCAGCTTCCAAGTTTTAATTGGGAAGGGACCAAAACGTGAGCATCCAGTGATAAGGATGCACTTTATGTGCTCTTTTTTTCTTTCCACTCCTACCCTTTAAAAAGGGTACACACCAAGGTATAAGGTTTATAAGGCTCCTTTTGCAGGAGAAAATGCTGGTTAGGAGGTGTGAGGGGCCCCAGTCCCGTCCGTTGTAAGAGGGCAGTTGTTACTGCAACTATATAAACCATAAAATCCAATGTGGTGACAACCAGAGCCTATATCATGACGATTGTGTTACTGTCCAGATATTTCTGGTCTCAATGTCGACAAAAGAGATAAAGACCAAATAAACTCAATAAAGATGTTAAACTGGTTAACCTTTAGCTCATTACTATAGGGTTGGTCTGATTCATTCTTTATGTGTACTGAGAATATTTTTGTATTTTCAGGGTAAATCTGGCTAAGGGTCCCGTGGCTCTGCGGGAGTTCATCACTCTGGATCCTGTGGCTCTGGCCTCCTTCTGTGAGTCTGAATCATCCATTCAGAGCTGATTGATTCCTCTCTGTTTGCTTTAATCCCAAACTCCCTCTTTCATTCCTCGCAGTGTATTTCTCAGCGTTGGTCCTCTCTCTGAGCCAGCAGATGACCAGCGATCGCATCAACCTCTACGCATCCTCCAACATGACCTTATGGTGAGCTGACTGCGATTATCCTGATGTTCTGAGACAAATTCTGACGCCAGGATTAAGTTTCTCAATTGTAATCTGTTCCCGCTGTAGGCCTCCAGGATCGGAGCACCAGCTCCTCCACCCGTGGGTGACCATCAACCTGGTGGTGGCTCTGCTGGTGGGCTTGGCGTGGATCTTCATCTCCACCAGACCTGAGACGGACTACACTGAAGGTGACTAACCATTCCACATCCAGTACAATCTGCCTTTAACATGTCGATTATATCATATTTCTGCCTTCTATAGGTTATCTGAGGACAATGGAGGTTGAGCCTCCGAAGCCAGACGACAAATCAGAAATTACTGCCTGAGCTCCTGTAAATCTCCGGCTGCAGCTTTGTTGACGTCTGTGATTATTTTAGAGATTATTTTTCAAATGTTTGTTTCTTAAAATAAAGAGTTTAAAGTAATCCAACAATGCATCATCCTTCAATCTGATCAGAAATTAACGCAGCGTCAAGTTCCATTAGAAATCCAATTACCTTCCAAATAAAAGAGTGAAAAGATTTAAAGAAGCAAATAAACCAACAATTAGAGCATAGCCGTGTAATGAAGTGTTGATTTGACCTGCAGGATTTTCTCAAAAACATTTTTTAATTTAAAATACTTATTATGGAAAAAATACATATATTTTAGGTACTTAAAGACATCACAGCAAAGCAGTGCTACATAAAAGTGAAGGCCTCTGAAGAACTAATGGGAGGAAGAGCAGAAATACGAGCTGCAATGAGATGGTATATTTGTATTATTTTATTCTGGGATGTTGATTGAGGCATGTGTACATAGAAACTGTTTGGGAGGGTAAATAATTCAAAGGAAAAGGGCAACTCAAATAGAAAAGAATAACACCAACTATTACATATCACCATTCCACAGGGATCAGTGCTAGAACCAATTACTCTATATATGCTTCCAATCAGTAGAGTTATTAGACAGCATGTGTTTATTTCCACTGTTATGCTGATGATAACCAAATAGTGGTTCCTCAAATTTCTAAAAGTAAAATAGGAGGCATGTCTTTAGCTGTCAGGCTCCTTTCCTGTGGAACCAACTACCAGTTTTAGTTTAAAACTTTATCCTGTTCATCTCTATAGTTATGTTGCTATAGGCTTAGACAGCTGGAGGACGTACGGACCCTTTTTTCATTATTCTACTTCATGTATCTCTCCCATTCTGCAGAATCTGTTAGTTAAATCTCTAACGTTCTGCTCTCTCTGCCTTTTCTCATAGTAGCTTCATCTGGTCTGTTCCTGTTTGGCTGTGGCTCCATCCTGGAGAGAAATATCAGCTGTGCTGCTGCCATTAACACCTTTGTTTATAGATGTTGGAGATCAGTCTGTTTTTCAGTGTAGTCCTGTTTCTCTGACTGTGACTGGTTGGAAGTGCTCTCTTCATCCTCTGACATGGGAGCTGGCTCTGAGCTTGTCTGTCTGGCTGTGTGTTTTCTGGACAGGGGAAGCCTGTGGAGCTGGTTTATAGTTGCCTTTTGTATCTCTGCTTCTGTCTCCTTGAACCCCAGTCAGCCTCAGCAGATGGCCGCTCACACTGAGCCTGGTTCTGCTGGAGGTTTCTTCCTGTTAAAAGGGAGTTTTTCCTCTCCACTGTCGCTACAAGCATGCTTAGTGTGAGGGATTGCCTTTGAGATTATGAGTCAATGCAATCAACTGGTTTTCCTTAGATAGAAAACTTTGAATCAATTTGACTGGATGATCTGGTGAATGTTAAGTACCTTGAGATGACATGTGTTGTGAATTGGTGCTATGGAAATAAACTGAGTTGAATTAAACATGAAGCAACAGAACTATCTATCGTACATGGGTGTTCCAGAGTAATGATCACTCAAAAAATAAAATAGGAAACCTAAAAGGGCCATTAAGTGGTCTGGTAAGTCAGATATCAATACTGCAATTCTATTGACACTGACATTTTTTGGATAAAGATTCCCTCTTTAACTTACAATTTCGATATTCATATAAATCAATAAAATGTATAATTTTTTTCACATATTTAATCATTAATAAGAAATAAAATTGTCCTGAAATTAAAAATAATACATTTTTATAATCCATGTAAAACATTATCGATTGAAATAATGGAGGAGTTAACTGAATATTTGGAAGGGAAGGTAATTTGGTGTGGAGATTTTAATGCAAATAGTACAGTGTGGGGTAAATGTAATGATAAAAACGGACAAGTTATAGAAGAAATAATGGAAATGAAAAATCTAGTATGTATTAATGATGGAAAGGGAACAAGAATCAATATAAGAACGGGGATGGAATCAGTTATTGATTTAACAATTGTCTCAAATGTTTTAGCTGGTATTTGTGATTGGTTCATTGATAAAAAATCTACAATAGGTAGCGATCATTACCCCATAATAGTAAGAGTAGGGCTAAATTTAAATAATAGGAATATAAAAACTGGGAAAAAGTATAATTTTAATAAGGCTGACTGGACTAAATTTAGATATTTGAGTCAAATAAACTTAGAAAAATTAGACATGAGTATGGATATAAATGATTTAAATTTAATAATTGGTAAAATAATAATGGAAGCAGCAGATAATTCTATAAAGAAATCAGGGAGTAAGAATGATAAGAAAATGGTTCCATGGTGGACAAATGTGTGTAAAGAAGCAATAAAGTTAAGAAATAAAGCATTTAAGACACTCAAACATAATCCAATTTATAAAAATGTAATTGATTATAAAAGAAAACAAGCAATAGTAAGGAGAACTATCAAGAATGCAAAAAAGAGAATATTGGAAAAACTGTTGTAATACGATAGGGAAAGAAACAAAAATAGAGAAAATTTGGAAGGTAATCAAAATAATGAATGGTATAAAAAGAGAGTTTGACTATCCTGTACTAAAAATAGATGATACAAACATAATAAGAGATGAAGATAAAGTTGAAATATTGGCAAGAACGTTTAGTAAAATTCATAGTTCTAATAATATTAGTGAAAATGGAAGAAAAGGTAGAGAAAATACAAAAATTAAATATAATGATTTTATACTGAGTGTTGAAGAAACAAATAATTTGTTAAATGTTGAGTTTACAAAAACGGAATTGAACAATGCACTTAAAAAGACAAAAAACACAGCACCAGGTAAAGACCAAATCTGGTATAGAATGATAGGGCAACTTAGTGAAAAATCTAAAGATATAATATTACAACTATATAATAAAATGTGGGAGGAGGGAAAATTACCGTTGAACTGGAAGGAATCAATTATAATACCAATAGCCAAACCAGGAAAAGATCATTCAAACCCAGAAAACTACAGACCAATAGCCTTAACATCTAATTTATGTAAAATAATGGAAAAAATGATTAATAATAGACTAGTATATTATCTAATTAGTAAAGGATATATATCAAAATATCAAAGTGGTTTTCGAAAAGGGAGGAGCACTAACGGTCCAACGCTCTGTTTAGAGCACGAAATTAGAAGAGCACAAGTAAATAAAGAAAGTGTAGTGGCTGTATTCTTTGATATAGAAAAGGCATATGACATGATGTGGGTGGATGGATTATTAATTAAATTATACAAGTTTGGTATTAAAGGGAAAATATTTAAATGGATTAAAGACTTTTTAACAGGTAGGAAAATACAAGTTAGAATAGGAGAATCTACCTCAGGAAAATATATAGTAGAAAATGGAACTCCGCAGGGTAGTATTATAAGTCCACTATTGTTCTCAATTATGATAAATGATGTATTTAAAGATATTGAAAAAGACATGGTGTGTTCACTATTTGCAGATGATGGAGCTGTTTGGAAACGAGGGAAAAATGTTGATTTTATTGTTAAAAAATTACAAAAGGTTATTATTGAAATAGAGAAATGGGCGTTGCAATGGGGATTTAAGTTCTCAGTTGATAAAACGAAAATAATGTTATTTATTCAGAAAAAAATAAACAAGGAAATAAAATTAAAATTATATAAACAAGAGTTAGCGCAGGTATATAAAATTTTTAGGATTATGGTTTGATGAAAAATTTAAATGGCATATACATATACAAAAAGTTGTTGATAAATGTAAGAAAATTTTGAATATTTTGAGATGTTTGGCTGGCAGTGACTGGGGAGCAGATAGGAAATCACTAAAACAGATTTACACAAGTATGATAAGATCCAACATAGACTTTGGTTGTTTAGTGTACGGTTCAGCAGCTAAAACACATCTAACCAAATTAGACACTATCCAACATCAGGCACTAAGATTATGTACTGGAGCATTTAAAACCACACCAACAGCAGCATTAGAAATAGAAATGGGAGAAATGCCGTTAGATTTAAGAAGAACAAAATTAGAAATTAATTACTGGTTAAATTTACAAGGAAATAATGTGGATCACCCAACTTTGGACATTTTAAATCCATGCTGGGAAAAAGAAAAGAAAGAAATGAGGAGTTTTGGATGGACAATTGAAAATAAAATAAAAAAAATTAAAATGAATAGTTTAGAAATGAGTCAAACAACACCAATATCAATTATACCTCCCTGGATTCTACCAGAAGCAACAGTAGATATGTCACTAATGGAAAAGAAACAAGATAAATCGTACACGGTAGATATTAATTTAGTACAGTTACATTTAGACAGTTATTATCAATATATTCAAATTTATACTGATGCATCAAAAATAAATGAGAAACTAGGAATAGCATTTGTAGTACTAGAATTCAATATAAAAATAGGAAAACGAATTACAGATGGATTATCAGTATACACAGGAGAAATGTTGGCAATATTATTAGCGTTACAATGGGTAGAAGACATAAAACCATTAAAAACAATAATATGTTCAGATTCAAGCTCTGCATTATTAAGTTTAAAAAATAACCAAACAGATAGTAGGATGGACATTTTATTAGAAATAAATCATACACTGTTCAGAATACGAAACATGGGGCTGATAGTTACATTTGTGTGGGTTCCAGCACATATTGGGGTAGAAGGAAACAAGAGGGCAGATAAAATGGCAAAAAGGGCAATTAAACATTCTATTACTTTTATAGTTAAAATAAGTAAATCAGAAGGAAAGAGTATTATTAAAGAGAAACTTATTGAAATTTGGCAAAAAAGGTGGGATGAAGGTAAAACAGGAAGATGGTTTTATAAAATTCAGAAGATGGTAGGAGAAAGAAGAAATGGAAGAAGAAATAGAAAGGAGGAAAGAGTGATAACAAGGTTAAGATTTGGTCATACAGGACTTAATTATACACTTTTTAAAATACAAAAACATAAAACGGGCAAATGTGATTTCTGTGATAAATATGAAACTATAGAACCTGTTATATTAGAATGTCATAAATATGAAAAAGAGAGAAGATATATGAGGAGAGAGTTTGAAGACATTAAGGAGAAGGTTAATTTATTAGATATACTGAGGAAAAATCTAGGGAGTAAACACATACAAATAATTATACGATTTCTAAAGAAAACGAAATTATTTCATAGAATTTAATTATAGTAAGTGTGTTTGTGAGTGAAGGAATGATATACAAAGCTGTGCACAAATATGTATATATTTTTAAGTGTGAATGTGAATGTATGTTTAGAAGAAGTTAGGGTAGAATGTATCAGGATAAATATTTAAACCATCACGAACCACACTCCATACCAGTAAGTGGCGGTAATGCTACTAACAGTTTGTTGCCAACCGCCATAAAACTCGACAAGAAGAAGAAGAAGAAGAAAATTGTCCTGGAATGCACACAAGAAGTCGATCGATTGCTTTTGTCTGCCCAGGTGGTGTAGTCGCACACAGATAAAAAATGTTGACGTGGTAACTGTCAATATTAGGATAAAAACTAGCAAATAAAAACGAAAAAGCACAAACGAAAGCAGCCATGTTGGACTTTGCCATTTTCGCTGTCACGTTTGTCGTCATTTTGGTCGGTGCTGTTCTCTATTTGTACCCGGTAAGTCCGTGATAGCTCAAAGTTACTTAGCATTTAGCAGGCTGCTATCTTAAGGTCAGACTTCAAGCAAAAAACACTCGATTTTAAAGCTTTCACTGATTATTGATATCAAATGAGCTAATATATATATAAACTTTTACAAATATAGACATGTAGAGATATGATCTAATGTTCGGCATTGGTTTTATGTAACTGGCAGGAAGTATAGTTTAGGAAAAAAAGGTTTAAAGGATTTAAGATTTGCTTCGACCTGTTAAAACGCGGAAAAAATAAAAAAACTTAAAACTTCAGACTGTATAATTTCATTGCCGATTTTTAGCAACAGCGAATATCTTTTGCATAATCAAATAACTGTCCTTAAAATGCTTGCTCTACCTTTTAAATGGCTAAAAATAACGATATTTAAATGGGAATCGCCTATTAACTGGAGTTGATGCTTGTTTGCAGTCTTCCAGGAGGGCCTCTGGTATCCCTGGCCTCTACCCCACAGATGAAAAGTAAGTTATCATATTTAACACTATTTATTTCATTTGATTATTAATTTCATGTATCACTTTTTTAAATATAATATGATTTATTATAGCACGTGTTTCTGTGGCATTTCTGTGTGATATTTAGATATTTTAACACATCTGCATACTTTAACTATTTTCTTGTCTTTTTCTTTTTGATAAATGGCTTTTTATAATAATTATACTAAAAAGAATTAAGAAGTAATACATAGCTGCTTAGATTAGTCTTAAATGTTTACTAAAAGTGTTCATTTAGATGTTTTTTTTGAGCCACCAATAATTATGATGATGATGTTCAATTCAGTTTCTGTATATAGGGCAAATTCACAACACATGTCATCTCAAAGCACTTTACAGTTCACCAGATCATACAGTCAAATTGATTCAAAGTTTTCTATCTAAGGAAAACCAATTGATTGGATTGACTTATTGACTCTTCAGCAATCCCTCACACTAAGCATGCTTGTAGCGACAGTGGAGAGGAAAAACTCCCTTTTAACAGGAAGAAACCTCCAGCAGAACCAGGCTCAGTGTGAGCGGCCATCTGCTGAGGCCGACTGAGGTTCAAGGAGACGGAAGCAGAGATACAAAAAACAGCTGTAAAAGGCGGCCCCGTCCAGGAAAAGCACAGCCAGGCAGACGAGCTCTGAGCCAGCTCCCATGTCAGAGGATGAAGAGAGCACATCCAGCAAGTCACAGTCAGAGAAACAGGACTACACTGAAAAACAGGCCAATCTTCAACATCTAAAAACAAAGATGTTGATGGCAGCAGCACAGCTGATATTTCTCTCCAGGACGGAGTCACAGCCAAACAGGAACAGACCAGATGAAGCTACTATGAGAAAAAGCAGAGAGAGCAGAACGTTGGAGATTGAACCAACAGATTCTGCAGAATGAGATAGAATGAAGCAGAATGATGAAATAGGGCTCTCTATGTCCTCCAGAAATCTAAGCTTATAGTAACATAACTATAGAGATAGCTCAGGATGTTGACATTTGTTGTCTCACTGCTTCTTTAGGGATGGGAATTTGCAGGACATCATCAACAAAGGCAGTCTGCATGAGTTCCTTGTCAACCTCCATCAGGAGTTTGGATCTGTGGCATCCTTCTGGTTCGGTGGGCGACCGGTGGTCAGCCTGGGCTCCGTGAAACAGCTGCGGCAGCACATCAACCCCAATCACACCAGTGAGGATGTCGTCCTTGCCGCTGAACGTGTTTGTTTCTTTTGTTTATCAGAGCTTTTCTCATTTCTCTCTCTGTTTTCATAGCGGACTCGTTTGAGACCATGTTGAAGTCGCTGCTGGGATACCCTCCAGGGAGGGGAGGTGGGCCAAACGAGTCAGTAGTTAGAAAGAAACTCTATGAGGGCGCCATCAACAACAGCCTGAAGAACAACTTTCCTGTCATGCTTAAGGTGTGAAAATATCACATTAAATGAATTTTCCATCAAAAGCGACGCATCAATCAGGATTTTCTTTAAATACTTTTCTGTCCAGGTGGCAGAGGAGCTGGTAGGAAAGTGGAAGTCTTTCCCAGAGGCCCAGCATATTCCTCTCTGTGCCCACCTGCTGGGTCTCTCCCTGAAGACCATCACCCAGCTGGGTCTGGGCGAGCGCTTCAAAGACGACGCTGAAATCATCTCCTTCCGCAAGAACCACGATGCGGTTAGAATTTTGACGGATTTAACTGTTGTTTCTTTTCTTTGTTTTAAGGCATCAACATTAAATCCTCTTTTCCTCTAATCGCCACAGATCTGGTCTGAAATTGGGAAGGGCTACATGGACGGATCCTTGGAGAAAAGCTCCAGTAGAAAAGCACATTATGAGAGGGGTGAGTCCTCCTACCATCTTTTCCAAACATTTGGAAAAGTAAGTCAATTTTGGCTTAAAGGGATCCGTGATTAGCTGTAACAATAGATCTTATTTGAGAATTATTTATTTTGAATGTAAAAAAAATGCACAAAACCCCCCCCCCGTAAGATGCTAAGTTTTAATAAGTTTAAATGAAATATTGTCACACAGACGTCGCCACGTTGCTTCCAGGATAAAATTACGTAGGCTAGGTCCTGTAGTGCTAGTTTAAACCACAATTCGGAACATTTAACCTTTTGAATTTGAAATTGATTAAAATGTAGAACTCACAAAAGTTAATGAAGATAAGGACCAAATGGAGGAAGATGGGAGGGTTGGCGTCTCCCGCTAAGAGATGCTAACCCAGATAGAGAGCTATGCTACAAAGAGCTACAGTTTCTGTTACGGTTAGCATCAGTTAAAATGACTGAAAGATGCTTCACTTTCACTTTAACCAGTTGTTCATTGTCTTATAATTAGATTTTTTTTTTTATGTTAGCCTCTGCTAACTGTATTAACTCTAGCTTATTTAGCAAACAGTGTTTCACGTGGTGATCACATGCTCTTTTTAACAGATAACTCATGAAGACTTTGAGGCAGTCACACAGTATGACAATGTTAAAAGTTTCACCAATCAAATGTAATCCGATTAAAAAATATCTCTGCTAATGTTAGCCTTCCTCTATTTACTATATAGGATCCATTTCAGTAAGATCTAACCGCATTATCTACCCAGCATGCATTGCGCAAACAAAATTGGGACCTCCATGGGTGAAATATATCCTAAGAATATATAATTTTGAAGTTATGATAAGTTTCCAATTTATCTCAAGCTGCATTTTTAATTGGAAAATAGAAATATTTAATCCCACATGTTCAACTAGTTGTGGATCGGTTTAAGCTCCAGTTTTACATTATGCTGCGTTCACACCGGATGCAGCAGGCGCGGCAGAAGCAGCTAGTTTACATGCAAAGTCAATGGTTGACGCTCGTCAACGCGCAGCAAAAGGTCCCGCAGCGTGTTTTGAGCAGCAGGCGCAAGCGCGTCTGAGCAGCTGAAGCAGCGCGTCAGGAGCGTTTAAGCATTTGACGCGCCGCAAACACCGCTGCTGCTCGAGATGGAAAAATTGAATTTTTGCTGCTCGACACGCCGCGTCAACCAATCAGAGAAGCTGATCTGGGAGCTGGCAGGGAGAGAGACACAGCGCTGATGATACAGACCGCTCTGATCACTCCTCTGAAACAGTTTATTGACGCATAAATCAACTTAAAATGCAGAAATCCGCCGGAAGAATATGTTGGCTTTTATTATCCTGCTGCCTGCAGTTTGGATTATTTAGATGAAAAACACCTACCAGCTGCCACGGTGAACCGCGAGGAGGCGAGCCGGCCAGAGGCTGCTGATGAAGGGAATCCTACTGTCGGCGCACCGCTGGTATGTGGGGGTCTGAGCAGCTCCGACAGAAAAAATATTGGAAGGCACGATGATAATCTGAATGAACTGACTGCACAGGTGAAGTTTTCAGGTGTATTTTCTCACTTAAAAACATATTAAAACTACTTTATTCCCACCGATCACAGCAAATATAGCTGCAAGGCAAAGGAAGGATAGTGAAGCTCCGCCCAACGCGCAGCAAAGCTGCTTCAGCCGCGCGTCAGAACTAACTGGTACAAGCAGCAAAAATGAAGCAGGAGACGCGATTTTGCTGCTCCAGCTGCATCCGGTGTGAACGTATTCCAAGTGTCCTGAGTGGGTAGGGTCCATAATTTACTCGAAACGAAGTCATTTAGAATGTTTTTAGAGCATAAACAGTAATGTATAGGATTTCCTAAAAGCGCGTTCACGAGCCTTACGGAAACCGCGGCAGACCAAACCAGATGAAAGTGCGCATTCAGCTCAGCAAAGAACTCATGCTCTTCCTCAACACTGAAGTCCTCAGACATTTTTCTTTCGTTGTTTCTTTCTTTGCACAGGTAAACAGCACATTTCTTCTTCTACGCTTGCATTATCAAGAGCAGACGCTGAATGCGCACTTTCATCTGGCTTGGTCTGCCGCGTTTTCCGTAGGCTTGTGAACTCACAGGCGCGCGCTTTTAGGAAATCCTATACACTACTGTTTATGCTCTAAAAGCATTCTAAATGACTTTGTTTCGAGTAAATTATGGACGCTACCCACTCAGGACACTTGGAATACATTGGACGAGCAGTATGGAGGAATATTGACACGTTTTTTGTGGACTTTTATGGACCTTTCTGCCTCGGGCGCCATAGACCTCCATTATTTGAATGTCAGCAGACAGCAAGAAGCCTCCCAGATCTCCAGATGCATTTGAGATATCAAAAAACTACTCCAGAGTGTTGTTCAGCATGGGGGTGAGTAGAAAATGAAGGCTGATCAGGTTTTGGGTGTACTATTCCTTTAAAGGAGAACTTGTAGCATCACCTGAAAGGAAAAATTGTAGAATTTCGACAATTAGTTTGAGCTGTTAGAACAAATTCCCCTTCAGGAACTCTTTGCTGGATTTTACCAAAAATTTGCAGTATATTTCTTCTTTTTTTTTCAAATTTAACTTTACATTAGTTTTTATTTCTGGTCAGCTCTCTCAGAGATGGAGTCTCTGCTGCTGTCAGTGGTAAAGGAGACGAGAGCCCAAAAAAAGCAGACAGCGTTTGTGGACGCTCTTCTTCAGTCCAGCCTCACAGAGCGACAGGTAGTCTAGGAAAGATGATTTAAAATAATAAAAAAAAATAACTCCAAGCTACTACAGGAACCCATTTAATTAGTGTTTCGCCCTTTTTTCTGCTGTTTAGGTCATGGAGGACTGCATGGTTTTCACTCTGGCTGGATGCGTCATCACTGCTAACCGTAAGTGACGAATTTACCTTTAACCGGAATGATCCGAATCCAAAATAAAAAAACAGAATCACTGTTTTTGCAGTGTGCATCTGGGCGCTGCACTTTTTATCCACATCCAAGGAAGTTCAGGAGAAGCTTTACCAGGAGATACAAGATGTTTTAGGTTCTGACCCAGTAACCCTGGACAAGATTCCTAAGCTCAGGTAACACCTAGCCCTTCTTATTGGTGCTGTTTAAGAGAAACACATAATGAGTCTGAAATTCTCCTTCTTTGGGAAGATACTGCCAGCAGGTTCTCAATGAGACTGTGAGGACCGCCAAGCTAACCCCCGTAGCTGCTCGGCTTCAGGAAGTGGAGGGGAAAGTCGATCAACATGTGATCCCTAAGGAGGTATCAGCTTTCCTGAAGCGTCTAGCCCAGGGGTTTACAGCCCTTACAATCTAAAAAGCCATTTTTTTTACTTCTTTCCAGATAATAAAACTCATTTACAGCCGCAAAGATTGCCTTTTTTAATAAACATCTACACAGGAGATTTGCACTTTTAAATAACAACAGAGTCATTTTAATATATACTTTTCCAATAGGTTTCTGATATTTTTGGAATATTAAATTTTAAATAATTTATTTTTTCCCCTTTAAAAGAATCAGAATATATATGTTTGTTATAATTAGTTATTTAATTTTGTGAATTGAAGAAAAAAAAAGACTGATAAGATACGTTTAAAGCTGCAAACATCACATGGCATTTTTTCCAAAAAAAGGAAAAATAACTTTTTCATTTGACAAATATGTAAAAAAAAAAAAAAAAAAAAAAAAGTAAAATATCTGAAAATGGCCTCAGATAATGGACTCGTATCTGTGCTCGTCCTGTTGGATCTTAGTGCTGCATTTGATACAGTTGACCATAATATTCTTTTAGAAAGACTTGAATATTTTGTTGGAATTAAAGGAACAGCACTAGACTGGTTTAAATCTTATCTATCTGATCGAATTCAGTTTGTTTATGTTAATGATAGATCTTCAACACGCTCAAAGGTTACCTGTGGAGTACCACAGGGATCAGTGCTAGGACCAATTCTCTTTACTTTATACATGCTCCCAATTGGTAGAGTTATTAGACAGCATGGGATTAATTTCCACTGTTATGCTGATGATACCCAGCTATATCTGTCTATAAGTCCAGATGAAGCTAACCCATTACATAGATTACAGGCATGTCTTGAAGACATAAAAACCTGGATGACTCTTAACTTTCTGCTTCTGAATGCAGACAAAACAGAAGTTATAGTCTTTGGACCAGAGTCTCTGAAAAAGAAGCTGATTAGCCAGTCACTTCATTTGGATGGGATTAAACTGATTTCAGATAATAAAGTAAAAAATCTTGGTGTTATTTTTGATCAGGACCTGTCATTTAAATCCCAGATCAAAGAGGTTTCTAGAATTTCCTTCTTTCATCTGAGGAATATTGCAAAAATTAGAAATCTCCTGTCCAGGGGTGATGCTGAGAAACTAGTCCATGCATTTGTTACTTCAAGGCTGGACTATTGTAATTCTTTACTATCACGAAGTCCACAAACTGTAGTTAAAAGCCTTCAGCTGATCCAAAATGCTGCAGCCAGAGTTCTGATGAAAATGAAAAAAGAGATCATATCTCTCCTATCCTGGCTTCTCTTCATTGGCTTCCTGTTAAATCAAGAATATAATTTAAAATCCTCCTTCTCACATATAAAGCCTTAAATGGCCAAGCTCCATCTTATATCAGAGATCTGATTGTTCCTTATGTTCCTAACAGAGCACTTCGCTCTCAATCTGCAGGTTTACTAGTGGTTCCTAGAATTTCTAAAAGTAGAATGGGAGGCAGATCTTTTAGTTATCAGGCTCCTCTCCTGTGGAACCAACTACCAGTTTTAGTCCGTGAGGCAGACACCCTGTCTACTTTTAAGGCTAGGCTTAAAACTTTCCTTTTTGATAAAGCTTATAGTTAGGGTGGCTCAGGTTATCCTGAGCTATCTCTATAGTTATGCTGCTATAGGCTTAGACTTCTGGAGGACATAGGGACCCCCATTTCATCATTCTGCTTCATTCTCTCTCTGTTCTCCTATTCTGCAGAATCTGTTAGTTCAATCTCTAACGTTCTGCTCTCTCTGCTTTTCCTCAGAGTAGCTTTGCCTCGTCTGTTCCTGTTTGGCTGTGAAGAAGAAACACCAGCTGTGCTGCTTCCATCAACACCCTTGTTTGTAGATGTTGGAGATTGGCCTGTTTTCCAGTGTGGTCCTGTTTCTCTGGCCGTGGCTGGGTGGATGTGCTCTCTTCATCCTCTGGCATGGGAGCTGCCTTGGAGCTCGTCTGCCTGGCTGTGTGTTTCCTGGACGGGGCCGCCTTTTACAGCTGCTTTTTGTATCTCTGCTTCTGTCTCCTTGAACCCCAGTCGGCCTCGGCAGATGGCCGCTCACACTGAGCCTGGTTCTGCTGGAGGTTTCTTCCTGTTAAAAGGGAGTTTTTCCTCTCCACTGTCGCTGCAAGCATGCTTAGTGTGAGGGATTGTATTTGAGTCAATGAGTCAATGCAATCAACTGGTTTTCCTTAGATAGAAAACTTTGTATCAATTTGACTGTATGATCTGGTTGAACTGTAAAGTGCTTTGAGATGACATGTGTTGTGAATTTGGCGCTATATAAATAAATTGAATTGAAAATTGAAATTGAATTGAAAATGAACTCTGTCTGTCTATCTCACATGACCTTAATGTAAGAGCACTTATATTTAACAAATATTGACAGTTTGAACAGGTATGAACAGGTTGCTAATATTTTTAGAATGTTATTGTTTTTAAACTTAAAAAGCTTTAAAAAAAAAAAAAAAGGACAAAAAGCATATTTTGGTTCTAATTTTAGTTCTTTTTGGGGAAATTCAGCGCATTTAGTCAGTAGAAAAAAGACCAAAAAATGCATTTGTTAGTATATCGTGTTAAAAACACTAGCTTGCTGTTAATCATGTTCAGCCAACTTGATAAAGAGCCACTGTGGAGTTTTAAAGAGACCCTCTGGCTGCAGAGGGTTGCAGAACACTGATCTAGTCAGTATGACAATATGAGGAAAGGACAGTAATAATGCATTTGTTCATGTTTCAGACTCTGGTCATCTATGCCCTGGGAGTGGTCCTTGAAGATGCTGACACATGGAGCGCCCCCTACAGGTTCACAGTTTGTTTTGATTTTTGTGCCTGATTATTTGCGTGTTTTGGGTTTTCAATTTCTGCTACAAGAAGTTGTAGTGATCAAATCAAAGGTTGTTGTTTCTATATCAAAGTAGGTCAAAACTAGGTCCTCAACAGGACAAAATCACCAAACATGCAGCAAATCTATGTTGGAGTAGTTAAAAAAATAATCAGTCATCTCTTTACCCAGTGTTCAAGAGGTTCCCCAAGGATTTGAACTAGGACTTCTACTTTTTCCAATTATTTTCATTTTTCCCAAATCAGAAAGTTTACATTTTAATTCGATTTACAGTATCTAGAATTTGAAATCTCTATAGGAATTAGAATGTGGAATATATATTTAATTCTTTTTTTTAACTTATATTTATTAGATTTGATCCAGATCGATTTGAGGAAGAATCGGCAAGGAAGAGCTTCTGCCTTCTTGGCTTCTCAGGGAACCAAACGTGCCCAGAACTCGGGTAATGACACATTTTAATAACTCTGAGCTGCTGTCAGAAGAACACGGTTTAAATATCTGAAATGCTTTCCGTCAGTTTCGCCTACACTGTGGCTACGGTCCTGCTCATCACGCTGGTGCGCCAGCTGAAGCTTCACCAGCTGGGAGATCAAGCAGCAGAGGTGCGATCTGAGCTGGTTTCCACTCCGAAGGATGAGACCTGGATCACAATCAGCAGTAGGAAAACCGCAACATAGTCTGCAAGATCGTGTATTTAGAAAGCAATCAACCCGAGTGAGCATTTACCATCAAAGTATTACAGTTGCGATTTAAAATCAAGCTCTTAATTGAACCCATTTTAGGCATGAGGACTTGAAGCACATTTCTAACTTGCAACCGAATAAATTTCCACCTTTTAAGTGAGGAAATTCTTATCAGAGTGAAAAAGAATTGTTCTTTAAAGGTGGACCCTGAAACAAGTGCTGCCATCTAGTGGCTGTGGTAAGATCACATCTTTCCAATAAGTGGTTCATGTGTTCTTGAGGAAATTTGCCAAAATAATCAATATAAAATAAAACTATTTGAACTTAAAGCTCTTTTTGTTGGAGAATCTACAGATGGAGAAAGTAATCAGAATTAGATTTTCCTTTTTTTATATACAATGTTTCGCTCTTGTCCTGTTTTCAAGCAGATATTTCATCTAAAAAAAAAATGGGTGAACACATTTTTTTAAATCACAAGGACATTTTGTAGTACAACCAGTTTGTTGCAAATGTTTATTTTCATCATTGTTTCAGGCCAAATTTTGAAGAGCCTTGTAACATTTGTAACAATGCGTTCACTTTTTTTTAAGCCTCTTATGTAATAAAACTTGTGCCAAAAATTAGTTGTTTTTGTTTACTTTACAAAAATGTATTTTATTAATAAGTGTGCACATTTTACACATTTATTTAGTACTCTCTGAATAAATTACCAAGACAGATAAGTTATTTGAAATTTAAACTTATTAATTGGTATTTAAACGTCATATGATTTTTATTTTAATAAAATGAAGTGTTGCACTAAATTTGGAAAGTGAGTTTTCCTCTTCAAAAATCAGCCTTGTTTCTGGGACATCCCCTGCTGGTCCACAGGCGGCCGCTAGAGGCACAGCGGAGCCCCGCTTCCACAGGCGGCCGCTAGAGGCGCAGCGGAGCCCCGCTTCCACAGGCGGCCGCTAGAGGCGCAGCGGAGCCCCGCTTCCACAGGCGGCCGCTAGAGGCGCAGCGGAGCCCCGCTTCCACAGGCGGCCGCTAGAGGCGCAGCGGAGCCCTGCATCCCGCTCCGCTGAAAGATGTGAAAATGGCGGAGCTACAAATGCTTCTAGAAGAGGAGATTCCAGCGGGGCGAAGCGCTCTGCTGGACAGTTTCACCAACTTGGAAAGAGTAGCAGAGTACTGCGAAAGCAACTATGTCCAAGTAGGTTATTGTTTCATTTTTTGGCTCCGATTTTAAACACTCGCATCCCTGATTCCGGCGAGCTAATGCTAGGCTAACTGTTGCTAACGCTGTTTTATAGCTACACTCTGCTAAAGCGAAAACAAACGACACTTATTTGGGATTAAATCAAACAGTATCATGGTTTTATTTAGTGTTATCGACGTTACTCACTATAGGTTGTAGGTTTACATTTTTAACGTTGTGGTGTGAATGTATTGTAGCTCGTTAGCTAGCCACTTTCCCTTCATCCTAGCTGTTTAAAAAAAGGAAAAACCCAAATGATAAATGATAAAGCGGGCATTAAAATCAATAGTTTCGGTCTGTGTGGATCAGACGGCTGTCGATGAAAGATATACACTTTGACTAATCTGACCAACCGCTGTGATCACACGATTACACCCCTGATTTAAGGTGCTAAGCGGTGCCTCAGAAAGTACTCTATCGTGCTTTTAAAAGCCTCCACATGAAGAACTTTTTGTCTGTTTCTTAATAGTCTATTATCTGTTGCTCTGGGTGTATTTCAACATGCAGCTGACTTGAATTCGTTGCTTTCTTGTCTTAAAATGGTGATCTGATGGGAGGGGGGGAGTCAGCAGCTGATTTTGTTGCTCATCATTTATTTTTTTTTGCTTTGTTGCATCTTTCTGATGATTATAGCTTGGTTTTCAATGCTCTGGTTTATTAAGTTATATTTCAGCAGTAATGAGAGTGAAGCTCAGGGTGTCCAGCTGCAGCCCTCCATCATACTATCCCTTTGCTAGACAGGGTGGTTAAACCTCTGCTGTTGTAAGTTTAACCAACTCTTTCTAACAACTTCACCCTCTGATCCTGTTTGAGATAGACAGAATTACCTGAGAAGGAGAAGGTGTCATGGAGGAATTTTGACTCGATCAGGTCTGACAGCTTCTCCTGGAGAGGAGGAGGAGTAGGCTTGTCCCGATCCGATCCACGTATCGGATCGGACGCCGATATTGGCAAAAGAATGCGTATCGGCAAAGAATGTAAAAATGCCGATCCAGACTGCCGATCCAGTTTAAAAAAAAAAATCCGGTCCTATTTTCCAGTTTCGCCGGTTGAAACGATCCATTCCACTATTTTGCGCCAGTGTTCCCCGAATCCGGTCCGCATTTTCCAGAACACCTTCAACACACCAACAGGTCTTTTTGGGTCTGTCTCCCCACCTAACCCTTTAAACAGGTGAATTGGAAGATAGCGGAAAATGTCAACCGTGTGGGATTATTTTATCCTGCACGATGTGTAGATGGAGACTAGGTGTGGAGGAGATTGGGGAGTATAAGGCATTTTTGTGTAATAGTTCACTGTTATTTGCACTGATTTTTTTTTTAGCAGTGTCTTTTTTTCAAGAGTAGAGTCCTGATTCTAAGTTAATAGAATATTTTCCACTCTTGTCTGTTTTGCATTTTTATTAAAACTTACAGTAATACTTGCACCTTTAACTGTTTACGGTTTTACTGTTCACTGTGCAATTTCAGATTGCTATTCATAATTTTGTCCAGTTTGTGTTTATCTCTTAATAAACAGGTAAGTTTGTTGTTACCAAGCATTGTGTTTTATTCAATCTCACCTAATTCAGCTGGCTAGATGTTATCAAGAGTACTAAAACCCTTTTCAACATGAGTCTTACAACCAAGGCTAAATACTTTAACTTAAACTTAAATACATGCTTGAATAGGCTGGTATCAGCCAGTATCGGTATCTGATCGGAAGTCCAAAAACAATATCGGTATCGGATCGGAAGTGCAAAAACCTCGATCGGGACATCTCTAAGGAGGAGGATGGCATCCAGCTGTCTGGCAGGTTTTCCTCCCTGCATTGTTGCTGTCAGATGGCTTTAAAGCGTTTGTCAGGAGAATGCTATTAAGATGAGTCACTTCTCACTCTGGATGTGGGCCAGGTTTCTAGTAACAGCATCAGTCATGAAAGGGTTTGGACCTGTTGAACCTGTAAGCCTTCCACTGAAGAACAGTGGTGTAAAAAGTACATACATTTGTTACTTAAGTAGAAGAATAGATCCTGAAGTTTAAAAACACTCTGGTAAAAGTTGAAGTATCAACTTGACCCCTTTACTCAAGTAAAAGTGAAAAAGTATGTGCTCCAAAAACTACTTAAAGTATAAAAGTATAAAGTAACCTTTAAAAAAACAGCCAGATGCCCCTATATGAACTGAAAGCTCAATTTTTTTCTTAAAATTCTTTGAGATAGGGCCAAGGATGAAGGAGGTCTTGTTGGTCTCCATCGCCTGTGTCCGACCTTTCAGACATTTCAACATCTTTTTCTGAATCCAACAATGTAGCATGGCATAGACAATTCACGTTTGCAGTTTGAAGAACACCTGCTTGCTTCTGATGATTTCCTTTAGCTAACCAAACAGTGTTTGCGTTATATGACTCTTCCAGTTAAACTAGTTTTCACTAGATGTGGATGGTGGCAATGATCTGCATTGGATGGCGCACATGACGTGAAATAAATATTTATAAACATTAAACCGAAGCCAAAAGTAACGAGTAACGTTTGTTTTAAAAATATAAGGAATAGAAAGTACAGATACTTGTTTTAAAATGTAATGAGTAGAAGTCAGAAGTAGGAAGAAAAATAAGTAATGGAGTAAAGTATAGATACCTGAAAAGTGTACTTAAGTACAGTAACGAAGTATTTGTGCTTCATTACTTGACACCTCTGCAGAAAAGTAGGTCCTATTTGGAGAGAGAATACATGAAAATCTTACAGATGGAGACTTCTGAACATCTTAGTATAAATAAGAATAGAAAATCCCTTTATTGTCCTGCACTGAGGAAATTGCGGCACAATGTTTTACTGTTAACCAATGTGGTATTATGGTCAATTGGAACCATTTAGTCCTTAGTTAGCAGATGTATGATATATATCTTATCAAATAAGCTTGTTCAGTCTGCAGATTCCAGTTCTTTTTGACCCACTTGCATGACCTGTAATCTCAGCTTTAATGGTGGATAGGAACTCCCTTATGACATAAAAATATGAAAAAATACACAAAAGAAAAGCGTTGGATGTTTCATGGTGTCAATATATATGTTCTCTAGACTACAAAGCTTTAAAGCTGATAGCTATAGAGCCTTGAAGCTTTAAACTCCCTCCTGCCAGTAACATTTAAAGAAGCAACACTTGAAATTTCACTACAAGGATGGGTTTAGCACATTTTGTTGACCAAAACAAGATGTTGGGGCAGTGGTACAACACTGCACCGTGCCAAAACCACCCTGGTTTGTAGATGTTGAATCCCACCTTGAAGTTATTACTGGATTTAGGCCTGCTTAAGGCAAAATATTCACCAAAAGAAACAAAACTTTCCAGTAAATTTGACCTTCTAGGTTCTTCCGAAAGGAACTGGAAGAAAACTTTTCTTCTGGCCCTATAAAAACAGGGATAAATTATGGATAAAAACGCCATCCAGAAGAAACTTCCAATCCTGTGAAGCAGTAACGCATAACTTTATAAATGCTGTTTATAAAGGGGACCGTGCTTTGGTGAACCTTTTGATTTTTTATCCTTTTGGCTCATATGCTATGCTGCTATCTCTGGGCAAGTTGTGGCTGAGCTGTTAGAGGCTAACCGCTCGCATGCTGGCCTTGCTTGTGAAAAAGAGACAACACACGATGGTGTTTGATGTCATACCATACTCCATCTAAACAGATACCCTTTTGTTCAAAAACAACTTTTTTTTATTCTTTCAATCTATTTTTCTTTTTTCTGTTCTTTAGTTATTTTCTTTCTAATATATTTAACTGTTGCTTAATCCTCCTATATTTTTACCAATCCAGAATGGACTAGCTACGTTAACACTGCAGGCCTTGATGCTCAATTCTGATTTTTTTTTTTTTTGCATTGCCGTTCACATTTCCAAATATATTCGACTTGTATGTGATCTCCTGTGTGAACTGCAGTCATACAAGGCAAGTGTCCCGCATGCGCAGTAGAGGACGCAATGACGTCACAGGCCAGCATGCTCTGTGTTTACGGAAGTAAAAATGGATGGTAGTGCCGAAGCACAACTAGCGATCTTTCTCATCCTTAAAAACACCACCTTTTCAAGATGGGTAAACATAAATACTCTTCTTTGCATCACCCTCTGCCATTGTTGTGTTTTTTCTTGCTGCTTCTTCATAGCAAGACCCAGAATATTGACCTTTGTCGGGTATTATTGGAATGAATGCGACCTGGCCGTTCAGAGCTCGCATTTGAAAAGATCAGATTCGTATCGGATTCAGGACCACATAGCCAAGTGGCCTGGGTCGCATTGGAGAAAATCAGAACTGTGTTGTTCAGACTGCCATGAAAAGATCAGATCCAGGTCGCATGTGGGGGAAAAAAATCGGATTTGGGTCACTTCAGGCTGCAGTGTGAACATAGACAAAATCTTCACCAACATTCTCGTTCATTCTGCTCATTTTTGGCTTGAATCTGTTTAATGTAGTTCTCACTGAGCTACTAGCATCTGAGCTCAGTCCCAGTGACTTCAACCCACTATTCTTCAATGATGGCATTGTAACCAGAAGTAAATGTTTACCTATTTTGGGCCCATCGACATCTATTAAAACAATTATTTACTAGGGTTGAATGAATTTCTTCAAAATTTTTATATTATAATATTTTATACCTATATTGCGATTTTTATTGTAATTTTCTTTTGCAATAAACGCAATCATGTAAATGTTTTACTATAGGGCTTCAGTTTTTTGCATGACCTTGAAAGCTTACTTATACAGAGTCCATAATTGCAGGACTTTTCTGTAACCTTTGCATGAAAAGTTGATTACTTCTAATAAAATACATGGATCTGCGTTCTAGCTGCAACTCTCTCTTCCCTCCGGTGAGGCGGCAAACCCACTTTAATTGTCTTAACGCCACCTAAAGGGCTGGAGGTGGAAATTTAGTGTCTTACTCTTGTTAAATGTAATTTGAGTACTTCTGTGATTTCAATTGACATTTTTCCTAAATTGCAATTATAATGCAAATGCAATTAATTGCCCAACCCTATTATTTACATACTTTTTCTTTTTTTTTAAAGTAAAATCAACACGTTTGCACACCCACTTATAAAAACATAGTTGGAGTTCTGACATTTTAAACTGTTAACATCCAGATCAATTAGCTTAAAGAACGGCCTCTCTGATTTTTAGGCAGTCATTCCCACAGAATGAAAGATAATCCACAGTGCTTGAAAATGCTTTTGCACATTTATTTCCTGTGGGATTTGGACCAGGGGACTGAGATGGTTGTCGTGTTTTCGAGTGTGGGGAACCTGGTTTTTTATTCATTTTATTTTTTGAGTTTTTAGAGCACCATTGGCTAATTTTTTGACAGGAAAGGGGGATATGAGAGATGGGGAGAAACATGCGACAAAGGACCACAGGCCGGATTCGAACCGGGGTCGCCCGCGTCAAGGAATAAGGCCTCGGTACATTGGTCATATGTGCCGCACGCATGCCCGACTCTGGTAGTTTTAGATCATTATGGTGCTGTAGAACCTAATGACGATCCATTATAAATAAAATACTCTGGTATGTTAATGATTTTATATCATTGTATTGAAACCCAGAATCCCAGCATCTTTGCTGTACTATGATTTTTAATGTCAACATCCTGTCGTTCCTAATATATTAGACTAGTTTTCCCAAATGTATCAGTTAAATGGAGGAATGGAACCAGAGGCTGTTGTGACCTGCTGTCTGTGTGTTTACGCTTTGTGCTGTCAGGGATCGATCCGGTGGATCTGGCCGTAACAAATGGGTTTTTCTGCTCCCGTTTATGCAGCACAACATTTCCCAAAGCAATTGATTAAAAGCGGCACCCAAGCTAAGATTAGATCTAGAGGTGGCACCTTTTTTTTTTTTTTTTTTGAGAAACGCTCCAGAAGGAAGCACTGCCCTAGAAGGGAAGATCTCCGTCTGATTAGGAGGTTTTTTTTATTTGTCTCATGTTTGGATAGATGCAGGGTTATGCAAAAACTTTCACCTCTGCTTCCATGTTTTGATCAACATTCCTCCATTAACTCCTTACGTCCTTTCTTTAGCATATGTTTTTCTGTCAAATGCAAGACAAGGTGGCTTTATAATCGTCATCTGATGCTGTTGGAGGAGATCTTATTGCACACTAGACACTCATAGTCGCTAAAGCTAATGTCTTTAACACATAAAATGGTCAATATGTCACAGTACGAGGCACCGACTGATAGAAAACCCCCATTTCTAATAAGCTGGAGTTTGAAAATCGGACAAAAATGCAATTTAAAAACAGATATTTCTAGCAGCTTCGTTAGATTGTCTGAAAACTCTCATTGGCTTGCGGTAATTTGTGAATGTCTCTTATTCTCAGTCTCCAGACAAGCAGAGGGCGCTGGAGGAGACAAAGAACTACACAACCCAGTCGCTGGCCAGCGTGGCCTACTTGATCAACACGCTGGCCAACAATGTGCTGCAGATGCTCGACATCCAGGCGTCGCAGCTGCGCCGCATGGAGTCCTCCATCAATCACATCTCACAGGTACCTGTTTCGCTTCAATCTCGTAATCTGAGATGAAGAATTTTTTTTTAATTTTTTTATAAAAAGGCCTTTCCTGCTTCCAATCCCTCAGACGGTGGACATCCACAAAGAGAAAGTAGCACGGCGAGAGATTGGCATCCTCACCACCAACAAGAACACGTCCCGCACGCACAAGATCATCGCCCCGGCCAACCCGGAGAGGCCCGTCCGCTACATCCGCAAACCCGTCGACTACAGCCTGCTGGACGACATGGGCCACGGAGTTAAGGTGCTCAGCTTTTCTCTCCCAGATTACAGTTGACTAAACTGTTTTAACAGCGATTTAATGTTTGAGCCTTTTATATCAAAGTCAAATGAATTATTGTGAGAAAAAAATGACTTTCTGACAAGATTTGTGGGTTTAAGTTGTTGCAAACAAATATGGAGGACATGAAGAGGTCAAACAGAGAGCTCTCTGGTTTCAGTGAATTTGAGAGGGAAGTAATTTAAGAAAACAATCGATAAGTCTGTCTTTTTCAGTAGGAAACTGAATCTAAACTCCTTTAACTCCTTCTGGACACAGATTTCCACCCTTTTCTTCTCTCATATAACAAATTAAAAGTGGTTTTAATCTAAAAAAGCTTGGTTCACTCCCAACACTTTGGCTTTTTGTTTCCCTTTTCTCAGGGAGCAAATATTCCTTGGGTCTGAACAACAAGCTTTTCATCAAAGCTATTTCCCTTTCAGCTAACCTTCTGGTCTCTTTCTCTTTCTCTCCTAACGCTTGCCAAAATGTCTTTGTCAACCATAGTGGTTGCAAAGGTTTAAGGTAAGAGTTTCAAAGTAAAAGCCTGACATGAGGTGGGGGGATTGTTTTCATTTGAGGGGGTGTTGGTGGATTGGTTTGACCTTGCAGTGGGAGTGGGCTTCATTTCTGTTTTATTCTGGTTCTTTTTATTTATTGTTCAGTTTCTATAATCTTTTTTAATTCTGATAGAGAATCAATTTAGTTAAATTTTTCATCTTTTAATGTAAAGATGCAACTTTTTAATCTGTCCAGCATTTAATATTTGAGCCACATGTTGCTGCATAAGACATTTAGATGAGGAATTAAGACAGATTTTCCTAATGCCCGAAGAGATAAATGTAGGCGTATCCTCCGCACCACAGGAGCTCATTCCTTCCTTATAGGATCTCCATCTTATCGTATCCACACCTTCAGATTCCCACCTTTAATTCCTGTCATAAAGATTTCCTGTAATTCCTTACTAGTTATGATGCGTTCAACTTTTGCCGCCAAACTCGGGTGAAGCAATCTCTGATGTAACATGGCTCAAAAGTCTTCTTAAGGCAGCAGAAATCGTCATTTTAACAATGCTTTTTTGTTTGGAAATCCTTGGGGATGTATGTAGCGCCTAGAGCTGAAATGATTAATTCGATTATTGAAATAATCTTTAACTAATTTATTAATCGATAATCGTTAACTGAAGTGTAGAAACTCTAAAACATAACCTTAGCTGACAGAGCTGCCCACCGTGAGCAGCAATTATACCAAAATAGTAAAAAAAAAAAAAAGTAAACATTTTGCATTTAAGATAAGAAAAAAAACCTGTAAATATGCTCTATTCAGAAATCTGCAATTGGTAACATTTTGGTTTCACCTTGTTTAATTTCGTAAAACATCTTCTTTCAGGAAAGTTTTGCCTTCCGAATATTAATCTAAAAAAACATTCGACAGATTAATCGATTTGCAAAATGATGGTTTGTTGCAGCCCTAGTAGTGACAGTAGGGTCAATCGTTAGATTCCTGTTCCTTTGTTATAAATTATCTGGCTAACCGCAGTTCAGTCTGGATGAAGTATAAATTTCTCAATGAAATTTTAATTCTTTGAACATCTAACTTTGTGTGAATGTTACTATAAACGATCATAGTTATTTACGTATACCAGTATAAAACCTACGAACTCCAATATATATATTATAGGGGTGGAACGGTTCACAAAATCCACGGTTCGCTTCAAGGTTTTGTGGTCACGGTTTTCGGTTCGGTTCGGTATATGTTGATTGTTAGCCTGACATGTTGGTCGTTTTGTTGTTAGCATAAACAAAACGTGTTGCACAATGCTTGCACACTGTTTTTATCCACAACTTTCTTTCCGCCGTCATCGTAGGTCACTCTAAATGCAAAGTGGTCCCATACAGCAGACCTATAAAGTGCTGCTGGCGCGTCTTCCAACTCCTGTTCTTTCCCACTCGCCATACCCACACAATTCTCCACAACAACTGATTTTTCTCTGCTACACCCGGCTACGCTGCTTCGCTTCTCCTTGTTTACTACTGGTGGTTGGCTTTGGTCGCAGTACCGCCACCTTCTGCTCTGGAACCGAACGCAACACACGAGAACCGAACCGAGACAGTCGAACCGAACGGTTCCATCCCAAATATATTATGACTTGTTAGAGTTACATCTTCACATGGAGACTTATTGTTTAAAGCCTCATTAAAAAGCATTGACATAAATCCAGTTTCTAAGGCTTCAGGTACTTATCCATTTAAGTCAATTTTATCATTTTATTTTGCTGATTCTGACTATGGTGCGGTTCAGATTACAAATTATCTTGAATAAGCAATTAACTGATGTTACGCTCAAAATGATAGATAGCTTTGGCAGCTCTATGTTAATGTGCTTCTTGTTCTATCTAGAATGGATGAGAAACGAGGCGGGGTATTTATTAAGACATAAAGTTAGAGTAAGAAAGTATAAAAAGGCTCCGTTCTCCCTGTAGAAGGCGTGCTATGAATGTAGAGGAGGGTTCTATTAAACGTGTATATAGTCACATTGTATGCTTATAGCAAAAAGACCAAAATAAAGTTGATTGTAATCAAATAAGCCATATACTCCAACGATCCATCCAGAGAGTGTTGTAATAGCCTTTATTTAGCCTAAATAGAACTCCAGCACCATTGCACGGTTAGCTAACATAAACAGAGGCCTCAAGAAAGACCTAAACCAAAACTAACAACATTAGCACTATTAGCTAGGACATGTAGTCATGTATCTGTCACTTTAGCTCCAGCTTTAGTCTTCTCCAACGGTCAGACTGTTTTTCCAGCACTAGAGTTTCATCCCTCTTGGAATCAAACCTCCTCTTGAGCCTTTTTTGAACTTGATTTTAGACTCTTCTTTTTTTTTTCTGCAACCATGCTGGAAGTTTCTCACTCGCTTGCCTCCATTGCTTCAGCTTATTGACAAATTGTTCTCCTGCACAGCGACTTCATCCCAGTCACGTTGTTCTTTAATCATGCACAGAAAGGCTATATTTAACAACACATTGAGCAAAAACAAAGATTAACAGACAGAAATAACAAATACTACAAGAGAAAGAAGCTGTAATTTGTCATAAAGATGTTTACTGGTGCATAAATAAAATAAAAAATCACAAATAATGTGACCCTGTATCTTTAATATGGACGTTCAACTTATACAACAGAGATGTAAATTTATTCAGCTGTTATGTTTTATATTTATATCTTTGTTTACTTTCTGGGTCCCTTAGCATATTTCTAACCCCCAACCAAAGGTCCATCTGGACTATTTGTCTCCTGTTTTTCTGCCTCCAGCTTTATAAACTGGAAAAATGATCTAGAAATAAGTAAAAATTTCTTTAATCAAGTTTATTTACCCTTAATTTGAGTAGGTAAAACATATGATTTGCCAATGTAATGAGTATTTACTCTTAAAATATGATAATTAGATCAAATGCACTTGAAATAAGACGATGCAGTTGTTTTTTCTTTTTCAAAATGTAAATTATCTTGTTCTATTGGCAAAATGTCTCTTTTACCTCAATTCAAGAACAAATGCACTTATTTTAAGAAAAAAAGATTTAGATGTTTTCCAGTGTAGCTTCTAATTTGTATTTTCCTCTGTTAAATAGAAGCATTATTTTTGTGTTCACTCGTCTATCCTCCCGCCACAGGCCAGCGCTCAGAACATGAAAACAGGGGGAGGCGCTCTTCCTCGCACCAACCCCCCCACACAGAAGCCCCCCAGCCCGCCCATGTCGGGAAAAGGAACCCTTGGGTATGTAAGCTGCTGGGGTTGTTTAAAATCGTTCCTTTAATTCAGATGGTTTGCAACATTAAAGGTGATGCAGCTCCCCTGGAGCTCAACTGTTTTCCCTTTCTAGCAGGTCGGGCTGCATGTGTGGCGGGTTAACGATACCTGAGCTCAGCTTAACTCGCCTCTTTCAGGTCATCATTAATAAACCATCATCAGTTCATGCTTTATTAAAGCCTGGATGTTACCTGGTGAAGGCTAAGAAACTGAAACTCTACTGTTGATATGTTCTCTTTAGGTACACCCTCCTTTTCCGTTTGTAAAAATCTTTTTCAAGGTTTGAAACTGTTTTTAATCTCAAAGATACTGAAACTAAAAACAGATTACACACTTTCTAAATCACCAATATTCAGTTTCTCTTGGGAAAGAAATTGGATTTTTAACACTCAAAAGTGTCTTTTTATGAGCCATGACAGTGATCCACCCCATTTATAATCTACACAATTTAAAAGGAAAATTAGAGGAAAATTAAGTGGAAGGAAAAAAAAATCAAACTTACAAAATCTCTAGAAATAGACACGAAAGCATATACTAAAAAAAAGAAAGTACTCAAATGAACTCCATTTGTTTGATATAAAAATACATTTTAAGCTTTTTTCCCCCATTTATTAATTGTGGATTTCTTAGAATAAAAAAATAATGGGAGGAGGAACTACTGTTGGATTGATTGTAGTCAGATTTATATAAAAAAAAAAGATCTGTTTTCAATATGTAAGGATGATTTTTGAGTAGAAATTGAAGGTTGTTTTTTATTTTCTGTTGCAGTTCCTCACACAGGCTGAGCATCTCCCCTGTTTTATGTTTATTAACTTTTTAATAAAAGTTTAATTTATAAGGTGTTAATCCTCCAGGCGTTCTACATCCTCAGCTCGTATATTTGTCCTCAGGTGCTGTTTGTGTCTCTGTGTCTATGAAACTGTGTTTGTCTGTGAGAAGTCCAGTGTGTCCACACCTTCTTATTGACCCATATGGGTGTGTTTTCGTCACCTTTCAAGATGCACATCCATCCTCTTTGATTGTTAAGCAAAAAAGCCTCCAAGATTTCTTTTTTTCCCCCACATATATATTCCATCTTTTATTTATTTTTGACCACTCCAGGCTGCTATACATGGAACCCTTTATGCATCCAAACAGTGATCAGGACATCTCTGCAGATCGCTGAATCTTTGCTTCCTCATCAGAGCTGCTGCTGTTGGAATTAAAACCGGGACGGGTTAGCTTGTTCCTGCTTACCAAACTACTTCCTGGTTGGAAGAGAAAATGGGGGGGAAAAAACAGTTTTAACATTTTATTTCATCGATAAGATTCTTTTATTAAAAGTTGTGATAAATTTATAGCTTTAAATCCGTATATAAATGTTTTTCCGGTAAATAAATTTCGAGTGACGCACACCTAGCTCAAAAATAGATTTAAGCCGTTTCTTAAACGGACAGTCACATTTTATTCCTTTATAAAAAAAGACCAAGAACTATTTAATCCATAAAAAAAAAGTTATATCTACCAAACATCCGTCCTTATAGTTTTTAAATAGTCCTTTTTTGAGCCTAAATAGATTTCCAACACCAGGTTCCATGAACTGACATAAACAGACTTGCCGCCATCCTGCAATACTTCACAGTTAAGCAACAGTAACCGATCTACAGCAAATTCTACCGTCTCCTAATAGAATATCAAGCAGAAAGAAAATACATGTTCCTATCAAAAACAAAGACACAGCATTTAAAGTTAAATATATTATAATTAATAAAAAAAAGTGCTAATCCACAGTGAGTGCATTGTTGATGAGCTCTGAATCAAGTCTGATCTTGTGATCTTCTGGATTTTAACCGCTGTTAGAGAAAATCAATCAATATGTCTTTTTCTTTTCTTTTATCTTTTTTGTAATTAGTCAGCAGAGGCAAAGAATAGCATGTGAATGCTAACATTCATATTTTATTCCGTCTTTCTTTCTTTTTTGTGCTTTTTCACACTGGATCTTGGTCCTTTAAAAAACATTTTTTAACAGATTAATTTTGATTAGATATATTTTAACGTCTTAAAAAAAATCAATGAATCACATTTTTTCTTTTATCTTAAATAAGGAGATATTAACTATTCAAAACTTAAATCGAGTCTCAACACTATTATTTTCCCAACCTTGCTGGAAGGTGCTAACTAGCATAGCCCCAATGCTTCCTTATTGTTATATCTTCATATTGTTATCAGAAATGTACACAGAAGGGTTATTTGCGGAAAAATCCATCAAAAATAAAGCCTAAAACCCAGAAATAATATGCAAACTGGACGAGTTACTTTACACTTAAAAAAGATAACAAAAAAACTTTGTATACGACTAGAGCGAGTTAATTTCTATCGAAAAAATGTCGTATAAAGACTACGCCTCATTTAAGAGCAAAAATGACTGGACTGTAAATAAAGATCTCTAAGTAAATAGTTACACCCCAAAAACAATATAAAATATAAGATTTGCTAACTTTGATTCCATCTGCTTCACATTGGAGGTTTATATATATATTTTTTTTTTTATTTCCTAAGCATTTCTTGGAGTTTCCCTCTCAACTGGGTTTCCTTCCATAAGCTTCTCCTGAAGGTTTCGGTTCATTTTTGGCCAATTGTTCCTGATACTGAATAAACTGGCTTCACTTCAACCATCATGGCCACCACTTTCTGCTTAATTTGGCCTTACGCCCAAAGTCGAAATGTAAAACAATCCTAAACAAAATATGAAAGTTATTCTCTCTTTTACTTCCCTTTACCAATTTATGCCTTTCAGCTATTAAAAAGAAAAAAAGATTTCTCCAAAACAGGGAAACCTGTTGATGCAGGAAAGTGGGGAAATATCTACAGGGAAATAGAAGCTAAGTGAAACTAGCATGAATTAGCTAGTTTTCCCAGAGATAATCCCTCCACGTGCTTTAGGTTGGTTAGTTTTTAGTGAATATAGACAGATTAATTTATTTTTCATAGAAAGGATGAAATCGTGCAGCGTTTTGAGAGAAAAAAGCCAGACTTCGACGAGGAACATGTCAGTGTGTCGTTCCTGCAGTTTCCTCACCTGTTGCCCCCATATTCACCATCTGTCATTTGTCATTTATTATTTTAAGTTTGCTTTGTTTCTTACTCTCCTCCTTCCCTCCTCCCTCCTTTCCCCAACACTCACCTTTGAATGCACCTCTCCCCACCCCACCCCACCCCTGGACTCCCTCTAACCCCCACCTCTCCCTCACAGGCGCCACTCCCCCTTCCGGACGCTCGAGCCGGTGCGTCCGCCCGTTGTCCCTAACGACTACGTCTCGAGCCCGACGCGCAACATGGCGCCCCCTCAGCAGAGCCCTGCACGCACTGCGTCCGTTAATCAGAGGAACCGCACGTACAGGTACCCCTCCCTCGCCCCCTTTCCCACTTCCCAGCATGCCTCTCTACTCTGAAGCTTTAAACGAGCTCCTTTTTGTCCTGCAAACTTCCCTCTAAGGGAGCCAGCTTGTGAAAATCTTTCCACTTCTTTAAAACGTCTCGTCGTAAGGACTCCTCTTTAGCCCTGTCAGTTCCGACTTTGATGAGCATTATCGCTCCAGAAGATGATATCCGTCCAGCCTCCGCCCGCTCACAGGAGAAAAACAGCAAGGATGGTTTTGGATCTGCGCTTCATCTGTCCGACAGAAAACTTTCCCCCCTCGAATTTCCTCTGAATTCATCTTCATCCAGAGCTCCTCCTCTCCACTTCTCGCTGATGCTTCCTGCTTTCACGTCATCTCATGTTTGTGTCTCAAGTTGCGACTGCATTATGGGGAGAAACTTGTTCCAGTATTTTTGAAAGCAAAAGAAAAAAGTTTATAAATGGAAATGTAACGAAAACATGTTTCAAGAATGAAACATGTAAAACAGAATTAAAAAAGTAGTAATATAATGTGTTTATAAAACTTCTACCATTTTTATTTTTTCCTTTACTGAATTGTTATTCTTTCACATTACATTTTTTAAATTTTGTCCCTTTCATGGCTTTGTCAAATTATTTTTTTTTCATGAAAGTAAAAAGAAAAGAATTGTCAAACCATCTTTTTCTATATTTTTGTTTTCATTTTTGTTTTTTACATTTTTTTTTATTTCCTTTTTTAATCTAGCACCTAAAATTTCTTTTAGTACTTTTTTCTCATAAATTATTTTTTTTTCTTCAAATTTGTAATTACCTAACTTTTATATATATAGATTTTGTGTGCATAGGCTCTCTGTCCATCTTTTTTTCAGTTCCCAAAAAGAAGTGGGGAAAAAATGAAAATCTGTAAAGAAATTTGAATTTTGGCAAACACGTTAAAATTACTCTTGAAACCTTTTTTTTGTAAAGTTTAATAAGAAGTTCCTATTTTTAAATGCTTTTTCCCCTCAAATTTCCATTTTTGAAATAAGCTTTTTGCTTAGACAAATATTGGAACAGATTTCTCTTCATACCTGTGTTATCTGTGCTTCTTCAGGCCTCTGGCTGTGTTGTTTCTGTTTAATCCCTGTCATAATCATTTCAGAAAGTCACGCTAACACATTGGTGCTTCTTGAGGGTGTCGCATAAAAAAAAAAACTGTTCTGGTTTTAGGATGCCAGGTTAGCATTTTATTATCCGCTATGTTTGTATTTAGAGAAGTTATTTGGATCCTTTCATTCTTATCATCACCAGACGGCTGTTGGTGAGATTAGATTCGAATTATTAGAGTACCTTTAAACAAATGAAGTGTGCCGGTTAGCTTCCTGTGGTTCCTCATGTTAGAAGGTAGTCCGGAACCAGGACTACCTTCTGGTATAAAGGACGCCATATTGGGTTGTTTTTGGTGTCTGACGTGTCTTGCCGCCCCGTCATCAGCAGTGGGAGCAGCGGGGGAAGCCATCCCAGCAGCAGTCGCAGCAGCAGCAGGGAGAACAGCGGCAGCGGAAGTGTGGGTGTGCCTATCGCCGTGCCGACGCCAGCCCCGCCCACAGTATTCCCAGGTAACTTATTATTTTAATTTTATTGTACTTTTTTTTTTTTCCCCCCTCAGTCATCGTTTGGCCTGACACTAACTGGACTAATCTGGATCGCACCGGTTCTGCTGTTCTTTCTCGTCTCATTCTGATCTTTCCTCGCCTCTTTTCTTTTCCTTCTTCCTGACCTTTAACACCCCCTCCCACCCATCAGGTTCAGCCCCTCCCCCACCCAACACAGCCAAATCTCCCCCTAACACTGCCACCACCCCTGGACCGCCTCCTCCTGTCCTAGACGGCCCCCAACAAGCCCCTAACCCCACCGTCGAGATTCCACCTGTCCCCCCACCACCTCCTCAGCTCCCTACCTCCATGGCCCCCACAAACACCGGCCCTGCTTCTTATGGCAACCCCGCACAAGGTGAGTGTGACCCCCCCCCCCCCTTCATCCAATCATGCACGTTTCCAGCCTCCATCACTCCTCCCCTCAAAGCTTAAAACCTGAAGATTTGTGTTTCCACATGTTGCTCTGTCTTTTTTTCTTTTCTTTTTTTAAAGTACAGAGATTTGCGACGATCATAGTGTTGTGACTGATATCAGATCTCGTAGAGAAGCTGCATTAAACAGTTAAAGAGGCACAGTCACACTTTATTCTTTTATAAAAAAGACCAAAAACGATTTAATCTATAAAAAAAAAAAAAACTTATATCCACCAAACGTCCATCCTGGTAGTGTTTAAATAGTCCTTTTTTGAGCCTAAATAGGTTTTCAGCACCAGGTTTTTTTTTACTCTAGCGGTGCTTCCGTCTAAGTGTGATAAAGAACTTTTAAAATGTTGGAGAAAATGCAAATTAGATGTGTTTATATCCATTGAAGCAGGTGGAACCATGCGATGCAAAGCGTAAAATTGTTATGCGATTAGGGTTAGGGTTAACTGTAATGACAACATGAAGAGTTGGTTAGCTAGCATGGACCCACAATCAGTAATGGAGGTTTTTAAGAATGCATTGAAATTTTGCATTTTGTGCTTATCATGGTAGGTAGCTTTAGTGTTGGTTAGGGTCATCTGGAGACATCGAGGGGAAAGTGCGATTCTATTTTCTTTTGTCCCGAAAGAATCAGAAACGACCTCAAATAAGCGTAAAACTTTTTCTTTACCAAGTCATTTTGAATTCTGCTTTGACCAAGCTCTTCTAATGCGATATTTCAAATCGGATAACAAAAGCAGATGAAAAGACGTCTAGTTAAAATGATTAAAGAGCGTCTTTATTGCATTTCATGTGCAGAATATATGAATATTTTGTTTGAGGGGTCAAAAGCCCTGTAATTTGACTTGCGTGTTCAAATTAAGGTTCAAATAAACTTATTTTAAGAAATGTTTTCTAAGGCCCCGTCCACACGAAGCCAAACCCTGGCCTAAACGCACAAATTTTTCACCAAACCAGCCTCTCATCCATACGAAAACGGCGTTTCGGGGGTCTGTAAACGATCTTTTTTTTATTCAGCCTTCAGAGTGGGAAGATTTTGAAACGGCGTTTTCGCGTTTCCATCTTTAAGCTCTAACCGCATTTTTTTTTTTTACACGCATGCGTCATAGCGTCGCCTCTAAACACGCATGCGCGACACAGTATCACAACAACAATGGCGCCGTACTGTGTTGAATGGTTGCTGCTAATGCTACTCACCCTGCTGTCAGGCTTACAACAGAATCTTCTTCTTCTGGAATATCTCCAGGATAAGTATAAATATAAGTATAAGTATAAATATTAGTGCGCATGCCCAACATTTTGTCGCCTATTTTTGCTTTGGCACCACAGCGCCACTTACAGGCCTGGCATACATTTTGCAGCATTTTCATGCATTCGTGTGGACGATGACATTTATTTTACGTCTCCGTCTTTACGACAAACGTTCTGGAAAATATTAGCGTTTCGTGTTCGTTTTGACTTCGTGTGGACGGGGCCTAATTGTAGATATTTTTTGCAGTGTATATTATAGTGTATATTCATAATAAGTCCTTCAGCCTTTCGTTTTTCAGGCATATATACAAGGATATTTTAAGGATGTTTTAGATTGTAAAGTCTCCCTGGCTGAATAAATCATCAGGGTGGACGTTGTTGAAACTATTGGCCGCCAACACCTCCATGCTTCCTTTAAATTAATTTTGAATGCTGCTTTGTCACCTAAAACTGCCAGCATTGACCAGTCTTTGCTCTGTACAGACTTCTACACTAAAGTGTTGCTGTCAGCTTAGTTATGGTGTGTCCGCTTGTTGAGGAAGAACCTGCTGCTTTTTGCGACTGATGGACGTCGTTGATGCTCCTTTTTTTTCATCATTTGTGTTCTGACGTAAAATGCCTGCTGGTGTTTTCTTTGTCCCTCATTTTATTTTATTTACTTCTTGTTTTCAGTGAATATTTTACATTTCTGTCTCCATAACAATCAGTTTAACTGATTGTAACATTAAATTCAACTCCACAGATTAACCAATCTGTAGAGTAAGCCTAAAATGACACCTAAAATAATCATACACATTGAGGACTGACTCTCTGCTGCCCCCTGCTGTCCGCTCACAGGTGCTCCTCAGTTCTACAGCATGAACCGCCCAGCACAGCAGCCCCAGAACCCCCAGGTCGGGGGATCCCTGCCGTTCCGCCGGCCGTCGTCTGTCACAGGCCAGCCCAATGCAGCCCACCACAACCAGAGCCAGCTGAACGGAGGGCCGCATTTCGTCCAGAACCAAGGTAACGCGAGGGCGTCATGGTTACCACAAACTTTAATGTGTTTCAATCATTTAACACAAGTTATCCCTTTGTTTTGGAGCAAGGGGGGGGACTCTCTGTTTATTCTAAGGGTTGAAAACGTCCGTCCTTTTGCAGTTGGAACTATGTTCCGTGAATATAACATGTTTTATAAATGGAAATTTGAACAATATTTTAAGAAAAAAAAAATGGTTTAAACATACCTTTGCTTTTTTCTCAGGTTTCATTTCAATTTTTAAAAAAGTTTATTCATTTTTCAGATTTTCCTTTTTTTAAATCAATTTTTGTCAAATATTTCAAACAATTTTTTCTTTTTTAAACAATTTCCTAGTTTCTTTTTATTGCATTTGCAAATAGAAAGATTTGACATTTTATTTCCGTCTATTAAAAATTATCTTTTGACAGAAATGCATTGTTTTGTTTTTTTTTAATTGCGTTTGAAGGCAGGCTTTCCTCTGGAGTGAGGAGGGAATACGCATTTCTATTAGTCAGCGTGGATGTTAGAAACAAACTTTTTATCGGTCAAAGGCAAGCATTTGTAATGGGCATGAAATGAAGAGAATGTAATCAATGAAACAAATAAAAAAAATTGAGTAGTAACAAAAGTAACGTTGAGAAAAATAATCTTTTATAACTTTTTTTAAAATTAGATTTGATTAAATATAAAATAAAATCTATTAAAAAAAGTAAAATCTCAGAAAGCAGCAAAATTAAAACCTTTTTTGATTAAAATGATTTTCAATCTCATTTCTGGGTTGCATTTTCTTATTGAGATTTGAGTTTTCTAGAAATATTCTTGCTTTAAATTAAATCCCAATTACCGTAATTTTCGGACTACAAGTGCGACTTTTTCCCCATTTTTCGACCTTGCGGCTTATATAACAATGCGGCTTATCTATAGACTTTTACAGCTAACGGCCACTTGGGTAATACCTAAATCTATGGATTTTACCATCCACCGTGTTGACGTCACATTTGCTTCGACACACATGTACGGTAAACGCACGCGGGAATGCAAAGGTCCTCCAGAAGCAGACTTCTACCGCGAGTGGTACGAGACAGAACGACAGCGAGAAAGACAGACATTGCGAGCACAAGACAGTTTGTGTGTAAACATAAAAAACCTGCCGCTTATAGTCCGGTGCGGCTTGTATATGTAAAAATCATGCAATTGAGCTTCTGCGGCTTATATTCGGGTGTGGCTCATAGTCCGAAAATTACGGTAAATACAGTAGATCTGAGGACTTTCGGAAGGTGCAGGAAAGGTTAATCACAAACTGAAAAGCTTCTTTTAAATTCAAGTTTTATTTCAACACTAACATTCAATTATAAACCAATCAATCACTCTTTAGTTTGTTTTATTCTCCAGTTTCTTATTGATTTGAAGCCTTTTATAGGAGCTCTGTTCAAGTGCTTGGTGTCAACATGGCGATCGGGAAGCTCCGCCTCTTTTCTTTTTCCTCTTTGCAACATTTTTTCTGTTTCTCCTCCAGAAATCTGCTTCTATATTAGTGTGTAAATGCTGAAACCAGACGGTGTGATTAGCTTTTCATTTTGTTTCCTAACATAAATATTTACTTAATGGGGTACGATAAAAAAATTAAATGGTGATAAAATAAAGAACCTATTATATCAGTCTGCTTCTCTTTTTTCCCTGTTCATTAACTCTCTGTTATTTATTCTCTAACTCTGTCCTGGTGTCTGATTCTGTGTACTGGTGCTAGCAGGCCCACACGCGCCCCCTCCCCCATCCATGCAGATCACCCCCCAGCTGCCTCTCATGGGCTTTGTGGCCCGAGTTCAGGAGACTAGTAAGTAGCTTTTTAGCTCCTTGCTCCCTCTGCACGGCTTCTCAGCAGCTGATGTCTAGGATCCTTTCCCTTTTTCTTTACGTTGACGTTGTCCTCCTGTGGTCATCCCACCAACATCATCTGATTCTGGAAGCAACCATCTTGAAATTCAGAACAGATAAAAAGTGAAAACATATTTGTTTGAGATGGCATTTTGTCAATCAGCTGAATGTGGGATAATTGGAGGCTTCTGTGGCAGCAGATTTTGGTGGCTTGTTCTGAAGAAGGCATGCAAACTGCGACACTTGTTTACATGCATGATGATTAATTTCAGTTATCATATTTTTCGATCATATCTGTTCCTGGAACTGCATAGTTTGCATGTAGCTTCCTCCTAAAAGCAGTGTTTACCGCTCAATCAGCCATTTTTCTTTATTTTTAATCTGCCTCTAGTTTCAGACGTGCCGCCTCCGCCGCCACCTGCCGAGGACCCGGTCTTCGAGGAGGCTACACCGCCACCTCCTCCGCCTGAGGACTACGAGGATGACGAAGAAGAAGAGGAGTCGGCAGTGGTGGAGTACACCGACCCCTACGCCGAGGAAGACCCGCCGTGGGCCCCACGCAGCTACTTGGAGAAAGGTTTGCTCTCGCATCCGATTTCTCATTCAAATAAAAAAAAAAAAAAGCTCCCATCATCACCCTCCTTTCTTTCCCCAGTGGTGGCCATTTACGACTACACCCGCGACAAAGAGGACGAGCTATCTTTCCAGGAGGGCGCCATCATCTACGTGATCAAGAAGAACGACGACGGCTGGTTCGAGGGAGTGATGAACGGGACCACGGGCCTCTTTCCCGGCAACTACGTGGAGTCCATCATGCACTACGCCGACTGAGCGGCCCGCCTCACATCCTTTAAGCAGAGAGCGAAGCCTTGGATCAGACGGAGCACGTTCTCCATCCGAGCGAAGCGGTTCTAAAAGACTACAAAAACTGGGGGTCGTTCTTTTGACAGAGTTGACGCCATTGTAAAACAACCACTCTAGATATATCTTTCCTCATTATGTTTCTTTCTTTCTTTGACCAAGCAGGAGTGTTACGTTATAAAGCCACTACATAGATTTTTTTTTTATGTTTACCAATTTGCCCTTATTTTAAACGATATTTATTTGTAAGTGGAGAAAGGGCTGGAGGAAAATGCCTTCATTTGTAGATTTCTCCTCAACACTCCAGAGACAACAAGATCCTCAACAAAAGGGGGCGGGGATTGCAGATTTCCGGTCGGGTACCTCAGGGACGGTGCCAAAGCTGAGCAAGACAAGCACATGGGATGTCTTAGCGCGACATCAGTAGGCAAACGAGTGCTTTAAAGTAGTTCTGGTTAATTTTTTCAAAGTTAATTTAAAAAAAGTGTAACTTTCAGGCCTGGTTGATTCACTCTCCTCATTGCAAGCCGGCGTGCAAATTGTTGAAGCGAAGGAATCCTCATCCAGCCCTGGAATAACACAAAACCTTTGTAGGCGCAACATCTTCTCTCTTTTTTTTATTTTTTCCAGTTACCTCTATGGGTTTTAGCTTGCAGAGCATCAGACTGCATGATTTCCTATCGATTACCATCTTAATATTTTCAGATATGGTGTGGTTTGGTTTTCTATATTCGCCCTCTACGCAGACGACGACGTTGTCGTATCTCGGTCATCTCAGACGCTTGTGCCATATTGAAGTGTGTGTTGCTGTTCAGAGGTTATCTATCACTTCATTTGCAATAAACTCGCCTGGTGGGGGAGGGGTAGAGGGGGTGGGGGGTGTCTTAGGGTTTGACTGGTACTGAAATGCAAAGCTTTCTCAGCGTTACCCGAGTTTTAAATCAAAAAGCACATCAAGTTTCTTATAAAATGGTGTAGAAAAAGAATATAACTGTGAGATGTATAATGTCCTCACAGAGGGACTTATTAAATATGAAAAGAAGCCAGCTGTTGTGTTTAAATGGTTTTAGCGGCCATAGTAATGAACAAAAAAAAAAAAGGAAATTCACTTGTCCTCCGCATAGTTAAATACGCTTGGCCGATGGGTGTTTCCACCATGTCGGAATCTTATTTTTTATTTTAAATGGAGAGAAAAAATAAATAAGTGGGTCTGTATGTGAGTCTTGCATGCCATTGTTCTTATCTGTAAACCTTCATGGCGAGATCACCCATTTCTAAGAGGAAAAAATAAAATAAAAGCAGCTCTGACCAGTAAAAACCAGCCTCATCCAAAGAGACTGTCCAAGTTCAAGCCCAAGTCCGAGGAGTCACTCTCCGACCTGAAAGTAGCCGCCATTACGTCACCCGTGGACCATTACGTGTAAGCTGCTAGTGAATCCAGCAGGCAGGATGTTGCGTTAAAAAAAAAAAAAAAAACTTTGTGGATGACACTAAAACGGTCAAAACTTACATGAAAGGCCATTTTTGGCCTGCAGGATTCACAACCTTCTGGAGTCACGGATGTTCTTTGGGACGTCCGGTTAACAGTCCATAATGCCATTGTGTTGCACAGTTAAAGTTGAATTGCAGAAGTATCATATTTGTAAAATCATGAGAACAAAGACAATAAAGTTATTAAGATTTACAGCTGTGTGCTTTTGATCAATTTATATCGTCACCAACGGGTTTTTCTGTTACACCCGATTCTAGACGGAAGTCAAAAGCTTTTTATTTTACACCGGTGAATGTTTGTATAAAAGTGATCGTTCTTGATCTATAATTTAGGGAAGTTAAGTGAAAATGCAAGATAAAACTGAACACTTAAACAACAGGGATGTGTTTTTTGTTCAAGGGGTTCTGTATAAATGTGTCTGACATTGGTTTCATTATTTAACCACAGCTTTAACTGTTCAGATCAATATGTCTGAATAGGTGTTTCATGTTCAAGCTTCCTGGAGAGGTGGCGAAACGTCTTCAAATCTTGAAAACCAAGTCCAGTGGATATTTTTTGAATTTTTACGGAATGACTATGACCTGGATGACTGAGAACCTTCATCAGCATGTTTCATGTTTGGAATTATTTGAAATCAACACAGAATGCGGTGCTTTATAAAAAATATTTTCACCCAACAAATTTCACCTCCAATATTTAGATTTTAATTCAATTTATTTATTTTTCACATTGAACTCCTCACCAAAGAACATTTAATGTTGGATTTAGACATTTTTAAGACACCTTAAACTTTTTTGTCCTGTACATTTGAGATTTAGATAAATAACTTTGTTAATAGTTTTATATTATATATAAGAAATGTGTGTTTAAAAAAAAAAAACTCAACAGGACACTAATATTATAAATGTTAAACATTCACGCATGTAGATGTTTGATTCCGTGCTGCGCCTGCAGGGGGCAGTAACGCGCAGGCCAGGTGGTTTAATGGAATTCCAGCTAATTGTTACACTTAGAAAATTTGGAAATAATAGGTTTAAAGTTTTAGTTAATTGCGCTGTTTTATACGCAGACGCCGGCCTACGTTACCTACGTGAGGTTAAAGTTCAGCCAGGTTAGGAAAAAAAAGCACGTGTCTCGCTAGCATGAGGACGGCTAGCAGTTAGTCAGTGGTTCTTTGATTAAGCTGGAGTACAGACGTTTTACTTTCATCTTAAAGGTAAGAAAATTTTTTTTTGTGCTATAAAAGCTCTAGGTTATGTTTTTGTTAACATTTTTTTTTTCCCGAAACACACTTTCTGTTCTATCTGCAGTTCTTAATTACCCGGACTTTCTTACAGTAAATCCTCTAATATAGGCCGGGGCCTTTATTTTAACTCAGGTACATCTTGGTCCAGGTCATTATTGGAAGGAGGCCAGAATTAGGCAAAATCCACCCTAAATGACAGCCTTGCCACCCCAGTTGGCGGTAGGGGTGGCGAGGCTTATAAATGATGGATAATTTGAGAATTACGACGGTTAATTTCCGATGTCGGACTGCAGTGAATGCAGCACGAGATGACGCCAGAGCGACTGAGACTGATAAGTTTTGAAAACCGAATATGGAGCAAAGCGAGGTAGCCAGGGGTCATGGGGAGAGGAGACACGGGATGAAACAGGTAAAAACTTCACTATCGAGAAATTTAATCATAATGAAAGCACAATGTTGCTAGCATAGTTGCAATGCTGATTTTGAGATGATAAAAATCAGGTTGCAGAACGTTATTTCTCTAACTATGATGTCAGTTAGGCCTGACATCTCAGGTTCATAAAGACATATTTGCGGTCAACTCTGACAGAAAAGAGACTATCAAGTTTAGTTGAACTCAAATCAAAGCGCACAAATTCATTGGATTTAAATAAATTTGTGAAGCGTTTTGCTTAATAACATGGAAATATTAATGAAACATGTTTGTTTTTTTAAATGTTTTTTTGTAATTCAGCATTTTTTTAATTTACAGGTTCTTGTAAACTTCATGCGTCAGATAATGAACTCAAGCCTACATTACCGTGTTAATACGCCTTTCAATCCTTCCTGCACATTCTTTTGAAACTAAACTTTGCTTTAAACTGTTTTGTGCTTGGAAAAATATAAATTGTAATGTTAAAAATCTAAAAAAGAAACTTGACAGGTTAAAAACTTAAGATAAATCACAAGACAGAAGTCAATGTCACAAATGAATAAGTTTTATTTTAGAGTCTTGGTATGTTGATACAAGATAATACTTTTAATATAATGTGACTTTTCTAGTGAATCATTATACATAGTTATTTTATACAGGGTTTCCACGGTCTTACATAATGTCAGAATTTCCTGACTTTTAACTGACTATGGATTAGTTTTCCCTGACAAAATAAGTGCAGCAACAAGACAATAATAACATAACAGGTCACAAATTTAACATGTTTAGCTCTATAACATTTAAATGCACCTCTCCGATGTCTAAGATAAAAAAAATTAATGAACATTTTTTAATGTATGACCTTCATCACTGTACAGAAGACTGCCATATGATAATGCTTTCTAGCTTGTTTGTTGTTTTGGTAACTACATAAAAATTTAACGATAGGTGGACAAAAATCACGCCATCTGGTGGAAAATCACCCAGCTTTTTCAATTGACGCACCTTTTTCAAATCACGCGAGAATGTGTACAAAACAACAAAAATGGCGTCGGCAACGCTTATGGGTCATTTTCAGCGAATGTCGGTGATTTTAAAGTAATTTTGAGTGTTTTTTTTGTTTTTTTGCAATCATAGCACTTGCCCTTGCGGGCAAATGCAACGAAATTTGTACTCTCCCGACAATAAAAACGACTTGCCCCGGGCAATCTGGCAATGGTTAACATCGAGCCCTGCATTGTATGATGTATTTCTAATAAGAACTGTTTCACATGAAACACTTACTGTATATACTATTCTCACCTAACTGTGATTAAATTCAGTGTAAACAAATGCCATATGTTGCCACTCCTCAAAAATTTCTGCCCCCCTCTCGCCAGCCCATAAATGTTTTTCTAGATCCGCCCCTGAATGTAAGCATTTCTTTCAACAAAAAGTTGTCATAGGAAAAGGAAAGCAAAGCGCTGGGTGTCTCGGACCACGGATCCCACAGGGAAAAAAAGGATAGCTGCTGAGAACAGAGGATTCAAAGAAGTATGGACTGAATCATTTGCTTCCATTAGCAATGCGGAAGGATTGCCTGCATGTAATGCAAAAGTTATCACTTCTGCATATCAATTTACACTGTTCTGTAATCTCTTGGTGTTGGTGTTCAGTCCTGCATGGACCTTTGCAGGTGGCCTGCAGGTTCATGTTTTTCCTTCTAAATATTTTTTACGCTACGTTCAAAATTTTCTTATGTGGGCATTGGTGGTTCAGTGGTAGAATTCTCGCCTGCCACGCGGGAGGCCCGGGTTCGATTCCCAGCCAATGCAACTACTTTTGACTTCGGCTGTTTCCAAATATGTGTGTACGGTAGAGACTGACACGGGAGTGGATTTTCACTCTTGTCCCGTCCCACTCCCACAGAAAAAAATTGTGTCCCGTCCCGATCCCGGGCCAGAGTAGAAATCTAAATCCTGTCCCGTCCCGCTCCTAGTGAAATTACTCCCATTCCCATCCTGCTCCCATTCAGAATGACTCCCGCTCCCGCACCACTCCCATGCTCTGTTCGAAAACCTAGGACTTGTCCTTAGAAGGCCAGATTCGGAGTACGATTACGTCATAGTGCGGCGCAGAGGTCTGTTCGGATTCCAAGAGTCCTCGTTATGCGGCCTTAAAATGCGTCCTTCTTTTAGCCCGATTTGAAGGAGGGGTGTCGATGTATCCTCGGTATCCTTGGTTTACCCAGGATTCATTGCGAGACCAAGCAAGCCGTGATCAGAGGAAAGGTTACTTGGCGCCGAACAGTGGTGAAAATTGGAAGTTCAGTTTAATATAATCCAGTCTGTGAATAGTTTCATCTGAAATTAATGAAAATAGTTGTTTTAATGGTTATTGAGTCAGATATGTGGCGGTAATGTTTGATTTATCTAAAGGTTTTATCTGTTACTGTGTAAATGGGTTTGGCTGTAATTTAAGGACAGATTCTAATAGATCTGCAGAGAGGGGACTATAAATCTGATAGGAGTTTTATCTTTTTATTGCTGTTTTGCACAATAGGCTTAACTAAGATTTTTTTCTTGTTTAATATTAGAGATTTTGCAGATATGTTTTTAATACATACATTGTTTAGATTTACTTATATATTTCTACCCCTTTTATAGAATAGAAAATCCCTTTACTGTCCCACAATGGGCAAATTTACAGTAGCAGAAAGATTATTGAAAATGGTCACACAAATGTGGACCTTAGAAAAATGTATCAGAATAACATAATAGGGAAGAGTTAAAAAATAAAAATAAAATACAATTCTGTAAAGTGTTTTAACAATATAAAACTGGAGAATAAATAACCAATATGCAGCTATGGACATTTTTACAGTGATTGATATTTGAAAATAGCAGCAACATCAGAGATGTGCAGAAAGACAGCAGCAGGTTATTTAACTGACTAAGGTTTCCATCATTACATTTGATTTGATTAGGTCCTGCTCCCGGTGGTTGGAACCTTTATTCCACTCTGGATTCTCATCAGTCTTTGTTCACTTTACAATAAAAAAGAAATAAATAAACAAACAGTTTTGGAAACTTCGGTTTTCATTCTTTTCCTGCTTTGTGTGTCAACTTTCGCGGTTGCTAAGCAAGAGACCTTACGGCGATAAAACCCGCTGAAGGGTAGACCTGGTCGAATTCACAGCCAAAACTCTTCCGGTCTCCTTATTTTCACGGACTTCAAAGGATCCAGTCTAAGTAGACCGCGTCCTTGGAGGATGCAGCCCAGGATTTCGAACAGAGCCCCATTCTTGTTGTTTTTGAGCGCGGGTGAAAAACTCAGAGCACATGTTTCATACTGACTCCCATCCCACGGGAATCCTGTGACCCATGGGATTCCCGAAAAAATGTCAGTCTCTAGTGTACGGTGTGCTCTCATGTGCTCGTCACCAGCCTCAGTACTCGTCCAATTCATAGCAAGGCCCAGAACAAAGAGCTGACCTGTTCCTTTTCAAGATGACAGAATTCCCAGCATGCACCACAGCAGCAGCAGCTTCCAAGGGAGCGCTCACAGAGCTCAGTTTTAAGTTAAAAATTCACTTTTCTGTTGTTTTTCTGCAGAAGTGAGTGTTTTTAAGATAATTCGCGGTGAGAACAATATACTTTTAAGCTTAACTATAAAGCCCATTTTCTGATTTAGTGCCTATTTTAAAAAACATTCATTTGTTTTGTGTTTATCTGACTGAGTTAATCATTATTCCCCCACTCTCGTTATCCCCGAGTCCATACTTTCCTGTCTTCTTGTAAAGAACGTAATTGATGAGAACACAAGTCTATACTCGCATTCTTGTGAACTGAGAGATGGCCTGAAAGCCCATGAGATAAATGGGTACAAGACAAAAAAAAAGTAGAAGCCTCCCCGTCGGGGAATCGAACCCCGGTCTCCCGCGTGACAGGCGGGGATACTCACCACTATACTAACGAGGAGATGGCTGTCAGATATCACCATGGGTAAAGTAGATATCCTGCGCTAAACACGGAGTGTTTATGGGCTCTGTATGCCGGACACAGGATATCCTGCACTGAAAATACTTTTCCCCATTCTGGCCGGCTTGGGAAGGAAGAGAGGTGTAGATTTGTAGAAAGAATCTAACACAATCAGAGCTGCCTGGTTTGACCTCTATGTTAAGTTGACTATCTTCCATGATTTTTAACTGCACAGTCCAGGAAGGCAAGGCTGTCTTCTTTCACATCTTCCTGGGTGAATCTTGTTTCTCTCCACTGCGTTGATGTGATCTGTGAAGGTGTTGATATTCTTGGTCTTATAGCTATAAATATAGCTATAAATAGCTGAAGAACATATGAAAATGTGATAGGAAGTAATCAGAAACTTCAAACAGCAGAAAACAGTAGAATCATCTGAAGATTTTGTAGGATAGAATCATTTGGCAGAATAATGGCAGAAAACATTCATCTTAAAAGGAAAACATTTAATGTTGATTAACCAGAAGAAAAAGTCAAAAAGTATATGTTTACCTTGAAGTTGATGGAAATAAAGCATCTGCGTACGAGGTTAGCAGATGCTTTATTACAGTGGAAATGTTAGAGCTTTATTTAGAAATGTGCATTTAGTTGTTTTTTCAACAGGCCTTGGCAGTGTAATTTGAAGAAATTGGTTGAGTTTGGGTCATAGCTACGAATCACATGGCACAATGAATATCCCTATAGTCTTATTTTGAAAGTCTACCATGGATGTGTGTCAAGGGAAGGGTTATGCCCAGCAGTGATGTAGAATCAATTTCTAAATGTGAAATCACTTGTTTTCCATGTAATTGGGTGAAAAGATGCTGTATTTGAGTGTAAATGGGAGACTTTTATTGTGAAATCTGTTCTGGGATGGGTTTTGAAAAGGCCCAAGAGTCTAATATAAAACAAGCTGGTGGAGATTGGGTCATAATGCTGAGCCATTTGCATCAATTAATACATGAGAAAAATATAGAGGCTTTTATTTTGTAGGGTCTTTGGAGTCTTATTTTGAAGGTTTAGCAGGGTTGTGTGTTGAGAAAAGGGTCAGACTCAACAATGATACTTGATGGCTTTCCAATCGTTAAATCACTATTTTCCCCTGTTATTAGGGCAGTAGATGAAGTGGCAATGGGAGGCTTTTATTTTGAAATTTGCTGTGGGGTGTGTTTTGTAAAGGTGTCTAGGGTCTAATAGAAATAAGCAGGTTGAGTTAGGGTCATGGCTGAGCAATTTGCATCAATTAACACAAGTATAATGTAGAGACTTTTATTTTGGAAGGTCTCTGGAGTCTTATTTTGAAAGTCTAGCAGGGTTGTCTGTTGAGGAAAGGATGAGACCCAGCATTGATACTTTATGAATTTCCAATCATTAAATTGCTCTTTTTACCCGTTATTAGGTCTATAGATGAAGTGTCAGTGGGAGGCTTTTATTTTGAAATTTGCCATTAGGTGCGTTTTGAAAATCCCCCTAGAGTCTAATTTTTAAAAAGTGGTTGGTTTTGGGTCATAATGTTGAGCCATATGCTGCAAAAAATATGTGAGTATAAAGAAGAGGCTTTTATTTTGTAGGGTCCCTGGAGTCTTATTTTGAAAGTATATCAGGGTTGCATGTCAAGGGAAGGGTCATGGCCAGTAGTCATATAGTATCCATTTCCTAATGTTAAATCAGTGTTTTCTCCCATTCTCACTAGTCCCGCAGTTTTCAACCGATTTCAACAATTTTGGTATCAAAACGTTCAGCTTGTTCAGGAGAACTATGCTATATCTTTTGGTAAATACATTTTTTGTAGTTTTCGCGATATTCATTTTTTTCTGCAATTTTTTTCCCGTCCCATTGAAATGCATGTAGAATTCTCAGATTTCAGCAAACTACTACCTTTAACTACTTCAGCATACTTTAAGCTAGAAACACCATTCAACTTTTAAAATGTTTCCGTATCTTACTGCTATTACTTTTTAACTCGGCTTTTTGCTTTTTACAATTTTGCTTCAGTGAAGCTTCAAACTTTAAAAGAAAATTTAAAGATTTTCCCTTACGATACCACTTACGGTTTGCCTTCAGCACTCGTTTCTTGGGAGCAGTTTTTCCCATTCCAAAAAGCCTGAGAGAAAAGAAACGATACTGCTGCGCTTTTCTCTCTGTCACTGACAGGCTCGTTAAGCGTCGTCAAGGTAACGGAGCTTCAAAGGGAATGCCTACTTATGCCACTTTATACAGCACATATTAATCTAATGGAGGGAGAAAAAACTAATTTAACATTAGGAAATGGATACTATATGACTACTGGCCATGACCCTTCCCTTGACACGCAACCCTGATAGACTTTCAAAATAAGACTCAAGGGACCCTACAAAATAAAAGCTTCTTCATTATACTCACATACTTTTTGCAGCATATGGCTCAACGTTATGAGCCATATGAAAAAATTGATTCTAGGGGGGTTTTCAAAATGCACCCAATGGCAAATTTCAAAATAAAAGCCTCCCATTGCTACTTCATCTATTGACCCAAAAACAGGTAAAAAAGAGCATTTCAATAATTGGAAATTCATCAAGTATCAATGTTGGGTCTGACCCTTTCCTCAACAGACAACCCTGCTAGACTTTCAAAATAAGACTCCAGGGACCTTCAAAATAAAAGCCTCTATATTACACTCATGTATTAATTGATGCAAATGGCTCAGCATTATGACCCAATCTCCACCAGCTTGTTTCTATTACACTCTTGGGACCTTTTCAAAACACACCCCAGAGAAAATTTCACAATAAGTCTCCCATTTATGCTCTAATACAGCATCTATTCACCCAATAACATGGAAAACAAGTGATTTCACATTTGGAAATGGATTCTATATCACTGCTGGGCATGACCCTTCCCTTGACAGACATCCATGGTAGACTTTCAAAATAAGACTATAGGGACCATACAAAATAAAAGCCTCTATATTACACTCATGTATTAATTGATGCAAATGGCTCAGCATTATGACCCAATCTCCACCAGCTTGTTTCTATTACACTCTTGGGACCTTTTCAAAACACACCCCAGAGAAAATTGCACAATAAAAGTCTCCCATTTACGCTCTAATACAGCATCTATTCACCCAATAACATGGAAAACAAGTGATTTCACATTTGGAAATGGATTCTATACCACTGCTGGGCATGACCCTTCCCTTGACAGACATCCATGGTAGACTTTTAAAATAAGACTACGGGGACCCTACAAAATAAAAGCCTCTATATTACACTCATGTATTAATTGATGCAAATGGCTCAGCATTATGACCCAATCTCCACCAGCTTGTTTTCTATAAGACTCTTGGGACCTTTTCAAAGCACACCCCAGAGAAAATTTCACAATAAAAGTCTCCCATTTATGCTCTAATACAGCATCTATTCACCCAATAACATGGAAAACAATTGATTTTACATTTGGAAATGGATTCTATATCACTGCTGGGCATGACCCTTCCCTTGACAGACATCCATGGTAGACTTTCAAAATAAGACTATAGGGACCCTACAAAATAAAAGCCTCTATATTACACTCATGTATTAATTAATGCAAATGGCTCAGCATTATGACCCAATCTCCACCAGCTTATTTCTATTACACTCTTGGGACCTTTTCAAAACACACCCCAGAGAAAATTGCACAGTAAAAGTCTCCCATTTACGCTCTAATACAGCATCTATTCACCCAATAACATGGAAAACGGGTGATTTCACATTTGGAAATGGATTCTATATCACTGCTGGGCATGACCCTTTCCTCAACAGACAACCCTGCTAGACTTTCAAAATAAGACTCCAGGGACCCTACAAAATAAAAGCCTCTATATTACACTCATGTATTAATTGATGCAAATGGCTCAGCATTATGACCCAATCTCCACCAGCTTGTTTCTATTACACTCTTGGGACCTTTTCAAAACACACCCCAGAGAAAATTTCACAATAAAAGTCTCCCATTTATGCTCTAATACAGCATCTATTCACCCAATAACATGGAAAACAAGTGATTTCACATTTGGAAATGGATTCTATATCACTGCTGGGCATGACCCTTCCCTTGACACACATCCATGTCTGTAATCTTACATCTGTAATCTGTAGGTTTTGGTGTTCAGTCCTGCATGGAACTTTGTTGGTAGACTGGAGGTTTTTTTTATTTTTACCTACGGGCGAAATTCTTGCATGTGAGCATTGGTGGTTCAGTGGTAGAATTCTCGCCTGCCACGCGGGAGGCCCGGGTTCGATTCCCGGCCAATGCAAGTACTTTTGACTTCGACCGTTTCCAAATATGTGTGTACGGTGTGCTCTCATGTGCTCGTCCAATTCATAGCAACACAAGGCCAAAAAAGAGCTGACCTGTTCCTTTTCAAGATGACAGAATTCCCAGCATGCACCACAGCAGCAGCAGCTTCCTATGTCCTATGTTAAGTTGACTATCTTCCATGATTTTTAACTGCACAGTCCAGGAAGGCAAGGCTGTCTTCTTTCACATCTTCCTGGGTGAATCTTGTTTCTCTCCACTGCGTTGATGTGGTCTGTGAAGGTGTTGATATTCTTGGTCTTATAGCTATAAATATAGCTATAAATAGCTGAAGAACATATGAAAATGTGATAGGAAGTAATCAGAAACTTCAAACAGCAGAAAACAGTAGAATCATCTGAAGATTTTGTAGGATAGAATCATTTGGCAGAATAATGGCAGAAAACACTCATCTTAAAAGGAAAACATTTAATGTTGATTAACCAGAAGAAAAAGTCAAAAAGTATATGTTTACCTGGAAGTTGATGGAAATAAAGCATCTGCGTACATGAGAAAAATATAGAGGCTTTTATTTTGTAGGGTCTTTGGAGTCTTATTTTGAAGGTTTAGCAGGGTTGTGTGTTGAGAAAAGGGTCAGACTCAACAATGATACTTGATGGCTTTCCAATCGTTAAATCACTATTTTCCCCTGTTATTAGGGCAGTAGATGAAGTGGCAATGGGAGGCTTTTATTTTGAAATTTGCTGTGGGGTGTGTTCTGTAAAGGTGCCTAGGGTCTAATAGAAATAAACAGGTTGAGTATGGGTTATGGCTGAGCAATTTGCATCAATTAACACAAGTATAATGTAGAGACTTTTATTTTGGAAGGTCTCTGGAGTCTTATTTTGAAAGTCTGGGCATGACCCTTCCCTTGACACACATCCATGTCTGTAATCTTACATCTGTAATCTGTAGGACTTGGTGTTCAGTCCTGCATGGAACTTTGTAGGTGGACTAGAGGTTATTTTCTTTTACCTACGGGCGAAATTCTGGCATGTGAGCATTGGTGGTTCAGTGGTAGAATTCTCGCCTGCCACGCGGGAGACCCGGGTTCGATTCCCGGCCAATGCAAGTACTTTTGACTTCGGCCGTTTCCAAATATGTGTGTACGGTGTGCTCTCATGTGCTCGTCACCGGCCTCAGTACTCGTCCAATTCATAGCAACACAAGGCCAAAAAAAAGAGCTGACCTGTTCCTTTTCAAGATGACAGAATTCCCAGCATGCACCACAGCAGCAGCAGCTTCCAAGGGAGTACTCACAGAGCTTAGTTTTAAGTTAAAAATTCACTTTTCTGTTGTTTTCCTGCAAAAGTGAATGTTTTTAAGATCATTTGTGGTGAGAACATTATACTTTTAAGCCTATGTTTTTAAGATCATTTGTGGTGAGAACATTATACTTTTAAGCCTAACTATGTAGCCTATTTACTGATTTAGTGCCTAATTTAAAAAACATTCATTTGTTGTGTGTTTCTCTGACTGAGTTAATCGTTGATGAGAACACAAGTCTATACACGCATTCGTATGAACTGAGATGGCCTGAAAGCCCATGAGACAAATGGGTACAGGACAAAAAAAAAAAAAAAATGGTACAAGCCTCCCCGTCGGGGAATTGAACCCTGGTCTCCCGCGTGACAGGCGGGGATACTCACCACTATACTAACGAGGAGATGGCTGTCATGAATAGCCATGGGTAAAATAGGTATACTGAGCTAAACACAGGATATCCTGTGCTGAAAATACTTTTCGCCATTCTGGCCGGTTTGGCCAGGAAGAGTGGGGTAGCTTTACTAGGAAGGATCAAACACAATCAGAACTGCCTAGTTTGACCTCTACGTTGAGTTGTCTGTATTCCATGAGATTTAACTGCACAGCCCAGGAAAGGAAGGCTGTCATCCATCACATCTTTCTCTCCACTGCGTCGATGCGGTCTGTGAAGAAAAGATATAGATCTGTATATATACACCTTACACACAGAACACAGCAAGAAACATCTCCTGTAGAGTGTGGTGTGTTAGTGTTTATTTGCCTCGTTGTCGTTCCTCTTGATCAACTTGAGGTGGACAACCAAAGCTTGCATGTAAGCTTGGATGGTAGTGTGTATGCGGCATGCTACTTTGGCTTCTTATTAGTTATTAACGTCTAAATTGACTTAAAATGTTGAAACCTGACGGAAAAATGTTTGCTTTTACTATTCTGGTACCTGCAGTCTGTACCCTGTTCTGATCTGGGCAGTGTTCGTTCTGTGTTGCAGTGGTGCGGTATTTTTGTGTGAGCATTGGTGGTTCAGTGGTAGAATTCTCGCCTGCCACGCGGGAGGCCTGGGTTCGATTCCCGGCCAATGCATCCTCTTTTATATTTACAAGCCCTGGAGATGTACATGGAGGGAAAAAGGTATTTTCCCCATCTGGTAATAGACTCCTGGGTCAAGAACAACCAAAGGAAACAGTTTAGGGTAGTGTAGCGAAGCTGTTCAGTGATTTTACTTAAACCGCCCTACAAGGTGTTCTCTACTTACCGGCCAACAGTCCGAAAAGCAGGTCATTGGCAAAAATCAATTGTAATGAAGTAACGTCTTCCTATGGGCAATGAGTTGAAGGCACAAACTAAACTGTTCATTATTTATTCTCTATGGTACGCCAGCATTTATAACATGTAGGCATGAAGTGCATTTTTGAGGCCACTTTTCTTTTTTTTCTTTTTTTCCCTTGTGGTCCACTAAGGAGCCTACAAATCATTATCTTAGAGAGAAAAACACAATGGACAAGTTGATTAAGTGACTGTTGCTGTGTGAATCAAATGCCGTTATTTAAGATAAAACATTTCAAATTCAGTGATTTATTTTAGACCGAATAACATTTTGCATTTACATCCCTGCCACCCTGGGCTATGTGTGTAGAATCAAGAAGGGCTAGGGCCATAAACCTTGATGACTTTCTGGAAGTTTTTGCCAAAAAGCATAGTAACAGGCGAATAAAGCTTTTCTGAACACTGATAACCAGAGTTGTTGACTGTGTATCTTTGCTGGAAGGTTATTTTTGTAAAAGTAATGATTATTTTTGTTTCACATTAAGGTAAGATTTAAATGTTTCTTACAAATTCAGTGTAGCTGTGTAATCAGAACAAGACTCTTGATCCCTGTTGGGATATTCCTGTTACATATGCAAAGATATCATTTCTGTTCTTGCTTTTATTTTTATCTGCCAGTATGTTTTCCCCCAGTCATTTTTTGTTTTCAAAAAATCAATAAATGTACAACTTATTTCAAATATAAATAAAGCACAACTATTGTTCAACTCAAAACTTTAAGCGGTCTATGTCTGTGCACATTGGATCAGTAGTAACATTAATAATCAAACAATAAGCCAAAAGATATGAGTAGGTGTTTACTTAGATCTTTATGATAGTTTTCCACAAGCAGTTTTACCACAGCAGTAGAATAAAACCCTGAAATTATGTTTCTGTGTGCCACCCCAAGAATTTAAGAGGCCCCATCTGGCCACCCCTATGAAACATTTCCAGAGGCGCCCCTGGCTCTAAGGCGGAGGTCTTCAACAGGTACTGCATGACCGTCGCGAAAAAAAAATATTTTTTTATATTCCCCCCTGCAATATTTTCCGCTATTTGAAATGTCTTCAAATACACATTAACATAAATTCAACACACTGTAGCAAACAGATAAATGGAGGCAGAAGATGTCTTTCATTTATCAATGCACACATTCAGCGACACACAGGAGCTCTTTCAACCTGGACACCGTTTCATTCACAACACCTGTCCCATCAACAAGGAATCCGAAATACTTTAATTTTCCCAGGGCGAAAACACTTTCGTTACATGACACCATCTGTAATAGAGTAACTATAGAACCAGTCTGATATACCACAATTTCATACAATATATATAATTAGCAACTAAATTGTTCCTAGTACAAACGTACTTGTAGATATCTGTAAAGACATTTGTACTACTAAAAATATATTTTAGATGTCAGAAATTATATTTTAGATATCTGCGATGTTTTCTTCATTCTCAATATCTGAAATAAAAATTATGACCAGTAACAATGGATTACTAGGGTTGTCACGATACTAAACTTTTCAACTCGATACCGATACTAAGGAAAATATTCGATACTCGATACCATTTTCGATACCACAAGGATAAAAACAAAGACTCCAAAATTCAACTGAAATATTTTAATTAACAAATAAAATACAATAAATAAATACAATAAACAATAAGAACAATGTTTTTTGAGCTTGTATGTTGTGCACAATATTTAGCAAGCTTGATAAAAAACGTATAAAATTAAAATTAAGTGTTTCTTCCTTGGCTATGCTTTGCACACATAACAATGACACTAGCCAAACCGGTTAAGAAACAAAAATAATTCTCAGCACATGCACCTCTTGCAAAAAAAAAGTCTGAAACTGAAAAGTGCGTAGAATTATTCAATCAAACAGTGTTCTGAAAGTGCCTTGTCCTCTATTCTGCACTTTAGACGAATGAATGTTTAGGTGCCACTGGTGGTAGCACTGTATCGATACTTTTAAAAACGAGTATTGTATCCGGATACAATGTTTCAGTATCAATACTTTTTTGAGTATCGATACTTTTGACAACCCTATGGATTACAGAGATCTATTCTATGCTGCTGCCTTGGAGTGGTAACCAAGAGACCACGCCCACACAATTCCAAGTGGGTGTGGTCACATGGAATTGTGTGGGGGTGACCAAACCCACTGTGACATCATATTGTGACCTCACTTGCTGTATATACATAAGCCCAATTTTCAGCAGAGGACATCAGTCTTGAGGAGTAGCCGACGAGTTCACAGTGAACAATTATTCAGGTAGGAGAAATTTTACATACACGTTATTGAAATGGAAGGAAAAGAGTTGGTTCCTTCTCAACATAACGTTACTCAAATGGGGGGGGAAAAGTTGCGTCCTGCTCGATTTATGTGGAAATATTGTGTATTGAAAATACAATATGAAAGGCAGGTGGTTAAAAACCAAGAGCAGCAAAAAGAAATTGAACAGTTAAGGATAGAACGGGATAAAGCAAATCTAAACTGTGAAACCTTCAGCAACTATTATTTAGATGGTTTACGTAGGATAGGCCTACTAGAGCAGGAGCATTTAGAGGTAAAGAGCTTTAGAGCGCATCTTAAACACAAGCTGGCTATGAAAATTCAGGTAAAAGACTCGAAAACAGAGACCCAAATGGATCAAAATAAACACACTTCTCTCGAATTCTTACAAAATGAGTTGGATCGATTTAGGCTTAAAACAGAAATACTGAACAAAGAAACAGTGCGCATGCATGAACATATTTTAAAGCTAAAAGAAAAACTTAAGCTCAAAGACCTGGATTTTAAAAATGCTATGGAGCAGGTCACCAGGAAAGTTGAGGAGAACACTGGTTTACAGACAGAAATCGACAGTCTTAACCAAAAGCTCTCTGAAAAGAACAAAGCTTTGCTAATTCAGGAAAAAGCTAGGAAAACAGAGACCCGGAAGCTTCAAAATATGCTAACTTCTCTCGAAGAAGCAGAAAGAGAGGTTGATGATTCTAGGGTACAGACACGATTACTGCATCAAGAAAACAAGAGCTTGCATGAAGAAGTTTTAGAGTTGAAAAAAAAACTCGAAGAGAACGAAAAGGTTTTACGAAAAAGAGTTACACAACTTCATCTGAAAAATGCGTATTTAAAAAAAGCTGCAGAAAGGATGACGAAGAATGATGAGCGTTTTACAGTGTTAATATCAGAGAACACTGAGTTAAAGACAGAAATCAAAAATCTTAACAAGAAGCTGTTTGAGAATGAAACAGCTATGCAAAATCAGGAAAATGCCTTTAAAACAGAGACCCAAAGGCTTCAAAATACTCTAATGTCTCTCGAAGAAACACAAAGAGACTTAGATGAGTTTAGGGCTCAAAAAAAATTACTGCAAGAAAAAAATCATAGGTTTCATGAAGAAGTTTTAGTGTTGAGAAAAACACTCACAAATAAAGAAAAGAATTTTAAACAAACACATGAACAATTTAAACAGAAATCCCTGGAATTTGCGAAAGCTTCTGAGAAGGTCAAAACGTACAGCCAGCGCATTACGACATTGACATCAGAGAACAGGGACTTAAAGATGGAAATCACAAAACTTAACAAGAAGTTGCAAATTCAGGAACTTGCTATGCAAAAAGAGACCAAGGAATTTAAAGAGGTTCTTGGTTATCTCAAAATCCCACAAAGGGAGGTTGATAAGTGTAAGGCTGCATTAGCATTCCAGCGCAGAAAAAAAACTCAAGTTCCTAGATAATTGTCTTTGCAATTTAGTTACATTTTAGTTATCTTCTGACAGTGACCCAATTTTGTTTCTTTTTGCTGTTTTTTGTTATTTTTTTCTTTCCCTCTTGACCCTTGCAGACTTGTATGAACTGCTGTTCACCTTCTGCGCTGTGGGGTGCACAATGGTGCAATTTCTAGCACTGTTGCCTTGTAGCAAGAAGGTTCTGGGTTCACTCCCAGTGTAGGGTCTTTCTCATTTTTGCACGGTCTTCCTGTACATTCTGGGTTCTCTCCGGGTGCTCCGGCTTCTTCCCACTGTCCAAAAGCATAACCTGTTAGGTTAATTGGCCTTTGCATGGTTGTATGTGTCTCTATATCCATTTTTATGTTATATATTATCCTATAAATTAATACTTTTCTGCAGAGACTTTATTGATTTGAAGGAATGAACAAAAGGATTTTGTTTTTGTAAAAGATGGACAAAACTACAGATTTTGTTGTAAGGTCTTTTAATCTAAATGTTAACCATGTTAACAATATAAAAGAATAGAGACCATTAATGTCCACATGGTTCATAAAAAATGTTAGCCGGAAAGAAAGATAAAAACGTAGCTTGTCTCAATTAAAGAGCATAATTATGTGCAAAAAAAAAAATAGACTAAACTAGTTTCTTTAAACTATCTGTAAATGAGCACGATTGCAACTCCTGGTGAAATTAGATACAATACATATCCGACTTGCAAGACGCACATTTATAAAACCCCAATCCTTTAGTTAGTCTCAAACATTTTCCTCTATTACAATTTAACTGCTTATCTATTGCCTATATGTTATTTAGAAAAACACAGGAACTAACAAAGAACAACATTTAAGCAAATAAATTAACAAAATGAATTCTGTAAAACAGCAATATCACTTTCACTAATATAAAGTCATAAAAGTTTCGTTTCTTAAACAGTCTACACGTAACTACTGGTTTATAAGAATGTTTGAGAATTCCTTGTGATCTATAGAGTACAAATGATATTACGTTTCCCATTCATGTGTATTGGACGTTTACTTCCAGATATCTAAAATAACATTCTTTCTATCTAAAATAAACATTTTTTCCTATCTAAAATGAATTCTGGCCAGGATTAATTCTAATTTCACATCTCTATAATAGAGTTACTGCTAGTCAAAATTACTATTTCAGATGTTAAAAAATGAATATAATATTACAGATATCCAGAAATCCAATTGTTGAAATCTAAAATATATGGCTTGCTTATAATAACAATGCAAAAAATAAAAAAAAATAAAAAAATAGAGTTTAGAACATATTCCGAAAATAAGAGTTGTAGTATGAACTAGATGAGGTTATCTATGTGTGATACACGTGTTGTGGCCCTATAATGATCTATAGTGTAATTATTGGCTATTATATGCCTATAATAACAATGAATAAATCTCCAAGTTTTATTCCAGTTTGGCCTATCTTCCAAAAGTAAGAAAAAAAAGAATGTTAGAACTGTAAATAATCAGTCATATGTTTATATAACTATTTTTAATGTATTTATTACTGTTTTCAAAGCTACACTTTAAAATATGAAATTGTTTAGAGCTGTTCTAAACGAAATTTCTTCTTGTTTACACTTGTGTATACAAAATGGCAAAATAAATCTAAGTCACAAGTAATTATTGGCTTTTATATACTTATAATAACAATGAAAAGTTTATATACTTATAATAACAATGAAGAGTTTAGCACATTTTCCCAAAGTAAGAGTTGTAGTATGATCCAGATGAGGTTATCTGTGTATCCTACAAGTTTGAAGGCAGTACAATGATCTATAGTGTAGTCATTGCTCATTTTAAAATAGGTGCCATATGTCATTTAAACTTTTGGAAATTCCTCAGAAAAGTATTATTTTCGAATCCAATAAATGTGATAATAATCCACCTCTCCTTGGTGATGCTTTTGTATATTTCTCTCTGATTATTTTGCAACTTGCAGAGCTCGCTCCTCCGGCTCATTTTTTGAGCAGTGAGCTCCCCATAGGGTGCAATGTAATTCTCCTAGCGCGATAGGAGACTCGCTTTCAGGAAACTACGTAGCTCACTGTATGGCTTGCTGTGGTATCTGTTTTGTAGAATAAATAATTCGCCGACTAGTTATTAATCCGGAAAAGCCGAATTTGTGCATAATATGCCAGCGGAGGAAAGAGGAGAGAGAGAGGAGAGATCGCCTGAGTTATATTTTCCCCCAAATAAATAATACTCATTATCGTATAAATGGTCATTATTGTATAAATATTGTTGCTTTCTACAGCTTTCCAGCTCATGCAGCTATGTTCATTGTACAGATCAGTTATCATCTGATCGCTGTGCTGGTGGCTGCGCTGAAATCATTGCGCTGTTGGCGACACTGATGACATAGACCAAGTTATATTTAATCACAGATATGATTTTTCCCCCCCTGCACTCAGGTAAAACACTCTCAAAGAGAGAGACTTGAGCTGAAACCGAAAGCGATGGGGGTGGATTTGTTCTCCTGCCACAGCGCTAATGGGGCATTTACATCTGAAAAGGGATTCATGAGGCTGACAAAAATTCTCGTATCTCCGGGACTTTTAGTGTTAAAAGCATATTTTGACAAAAAAGAATCGATGACTAAAAGTAGCATATCTGACACATGTCGTGGGAAAAAAGTATTCAACTATTCACCCTAGTTAAATAAATGGAGATCGATGTTATGAATGTTATGAATAAACCTTGAGAAAGAATCTGATTTGTCAAGGTGAAACAGACTGAGTGAAAACGTTTATAGTGAGTAAATAGGATAAATTAATATATAATGGAAGAGAACTCAAAATGTTCTGACAACAGTCCACCCTTTTGATTAGAAAAGGATATTATCCTTGTGTAATCGATATTAAAAAAAAGGAAAATTTATGAATATAAAAAAAACTAAAATTGTGAGCATATGTAAAGAAAGCTAAAAACTAAAAAACTAAAATTGTGAATATATGTAAAGAAAGTAAAAAAAATAAGAAATTAAAATTGAAAATAATAAAAAAATAATATAAAAAATGCACAACTGCGTTCAAGTCAGTGGACGATTTTAAATGCTTATAATAGATGGAAAAATCATGATAAACATTATGATAGCTAAAATATGTTGCCAATAAATAGACCCCCGGAATCACATCCTAGTTGGCAAAAACATTTCACTGTTTTTCCCCATGATGATACTTTTTATGGTAAAATATCTATTTGCTGAAAATTTTAATTTTTAGTTCTTATCATTATCATTTACCCTTTTTGTTTCCCTGGAAAGAGGAAAGTTAAAATCCTGGTAGATCCTGGTTAGATAGTTTTCTGAGTGGGGATTGGTCTTCTCTGAAGAGATGGACAAAAATTTTGTTTTTTTCTGGGCTTACCACCTGGACCTTCCTTTTCCACTGTAATAAGGAAGTTGTGGAAGGTAAGTCCCCGCCTAGTCATGCTGGTGAAAGCTTCGGGTCAGGTTTCCCTGGAGAATTGTTCAGTTGGGGTTTGAGAGGGGTTGTTGATCTGATGAACCATTTCTATTAACAACCTACGGAGGTTAGCTTCCATCTCCTTCATGGCTTCATGGCTCTAGCTTCTCATCCTGATCTCTCCCTTCACACTCCTTCTTAAGCTTCCTCTGGTCAGGCTGTCTGTTATAAATCGGCTCATCTCTGATCTGTACCTCGTTTGGAACCCACTGTCCTCTCTATTCTGTGAACTCCTGGCAAGCTCTCCTTTCTTGTGGGCCGGTATAACGATTGCGCGATCCGTTTTTAAATCTATCTTTGGAAGGAGGTACCTCTTGTCCCTCCAACTCTAACTTTCTGCCTGATTCTGCCTGAACCTGTAGGACCCTGTTTTTGCTACCTGTACCCTTGCTGGTGCAGGCACGTGTTTCCCATGCCATCTGGGCGTACCTTTTTTTTTCCTGCATGGTGAGGGTTTTGGTTCGGCAGTACATGGTAACATCATATCTTATGCTTTCGTGAAGATTGTGGAGGAAAAGATATTTTAGTGAGTGGTCTTCCTCCAGCCCGGGGGCACTGGGCCCCTGATAATATGCGGCTTGCAACCGATGGTAATAATCTCTCGGCGGTTCATTTCTTTTCTGTTGGATGCCAAGGGCACTGAACATCGTGGAGCCCAGATCAGTATGCACTGAATATTCCTCTCTTAGTGCTTGACAAAGAGAGGAATAGCGATCTCGAACAGAGGGCTGAAGGCTCTCTATGACACATGCACGCTTCTTGAAGTAGTTTTCCAGATTAACTTTAACTTCTCCCGGGCGGAGGGATGGGCTGGGCTATAAGACAGCGTCTACCTCTCTAAGGTAGTCTTTGATAGTGGATTTAGTGTTGCTGGGGTCAAAACGCATTATGTCGTGGGCGAGGGATTCAACTTGTCGCATTCGTAATCTCTGTTCTGGGATTGGAGCTGGGCCATCTGAATCCTCATCTGAGAGCTCTAGCCAGCTACTGTGGCGGTAGGGTGGAAAGCTCTGCTCTGACCTCCTTGAAGGCATCTCCCCTGGTATCCCTTCTATCAACCCTATCTAAAAGAGGGGTGGGTTCGCTTTCCTCTCTCTTTTGGGAACCTTCTGTTCTTTCTTCTGACCCTTCGTCTTGCCCTTCGCCTGACCCTTTGTCTGAACCTTCGTCCTGCGAGCAGGGAGCTACCCCCCTTTGCCGTTCGTTCAGGACGTTGGGGGTCACCATCCTATTCTCCTCTTCTGCCTTCCTTGCCCTATCTTCAGCTTCTAAACGCAGTTCTTTGGCTTCTACATGCAGTTTTTTGCCTTCAGGCGCAGTTCTTCTGCCTTCAGGCGCAGTGCTTTTTGTAATTGTGACTTTCTCTAGTACAGTAATGCAAGTTGACCAAACACATTTGCAAGAAACCTATGAGCTTATTAGGTTCTGGGCTTCCATTTATATGGAGGCCGCAGAAGCTCCCACTGCTATCTGATCCTGATCCCTCTCCATTCGATTCATTGGGGGGAAATGAAGCAGGAAACGCAGCACACTGGCTACAAATCGCTAACCCTATTAGCACTACACGCACTAAACAAACACACTCCGTTTACTGTAGGTTTGTTACCTATACGGCAGGTGTAGGACGTGCGGATAAAACAATGCGCAGGTTGCTTTCAATGTGCGACTTACTCTTTAATTTGACAGGTTGCCAATTGCGTTTAAATCTGTGAGTTTCTAATAGTTTGAATCACTTACCTTTCAGTAAGTAAGGTTTGCTGGGTTTGATAGTGTGCATATTAGGGATGGAACGGTTTATGAAAACCGTCCGAACCGTTCGCGTGTGTTGCGTTCGGTTCATGCGCTGCTCCTTTTTCTCATAGGCGAAGCGTGTACACCCCAGAGCAGAAGGTGGCGGTACTGCGACCAAAGCCAACCACCAGTAGTAAACAAGAAGAAGAACAGAAGCAGCGTAGCCGGGTGTAGCAGAGAAAAATCAGTTGCTGTGGAGAATTGTGTGGGTATGGCGAGTGGGAAAGAACAGGAGTTGGAAGACGCGCCAGCAGCACTTTATAGGTCTGCTGTATGGGACCGCTTTGCATTTAGAGTGACCTACGATGACGGCGGAAAGAGAGTTGTGGATAAAAGTGCAACAGTGTGCAAGCATTGTGGAACACGTTTTGTTTATGCTAACAGCAACATGACCATCATGTCATGCTAACCCCGAAATTTTTTTGAGATTGTATGAGCAGTAGCTGCGTGCAACAACTGAAAAAAAATCGCACAGTGTAGGCCCGGCTTTAGCAAGGTAGAGTGAATACACAAACTTGAATAGGGGGAGGGGTTTGTCGTCTATTATTGTCTTCTTGACGACTTAAAATTGAAGCTAAGTTTTGTAAAATTCAAAGTTCTTAAAAAGCAGAAAAAATCTCAAACAAAGATCCAAAAATTCAGGCAGAGGCAGCTGAGTCCAGGTCCAGGGTCTTTATTGCCAAAAACAGCACATTCACACTGAGCTGGTCACCGGTGAGCATCAGCTAACAACTGGTGAAAACAGCTCCCTTTTATACATTTCTTATCAATGGAAAACCCCCTTCAGAACATATTTTTTATATATTTAAACGACAGTCTTTGGTAAAGGTCATATTATCATTTATCTGCAAATCACGATGACATTCGTAGCCACATCACATTCTTGTGAGAGCAGTCTCTCAGGCCATGAGGACATCTGGTGCACTTAAATCAGAAACTTATGACAGTTCAATCACAAACATGTTGAAACTAATCCTTTCCCTACTTCAAGCCATGTCAGTCTGGCCTAGTGTTCCCCCTTGTGTCCCAGTCAAAGCATCACCCTTTCTGGGACCAGTACTGCACAGTGTGCCTTGAAAATAACAACTCTATTTATCACAAGTTGTATGGCCAAATTTTGCTGAGCTGGGCAACCTTGACATGTCAAATATTTCATTTTTATGAGGGTGCTTTCCTATCACTAAGGGGCCTCAACCCTGCGTTTTCCTGCAGATTCCATTCCACTAGAGCCAGGTGCAACAATTAAACACACTCATTGCTCTGTTTTTCTCCTCTTGGCCTTGAATGGCTCTTATAACAGTATTTGTGAAAACAACTTTAAACTTATAAAACATTAGCTTTATTTTATTCTTATGATTAGTGCAGATTAATACACAACATTCCCCCCTTTGATCCTAAATGGATCAACTAAGTGATTGTGCAGGTGATGACTAATCTAAAACACCTTAAATGTGAACTCACACAAGTGACAAAAGTTTATATATATATATATATATATATATATATATTGTGCACACCAAACCAAACGTGAGATTAAACACACACCATATAGTTGAAGTGAGTAATATAAAACATGGTGGAGAATGTGTAAATGTTAAACTGATAGAATGCAGAAAACGGAATATACAAAAACAAAGAGGGATCCCCCTCTTGGCTCCCTTAAGAGGACCCGTCCTCGTTGCTTACTTTTTTTTTTAGCAAGATTTTCTAATTCTGTTTTCTCAGCAGAGGCAAATACCAATGCCCAAGCAGCATCTTGTGTTACGAGGTCACTGCATTTATCCCCTACATAGGTGGTCTTTCACACCCATAAATACACACACACAAACAAAAAGCTTCATCAGGCCCGGACTATGCCAGGCAAACACATCTTTTAGTGGTCAAAGGACCGTCATTACAACCAACATAGGAGTAACCATGTGGCACTCTCCTGCACAGTACTTGTACTGTCACATAAAGTATACAATTCTACCAATATTTTTAACATAGGTATGCATAATCATCAATAATCAGCATTGTCCTTATATCCAGTATGGCGTTGAAGTTGATATTAATAATAATAATGGCCTCCATAATTCTGTCCATAATTCTGCCCTCCGTTTGGGCCCCCCTGGGTATACGGAGCCATACGCTGCAGATCAGCGGTCAGCTGCATAACCTGCTCTTGTAGGTTGATAATGGTCTGCTGTGCATCCCGAAGTTGCTGCCTCAGTTCCAGATTGTCTCGGGTCAACTGCCGATTCCCAGCCTTTACTTTGCGTTTGTACATGGTGCGGCGCATCCGTTCAAAGGACCGACGTGGCTCGGGGTGCACCAGACCCTTCATGAATTGGGCATAAACTGCTGTGGTCATAGAGGTGATTTCAGGCTTGAGGTCATTGTTGGTGTCGTACGACTCCAGCGGATGAGCCAAGAACTTTGCAACATGATGAGCTTCGGCAAGATCAAGCTTTATGTCATCTGCTACGATCATGAACATAGCCAGTACGCCTGTAAGGGGTGGTGGCGGATAATTACATTGGCGGGGTGACGGCGGTCGTCGATCCTTGGGATTCTCAGGACTGGCAGGGGTGCTGGTTGGGCCGAAATCGATACTGAGGTTCCCCGGTGATGACGAGTTGGACAGTGGCTTCCCAGTAGGTGATGGTGGTTGATCATCAGGCTGCCTTCTGGGTGTCATCATTGGTTGATCCTCAGGCTGCCTGCTGGGTGTCATCATAGGTTTGCTCCAAACCGAAGGTGCACTGCTTGGCCCCTCTGCAGGATCTAGTAGGTGCCTGGGAGGAAGATATGGGCATCCTACCCCTAGTGACGGGCCTAACGACGCCAGTGCAGCTCGTAAATTAATTTGGTTTTCTTCATATTCATCATAACTAGCCTCTGCCATGTTCAATAATCTACCTGTGGGGACATAGTATGGCAAATTTAGGCATCATCTGAAGGCATAATATCTCTTATATGTATGGATTATTCAGCATGCAAGTTGCTATGTCTACGTGAGTAAGTATATAAGTCCTTGTAATACAAAATATTTACATATATACACTGTTGTTATTAAAGAAATGCACGTACCTGGTGAGGGTGGAAGGTGATCATGGTTATGTTTTATATCGCTTGGTCCAATTGTATCTCTACAACTGGGAACTGACCAGTTACACTTACAACAAGTCTTGAGACCAGTCCCCGAACAAGGGGTATGATGCAACACATAACTATCAATATAATCAATATTACTGCCCCTAGAATCATTCCTGCTGCCTCAAGATATTTTCCCCTTCCAAGCTTGTGAAACCAATCCCAGAATCCCTTCAGCTGAGTGTTCCAATTAGACTGCAGCACATGTTCATCCCTCATTCGTTTCATTTCCTGTAGGACTCCTGTGAGACTGCCATTTACATCTGTGTGCATGGGGATTAAAGTACAACAATCTTCCCCTATATAATCACATATTCCTTGGTCTCCAACCATGCGGGATTCTAGCACGAACCTATGTTGTAGAACCATTAGTGAAGTTGCATGCAATTGTTCCTTTACCAAATCCAGGCCCTTTATTGTAAAGTTTATAAATCTTTGTTGATTATACCATAAGAGATTTACCCACCTGCTATTGCGAGCTATATACTGTGCATTAACAATTGATCCGTAGATTGGTACTGAACCAGCCCCTCTTCCGCTTTTTATCCAATCACTCCCTATGGCAACCTGTTCTTCAGGTACTCCATATGGGATCTGATCCCATGTGATATATACCTCATCTGATGTTTTCCACTCGTGTTTAGCGGGGGTACTTCTCTTAACGCGATTGGTTATTTCGTTAGATGTTACATTGATACCTATTGGGTCATGTGCTATTAACTTTAGTTGTCCTGTCAGCATTACTGGTGCACAGATGCCTTCCCACTGTGGGGGTAATGTGGCCAACATTTGTGTCTCATTATGGCACATCCAAAAAATGTCACCTAAGGGGACAGACCCCCTCGCCAGGCTCAGTATTCGATACTGAGATACACTTGAAGGTTGGAACTCATAGATGACATGTCCCCCATCTGGTACTACTTGTTCACAGCGTATGGTGGCATTGGGACTCGTTTGACAAAAGTTAATGTGGTAGGTGAGGTTCCCTTCTGCTGTTGGTGGGTACCATGTCCTATTACTACATGTAACCAGTCTATCCGTTGTCCACATCTGTCTAGAGGATCTATTAGTCACTGTTTCCAGTTCTTTCCCTCGGGCTATACAAAACGGAAAAATCAGTTCAGCCGGTTTTTGTACTACTGGTGGAAGGGAGAAAGTGCTCATTACATCATTTATTGAGGAGTTCAGCGCTCTGGGGCATATTGTGTGGTCTTTTGATAATGATGCAAGACCTCCGGCCATCTGCATGGCACAATGAGCAAAGCACTCCGTTACATCTGGGCAGTCGCCTATTTTACTTCCAGGAATAATCTGAAGGGCTGGTAATTTTTTTGCATTATAGCAGGCTATACAATCATCTTTAGGGCGCTTTTTGGCTTTGAACATTGCCTGGACAGAGTACTGAATCCATTGTTGGAACATATTGGTTTCCCAGTGTGCAGTCTTTAATTTGTCTAGATCTCTTTTCTGCCTTTTGTTTACCAATTTTACCATTCTATGCGCTTTCCCTACCGTCATTACCTGCTCTGTTAATGTGTTTTGGCATATGTTCATTTTGCATCTTACCTCAATGATCACCATCCCATCCTCACGGCAGTCCATGCTTTGTGGAACTCCAAGCCAATGTTTCCCCATTGAGTTACCTAAAATTTCTTCAGACATTACATAATCATATCCTTTGATTTGCACATGCATTAGTGATAAATTTTCTCCATCATTATTATTGATTACCCCTTGGTTAGTAGCTAGTGTTACCATTGCTAGTGCACATGTTTGTGTGACGCATTAACTGTGTGTGTGAACTGTTAGTATTAATTTTCATAAGATCCCCCCTTGTTAGCCCACAAAGGGTTAACACAACAAGAAAGTTAATCAAAGTCTGAAGAAGGCGCATACGGGAGATGCCCAGACGGCGATGAGGTGGGCGGGACCGAGTGGATCGGCAGCCCACTTGCTTCGGAGGAGGAAGGGGAAAGGGAGGAGAAGAAAGGGGAAGGTGCAGGTGAGGGATATGAAGGGGACAGGACTCCACCAACATCTGGTAGGTCAGAAGAAAGAAGTTCGTCCAGTGCCTAAGCGACGGATGGATCTGGGTGAGACCCAGAAGAAGTCTCAGCGGCAGAAGGATCATTATCATTGCCACCAGAATCAGAAGGTGGATGGGAAGCATAAGAATGAACACTGTCATCCTCAGAGTCCCCTGACCTTGGCGATTGGCGAGCTGCCAAGCGGGCCGAACGTCTTTGGACGCCTGACGTTGAGGGGAGTGGGGATGCATCAGTGCCCGACACCGGTGCAACATCTAAAGTTTGTGAGCTAGTGGAGGGGTGCTGCGGAGGGAGACTTGTTGCTGCCCTGTCAGCATGCGCAGAGCCCGTCGGTCCTGGATCGAGTCCAGGTGGGTCTGGAGGCCGATGGCTGGTGCAGTGGTTTTTGTGAAACCAGAAGGGCTTACCTTCGACTTTCAGGGCAGTGGGAGTGGTAAGCACAACTTTAAAAGGGCCTTCCCTACGAGGCTCGTGCCACTGACGTCTAAAGACTCGTATGAACACACTGTCACCAACTTGAATGTCCCTGACGTCCACTGGAATGTGTGTCTCGTCTCGGCTGTGAGCTGCTGTCACCTGTTGAAATATAAGCCTGTGAATGCGGGTTAAGGACCTGAGGTAGTCCCCCATTTCACGCTCAAGCTGTGCTAGGGAAATCTCCGCCAGCTGGGGTCCTCGAACCTGTGGGAGAGGCATTGGTCGACCTGTAAGCATTTCATGAGGAGTAAGATGGGTTATGCGGTTAGTTTGAGAACGCATTGCCATTAATGCAACAGGCAAGGCGTCCACCCAAGTCAAACGGTTGTTGCTGTCAGCTATTATCTTAGCAATCTTCGATTTCAGGATCCCGTTAGCTCGTTCCACGGATCCCTGTGACTGGGGATGATACACACACCCAAACTTTTGTTTTATGCACAACAGTTTAAACATTTGCTGGATCACCTGTGAAACAAAATGTGGTCCGTTATCAGATGATATTGTGTCAGGCATGCCAAATCTGGGAAAAACTTCTTTACACAAAAACCGTGCTGCTGCTTTGTGGTCATTATGAGCAGTGGGACATGCTTCTACCCATCTGCTAAACCTACAAACAACCACCAACATGTACCTCTTTCCCTGAACCCGAGTTATCATGTCTACGTAATCCATCATCAGATGGCGGAACGGACCGTCTGGCATAGGGATATGTGCTAAGGGTTGAGTAAACATTTTACGCACATTGTACTTAGGGCAATGTGGACATAAGGCCAGTTCTCTGTCTACCATAGGTGTCATATAAGGTGACCACCAAACTGCCTGTAACTTTTGAACAACTTGGGCTCGTGAACAATGATCAGGTCCATGCATTATTTTAAGGGCTGTCGGTAATAAGGACAAAGGTAGTACAAAATGTCCTCGAGAACTACGCCACAATCCAACGTGGGGGTGTGTTAACCGAGCCGCCCCCCTTTGTACCCATAGGCGTTTCTCTGCTTCAGATACGTATTTTGGGCTTCTATTAAGGAGGCCAAATTAGTAATGGGTTCGCACTCAGCTACGTGGACCATTGGTCCCTGCACTGCTGAACCTGTGGCTTCTTTAGCTGCCTCATCTGCTAAGTTATTTCCCATGGCAATAGGTGTTTTTGCTGTCTGATGAGCTGCACATTTTACAATAGCTAACGCAGATGGAAGTTGCATAGCTTTTATTAACTCTACTACTGCTTGCCCATGTGTCACTGGGGTGCCATCTGTTCTAACAAACCCTCGTTGTTTCCAGATGCTAGCGTTTATATGGCATACCCCGTACCCATAAGCACTGTCAGTATAGATTGTCACTCTTTTACCAGTAGCCAATTTACATGCAGCTGTTAATGCTTTTATCTCTGCCAATTGGGCAGAGCAAGGTTGATCTAGGCTCATTGATTGTACCCTGGTAAAGGTCCCATCGGGGTTAAGTTGGACTATTCCATATCCAGCTCTATTCCCTGTTTCACCTCTGACGCATGATCCGTCTACGAACAGAGTCAGATCAGATGGGATTGGATGATTGTATAAGTCCTCCCTTACCTTCATGAAGGTGTCCGTCTCCTGGAGACAATCATGGGGCTCACCTTCAGTGGGCAATACCATTCTTGTGGCTGGGTTAATGGTGGTACAACGTTGTATTGTTAAATCAGGTCCTGAAAGCAGAACTTCATAACCTGTTCGACGAGCTTGGGTTATCACAAAGCGTGGACTGGTGAGCAGTGCATGTAATTGATGTGATGTGTACAGAATAACAGAGTGGCCCATAGTAATAACTGAGGCCTTTTTGTAGGCGAAGGCTGCTGCTGCCAAACCCTGGTAGCAGGGAGGCAGACCTTCTTCGACACCATCTAATTTTGTGCTGTAATAAGAAATTGGCTGTTTACCTGTTGGGGTGTCTTACATCAATACTGCACATGCATACCCTTGTTGCTCAGCCACATAGAGATGGAATGGTTTGCCATAATCTGGATTGGCCAGAGCAGGAGCAGTTTGGAGATCTTGTTTCAGCAGCTGGAACGCACCCTCTGCCTCATCCTGCCATTGTAATTGAGCCGACTGGTGTCCTTGACCTGCGGCTTTAATCATTGCTCTCAGTGGAGCCGTTTTGATGGCATAATCACACACCCACGGTCTGCTGTAACCTGCCATGCCAAGGAAAGACAACATGTGACCAACAGTCTGAGGTTTGGGCATTTGGGTTATGGCTTCCAGTTGGGACGGTGCAATACACCTCTTGTCCCCACTAAGTTGCCTGCCGAGATACTCCACTGTTTGCTGGCAGAATTGCAATTTTTGTTTACTTACTTTGTGTCCTCCTTCTGCCAAAGCAGTCAACACTGTAATGGAGTCACTCTCACACTGCTCTTTAGAAACAGAACAAATCAGAATATCATCAACATACATCAACATTGTAGATGGTATGTCAAGGTGATTTAAGTCATTTGCCAGTACACGATTGAAAATTGATGGTGAGTGTACGAAACCCTGTGGTAATCGCGAATATGTATATTGTTGGCCTTTGTACGTAAATGCAAACAAATACTGGGAATCTGGATGGACCGGTACACTGAAAAATGCTGGACACAGATCAATCAGAGTAAACCATTTGGTACCTGGGGGTATATTACTCAGCAGTGTGTGTGGGTCGGGCACTACTGGTATCTCTTCTGCTACAATAGCATTAATCAATCTTAGATCATGGACTAATCTATAGTCATTACTGTTGGGCTTTCTAATGGGAAAAATTGGGGTGTTACAGGGGCTTATTGTTGGTTTAAGAACTCCTGCTGTTTCTAATCCTGTAATGATAGGCTGTATTCCTTCTACTGCCTCTCGTTTAAGTGGGTACTGTCTTTGGAAGGGCAATTTAGCATTTGGTTTAATGGTGAATTTGATAGGGTCTGCTGATTTCACTAATCCTACATCTGTCTTACTTTTAGACCATACCTGCTCTGGGACTTGTTCTAATAGGGATTCATGTTCTGCCGCCACTGCCATTTGTCTTTTCCCAGGAACTTTAATGTGTTCTGCAATTACTTCATCAGCTTGTGAATATGAGATCTTGAAAAACAGTCCATCTTTTGACATGCTAATGCGGTCCCATGCTGTAGCAATCCATTCGGTGACTTGCTTGGCTTCTTGAACCATGGGTCCTAGATCATGTGACTCATACTCGTCTGCAATCAGTAATGTGACATGTGGTGCTGAGTTGGTTACCTGGAACCATTCTGCTACATCTTTATCAGGAAATGTGACAACAGCTGCAGCTCCTTGTGGTCCAACCACTATGTCAGCATACTGGATGACAGTTGTTTTGTTGTTTATGTCTTCATCCCAGCTTTTCTCGTAGTCTTCATGTGTTTTGCCTTTGTAATAAAACATGGTACAATGGAGAGGAAGAAAAGGTTCTTTAGGTTTCTCGTAGTGATTCATTATCAGGGGTCTCCATGTTTCCCACTCCAGTTGGAGGAAAGAGGTTGGTGATGCGAGTTTCAGCCAAAATACTTGGTCTTCTGGCTCATGACTTGTTATCTGGGGGGTTGTTTGCAGGCCCAGTGGCATCATGTAGGCTTCATTCTTGTCTGTTGCTTCAAAAGAAATTCCATTAGGGGTACATTTAATTTTTGCATTGAGCTGGCACAGCACATCTCTACCCAGTAGATTTATGGGCTTATCTTCTGAGTAAAGTAGTGGTGCATACACAGTCTTTTCACCTATGATTATGGGAACTGGCTTAGTCATGGGTATTATTTGGGTCTTCCCAGAGAAACCTACTGTTCGAATCTTTGATGCTGAGAGAGGCAGGCCAATTCCACTTTTTCCTATACAGGAGTAGGCCGCTCCTGTATCAATCATGAAGCAATGATGGCTGTCATATATTGTGACATCAATGGTGGGTTCTGTTTGTGGACGTTGGGTTAATACAGGTAGAATGGCCTCTCCATCAGGTTTCTCTGGGCACCCCTATAGCCAGTACGTGTCTTGTCCCGTTCCATAGGTGGCTGGTCCAGCAGTAGGGGGCTGGGGTCCCATCCATGGGTTAGTGGGGCAGTCTCTTTGCATGTGTCCAATTTGTCCACATCCCCAGCATTGCATTCTCACTCGCTGTTGTCCCATGTCTGGACCTGCTTGTGGCATCTGCTGGTATTGGCCTTGAGGGGGCCTTCTTGGGGCTCCTTGTGGGCCTCTCCATCTTCCCCGCATGGGTGGCCCCCCTCGTCCCCTTCCGAACGTTGCTTGTTGGGGACCTCCTCCTTGGTTTAGATGCACATGAATAGGAGGGACTGGTTGGGGTTGGGTCTGCTGTGGCAGGGCTCCTCCCACGAGTGGCGCTGCTGGATACTGCATCTGCTGTGTGGGTGGAGGAATAACAGGAGACACTACTGGTGCTTGTACCACTGCCTCCCCTGTTGGTGCTCCCTCGGTTGGGGGTGTGGCCACCACAGTCAGTGCAGCTTGATGCTTGGGCTTCTCTTTCTCTTTCTTTGCTTTGGACAATTCCCCAATCTGCAGTTGGGTTAACTTGGTGGCCAGCATCTTGCTTTGGTCCTCAAAGGCCCGTTTCTCGGCCCGATGCATGTTTACATAGTGAATAACATGTTCAGAGAACAGAGGCCAGTCCATCTTCATGAGCCCCACAACTCCGTCCAGTTTGGCTTGCACTTCTTTGGCAATGGCCTCCCTGATGTAGGTTCTGAACAGGGGGCCAGATGTTTTCAGTTCATTCCCATCACTTCCAGTCTCTGTTTTCCATTTCTGTTAGAAAATGGGCGGGGCTTTCATCATCCTTTAGGCATTCCTGTCTCAGCTTAGTTGGATCACTGCAGGTGGGGTATTTGTTCCTTAAGGCTGCCCACACCTTGGGTCTTATTTGGTTGAATGGTATCTTGTCATACTGGTGTGAGGTCATGACCCTTGGAAGCTGGGCTTCGTCAAACACTTCTCTGGCTGCTGAGTGTCCTGCTGTTTTAATTAGCAGCGCCTTGATGTCTCCAGCTGCCAGATTGATGCCTCCAGTGATTTCTTCCAGCTTTTCTATCCATCTGTCAGCAACATCTGCCAATGGGGTCAGCCTTCCAGCCAGTGTTATCATGTCCATAAATGACCATGGCACGTATCTGTCTTCATGAGGTCCTTTAGACAGCAAGGGAGCCATATAGGTCCCTCCTTGATCTTGTCCTGTCTTCTGCTGTCGCGTTTTGGACCTGGTCACCATTGGGCTAGGGCCGCTTTTTACTATTTGTAGCCCCACGTCACACTCAGCTGTGAGTGGCTTCCTTTCTTTTGCTGCTAGCCTGCTTTCCTCCTTGAACCCCTCATGGAATGGGTTTGTAGTTGGCAGTATGTCTGAGCCTTCAATGTCCTCCCATTCGGACACATCACCTCCCTCTTCCTTACATTCCATGTCTTTTCCCCCTCTCCTTCCTGCCTCTTCGATCAGAGACAAAGTCCGTGGGCTTGGCAGGTCTGGGTAATCAGTTTTGGCCTCTATTATAAGCTGCTCCGCTTCCATTCTCTTCAATTTTTCTAATTCTTCATCTCTTGGGTATGGTAAATGTCTGCGACTTACTGGGGGTAGGGAACGGCTAAGGGTAGATTTCCTCCTTACTTCTGGGGTTTTATCCCATCCGTCATAGTCACCGCTGTAATCATACTCTCCCTGCCGTGTGCTACTCATTTCTTTTTCTGTTTCTTCCTCTTCTTCTTCTAAAACTAATTTAAGTAGTCCTGTAATCTTTCCCTTGCTACTTGACTTTATCACAACTGGGTACTGACCTGCTGCGCTAGGGTGATAAGGTGGTGGCTTATGATCAATGTACTCAGGGGCTGTTGGGCTCTTTTGGTGTTCTACTTTGAAATATTGCAGGATGTCTCTCTGTTCAGCATGCCTCTGTTTTTTATGCAAAAGCATTCGGTCCCGTTGTTTATCTTTATTTCTCAATCTTTCTTCAACTTCCTCACAGCATGAAGGATCAAAGCTGCCTTCTTTAGGCCAACGATTTTTTCCAGATGTCATCTTATGCCATTTGGTCATGCATTTTTGAATTTTGCGTTTATTGGATGGGTGTGTCATTATTACCAATTTGGCTGGCGTCAGCCCGTCAGACTGTTGTTTGCTCATATTGGTTCCCATGGCTACTAGCAGTCACTCAACCGTCAGGTCCGTGCTTATTCACGAGTCTTTGTAATCCTCAGTTAATTTTTATCTTAACTGGTTCTGCTCTCTTCAATAGAGATTGTGTTTATTTGTCTTTTAGTTTCTTTCTAGTTAATTTACTTCCTAAATTTAGATCTCTTCAATTTTGAGATAAAATCTTTAATAAAACAAATTTGTAATTTTATTTTGCACTTTCACTAATTTTATACCTTATATATTTTACTTTATGTAGACTATAGTTTGTAATAATATATACTTATAATATCTTTATCTTATAAAGCTTACAATTTTTTCCAATCTTATTTAGGAATTTTGTTAATTTATTTCATTCTCATAACTCTTGTGTTTTTTTTTCGTTTTTTTTTTTCCATCAGTTATCAATTTTGTTTTCCAATCCTTATTAATTTTCAGGTTATTCTTTTTAACTATATTCTGTACTAATTACTTCTATTAGTTTATTATTATATCTTTAAGCTTTATCAATATTATAATCTTTATTTATTAATATCACCCACCCCTTACTTCCCTTCAGTTACTCAACTCTTTCACTCGACACACTAACAAAGACACACAAGACAAATGATTATATATATTTACAGTGCACTTCTTCCTTTTCCTCACTGTTTCCTACAGTGGCAAATACGTTTTTCCCTGCTGCCCCGGCTGCACCCAGATAACTGGAAATGCATTGACGTCCTCCGGATGGTCGAGCGGTACTATTCTTATCAAATTTGGAAATCACTTTATTAAATTTGGAAAACTAGGTTCTTTTAGAAGAGCTTTGTGACGCCTGACACCCACAAGCAGTCGCCGGAGGCTGGTTCCCCAATAATTTAGAATATTACAACAAATTAGCTCACCTTTAACCGGTGAATTTCTCGGCCCGTTTGAGGGTTCCACGCCTTCCAGCTGGTGCCTGCAGATCGTCCGACGTCCCCTTTTTGCTTTTCTCCTGGCTGGCTTGCCAATTTGTCGTCTATTATTGTCTTCTTGACGACTTAAAATTGAAGCTAAGTTTTGTAAAATTCAAAGTTCTTAAAAAGTAGAAAAAATCTCAAACAAAGATCCAAAAATTCAGGCAGAGGCAGCTGAGTCCAGGTCCAGGGTCTTTATTGCCAAAAACAGCACATTCACACTGAGCTGGTCACCGGTGAGCATCAGCTAACAACTGGTGAAAACAGCTCCCTTTTATACATTTCCTATCAATGGAAAACCCCCTTCAGAACATATTTTTTATATATTTAAACTACAGTCTTTGGTAAAGGTCACATTATCATTTATCTGCAAATCACGATGACATTCGTAGCCACATCACATTCTTGTGAGAGCAGTCTCTCAGGCCATGAGGACATCTGGTGCACTTAAATCAGAAACTTATGACAGTTCAATCACAAACATGTTGAAACTAATCCTTTCCCTACTTCAAGCCATGTCAGTCTGGCCTAGTGTTCCCCCTTGTGTCCCAGTCAAAGCATCACCCTTTCTGGGACCAGTACTGCACAGTGTGCCTTGAAAATAACAACTCTATTTATCACAAGTTGTATGGCCAAATTTTGCTGAGCTGGGCAACCTTGACATGTCAAATATTTCATTTTTATGAGGGTGCTTTCCTATCACTAAGGGGCCTCAACCCTGCGTTTTCCTGCAGATTCCATTCCACTAGAGCCAGGTGCAACAATTAAACACACTCATTGCTCTGTTTTTCTCCTCTTGGCCTTGAATGGCTCTTATAACAGTATTTGTGAAAACAACTTTAAACTTATAAAACATTAGCTTTATTTTATTCTTATGATTAGTGCAGATTAATACACAACAGGTTCTTGCAACTTCTACCATTAAGGGGTGAGTGAGAGCCACGTGATCCCATGCAAATATGTCCAATGCCACCTCCTCGTCAGTATAGTGGTGAGTATCCCCGCCTATCACGCGGGAGACCGGGGTTCAATTCCCCGACGGGGAGAAAAATTTATGGTTTTTTTGGCCTGTGACGTCATTGCATCCACTGCTGCGCCTGCGGGACACCTGCGTTGTATGACTGCGGTTCACACAGGAGATCACATAGAAGGCGCATATATTTGGAAATGTGAACAAAATTTTTCATAAAAAAAATCGGTATTAAGCATCAAGGCCTGCGTATGAACGTCGCCTAAGTCATGAAGTGTTATTTAAGGACCGGAGAGATAGAGCTTCAAGGTGTAGACCCACAGAGCCTATCTTTAACAAGGTCAGTAGAAATCTGATCACAGTGTGAAGAATTATTCACCACAAAGTACTTTGAAACGCTGATCACTGCCCCTCTATGGTTTCTGTGAGTACTTCACCACCAGGGGGAGACAAGGTGCCTTCGCCTGGGAATTTTCAAACTGTGGTTGCAATGACAAGCCTACGCCACCAGATGGCGTCAAAGAGAGCACTACACAATTTGGATCTGAAAACACTGGAATCAGCTGAGTAGTTGTAATTACACAAGCTACCACTAGGGGGAGAGGGCAATCTCTGTCAATGTGGCCTACATTGACCCAGTTGCTGTGACTTTAAGAACCTTTGTGATGCACCAATCCACAATTTGATATCACGGCTTCACAATAGCAGCAACCAACAAACAACGCAGCTGAAATCCCAAATCACCAATTCTCTATTAGATTCTAAGTCTGAGATTTAATTAACTGGCCGTTAAATCTACTGCAACACCGCAAACACACCTGGTCTATTTTCAGCAGGAGTAGCATTTTTAGCTATTTAACTAAAAGTAGTCTGGATGATTTATCTGTTATTCATATAATGGGTGTTTCAGTCTCAGGCCCACCCAGGGACAACGCCAATATGTTGTGCAAAATAATATCCTGTAGATAATGAATAAATGATATAGTTAATTATTTAACCTATACCTCCCTAAAATCGGAGGTGAAATCAATTTAGTGTTTTTAGTTGAATAATGGTAGCTTTAATTTACTTAATTACCAGGGATTGTGGTTTCACCTCTGGAGGGTTCCTAGACCGGCTGTTAAAATCCAGTGGATCTGACCTGAGTGATAAATCGTCCGCTATATGAAACACAGAACGACTACATGTTAAACAATGATGACTTTATTCTAATAATTCAGGATTACAGAAAATCTAACATCTATGCAAATACTACACGCTATTAGAAAAATAAACACGAGGTAGATTAAATGACTAGTTTAAAGAAATCAAAATAAAAGAATAAAACCCTAAGAGTCAGTTTAACTGGCTTCTGAGATTGTCCAAAATATGCCAGATGTTAATACATTCACTAATGTCCGTCGGAATAGCAGCAGGTATGATGATAACAGTGTAATCAATCAACATAAAACTAATACATTCAGCTTAAAAATGGTAAATGATTAAAAATGCATTAAACAACAACAGAGCAGTATGCATGTATGTGGGGAAGGCGTGTAAATGTATGAGAGACCTCTCTCTTCATGTGATAAAAAAGGTGGGGGGCGGTCGGTGGTAAACGGACCCTCAACCACGTGACCACACGCGGTTGACTGTAATAACTCTATAACTACCTGAAAGCAGAAACAAACGAAAGAGGATAGAAAAGATAAAAAGAAAGAAATATCACCTGCAGCTTTCACAGCACACTTATTTCAACCAATGAACCAGAACTCTTATAACCAACACAGACTAAAATCAGCATTAATCCAAATCCCTGAATCTACCTGTCTCGCCGAGCGCAGCACCTCATTAATGCATCAAAGAAAAGGAAATGATTTACTGTGAGTTGCCTTCAGTCCTGGGGGTGGGGGGGAGGAGGGGGGGTGTCCGAGGGAATACGTGGTCTGGCTCCGGCCACGCAGATCTTCTTCACCACCGGATCTGTTCTCAGGTAAGTTTCAGTCAGTTTGATGTTACAGCAGAGGGCTCGATGTGCTCTTAAGGCGAGGAAGATTTTTCTTGTGCAAGTTGTCGGCGGAAGGCGTCCCTTGGGCTGATCCTTAGCGAGGTTTTCAAGAAAAGGGGGAAAACTCCACTCAGCAGTCAACTCCTGAGGCTTCTGTCTCCCAAGTTAGCGCAGCCGCTATGCACTATGGAACACTGCGATCCGTGACTTTTGACGCAAGAAAAACAAAAGCTACTTCCAGTTAGCTTTCTTCTGGCATTTGACGTGAAGCGAGCCTCCTCTTTTCTGGTAGTGAAATCCATGGAAAGAGGAAGATTTAGTCTGCGCTCTGGGTTTTAAACCATGAGTGACGTGGGGGCACTTCCTGTTGAAGTATCAGCTTCATTCATCAGCTGATTGGTCCGTGCTTGATATTATTCCGACAGTTTTACAAAGCAGGAATAACAACTTCCTTTGTGTGGTGATCAAAATGTTCTACTCATACGTTGCATCAATAATCAGTTAGGCAAAAGTAGTCATTGCTAATTTGAATAGGAAGAATGGGAATTATGGATATCCACAACTAAAGTGTTCCTATCTGTAAAGACATTTGTACTACTAAAAATATATTTTAGATGTCAGAAATTATATTTTAGATATCTGCAATGTTTTCTTCATTCTCAATATCTGGAATAAAAATTATGACCAGTAACAATGGATTACAGAGATCTACTCTATGCTGTTGCCTTGGAGTGGTAACCAAGAGACCACGCCCACACAATTCCAAGTGGGTGTGGTCACATGGAATTGTGTGGGGGTGACCACACCCACGGTGACATCATATTGTGACCTCACTTGCTGTAGAAACATAAGCCCAATTTTCAGCAGAGGACATCAGTCTTGAGGAGTAGCCGACGAGTTCACAGTGAACAATTATTCAGGTAGGAGAAATTTTACATAAACGTTATTGCAATGGAAGGAAAAGAGTTGGTTCCTTCTCAACATAATGTTATTGAAATGGAAGGAAAAGAGTTGGTTCCTTCTCAACATAACGTTACTGCTCGATTTATGTGGAAATATTGTGTATTGAAAATACAATATGATAGGCAGGTGGTGAAAAACCAAGAGCAGCAAAAAGAAATTGAACAGTTAAGGATAGAACGGGATAAAGCAAATCTAAACTGTGAAACCTTCAGCGACTATTATTTAGATGGTTTACGTAGGATAGGCCTACTAGAGCAGGAACATTTAGAGGTAAAGAGCTTTAGAGCGCATCTTAAACACAAGCGGGCTATGAAAATTCAGGTAAAAGACTCGAAAACAGAGACCCAAATGGATCAAAATAAACACACTTCTCTCGAATTCTTACAAAATGAGTTGGATCAATTTAGGGTTAAAACAGAAATACTGAACAAAGAAACAGTGCGCCTGCATGAACATATTTTAAAGCTAAAAGAAAAACTTAAGCTCAAAGACCTGGATTTTAAAAATGCTATGGAGCAGGTCAGCAGGAAAGTTGAGGAGAACACTGGTTTACAGACAGAAATCGACAGTCTTAACCAAAAGCTCTCTGAAAAGAACAAAGCTTTGCTAATTCAGGAAAAAGCTACGAAAACAGAGACCCAGAAGCTTCAAAATATGCTAACTTCTCTCAAAGACGCAGAAAGAGAGGTTGATGATTCTAGGGTACAGACACGATTACTGCATCAAGAAAACAAGAGCTTGCATGAAGAAGTTTTAGAGTTAAAAAAAAAACTCGAAGAGAACGAAAAGGTTTTAAGAAAAAGAGTTATACAACTTCATCTGAAAAATGCATATTTAAAAAAAGCTGCAGAAAGGATGACGAAGAATGATGAGCGCTTTACAGTGTTAATATCAGAGAACACTGAGTTAAAGACAGAAATCAAAAATCTTAACAAGAAGCTGTTTGTGAACCAAACAGCTATGCAAAATCAGGAAAATGCCTTTAAAACAGAGACCCCAAGGCTTCAAAATACTCTAATGTCTCTCGAAGAAACACAAAGAGACTTAGATGAGTCTAGGGCTCAAACAAAATTACTGCAAGAAAAAAATCATAGGTTGCATGAAGAAGTTTTATGGTTGAGAAAAACAATCACAAATAAAGAAAAGAATTTAAAACAAACACATGAACAATTTAAACAGAAATCCCTGGAATTTGTGAAAGCTTCTGAGAAGGTCAAAACGTACAGCCAGCACATTACGACATTGACATCAGAGAACAGGGACTTAAAGATGGAAATCACAAAACTTAACAAAAAGTTGCAAATTCAGGAACTTGCTATGCAAAAAGAGACCAAGGAATTTAAAGAGGTTCTTGGTTATCTCAAAATCCCACAAAGGGAGGTTGATAAGTGTAAGGCTGCATTAGCATTCCAGCGCAGAAAAAAAACTCAGATTCCTAGATAATTGTCTTTGCAATTTAGTTACATTGTAGTTATCTTCTGACAGTGACCCAATTTTGTTTCTTTTTGCTGTTTTTTGTTATTTTTTTCTTTCCCTTCTAATTTTTGCACGGTCTTCCTGTACATTCTGACCGTGACTGAGTGGATGTGCTCTCTTCGTCCTCTGGCATGGAAGCTGCTGATAGAAAACTTTGTATCAATTTGACTGGTTGAAGTGCCTTGAGATGATTTGTGTTTTGAATTTGGCGCTATATAAATAAACTGAATTGAATTGAATTGAATTCTGGGTTCTCTCCGGGTGCTCCGGCTTCTTCCCACTGTCCAAAAGCATAACCTGTTAGGTTAATTGGCCTTTGCATGGTTGTATGTCTCTCTATATCTATTTTTATGTTATATATTATCCTATAAATTAATACTTTTCTGCAGAGACTTTATTGATTTGAAGGGATGAACAAATGGATTTTGTTTTTGTAAAAGATAGACAAAACTACAGATTTTGCTGTAGGGTCTTTTAATCTAAATGTTAACCATGTTAACAATATAAAACAAAGAGACTAGGGCTGGACGATATAGAAAAAAGCTTATCGATAAAAAAAAATGCATATTGATCGATATTGATAATTATTGAAAAGATTTTAAACCATATTTTATGTGCAGCTCTGCCTGGACTTTTTATGATATTGCTAAATGATTTAATTTTAATAAAGAACACAAACACAGAGTTCTCAATTAAATATTTATTTAACAAACTTTTTCAACCATAACAGAATTGTTTTAGAAATATTTTTTTAGAAAAGAAAAATAACTTAAGAGACCTGAGTTACGTTATTAAATACTGACAAAGAATAAACTAAAGTGACCAGAAAATTGACCAAAATAAATATAACAAATAAATAAATAGAATACCCTATTTGGGTGGGAATACTACACCACCAGCTTGTGGTAATTAAAAGATTGTAGAACTAGGCTACCATGTAAACTCCACTCAACAAGAACAAAAACTCAGAACTCAAGAACTCAGAGCAGAGCGGATGGGAGTCACAGTGGAGGCTGTAGGCTTTGCTTTGTGCAGGCGGTCTGGAGCGCAGCAGGGCAGAGCAGAGCGCTGATGGAGTATGAGGGATTTCAGGGTTAGCATGACATGTTGGTCATGTTGCTGTTAGCATAAACAAAACGTGTTGCACAATGCTTGCACACTGTTGCACTTTAATCCACAACTTTCTTTCCGCCGTCATCGTAGGTCACTCTAAATGCAAAGTGGTCCCAAACAGCAGACCTATAAAGTGCTGCTGGCGCGTCTTCCAACTCCTGTTCTTTCCCACTCGCCATACCCACACAATTCTCCACAACAACTGATTTTTCTCTGCTACACCCGGCTACGCTGCTTCGCTTCTTCTTCTTCTTGTTTACTACTGGTGGTTGGCTTTGGTCGCAGTACCGCGACCAAAGCCAACCAGTACTGTCAATGTGGCCTACACTGACCCAGTTGCTGTGACTAAGAACCTTTGTGATGCACCAATCTACAATTTGATCTCATGGCTTCACAATAGCAGCAACCAACAAACAACGCAGCTGAAGTCCCAAATCACCAATTCTCTATTAGATTATAGGTCTGAGATATAATTAACTGGCCGTTAAATCTACTCAAACCTGCTAGACTCAGTAGCTGCAACACCGTAACCACACCCGGTCTATTTTCAGCAGGAGTAGCGTTTTAGCTATTTAACTAAAAGCAGTCTGGATGATTTCTCTGTTATTCATATAACGGACGTTTCAGTCTCAGGCCCAACCAGGGACAACGCCAATATGTTATATGTAATAAATGATTAACTAGAACAATAGTTAATTATATAACCTTTAATCTATTGTGGCAATATTTCATATATACACCAAGTATGATTTCTCCACAGGGCAGTGCATGGCCACCTCCTAGTTAATATAGTGGTGAGTATCCCCGCCTGTCACGCCGGAGACTGGGGTTCAATTCCCTGGGGGGGAGAAAAAAGTTTTGTTTTTTTTTGGCCTGTGACTTCATTGCATCCACTGCTGCGCCTGCGGGACACCTGCGTTGTATGACTGCGGTTCACACAGGAGATCACATACAAGTCGCATATATTTGGAAATGTGAACAACAATGTGAAAAAAATCGGATTTCACAAAAAAATCGGTATTGAGCATCAAGGCCTGCAGTATGAACGTTGCCTAAGTCATGAAGTGTTATTAAGGTGTAGACCCACAGAGCCTATCTTCAACAAGGTCAGTAGAAATCTGATCACTGTGTGAAGAATTATTCACCTAAAAGCACTTTGAAACGCTGATCCCTGCCCCTCTATGATTTCTGCGAGTACTTCACCTAGATCCATGTCAGCTCTTAATGTGTACAGCGTGTCTAAGGCGATTTTGCCACAGAAAAGTGGGTTACATCACCTCCTCGTTAGTATAGTGGTGAGTATCCCCGCCTGTCACGCGGGAGACCGGGGTTCAATTCCCCGACGGGGAGTTTCTTTTCTTTTTTTCTTCTCAGACCTTAAAAAGACAATATCCAAGCCAAGTGGCGTCTAATGAATGATATTTTAACATTTTTTTGCTGCCGCAGCAAAATAACTTTACCAAGAGGGCTTGCAAAGCTCTGACCGTAGACCGCAGCAGTTAAGCAGCAATTTAGTGGGCCTGACAGGAAGACAGGCTTGGTTACAAAATATAACACATCTGTGCCTCTTGACAGAGAGAGAGATCTGGGAAGTTTATCTGAGTTTTTGTTTCTTTGTTTTGATAGAGGTGAGAGATACCTGCTCTTACCTGCTCTGTCTGCCCATGGATTTGGGTTTTTTTTGTGGAGAGGGATAAACTGCTTTTTGTCCTTCGCTGTTTTTGCGAGGCTCAAAGAAGATCACTACTTTATCCGTTTTTTGTCCACCTGAACGCCTTTAATGGTAAAGTATTATTTTTTCAATGTTTCATTGATTATATTTGGACAAATCTACCCAGCATGCTTTATATGTGCCTGGCTCACAGGAATCACTTTCCATGAAAGAGGTTGCAATGTCACCTTCTCCATGGTATAGTTGCAAGTATCCCCGCCTGTCACGCGGGAGACCAGGGTTCCATTCCCCGACGGGGAGAACGCTTGCTTTTCTTTCTATTGCATATTATCTTAAAAAGTCTTCAAGAATTAAATTTGAGGTTTTGCTATATAGAAGCAGCAAGAAAAACAACAACCATGGCGGACGACAATGCGGAGAGCCAGTATTTATGTTTAAACATATTGAAAAGAATGAGTTTTAATGGTTGGAAAGGACCGCTAGGACGCTCGCAGACACTACCATCATTACTTCCGTAAACACAGAGCACGCTGACGTCATTGCGTCCTCTACTGCACATGCGGGACACTTGCGTTGTATGACTGCAGTTCACACAGGAGATCACATACAAGTTGCATCTATTTGGAAATATGAACGGCAACGCAAAAAAAAAATCGGATTTCACAAAAAAAAAATCGGAATTGAGCATCAAGGCCTGCAGTGTGAACGTAGTTAGGTATGAGGCCTGCCAGGTAGATGGATTTACCAGGTTAGAATTGGTCATACTGGACTTAATAGTTCTCTTTTCAGAATAGTAATCACTGTAATCAGATAGAAACAGTGGAACATGTATTAATGGAATGTGATAAGTATTCACAGGAACATCAGCATTTAAAGTTAATGCTAAATAGAGAAAAAATTTGATTTTCAATGATAAACCTTCTAGGAAATACATCTAATTCTGCTAGAAATCAGCTAATTAGATTTTTTTTTTAAATACTGGATTATTTTATCGTATTTAAATAAAGAATATGTGTGTATATGCATCTGAATATTCACACAAATTAATGTATATGTAAGTTTATATGAATATTGATTCATAGATAATATGCAGTTTCGTTCATACCATTAACTTCCCTCTGACATCATTGATAGCCACACTCCAGTCTGGTAGGTGGCGGTAAATGCACCATAAGTTGGTTGCCATCCACCAATAAAAAACATAAGAAGAAGAAGAAGATTTACCAGGTGTTTGCTCTGTTGGAAAACCTGGGATGCATCCTTAGAAGGCCAGATTCGAAGTACGATTACGTCATAGCGCGGCACAGAGGTCTGGTCGGATTCCAAGACTCCTCGGTATGCGGCCTTAAAATGCGTCCTTCTTTGAGCCTGATTTGAAGGACGGGTCCGATGTATCCTTGGTTTACCCAGGATTCATTGTGAGACCAAGCAAGCCGGCTGCTCCGTGATCAGAGGAAAGGTTACTTGGCGCCGAACAGTGGTGAAAATTGGAAGTTCAGTTTAATATAATACAAGTCTGTGAATAGTTCCGTTTGAGATGAATAAAAATAGTTGTTTTAATGGTTATTGAGTCAGATATGTGGCAGTAATGTTTGATTTATCTAAAGGTTATCATTTACTGTGTAAATGAGTTTGGCTGTAATTTAAGGACAGATTCTAATATATTTGCAGGGTGGGGACTATAAATATGAAAGGATTTTTTTCTTTTTATTGCTGTTTTGCACAATATGCTTAACTAAGATATTTTTGTTGTTGAATATTAGAGATTTTGCAGATATATTTTTTATACATACATTGTTTAGATTTACTTATATATTTCTACTCCTTTTATAGAATAGAAAATCCCTTTACTGTCCCACAATGGGCAAATTTACAGCAGCAGAAAGATTATTGAAAATGGTCACACAATGTGGACCTTAGAAAAATGTATAAGAATAACATGATAGGGAAGAGTTAAAATATGAACAATACTATTCTGTAAAGTGTTTTAACAATATAAAACTGGAGAATAAATAACCAATATGCAGCTATGGACATTATTACAGTGATGGATATTTGAAAATAGCAGCAACATCAGAGATGTGCAGAAAGACAGCAGCAGGTTATTTAACTGACTAAGGTTTCCATCATTACATTTGATTTGATTAGGTCCTGCTCCCGGTGGTTGGAACCTTTATTCCACTCTGGATTCTCATCAGTCTTTGTTCACTTTATAATAAAAAAGAAATAAATAAACAAACAGTTTTGGAAACTTCGGTTTTCATTCTTTTCCTGCTTTGTGTGTCAACTTTCGCTGTTGCTAAGCAACAGACCTTACGGCGATAAAACCCGCTGAAGGGAAGACCTGGTCGAATTCACAGCCAAAACTCTTCCGGTCTCCTTATTTTCACGGACTTCAAAGGATCCAGTCTAAGTAGACCGCGTCCTTGGAGGATGCAGCCCAGGATTTCGAACAGAGCCCCATTCTTGTTGTTTTTGAGCGCGGGTGAAAAACTCAGAGCGGAATCACTGTTGGTTTTTGGGTCGTGTAGTTTTTTTTGACTCGCATTATAGTGTAGGCTTAAAGGAAAAAAAGTACAAAATGGCGGCGCCGCGCCAGTACTGGATTTTTTTTCTTTCTATTTTATTTTATTTTATTTTTTGGCATTGATCCTAGTTTTTTTTTAGTTATTATCGGTTTGCTCCCGCTCCCGTCTGCTCCCGTTAATGTTTAATCCTGTACCGTCCCAATCACGTGATCGTAACTAATACTGACTCCCATCCCATGGGAATCCCACGGGAATCCCGTGACCCATGGGATTCCCGAAAAAATGTCAGTCTCTAGTGTACGGTGTGCTCTCATGTGCTCGTCACCAGCCTCAGTACTCGTCCAATTCATAGCAACAAAGGCCCAGAACAAAGAGCTGACCTGTTCCTTTTCAAGATGACAGAATTCCAAGCATGCACCACAGCAGCAGCAGCTTCCAAGGGAGCGCTCACAGAGCTCAGTTTTAAGTTAAAAATTCACTTTTCTGTTGTTTTTCTGCAGAAGTGAGTGTTTTTAAGATAATTTGCGGTGAGAACAATATACTTTTAAGCTTCACTATATAGCCCATTTTCTGATTTAGTGCCTAATTTAAAAAAACATTCATTTGTTTTGTGTTTATCTGACTGAGTTAATCATTATTCCCCCACTCTCGTTATCCCCGAGTCTATACTTTCCTGTCTTCTTGTAAAGAACATCATTGATGAGAACACAAGTCTATACTCGCATTCTTGTGAACTGAGAGATGGCCTGAAAGCCCATGAGATAAATGGGTACAAGACAAAAAAAAAAAAAAAGTAGAAGCCTCCCCGTCAGGGAATCGAACCCCAGTCTCCCGTGTGACAGGCTGGGATACTCACAGTGTTTATGGGCTCTCTATGCCAGACACAGGATATCCTGTGCTGAAAATACTTTTTGCCATTCTGGCCGGTTTGGCCAGGAAGAGTGGGGTAGCTTTACTAGGAAGGATCAAACACAATCAGAACTGCCTAGTTTGACCTCTACGCTGAGTTGTCTGTCTTCCATGAGATTTAACTGCACAGCCCAGGAAAGGAAGGCTGTCATCTTTCTCTCCACTGCGTCGATGCGGTCTGTGAAGAAAAGATATAGATCTGTATATATACGCCTTACACACAGAACACAGCAAGAAAAATATCGTGTAGAGTGTGGTGGGTTAGTGTTTATTTGCCTCGTTGGCGCAGTAGGCAGCGCGTCAGTCTCATAATCTGAAGGTCGTGAGTTCGAGCCTCACACGGGGCAGACATTTATATTTTTGTCGTTCCTCTTAATCAACTTGAGGTGGACAACCAAAGCTTGCATGTAAGCTTGCATGGTAGTGTGTATGCGGCATGCTACACTGGCTTCTTATTAGTTATTAACGTCTAAATTAACTTAAAATGTTGAAACGTGACAGAAAAATGTTTGCCTTTACTATTCTGGTACCTGCAGTCTGTTCCCTGTTTTTCCCCATCTGGTAATAGACTCCTGGGTCAAGAACAACCAAAGGAAACAGTTTAGGGTAGTGTAGCGAAGCTGTTCAGTGATTTTACTTAAACCGCCCTACAAGGTGTTCTCTACTTACCGGCCAACAGTCCGAAAAGCAGGTCATTGGCAAAAATCAACTGTAATGAAGTAACGTCTTCCTATGGGCAATGAGTTGAAGGCACAAACTAAACTGTTCATTATTTATTCTCTATGGTACGCCAGCATTTATAACATGTAGGCATGAAGTGCATTTTTTTACTTTTTCTTTTTTTCCCTTGTGGTCCACTAAGGAGCCTACAAATCATTATCTTAGAGAGAAAAACACAATGGACAAGTTGATTAAGTGACTGTTGCTGTGTGAATCAAATGCCGTTATTTAAGATAAAACATTTCAAATTCAGTTATTTATTTTAGACCGAATAACATTTTGCATTTACATCCCTGCCACCCTGGGCTATGTGTGTAGAATCAAGAAGGGCTAGGGCCATAAACCTTGATGACTTTCTGGAAGTTTTTGCCAAAAAGCATAGTAACAGGCGAATAAAGCTTTTCTGAACCCTGATAACCAGAGTTGTTGACTGTGGATCTTTGCTGGAAGGTTATTTTTGTAAAAGTAATGATTATTTTTGTTTCACATTAAGGTAAGATTTAAATGTTTATTACAAATTCAGTGTAGCTGTGTAATCAGAACAAGACTCTTGATCCCTGTTGGGATATTCCTGTTACATATGCAAAGATATCATTTCTGTTCTTGCTTTTATTTTTATCTGCCAGTATGTTTTCCCCCAGTCATTTTTTGTTTTCAAAAAATCAATAAATGTACAACTTATTTCAAATATAAATAAAGCACAACTATTGTTCAACTCAAAATGTTAAGCGGTCTATGTCTGTGCACATTGGATCAGTAGTAACATTAATAATCAAACAATAAGCCAAAAGATATGAGTAGGTGTTTCCTTAGATCTTTATGATAGTTTTCCACAAGCAGTTTTACCACAGCAGTAGAATAAAACCCTGAAATTATGTTTCTGTGTGCCACCCCAAGAATTTAAGAGGCCCCATCTGGCCACCCCTATGAAACATTTCCAGAGGCGCCCCTGGCTCTAAGGCGGAGGTCTTCAACAGGTACTGCATGACCGACGCGAAAAAAAAAATGTTTTTTTATATTCCCCCCTGCAATATTTTCCGCTATTTGAAATGTCTTCAAATACACATTAACATAAATTCAACACACTGTAGCAAACAGATAAATGGAGGCAGAAGATGTCTTTCATTTATCAATGCACACATTCAGCGACACACAGGAGCTCTTTCAACCTGGACACCGTTTCATTCACAACACCTGTCCCATCAACAAGGAATCCGAAATACTTTAATTTTCCCAGGGCGAAAACACTTTCGTTACATGACACCATCTGTAATAGAGTAACTATAGAACCAGTCTGATATACCACAATTTCATACAATATATATAATTAGCGGGTCCCTGCTCCATCTCGCCATCAGTATGGGTTGGGATGGAACGGTTTATGAAAACCGTCCGAACCGTTCGGTTCGACTGTCTCGGTTCAATTCGCGTGTGTTGCATTCGGTTCATGCGCTGCTCCTTTTTCTCATAGGCGAAGCGTGTACACTCCAGAGCAGAAGGTGGCGGTACTGCGACCAAAGCCAACCACCAGTAGTAAACAAGAAGAAGAAGAACAGAAGCAGCGTAGCCGGGTGTAGCAGAGAAAAATCAGTTGCTGTGGAGAATTGTGTGGGTATGGCGAGTGGGAAAGAACAGGAGTTGGAAGACGCGCCAGCAGCACTTTATAGGTCTGCTGTATGGGACCGTTTTGCATTTAGAGTGACCTACGATGACGGCGGAAAGAGAGTTGTGGATAAAAGTGCAACAGTGTGCAAGCATTGTGGAACACGTTTTGTTTATGCTAACAGCAACATGACCAACATGTCATGCTAACCCCGAAATTTATTTGAGATTGTCCAAATTTAATTAGGGTTAAAAGTTAAAAATATTTCACTGCTGCATCCCACGTGCAGATGCTATTCCTTGACTTCAGTTCAGCTTTCAACTCTATCACCGCACAGCATCTGCTAGGCAAACCGGAACAGGTTTGTTTGGCTTTCGGATAGACGAGTCAGAGCAGCTCCATCTCACTGCGAAGCTCAGTCCGACGTGGTTTTTAGTTGTACAGTGTGAGCAGGAAGATTGCATGAGAGCGTCGGGCCGAACCTAAATCGTGAGCTGTGAGCTCACACTGTATGACTAAACCCTGCGGTTTAGTCGTACCGTATGAGCAGTAGCTGCGTGCAACGACTGAAAAAAATCACACAGTGTAGGCCCGGCTTTAGCAAGGTAGAGTGAATACACAAACTAGAATAGGGGGAGGGGGTCTTGCAACTTCTACCATTAAGGGGTGAGTGAGAGCCACGTGATCCCATGCAAATATGTCTAATGCCACCTCCTCGTTAGTATAGTGGTGAGTATCCCCGCCTGTCACGCGGGAGACCGGGGTTCAATTCCCCGACGGGAAGAACAATGTATGTTTTTTTTTTGTCCTGTGACGTCATTGCATCCACTGCTGCGCCTGCGGGACACCTGCGTTGTATGACTGCGGTTCACACAGGAGATCACATAGAAGTCGCATATATTTGGAAATGTGAACAACATTTTTCATAAAAAAAATCGGTATTGAGCATCTAGGCCTGCGTATGAACGTCGCCTAAGTCATGAAGTGTTATTTAGATAGAGATGTGTTATAGAGATAGATTTAGATAGATAGAGCTTCAAGGTGTAGACCCACAGAGCCTATCTTTAACAAGGTCAGTAGAAATCTGATCACAGTGTGAAGAATTATTCACCACAAAGTACTTTGAAACGCTGATCACTGCCCCTCTATGGTTTCTGTGAGTACTTCACCACCAGGGGGAGACAAGGTGCCTTCGCCTGGGAATTTTCAAACTGTGGTTGCAATGACAAGCCTACGCCACCAGATGGCGTCAAAGAGAGCACTACACAATTTGGATCTGAAAACACTGGAATCAGCTGAGTAGTTGTAATTACACAAGCTACCACTAGGGGGAGAGGACAATCTCTGTCAATGTGGCCTACATTGACCCAGTTGCCGTGACTTTAAGAACCTTTGTGATGCACCAATCCACAATTTGATCTCACGGCTGCACAATAGCAGCAACCAACAAACAACACAGCTGAAATCCCAAATCACCAATTCTCTATTAGATTCTAAGTCTGAGATTTAATTAACTGGCCGTTAAATCTACTCAAACCCGCTAGACTCAATACCTGCAACACCGCAAACACACCCGGTCTATTTTCAGCAGGAGTAGCATTTTTAGCTATTTAACTAAAAATAGTCTGGATGATTTATCTGTTATTCATATAACGGATGTTTCAGTCTCAGGCCCACCCAGGGACAACGCCAATATGTTGTGCAAAATAATATCCTGTAGATAATAAATAAATGATATAGTTAATTATTTAACCTATTCAAAATCGGAGGTGAAATCAATTTAGTGTTTTTAGTTGAATAATGGTAGCTTTAATTTACTTAATTACCAGGGATTGTGGTTTCACCTCTGGAGGGTTCCTAGACCGGCTGTTAAAATCTAGGTATCCACACCAATTTAGTGACCCTGGCTAAGTTATCAGCAGAGCTATTCATTATCAATTACGAACGATTTTTCTCTGTTTATTTGCACTATGACCAAAGGTGGGTGGATCTGACCTGAGTGATAAATCGTCCGCTATATGAAACACAGAACGACTACATGTAATGATGACTTTATTCTAATAATTCAGGATTACAGAAAATCTAACATCTATGCAAATACTACACGCTAATAAACAAATAAACACGAGGTAGATTAAATGACTAGTTTAAAGAAATGAAAATGAAAGAATAAACCCTAAGAGTCAGTTTAACTGGCTTCTGAGATTGTCCAAAATATGCCAGATGTTAATACGTTCACTAATGTCCGTCGGAATAGCAGCAGGTATGATGATAACAGTGTAATCAATCAACATAAAACTAATACATTCAGCTTAAAAATGGTAAATGATTAAAAATGCATTAAACAACAACAGAGCAGTATGCATGTATGTGGGGAAGGCATGTAAATGTATGAGAGACCTCTCTCTTCATGTGATGAAAAAGGTGGGGGGCGGTCGGTGGTAAACGGACCCTCAACCACGTGACCACACGCGGTTGACTGTAATAACTCTATAACTACCTGAAAGCAGAAACAAACGAAAGAGGATAGAAAAGATAAAAAGAAAGAAATATCACCTGCAGCTTTCACAGCACACTTATTTCAACCAATGAACCAGAACTCTTGTAACCAACACAGACTAAAATCAGCATTAATCCAAATCCCTGAATCTACCTGTCTCTCTCGCCGAGCGCAGCACCTCATTAATGCATCAAAGAAAAGGAAAGGATTTACTGTGAGTTGCCTCCGGTCCGGGGGGTGGGGGGAGGAGGGGGGGTGTCCGAGGGAGTACGTGGTCTGGCTCCGGCCACGCAGATCTTCTTCACCACCGGATCTGTTCTCAGGTAAGTTTCAGTCAGTTTGATGTTACAGCAGAGGGCTCGATGTGCTCTTAAGGCGAGGAAGATTTTTCTTGTGCAAGTTGTCGGCGGAAGTATCAGCTTCATTCATCAGCTGATTGGTCCGTGCTTGATATTATTCCGACAGTGTTACAAAGCAGGAATAACAACTTCCTTTGTGTGGTGATCAAAATGTTCTACTCATAGGTTGCATCAATAATCAGTTAGGCAAAAGTAGTCATTGCTAATTTAGATAGGAAGAATGGGAATTATGGATATCCACAACTAAAGTGTTCCTAGTACAAATGTACTTGTAGATATCTGTAAAGATATTTGTACTACTAAAAATATATTTTAGATGTCAGAAATTATATTTTAGATATCTGCGATGTTTTCTTCATTCTCAATATCTGAAATAAAAATTATGACCAGTAACAATGGATTACAGAGATCTACTCTATGCTGTTGCCTTGGAGTGGTAACCAAGAGACCACGCCCACACAATTCCAAGTGGGTGTGGTCACATGGAATTGTGTGGGGGTGACCACACCCACGGTGACATCATATTGTGACCTCACTTGCTGTAGATACATAAGCCCAATTTTCAGCAGAGGACATCAGTCTTGAGGAGTAGCTGACGAGTTCACAGTGAACAATTATTCAGGTAGGAGAAATTTTACATACACGTTATTGCAATGGAAGGAAAAGAGTTGGTTCCTTCTCAACATAATGTTATTGAAATGGAAGGAAAAGAGTTGGTTCCTTCTCAACATAATGTTATTGAAATGGAAGGAAAAGAGTTGGTTCCTTCTCAACATAACGTTACTGCTCGATTTATGTGGAAATATTGTGTATTGAAAATACAATATGATAGGCAGGTGGTGAAAAACCAAGAGCAGCAAAAAGAAATTGAACAGTTAAGGATAGAACGGGATAAAGCAAATCTAAACTGTGAAACCTTCAGCGACTATTATTTAGATGGTTTACGTAGGATAGGCCTACTAGAGCAGGAACATTTAGAGGTAAAGAGCTTTAGAGCGCATCTTAAACACAAGCGGGCTATGAAAATTCAGGTAAAAGACTCGAAAACAGAGACCCAAATGGATCAAAATAAACACACTTCTCTTGAATTCTTACAAAATGAGTTGGATCAATTTAGGGTTAAAACAGAAATACTGAACAAAGAAACAGTGCGCCTGCATGAACATATTTTAAAGCTAAAAGAAAAACTTAAGCTCAAAGACCTGGATTTTAAAAATGCTATGGAGCAGGTCACCAGGAAAGTTGAGGAGAACACTGGTTTACAGACAGAAATCGACAGTCTTAACCAAAAGCTCTCTGAAAAGAACAAAGCTTTGCTAATTCAGGAAAAAGCTACGAAAACAGAGACCCGGAAGCTTCAAAATATGCTAACTTCTCTCAAAGACGCAGAAAGAGAGGTTGATGATTCTAGGGTACAGACACGATTACTGCATCAAGAAAACAAGAGCTTGCATGAAGAAGTTTTAGAGTTAAAAAAAAAACTCGAAGAGAACGAAAAGGTTTTAAGAAAAAGAGTTATACAACTTCATCTGAAAAAAAAAAATCGGTTTTGATCATCAAGGCCTGCAGTATGAACGTTGCCTAAGTCATGAAGTGTTATTAAGGTGTAGACCCACAGAGCCTATCTTCAACAAGGTCAGTAGAAATCTGATCACTGTGTGAAGAATTATTCACCACAAAGCACTTTGAAACGCTGATCCCTGCCCCTCTATGGTTTCTGCGAGTACTTCACCTAGATCCATGTCAGCTCTTAATGTGTACAGCGTGTCTAAGGCGATTTTGCCACAGAAAAGTGGGTTACATCACCTCCTCGTTAGTATAGTGGTGAGTATCCCCGCCTGTCACGCGGGAGACCGGGGTTCAATTCCCCGACGGGGAGTTTCTTTTCTTTTTTTCTTCTCAGACCTTAAAAAGACAATATCCAAGCCAAGTGGCGTCTAATGAATGATATTTTAACATTTTTTTGCTGCCGCAGCAAAATAACTTTACCAAGAGGGCTTGCAAAGCTCTGACCGTAGACCGCAGCAGTTAAGCAGCAATTTAGTGGGCCTGACAGGAAGAGAGGCTTGGTTACAAAATATAACACATCTGTGCCTCTTGACAGAGAGAGAGATCTGGGAAGTTTATCTGAGTTTTTGTTTCTTTGTTTTGATAGAGGTGAGAGATACCTGCTCTTACCTGCTCTGTCTGCCTATGGATTTGGGTTTTTTTTTTTTTCTGGAGAGGGATAAAGTGCTTTTTGTCCTTCGCTGTTTTTGCGAGGCTCAAAGAAGATCACTACTTTATCCGTTTTTTGTCCACCTGAAAGCCTTTAATGGTAAAGTATTATTTTTTCAATGTTTCATTGATTATATTTGCACAAGTCTACCCAGCATGCTTTATATGTGCCTGGCTCACAGGAATCACTTTCCATGAAGGAGGTTGCAATGTCACCTCCTCGTTAGTATAGTGGTAAGTAGTGATGGGTCGGGCAACACCGATGCGTTGGCGCATGTGTCGGTCTCATAGAGCGAAACCTGTGTCGACGTGTGTATCGCTACCGATACACAAGGTACAGTTCCTGTATCGGTCACGTGACTGATGTTTCGAACTGATTGACAAGCCTTTATAACGAAGCGCATCTGCCAAAACAATCTTGCGTGTTTTTTGCGAATATAAAATTCATCAAAAATTATTGAGCTTCCTCAAGCAAAAAGAAAGGTTTCTGCTGTGTGGAACCACTTTGATGTCATTTCGGAAAATAAGGTATTTGTTTTAATTTCCTTGTTTCATCCTGTTCCTCTCAGAGTTTCCACTTGATTTTCTGAGTAGAAATTCATTTCAAAGTGACCTTTAGTTTACTGTTCGTGTTATTTTCTGCAGGTTAAATGTCGCAATTGCTCAACAGAGCTTGCATATTTAAATAACAGCACCTCCTCAATGCTGAGGCATTATAGGGCCAAGCATGAGAGTGAAATCCATGATACACCCATGATGAACTCAGGTATACAGGTATTTTACAACTTACTGACTTTGTTTTATAATTCTGAATAATTTACACTTTCTCATTTTTAACCATCAAGCTTCCAGGAAGCAGATGCTTGATGAGGCTGTGCTTAATTTCATTGTAAAGGACTGCCAGCCCCTCGCTGTTGTGGAGAATGAAGGGTTCAGGGAGCTGGTTCAGCTCCTTGAGCCCTCATATGTTTTGCCAACCAGAAAGGTTTGTGTGGAAATTATCTAAAGTGGTAGTTTATTCATCAAATTTATTTTAAATGTATTGATTTTCTTCTGGTTTGACTTGGTGTGGTTTTCAGACCATCAAACAACTGTTGGCCAAAAAGTACGAGGTGGAACAGGAACGAGTGTAAATGGAAGTACAGCAGGCTGCGGACAGAATGTGCCTCAATAGTTGGAAGCTCAAATGAGCCCCAGCCGGGAACATCTTCACAACAGCTGTCTGCCCCCACTTCAGGCATGATATTGAGCATCATTTCTTTGTTGTTTGTAAATCATGTACTAAAATACTTTTTTTAAATTTTTTTTAAGATGATCTTTGGGAACATTTTGATCTCGAAGTGGGGAGGCAGACCAAAAGTGCCACAGCTGATGCCATCCTTGAGGTGCAGAGATACATGGTAGAGGGCAATATTGCGAGGTCCCAGGATCCTCTTGTATATTGGAAAAACCAAAGGACGGTTTATCCAAACCTCTTCTGCCTGGCCTTAAAATTTTTGTGCACTCCAGCTTCATCTGTGCCGTGTGAGCGGGTGTTTTCCACAGCTGGAGAACTAATATCAAAAAAGCGCAACAGACTGAATTTCAAAACGTTGCAACAACTTATTTTTTTGAATAAAAAATTGTTAAAAAAAATACCAGTGAACAAGCATCTTCATTTACTACATGTTTACTTAGAGATTATTACATTATGATGCAGGTTCTCATTATTCATTGACTGTGTCTAAAATATCAAATATGTTTTAATAATAATACAATGCATCATACAATGAATTGCATCATATTAGTGTATATAATAAGTCATCAAATCAGTGTCAGTTGACTGTCAACTAGGTTGCCTGTTCGATTCCCCGATGGGGAGAACACTTGCTTTTCTTTCTATTGCATTTTATCTTAAAACGTCTTCAAGAATTAAATTTGAGGTTTTGCTGTATAGAAGCAGCAAGAAAAACAACAACCATGGCGGACGACAATGCGGAGAGCCGGTATTTATGTTTAAACATATTGAAAAGAATGAGTTTTAATGGTTGGAAAGGACCGCTAGGACGCTCGCAGACACTACCATCATTACTTCCGTAAACACAGAGCACGCTGACGTCATTGCGTCCTCTACTGCGCATGCGGGACACTTGCGTTGTATGACTGCAGTTCACACAGGAGATCACATACAAGTTGCATCTATTTGGAAATATGAACGGCAACGCAAAAAAAAAAATCGGATTTCACAAAAAAAAATCGGAATTGAGCATCAAGGCCTGCAGTGTGAACGTAGTTAGGTATGAGGCCTGCCAGGTAGATGGATTTACCAGGTTAGAATTGGTCATACTGGACTTAATAGTTCTCTTTTCAGAATAGTAATCACTGTAATCAGATAGAAACAGTGGAACATGTATTAATGGAATGTGATAAGTATTCACAGGAACATCAGCATTTAAAGTTAATGCTAAATAGAGAAAAAATTTGATTTTCAATTATAAACCTTCTAGGAAATACATCTAATTCTGCTAGAAATCAGCTAATTAGATTTTTTTTAAAATACTGGATTATTTTATCGTATCTAAATAAAGAATATGTGTGTATATGCATCTGAATATTCACACAAATTAATGTATATGTAAGTTTATATGAATATTGATTCATAGATAATATGCAGTTTCGTTCATACCATTAACTTCCCTCTGACATCATTGATAGCCACACTCCAGTCTGGTAGGTGGCGGTAAATGCACCATAAGTTGGTTGCCATCCACCAATAAAAAACATAAGAAGAAGAAGAAGATTTACCAGGTGTTTGCTCTGTTGGAAAACCTGGGATGCATCCTTAGAAGGCCAGATTCGAAGTACGATTACGTCATAGCGCGGCACAGAGGTCTGGTCGGATTCCAAGACTCCTCGGTATGCGGCCTTAAAATGCGTCCTTCTTTGAGCCTGATTTGAAGGACGGGTCCGATGTATCCTTGGTTTACCCAGGATTCATTGTGAGACCAAGCAAGCCGGCTGCTCCGTGATCAGAGGAAAGGTTACTTGGCGCCGAACAGTGGTGAAAATTGGAAGTTCAGTTTAATATAATCCAGTCTGTGAATAGTTCCGTCTGAGATGAATAAAAATAGTTGTTTTAATGGTTATTGAGTCAGATATGTGGCGGTAATGTTTGATTTATCTAAAGGTTATCATTTACTGTGTAAATGAGTTTGGCTGTAATTTAAGGACAGATTCTAATATATTTGCAGGGTGGGGACTATAAATATGAAAGGATTTTTTTCTTTTTATTGCTGTTTTGCACAATATGCTTAACTAAGATATTTATGTTGTTGAATATTAGAGATTTTGCAGATATATTTTTATACATACATTGTTTAGATTTACTTATATATTTCTACCCCTTTTATAGAATAGAAAATCCCTTTACTGTCCCACAATGGGCAAATTTACAGCAGCAGAAAGATTATTGAAAATGGTCACACAATGTGGACCTTAGAAAAATGTATAAGAATAACATAATAGGGAAGAGTTAAAATATGAACAATACTATTCTGTAAAGTGTTTTAACAATATAAAACTGGAGAATAAATAACCAATATGCAGCTATGGACATTTTTACAGTGATTGATATTTGAAAATAGCAGCAACATCAGAGATGTGCAGAAAGACAGCAGCAGGTTATTTAACTGACTAAGGTTTCTATCATTACATTTGATTTGATTAGTTCCTGCTCCCGGTGGTTGGAACCTTTATTCCACTCTGGATTCTCATCAGTCTTTGTTCACTTTACAATAAAAAAGAAATAAATAAACAAACAGTTTTGGAAACTTCGGTTTTCATTCTTTTCCTGCTTTGTGTGTCAACTTTCACGGTTGCTAAGCAACAGAGCATACAGCAGTAAAACCCGCTAAAGGGTAGACCTGTTGGAATTCACAGCCAAAACTCTTCCGGTCTCCTTATTTTCAAGGACTTCGAAGGATCCAGTCTAGGTAGACCGCGTCCTTGGAGGATGCAGCCCAGGTTTTCGAACTGAGCCGTTATGTCTTCAGTGAATATGTTGCTTACTCAGTCAGTGTGATTGGTTTAGTCAGCAGCAACCTGGGAGCAGTGCATGCTGGGAGACAGGAAGAGTCTCTGGCATTTTGTCACCTGCTCCAGCTGGTTGAGCACATGGAAATGTTAGCTCCTGGTTTTTGACTATTCTTTTCCTCACCCTGCTAAAGCAACGTCTGTAAGTTATTTTTTTTCTTTATCAAGTTAAGCTGTTGTGTGTTTTCACATTAATATGTATGTTTAGAAGGCTAAAATGTGAAGTTTGCAAACAAGATGTTACCCTTCTATATTTTGCTGCTGTTTGCTATTTGGTTAGAATTACATTTGTCAGAGCAGCTATACAGATAATGAGCTAATTTCTCACATTTTCCAATATACAATATATATGTGGGCCATAACACCAGGTATTTAGGCGTGTGGAGTTACTGTGAGTAGTCAGCATCTTCCCTGGTTTCAGTGTGTGAAAAATGATGCGTAGGGTTTGCTGTAGAGGTTAGCATCCCTGATGCAACACAGTATAAATTTAGAGCAGGTAGACTTGGACAAACTTTGTCATTTCGTATACAGAGTGTACACAAAATAAAATATTGATTATGTAGCTTTCCGACTGAATGAGCAGCAGCTTAGCAGTGAAAATGAACATTTCCATTTATAACGTGCAGCAGTGATCAAAATGTAAACAGTGTGGGAGAGACATGGTGCAAAAGGCACTGATGTGGAAGGTTTAGAGCAGTGCAAAAATAGATATGGTGAAAAATGCAGTAGAAGACATTTGAGTTGAGTTCTATTTAGTGCACATATTATCTTTAAGTGTGATGCAGAGTCTCGATTTGTGATTTGATTAGTTTCAACAGTCTTATGGCAGTGGGGTTAAATCTGTTGCAGAATCTGCTGGTCTTGCATCGAATGCTGCAAAGCCTCTTCCCAACACCTACCTGCTCACACTGTACATCTAAAAACATGTCGGACTCAGCTCCGCAGTAAGATGGAGCTACTCTGACTCGTCTATCCAGAAGCCAAACCAGTAGAAGAGGAATATAAAGCTCACTAGAGTGAGTTTTACTCAATTGTAGTATCCATGTTGTTCAACTGTGACTACCTCAACTACAGATATGGCGCTGTGCAGAGGTTACCCATCTTCCCTCATTGTTTTAGCTAAAAATGTATTTAAAAATAAATCTATATTTAGGAACTGAAAGATCAATGTATCGGTCAGCTGAAAATAACGATATACCGTGGTATGTATTGGTTAGTCATGTGATATGAGGCACTGTTCAATCAAATCATGTAAATGTCATGCAGCAAGTCAGGAAGCTAATTCAATACCAACAGATATGACATTTGAGCTAAAAATGACGAAGGAATACTTTGCATTTTTATTCAAACCACAGGGAAGCGCACAGAAATGTTTTTCTGTCCGTCACACTTTTCCATGTCAGTCACCAGTACTGACTTTGAGCAATACAGCTCCTTCATTTAGGTATGAGGCCTGCCAAGTGGATGGATTTACCAAGTGTTATGTCCTCAGTGAATATGTTGCTTCTGTGTTTACATCTGAGAGGAAGAAGAAAAAGAAGAATCCTTGTTTGCGCACTGAGCGATTTGCCCAGGACGGTCGGGAGAAGATCAAACCTTTTTGGTTTTCTCCCGACCTTACGATTTCTGCCTTGTTACCCCCTGTACACGACGTACGATCAGGCTGAAAGTCAGGTCGATCGGAAAATTCTCGCTCGACTAGAAAGTCGCCTGAAAAGGGCAAAAAAATCGCAGTGTATGCCCGTCTTTAGCAATTCAAGATGTTCCCGTCAAATTGAGGACTGTTCTTAAAATATGTATAAGTGTAGAGAGTCTGATTGGTCACTAAATGACTGTGACCCAGAGCCCTGCTGAGACACCGGAGCTAACTAAGATAACTGCATTAATATGTCGACGTCTCATTGGGCGGTTTGTTAGAGCGTTTGGATTATGTCATTTATTCAGCATTAGAGGGACTTTAATCTCATAATATACTTTATTTTCGTTTTTATGAAAAATGTATTTTAGTAATTTCCAAGTTAATTGTCATATTCCTTTGGCTTTATTTCCCTGATGTTATGACCTTACTGGTAATTTAAAATAAAATAATCCATAGCCTGGCAATAATACTCTGAACTGGTTCTGCAAATGACTGCATGACTATTATGTTCCCACTTTATTCTCATATTAGCTTTTATCTCATATTTTTACTCACTTTTTTGTTTCCTTTAATATTAGTAATTACATCCCTTTGTTTCCTCAAAATAATATGTGCCTCAATACATCCATCTGTCTCTTTACCAGATATGTTAAGGTTACATAAATAGTTAGATGGAACTTATTAACCCTTTTTCTAGAGTCACAGTTTCAGTTGTTTACTGTATTTTGTAGAAAATAATGTTTTGTTTCTTGCTAGCTGGTTTACCTGCAGGATTTTCATTAAGATGTGCAGGAATTTACAGTATCTCTCCCAAACTTCGAAATTCTGTTTTTTGCATAATGTTACTATGGAAAATATTATTATTAGCTCCTAAAGGCAAGGTACATTTATTTGTGTAGCACAATTCAGTACAAAGACAATGTAAAGTGCTTTACATGATTAAAATTTAGGAAAATAAAATGGAAACAAAGCAATAAATAAAAACGCAGAAACAAAAAAGAACATTAAAAACAGTTGGAATAATAAAAATTTTAAAAAATTATGTTTCAGTTGAACTGTTTAACTAGAGCAGTCGAAGGCAATCCTAAACAAATGTGTTTTTAGTCTTGATTTAAAGGAACTCAGGTTTTCCGCACTTTTACAGTTTTCTGGAGGTTTGTTCCAGATAAGTGGAGCATAGGAACTAAATGCTGCTTCTCCATGTTTAGTTCTGGTTCTAGGTATGCAGAGCAGGCTGGAACCAGAAGACCTGAGTGGTCTGGAGGGTTGATACACTGATAGCAAGTCTGTGATGTGTTTAGGTGCTATAAGTAGTGATGGGGAGATGAGGCCCCATAATGTCGCCACCTGCTGGTGTAAAGCAGAACTGCATTTTGTAATAAAATGTTTTTTTTGCAAACGTTTTTCTTTTTTTCCCCTTTTAAGTTTCTTTGAAATTGTTAACTGTTAGTGTGTATAATAAAATCTTTTGTAATTTTAAGTGCAAAATTTCTTGGAACAATCATTTAAGGTGCACAATCATTTAAGGTTTTTCTGCCATTTTAGTGCAATAAACTCAAGCAGACAGTGAAAGTGTTTGCGCAAATTGGGCAATGATGAGCGAAATAAAAGGTGCTGATCATTTTTCAAACATAATAGTTTTTCCACATTTTTTTGGTTTTATTCAGTCGGAAGTTGTGTTCAACCAATCTTTTGGCTAAACCGACATAATTTGGCAGCGTTTTTACCCAACCTATATTTTTACTAGGGCAGTCCAATGCAAATTAGTCTCATTAGCCAAAATAATTATGTTTAATCGCAACTTTCAAAAGTCAAAGGCAGGTTTTGAACCATCAACCTCTAGGGTGAGAGTCTGTGTCCTGTAGATGACGCCACTAATATGGATAACCATAGAACGGAGAAAATACTCCTTAATCCTGACTTACTAACACTAACTGTCCGGTGGCTTGCTCAGATTTTGATCATTACATTGTTTATTCTTTCAACAACTAGATTGGTTGGAAAAACAACCAATCTATCCAAACTCTATCACACTGACAGCAGCTCTTCTCCAATCTCCAACATCTTGACTGAATCCTGAGGCTTCCCGAACCAGTCACAATGTGGTGTCACGGTAGTGAGGCCTCGGACGTCATCAATTTTAGCTCCCCTGAATCACGCCTCGACTCGCGCTTCGGCGAAATGCCCCCTCCATTACTCGAAACACGCCTCGAAGCCTCAGATCATCTCATAACATCACTAGAGCTAAGCCATTCAGAGATTTATAGACGTATTTTAAAGTCTATTCTCTGAGATACAGGGAGCCAGTGTAAGGACTTTAGAACCGGGGTGATGTGCTCTACTTTCTTAGTCTTAGTGAGGACACGGGCAGCAGCGTTCTGGATCAGCTGCAGCTGTCTGATCCACTTTTTAGGCAGACCTGTGAAAACACCGTTGCAGTAATCAGTTCGACTAAAAATAAACGCATGGATTAGTTTTTCCAGATCATGCTGAGACATTAGTCCTTTAATCCTGGAAATGTTCTTCAGGTGATAGAAAGCCGACCTTGTAATTGTCTTTAAATGCTTTTGGAGGTTCAAGTCTGAATCCAGCACTACACCTAGATTTCGGGCCTGATCAGTGGTTACCAGCTGAAGCGACTGAAGCTGTAAGGCCAGCAGATCTGTTTTTGTTGCATCTCCATGCAGTGGATTGAGACAAGTTCCTTCTCTCTGCGAGTTTCGTGCATAGAAAGGTTCTCTATCCTGCAATGCATTGCTACATCATATCTTACACTTTTATGTAGATTTTGAATTTACAATGCTTTAAATGTGTGATCTTCTTTGTCAATATCTGGAGAACTGCAGCCCTCAAAATAAACCTGTTTTAAGCTAAAGTAATATTCTCCGGGTGTTTTGTGTTCTCCTTGGAGAACTAGAGATGCCTCAAGCGTTGCTAACGCCAGATCTCTGTAACCAGAATATTCTTCTCTTAAGGTTTGACAAAGAGCTGAATAACTTTCTCTGATTTTTGGAGGAATAGATTTTATGAAAACATGGACGCTTCTAGCTGTTGTTTTCCAAATCAGCTTCAATTTCTCACGAGAAGAAGGAAATGGCAAGTCTTTTAGACAGTGCTCAACTTCTTGCAGATAATCAGTTATATTGGAGTGTTGACTTTTTGGGTCAAACATATCAGTGTCTTTGGCCAAGCATTCAGCTTGTTGAATCCTATGGTCGCTCGGTGGACCTGGCCCATCAGGAAGTTGGTTCTGCTCATTAATTGGTGGGGGGTTTTGAGCTAACCTTTGATTACACAAGGGAGACTGGTTCTCCTCTGAGTTTTTCAAGCTGTGAACTTTGGCACTTGATGCTCAGTCAACGGAATGTAAGACAGAGTAGGCGTTGCATAGCTGTCCTTTGCAACATTTTAAATAGCTTGAGTTTAACAAGTGATCTACTTGTTTCTCTGTCTATAACACTATTTTGACTTTGAACATCTTCAGATCTATTTTGTGTTAACTCAGAATTAAGAGACTTTGTATCTGTTTCAGGAACTGTTTTCCTTTTGACTGGGGTGACCTCTTGCTGATTCAAAGTCTGCTTGCTTTGTTTATTGCATAGGTCCTCAGAGAGGGGGTCACCTTTTGTTCAAATGCCTTGAAACTTTGGCCTTCTTGGTCTTTGATCTTTCCAGCCTCTACTGTTATCTCAGCTCGTGACGATAAAATATGTGCATCAGTAGCCCTGTGCAGGATCATCTGATACTCACTTTACAACTGCTCATACTTTTCAGTTTCGAGTTGGCATTTATGCTGATGCAACAGAGTGAGCTCACAGAATACATCTGTTATCAGAACGTTTCCATTGGGTTTTGAATTAAGTTAATTAATTCTTGAATCTTCTCTTCACATACACTGAGGTTTAAATTGTTTAGGTTATCCAACTTATCTGAAGATAAGTGGATAAGCTTTGCAACAATTTGTTTCTGTTTCTCTATGCCTATGGAGTCAATGGTGTGCCCAGAATTGAGGATGCTTGGATTCATTTTCAACTGATGGCACAAAAACACAAGTTATGCAGAAATTTCAAAAGAACACAATCCAGCCAGTACCCACTATATTTGTATATTTACATATACATATTGTATATGTTATTTTTATGTGTGTAGAAACGGCTCACGGGTTATCTTTAAACCTGTGATGTCAAAGAAACACTTCTGCCCTTCTTTCAGTGTTAAAAATGCTACACCTTTTTTAGGACTTACCAGCTATTTTAGCGCATGCTTTACCTGTCTCTGAGGATTTATAAGCAGTTTGGCGCAAAGCTTAACCTTTAAGGATTTACTAGCAATTTAGCTTGTGATTCACCTTTCTTTAAGGGATTTTAAGCAATTTAGTTTGAATCCACCCCCTTTCGGTCGGGTAGGACCACAGATTAACTTACGTTAAATATGGCAACAAATCTATATAAAATAAGTGTTTAGGAGTCTTATCAGACTAATAGACTAAGGGATTTAGGTTAGATGTCGAGGTATCTAAACTATTTTGGACTGGAAGTGACTTTGAAATAGCATAACTTGGGAGTTTTCATTTTTGGGATGTGGTTATAAAAACCAAAAATGACAGCATCTAGGTATAGATGTGCATACATTTTGGTGGAACAATAAGATTAACTTGGGAATTAAATCTTTTAATTTTAGTTGGACCCAAGTGATCTGATCGATTTGAATCATCTGAGTTTTGCTTTGAAGTAAAGTTGGTTATCACTAGCTGAAGAGATATTTTGGAGATATTAGCCAGTAAAATTTTCTATATTTTGAAGCTCCACAAATGTAAACTGTTATATTTTCTTCTCATATAAGCAAAGACATTTAGTATTAGATTCTTAGGTTGTGACTTTAAGATTTCATTATTGAGTGGTGAGAGCTGATAATGCTTTCACACGGTTTTCAATAATGGCTCTTAAGTTTATTCTCATATATGTGCAGAATGACTGTTATATTCGATGACCACCAAGCTGGGACGCTAAATAAATGTTACATTCAATGAGTCCAGCAGCATGGGACGCTAAATAAATGTTACATTCAATGGGCCCAGCAGCATGGGACGCTAAATAAATGTTACATTCAATGGGCTCAGCAGCATGGGACGCTAAATAAATGTTACATTCAATGGGCTCAGCAGCATGGGACGCTAAATAAATGTTACATTCAATGGGCCCAGCAGCATGGGACGCTAAATAAATGTTACATTCAATGGGCCCAGCAGCATGGGACGCTAAATAAATGTTACATTCAATGGGCCCAGCAGCATGGGACGCTAAATAAATGTTACATTCAATGAGTCCAGCAGCATGGGACGCTAAATAAATGTTACATTCAATGGGCCCAGCAGCATGGGACGCTAAATAAATGTTACATTCAATGGGCCCAGCAGCATGGGACGCTAAATAAATGTTACATTCAATGGGCCCACCCAGGGATGCCAAATAAATGTTGGGATTTTATGTTCAATTATTTTCCCAGCCAGCTGGGAATTTATGTTTCTATTACTTTAAGATGTTTATTGCCCTCCCCTGTAAGGGTGGTAAAATATCTTATTTAATCAGATATTATTTCAGCTGTTATATATTGTTTATATTGTTATATATTGTTTATGACACACATTCATACTAACTGTGTTAGAAAAATACAGGTAAAAGCCAGTAAATTAGAATATTTTGAAAAACTTGATTTATTTCAGTAATTGCATTCAAAAGGTGTAACTTGTACATTATATTTATTCATTGCACACAGACTGATGCATTCAAATGTTAATTTCATTTAATTTTGATGATTTGAAGGGGCAACAAATGAAAATCCAAAATTCTGTGTGTCACAAAATTAGAATATTAAGGCTAATACAAAAAAGGGATTTTTTTAGAAATGTTGGCCAACTGAAAAGTATGAAAATGAAAAATATGAGCATGTACAATACTCAATAGATGGTTGTTGCTCCTTTTGCCTCAATTACTGCATTAATGCGGCGTGGCATGGAGTCGATGAGTTTCTGGCACTGCTCAGGTGTTATGAGAGCCCAGGTTGCTCTGATAGTGGCCTTCAACTCTTCTGCGTTTTTGGGTCTGGCATTCTGCATCTTCCTTTTCACAATACCCCACAGATTTTCTATGGGGCTAAGGTCAGGGGAGTTGGCTGGCCAATTTAGAACAGAAACACCATGGTCCGTAAACCAGGCACGGGTAGATTTTGCGCTGTGTGCAGGCGCCAAGTCCTGTTGGAACCTGAAATCTCCATCTCCATGGAGAAGGTCAGCAGCAGGAAGCATGAAGTGCTCTAAAACTTGCTGGTAGATGGCTGCGTTGACCCTGGATCTCAGGAAACAGAGTGGACCGACACCAGTAGATGATATGGCAGCCCAAACCATCACTGATGGTGGAAACTTTACACTAGACTTCAGGCAACGTGGATCCTGTGCCTCTCCTGTCTTCCTGCAGACTCTGGGACCTCGATTTCCAAAGGAAATGCAAAATTTGCTTTGGTCAGAAAACATGACTTAGGACCACTCAGCAGCAGTCCAGCTCTTTTTTTCCTTAGCCCAGGTGAGACGCTTTTCGCGCTGTTTCTTGGTCAACAGTGGCTTGACACGAGGTATGCAGCAGTTGAAACCCATGTCTTTCAAGCGTCTCTTGGTGGTGGATCTTGAAGCACAGACTCCAGCAGCTGTCCACTCCTTGTGAATCTTCCCCACATTTTTGAATGTTTTTTTTTTCACAATCTTGACTAGGGCGCGGTGATCCCTATCGCTTGTACACTTTTTCTAACCACAGTTTTTCCTTCCCTTTGCCTCTCTATTAATGTGTTTGGACACAGAGCTCTGAGAACAGCCAGCCTCTTCAGCAATAACCTTTTGTGTCTTTCCCTCCTTGTGCAATGTGTCGATGGTCGCCTTTTGGACAGCTGTCAAATCTGAAGTCTTCCCCATGTTTGTGTAGGCTTCAGAACTGGATTGAGAGACCATTTAAAGCCCTTTGCAGGTGTTTTGAATTAATCAGCTGATTAGTTTGTGGCACCAGGTGTCTTCAAAATTTAACCCTTTTGGATTTTCATTTGTTGCCACTTCAAATCATCAAAATTAAATGAAATAAACATTTGAATGCATCAGTCTGTGTGCAATGAATAAATATAATGTACAAGTTACACCTTTTGAATGCAATTACTGAAATAAATCAAGTTTTTCAAAATATTCTAATTTACTGGCTTTTACCTGTAATTGAAAGAGTGATTGAAATTCACCACTACTTCTGTTCAAAATATGTTTATTAACAAAAATCATTCAGCTCCAAGTCAAACATTTTTCAGTTTAACACTCAACTAAACTAGACTACTATGTACAAAGAGGAAGGTAAGCATGGTTGAAAAACATATTACAGTTTAAGATGGATTTTGTGTTTGAAAACCAAAGTTTATCTGGAAGAATTTGGGATATGATCAAATTAGCTTTTCACTAATTTTAAAGAAATTGAAATGTTTTCAGACCAATTCACAGTGCAAATCCATGAGGTGAATAAAACATTATTTGGCCAAATAATGTTTTATTAAATGATTTGCTTAATCAAGAACCAAAAACCTTTAGTCAAATGATTCTTTACCCTCCTTGAAATAGCTAGCAGCGAATAGACATCAGGATTCCACTAAATGACTCTTGGTCATACTTGCTAATGGAAATGTAATGAGCATCTGAGGAACACATGAACACTAATGTTATATCAGTGTTTAAATCCTTAGTGAATAAAACTTGTCTAAGCTTTAGCAACAGCTCAACACATTCCTGTAGCGTAGCGTAGCATGCAGTCCATTCTTTAGCATCAATTAGCGTTGTCTTTACTCAGCAGTAAACACGTGATATGATTAACATCATCAAAAGACACATTGCTTGTTCTGTCCCTAATCATGCCAGACCTGCAAACCATTTTCCATGTCCATTTGGAAAGCTTGAGTTTCATCCAGCTGAAGCTCAGCAGTCAGGGCACAGCAGGGGTCTTTGTCTCAGTCGTTTATTAGGCATTCCTTCTCTCATCCAATCTGGCTCTATAAATTCTGAAACTGAAGAGAAATGTTTTGAAAAATGTTTGCATCAGTTTGGTTCTGGAGATCTGGTTCCCCTGGGGCCTGCATCTCCACTGTGTTGGAGATCCAGCCGAGGCGGACCCCAGCTTTGAGCGCAGGGCAGAAGAGATCAGGAGCAGAAGAGGCAAAAGAGAGAGAATTCTGTGTGCTCTGTGGTTTTGTCTGTCGTCACACAGAGGGGGGGCGGGGGGTGGTGGTTGGTCACACCTCTGTGACTTGCCTGTGGAGGCCTTGGCTGGAAGGGGGGTTATTGCAGAGATTCCACAGCTGATTCCACATCATCAGTGGTTCCCAATGTCCAAAAAGTATGATCATGGCATATGGCATAACATCTCTATTGCTCCTCTCTACCAAATTCAATATGGTGGAGATGTGGACGTTCAGGCCAGCACCCAAAGAGGCGTCTAACACATTTCTGTCTCTCTGATGTAGGATTTAATCCAGAGGTATGAATTTGGCTTCATGTCGCCACATTGCAGTGATGCCTGTGGCCTTCAGGGGGAGCTAAACCAGGGGGTTTCAGTCTTGCTTTAACATTTTACTAATATTTCTTTGTCTTCATTGATGATTACAATAATGAAGGAAAGGTTGAACCTGAATTAACACCAGAACTTCATAGTCTCTCATGTCCTTCACAGACCTGGAACCCACCTGCAAAACCAGAGCCGTGACCCCTGAGGATCAGCAGCCTCTCCAGGTCAGTGAACTCATCAGTTCAAACAAGGAAGATTAAGTGAAGCTTTTAGCCTCAACTCTGACAAAAAAAACGGTTCACGTCATGTTAGCAAGGTTTCCAGCAGCCACAGCGACGACATCTGCATCTTGATGTTTGCCGTGTCTCTACCTGTGCTTGTTTCTACACATCCGACTCTTAGATTCTTAAGGCCAATTTATGCTTCTGATGCATAGCCTCTGCTACCATCATATCTGTCTCTGGTTGCAAACCAGTTTTGCTGGTATGCTTCTGCACCGTCAGTCACAGCAGTTTCCCACCAAAGCGATAGGCGGAGCCTTTTCGAGAACTCGCGAGAACTTCGGCAGCTGCGCCGGCGTGAGTGTTTATCTTCCAAGATTAACAATGGTGCGTCTGCAAGAAGTCACGGTCACACAGATGGAACTAGAGTTGCTAGACATTGTTGAGGATATATTTATATAATTTGTCTGAGGCATCGTAGAAGTGGTTGTACTTCCAATCCTCCTCGATTAACCTTTCATCGTAGTTTTTAAAAATGGCGCGCCCCGGAACCGAATCGAGAAGGATGACCACACACAGCCGGAAAGGCATACCAAGGACCAATCACAGCTGCTTTTTGTCTGAGCACTTCCGCTTGAGCTCTGTTGCGGGTTTGTGACCGTCCGACGCGTAGTCAGATATGACGGTTGCAGGTATGGAGGACCAACTGTGCCATATTCAAAAATAAATACAGAAATAAATAAATGCTCAATGAATAAATAAGCATACAATTAATTGCCACCAAAAATACAACTAGAAATTAAATTATAGTGAGACATAAATGTATATAACTCTTTTAATTAGCTTCTTTATTTATTTGACTTTGTGATATTTACCTTATTTATTTTTTTGTCCTTTATAATCTTCAACTTTATTTTTTAATTACTTATATTTAAGTATTTATTCATGTGCATGTTATAATATTTTTGTGTTTTATTCTTCCTTTTTATTTTATTTACCCTAGATAGTTCTTCGCCACTATTTATTCCTGCCTGCACTTTTTACATTTCTGTATGCATTACGCAAATGAGGAGGGGGTGTGTCCTAGAGAGTCAACTTCTGCCCATTGGTTGGTGAGCATTTTACTGCATCGGTCGAATCTACAGGAGGAGAGGAGAGTCTGATGTCGAGTCTGAAGTCATTAGAATGCGAGTAGGGACTCGTGTCCTTGCCAAGTATGTTCTTGGCGAGAACAAATTTTGCCAAATACAACAAAAAATCGCCATCATAGCCAGCGGTCGTTCACACGCGGCTATGCCGAGAGAGGGCCGCTGCAGACGGGCTGCGGTTAGACCTGGCTGCCGTGAGGTTCGGAGCTTCGCTGGTTGCCGCGGTCCTCTCAAGTTTGGAACATTTTCTTTTAAATTACGCATTAAATCTGTGAACGGGCCATATGGTGATGCTTAAAAGTATAATTTTCTCGCCTCAAATAACCTTAAAACTTGTTGAACAACAGCAACAGAAAAGAGAACATTTAACTTAATACTCTGAGCTCTGTGAGTTAAGAAGATGGACCGCCAAGCCAACCAATGAGCAGAAGTTGACTCTCTAGGACACACCCCCTCTCATTTGCATAATGAGGCAGAAATGCATAGAGAAATGTAAATATGACAGGCAGAAATGTAAAAAGGGCAGAGAGAAATAAACAACTAGGGTAAAAAAAATACATAGGAAGAATAAAACAAAAGTATTATAACATGCATATAAATACTTAAAAATACAAGTAATTAAAAAATAAAGTTGAAGATTATAAAGGATGAAAAAATAAATAAGGTAAATATTACAAAGGTAAATAAATAAAGAAGCTAATTAAAAGAGTTATATACATTTATATCTCACTGTATAAATGTATAATTTAATAATTTAATTATAATTTCATTTCTACTTACATTTATTTTGTTTATTGTATTTTTGGTGGCAATTAATTGTATGCTTATTTATTTATTGAGCATTATTTATTTCTGTATTTATTTTTCTATATGGCAGAGTTGGTCCTCCATATTCAGGGGTTGTGCGTCAGAAATATAAATTGGCCTTTAGTGTTCAGGGGTCGGTTTTGGATTGGGCCTCAGAAATGACCACTACTTGCTGTTACCATTTTTGAGCGTTCCAAGCTTCCTTAGTTTCGCCTATGGCTGAATAAATGAATATTCTATAGAATAAATGTCCCAATCATATAAAACAAACAAGAACAATAAAAAAATTTTCACTACTACTTAGCCAATGTCAAATATTTTTGTCTTTTATCCATACTCTTTTTATTCCCGCCTCTTTATTCAATTATTAGAGCAGGTATGGAAGAGGATTAGGGCCAGTGGGAAAAAAAAAAGTTAACTGATTTTTAAATTTTATTTCAGTTTAGTATGGGGAAAAAAAGTCAAAATTCTGTCTTTTTTCTCAGAATTATGACTTTAATCTCAGAATTCTGACTTTTTTCCCATGTTAAACTGAAATAAAATTTAAAAATCAGTTAACTTTTTTTTTTTTTTCCAGTGGCCCTAATCCTCTTCCATAAGCAGGAAATAAAGACAGATCGAGAAAAAAAAATATGAGTGTCAAAATATGGTGTTAAATAAAATTGTCATGAAATCAAACAAAAATTATTTCATTAATAGGATAGGTCCTTGTAGATCCTCATTTGATGGCGTCTGGTAATAGACCTCTGATCTAACAATTAAAAAAGTAATTTAGTTAGATGTTTGTAAAATTAGCTTGATCAGAAATCTTTAAATGCAATACAGAAACCAAAACATTTTCTCTGGTATTAAAGGTGTCTGGAGGATCATCATGTGAAGTAAGGCAGAGAGACTGTCAACATAACGGCATGCTTTATTGGTATACAGTAAAGCATTTATAATACAGTAGTAAGGCATACATTTGATGGAAACTGACATGTTATTTGGAAAAAAAATAAAATAAAATTAGCTGAAAACTGACATGTTCTTCGAAATTGAACAAACAGATCTGATTCTGTTTGGGTGGAAAGTTTAAAAACTCATTGGGTCATGCTGCAGGAACATGACGACAGCGATCCATACGTCTTAATTAAATTAAGATTTTCCTTTAGTCACACATTAATATCAGAGCACCTCACACCGGAGAGGAAAACAGAACACCAAAACATTCAACTCTCACACAGGAAAAAAAAAATAAATAAACCAAACAGATTAGGTATGAGGTTGGACAGTAGTTAACGGAGCAGGACGTCCCATCAGCGTAAATAGTTTATTATTAATACTGGAGCTGAAATTATTACTGCATTTCCAGAGATCAGGAGGTAGAGCTCCTGTTCGTCAGAGTCCTGAAATAAAAACCCAGCAACTTCCTAATGTGGCCAAGCTAATAAAGTGAACCGTTTCTTTACGGGGAAAGCCGGGGAAGCAGATTTATTCTGCTGCTTTATCTAATAGAGAAAACAAATTAAGTTAACTCTTTATAACCTGTTTTGCACTTTGCTTCTAAAACATAAGAGGAAAATATTAACAAAACATGTTATTAGGGGGGGAGAAAAATGAAGATTTTCACTATACTTTTCTTTTCAGACTGTTTTTGAGTCCTGAACTGACAAATCAACCCGACCAGGAGACGAGAGGAGCTCTGCAGACGTCCAAACCTCCGGTAGGCGACAAGCCTCTAATCTGACATTCATTTAAAAGGAGAGTAAAACGTCACCTATAGTAAAACATGGTGGTGGCAGCATTATGTTTGGGGACTATTTTTAATGTTGAAGGAAAAGGGAACTTAATTTGATACAGAGGCTCTCCGTCCAATCAAATTGAGCTGGATGATGTGACATCTAGCAGGGGGCGGGGCTTAGAACAAATCTGTGCAACTGGTTAAAAAAAATTTGTCGTAATAAAATCTGTCAACTTTTTTTCCTTTGTCAGCGCCCTCTAGTGCATTTTAAATGCATCCACAGCTGTTTAATTAGGATCCTGCTTAAGGTATTTATCTAAAACCCACTTTCAAACGGTAGAATCCCTCTAATTAATAATAAAAAAAAAAGTGATGACATTTTAGGCACAACATACAGAAACTCACTCTCTCACACAAGAAAAGAAATCGGCCTCTTAGAAAACCCCTCATGGTTACAATCAAAGCTTCAGCTTGTTTCCCCGGTTAGAAAGAGATAGCAAATATACGAGGACACTGAAGACGCGTAGCTGTAGGTCTCATCTTTTTCCTTTAAATCCCCCTCGACTCTAGTTTTATACAATTGCATAGAAGTTTAAAAACCAGCCTCTTTTAACAATAAAACAGGATGTTTTAAGAAACTACTCAAATCTTAAGAGTTTTTTATTTATTTATTTTGTACTTGTTGCTTTAACCGCAATCCTTCACAAAAATAGACATTATATTCTCTGTGTAAACAGTTTTCAATCCAGTTTTGACTAGAAAAAGCATGCGATGAGATGGATGGAGGGGGTCAAAAAGGTTGGGCCGGCTCCAGTTCCACGCTCTGCTCGTCGGTCATGGCACTGACAAGCGACTCCATGGCGCGGCCCAGGTCGTCCGCCATGTGGAACAAGCTGCCGATGCTGGGACCTGCTGGGAGGAGGGGAAAGATCAACAAGAGTCTCGCTGCGTACCGACCAGAGCGACCTTTAAAGGTATAGGGGAGGATTTTCTTTTTCTGGGTGGATCATCAAAATAAGAGGTCCTTCTAACTGTCAATCATTCTGGTGAGCAATGTTTACTTAAGGCCGTCCTACATACTCCACATTTTCACACCGCAAGTTGCTTCGCTATATTTGCTGGTATAAGTGGGTAAAAAGTACTTTTAATGTTTTAAGTGAGAAAGTCCACCTGAAAACTTCATCTGTGCAATCAGAACATCAAGATAATGATCCTGCCTTCAGATATTATGTCGCTGTCGGAGCCGCTTAGATCCCTATACACAGGCGGTGCTCTGTCACTGGAAATCCCCTTCAGCAGCAGCCTCTGGCCCAGTCGCATCGTGGCGGTTTTCCACTACTGTTCAAACCCGCGGCAGCAGTATAATAAAATCAATATTTTGCCGGCAGGTTTTAACATTTTGAGTTAATTTAGACGTTAAACTGTTTCAAAGGAGTGATCATAGCGATCTGCATCAGCAGCACTGTCTGTCTCCCTTCCAGTTCCCAGATCAGCTTCTCTGACTGGTTGATGTGGTGTTTTGAGCAGCGCGTCCTGGGCCTCAGAAGCTCATTCAGCGCTACTTCAGCTGCATCACCTTTTGATGTGCGTCATTTAAAGTAGCTGCTTCTGCAACCTCCATCTCGTGTGGTCTGAATGTAGCATAGTGGAAAATTGCAGGTCTTCTTTTGGAAAGCAAGCTTGTATGAGTGATGCAAAAAGCAACTTTTAAACATGCATGCACATCTCGCATGCGCTTAATAGGCGTGTGAGAGCAGCAGGTACAGGGTTGTGCATGTGCATTTTTTAAGTAAAGTGTTTTCCAAAATTTGCAGAAATCCTCCACTATACCTTTAAGCCAAGTTTAGTCATCTGAGGCAGTGAGCTGCAGCCCTCTATGGAGAGAACTTTATTGTGATAATACTTTATAATGTGGATGCACAAGAACTACGGAGTGAAGTTTGTTCCATTATTCTTGCAAGTAAAGAACATTTTGTGAATTTGAAAAAGAAACATTTCAGAAAAAAACTCTTAAAAGGTTTTGAGACTAACTTTGCTGTTTTCTGATTTAACGATTTGAATTTTAAAGTTTCGATTAAGCTTTGGGAACTGTATTTTACTAATCAAATTCTCTTCCCTTCCCTTCAAGCCCAATACAAACACGTCATCCCTCCAGAGGAAAGCCCCCCATAACAATAAATAGAATTTGAAATAAAATTAGTTCCTCTTATAACCCTTTTGTTTTTCATAATTTCTGGAAGACATATTGTCTCTGCTAATTGTTATTTACAAAAATGTTGGAACAAAATTCCTTCCATACAGTTATCTATTTTCATTTAGGAGACTTAGTTTAACTAAATGTGTTCTTTTTAAGTCCTGTTTTCCAAATGTCACCCTCTACTTCATAGTGGTCTGTGTGGACCAAAAATAATTACATTACTAAAGTCCACAGAGAGCAGAGGCTGAAATCTGTAAACTAACATCTGAACAAATGTCTGTTGAACTATTGTATACATATGATTAATTTTATTAGTTGCAACAATATTGGAACATAGTTCTCTCCATAAACGTCTAAACATGCAGTGGTGGTGTGGAAGCGTGCAAAGCACCCAACATTCACATCCAGTGCCTGCCTTATTTAACACAAAATGGATTGAAATTTGTAATTTTATTAAGAAAAAGGAATGATTAGTTGCTTTCTACAGCAGGATTAAGAGATTTCATGGCCGTTAGTCTGGAGAATCGCAGGAAATACTTGAATATGTAAAACTAATACACCTCTGTAAGGCACTGAATGTGATCAGCTATGCTAAATGGCAAAAGTCTGCCACCTGCATAACCAGACTTGCTTCTGATGAAAACAGTTTGTGATTAGATGAGAGCTACATGCTAACAACAGACAAGCTCTATAGGTAGAGAACAGAGGGGAGAGGGAACGCTGAGCGACTGACCTCTCATGGATGTCCCCTTCTACCGCCTGGCTCACCGAGAAAAAGGAAGGAAGAAAAGAGGGAAACGTCATCCTTCTGTTTGTAATACATAAATAGAAGGATGTCTAAGTAAAGTATCCTCAAATTTCACAACTTCATTTTCCAGATTGTTGAAGAGGGAATCAAGTTTGGGATTGCTCAAGTTTTTACTTTTTCAGACCTGAAACTAATGCGTACAGCAGATATAAAGGTGAATAGATTGATACAAAAAGCCCGGATGTTTCCATCTTGGTCATTTCTAAACAGAAAGGAAAGTCAGTTCTGTACCTTGGCTGTGAGGAAAAGTGTTGTTGAGCTGCTCCATCACTTCCTCCAGGCCAGGTGCATCTTGGGAAGGGCTGGAAAACTCATCGTCACCTGAAAACCAGCAAAGCATTTCATGATCTAAAAGTATAAAGAGCAGGAAACCTCTGAAGTTAGCTATTTTACCCATAGTATCAGTAGTCTGGCTGGCAGCCACGCGGAGCAGAGGCAGAGATGAGTCGGAGCGCTGAGAGGAGGTGGAGGGAGAGGACAGCGCCGTGCCGTTCACCTTGGAATCCGTCTGCAAACGAAACAGAAACAACTCGAACAGTAATGGCCACCACACGCAGACAAAACACAAACTCATCTTTAATGTCCCAGAAACTTATAAAGTCAGTTGACCAGATGAATGTATACGTGTTATCAAGCTGATTGTTGCTGAAGCGTTTTACAAAAGATCATTACCAGAAAATTTAGTGAAAGCTAAAACTGATTATCAAAATGTGGGATATTGACTACAGATGTCCTGATACAACTTTTTATTTCCAATACCACATTTTCATGAATCATTAATACTTCTATTGCTTATTTTGCAATGCAGAATGTAAAAAGTGTTTCTACTAGTATGACAACATCAGTGATTTTAGATGAAAGCCAGTATAATCTGAGATTACATTTTTTGCCTAATATCAATATCCCTCATCTGAATTTAAAGGAAAACGCAGTTTTTTTTTTACATTTTGCCCTTGGTTTACGTTATTACATCCTGTTCTACTCACCCATATGAGTTTTCTTTGTCAATTGGAGCTGTTCTGAAGACCTTCCGTATTCCGGCACAAACTAAACTGTTCATAATTTATCATTTATGGGTGCACCAGCATTCATAACATGTAGGCGAATCACTGTCCCCCAGACATCCGCAGTTATATTTTTTATATTTATATGTTTTAAAAACAAAGCGCAGTGTGTATGACGTCATCCATGCAGCCGGACTGGAGTTGTGACAGGCAGCCCGAGCCACAGGCGGCCACGCTCTACCTCTTATATTCATTGGGCTAGCTAATCTGAATCGTTCAATTCCATTTCTAGATCGTAGTAGCATTAGACATCTTCCAGGCATGTAAGACTAGCAGCAGTTCAGCGGACAGGAAGAATGAATGGTAGCCGCTGCATGCGGATGATGTCATACACCCTCTGCTTTGTTTAAAAAAAAAACTATAACCGCGGATGTCTGGGGGACAGTGATTCGCCTACATCAGGGGTGTCAAACTGGTTCCAGAAAGCGCCGTTTGGCTGCAGGTTTTCTTTCCAACTAAGCAACAGCACAGCAGACTCCAGTTATCTAATCTATCGAGTCCAATCTGAACATGATGACTTGATGATACCAATGGAGTCTGGTGTGCTATTGTTTGGTTTGAAAGAAAAACCTGTAGCTACACGGCCCTTTCTGGAACCTGTTGGACACCCCTGGCCTCCATGTTATGAATGCTGGCGTCCCATAAATTATAAACAGTTCAGTTTGTGCCTTCAAGTCGTTCTCCCATAGGAAGACGTTACTTGGATATAACCTAACAGAATATCTTCAGAACGGTTTCAAATGACACAAAACTAATGAGTGAGTAGAACATGATGTAATAACGTAAAATCAAGGGGCCAATGTAAAAATAAAACACTGTTTTCCTTTAAGGGAGAATCAGAGTATGCAGCAGTAGAAATATATAGCTTGTGTAAAGCTAGCAGTGGCTAATTTCTCTACCTGCTGGAAACAAGCCCAGCCTCCCACTGATGAGAGCAAATTATGTGGGATTAGAGTCTGAAGCAGCCTGGATGACTGTGATTGTAAATCTGAGTAAAATGGGATATTTTGCTGAAGAAAAGTGCAATAAAACAAAAAGGTCTAGTCCAAGGACTGGGTGTCACTGGGTCTACCAGCTAACCAGAGCAGGACAGTATGGCTGAGCGATTCCAGCTACCTGCTCCAGAAGCTGCCTCAGCCGGTGCAGCTGGGACTCCAGCTGTTTGTTGTGGTCCTCCAGGATCTGCATGCGCGCCTCCAAGCGCCCCTTGTGCTGCCGCAGCAGCTTGGCTTCTGCGATGAGCTCGGCGTCTCGGGCGCTCTGCGGTGACACGGGCAGCATCTCAGGCGGCGAAGGCAGCGGGGACAGACCTTTCCTGTCGTGGGCCTTTTTCAATCGGTCGTACTCGGCTTGTAGCTTCCTGCAGGGAACGACAGGGAGAGTATTTTACTTCCTGGAAACTACCAAATGTATTTCACTAATATAAAGGCCAGTTTTACAGACAAAAATGATCGTAGACGGCTTTTTAGTATAATGTTACACATAGTTTAAGCTTTGAAGCTTTCAACTGTGAACTGACAGTTTCTGGGCACAATAAATCTCAGTTCATCAATTGTCTTTTCGCATTTGGAAGCAGATATAAATAATTTCCTTTGAAACATCCTTTTATTAACTGTGCTTTTTTTTATCAGTCATTTCAGTTTGTGAATATAATCAAAAGCCCTGAGTATTCTGTCATTTGGCGTAAATACTTTTTCCTAACACAGTTTGCAGATTTTTTTAGGCAAATTAAAGGTCATAGGTACAACTTTCATTTTTCATCAAAACAATTTTTTTAAAGTATTACATCCAAAGAAAATTTAGAGTGGTGCATACTCAAAGAATTAATTAAAAGTAGAGAAATAATTGTTTTAAACATTTAGAGGGGTCCAAAATATTTACTTTTGGTAACGACGCCGACCTAAACATGAACGGATTACGAACCAGCAGGAATAGTAGGTCTGTGTTCATTTAGGTAGTTAATTTTTTTTAATTATTCAAACCCAAAAGGAAACAAAACGGGAAAAAATTACCTTTTTTTTTTTTTAAATGACCCAAAATCAGAAAGCAGAAAAACCAGTTTTCCATTTCTGATGTTTTTATGCAGTAAACGAAAAAAAAAAGTGTCCTTGAGGGCTCACTTCCAATAATCAGGAGTCTGCCCCACATACCACACATTCTTACTCACAGAAAACTTAAGATTTTGTTTTGTTTGAGTATAAAAACATAGAAAATTCCAAGAAGTTTGGGTCCGATCACACTGCCAGTTTGCCAAAAGAGGAACTCAACTATTTATGAAGCTGGTTGGGCAGATTTAAGGCTCCTCAGTCCTGCAGAGAAAAATCTCTGGATTGTTCAGTTGGCACATCTTTTTCTCCCAAAGTTAGAAAGAGACATCTAAAGGGTCAGGCCATTTGTCTCATTGACAGAAAAACAGAAAAAAGAAACCATTTTTGTTTAGTGAAAAAATAAAAGGTAAAATGGGGGGAAGGGTTCGTTTTCTTGTTTTGGTTCAATAAAGGAAAAACAGAAACAATAGTGTATTTTTGTTTATACATGTTTGGTTTCAAACAAAAACAATAAAATGCCTGAATATATATGGACCATGGTAGATTGAGCTCCATGATGGAGCTGAGAAATCACTTCTTCTCTGTGGTTTCTCCGATTGAAGAGGGGCCAAAGTTTAAGCTTTAGATAGTTGGTACCAACTTAAGGAAGCCAGTTGGCCCAGAAACCAAGCGGCAGCTGCTGCTTTCCTCCTGAACTGAGAGCTTAATGTTTGATTAGCATTAGCAGATCTGGCAAATGGCTCGAAAGCAGTAGAGATTAAAAGCAGGCAGGTGCGAGGGCGCCACCTACTGGCCAGGAGGATTTAAACGTACAGCTATCACCTTTGAACGAAAGGTTTAAAAGGGTTTTCTTTTACTTTGCCTTCACATTTACTGGCTATGTTGTATTTGTCTACAAGATTAGGGCTGTAAGCAATGAATATTTTACAAATCTGATTTTCTTCTTCGATTAATAATCAGAAAGCTAAACGTTCTTCAAAGAAGACTTTTTACGTACTTAAAACAGGTGAAATTCAAACTTTTCCACTTCAGGAGTTCTTGATAGAGCATATTTTTTTTCTATCTTGGTAAAATTACTGCTCCAAGTGTTACTCTGTCAGCTAAAGGCATGTTTAAAGTCTCTATAATCCAGTTAACGATTAACTGATTACTAAATTTGATTAATACTTAAATTAATTTGTTTGTTTTAGCGTTATACAAGATAAACTCCAAATAAAAAAACAGAAGCTGGAAATATTCTGTGACCCAAAGTGAAAAAGTTTAGCAGTGATCCAATCAGTGGATTTGGACGCCGGTGAATTCTGGTCCCGTCACTAACCTGTTCTCCTGCTCCAGGTCACCGAGGACCCTCTCCAGCTCTCCCTTCTCCTCCGTTTCCATAGAGATGAGGATCTGGGCGGGGCTGCGGGGCTGACTGAGAGGAGAGCCTTGGTTCAGAGACTGGCAGTAGTGCTGGATCAACATGTGCTCGTCATCGCTGCAGATACACACACACGCATCAAACATACCCACCAATGATCAACACGCACATTCATAAGGTCACAGAGACACCAGAGGACCAGAGGACATGCATGTATAAACACACGCACACATACAAACACACAGAGGGAAAAATGGAGAAAAAGAAAACCAGAAGGTGAATGAAGGAACAGCAGAAATAGAACAGATGGAGAATCTAAAATATAACAGAGGAACAGAGCTGCTCTCGTGTCCTGAGCCGTGTGTATTAGAACGCTTTAGGAGAAAAACATTTGGGTTTTTATCATCAATTTACCAGCAGCTGAGCTGCTTTGTCCAAAGTTTGGATTTTGTTCACTGGAAACGTAAAACTTTTTGGGGTTTTTTTCACATGGACACAAAAAAATCAAAGTTCTGGAAGCGTGTTTATAAACTACCACATACTTTTGATGCAGAATAATAATAAAAATAAAAACACCAAGAGAGGAAAAACTATGGAAGTAAATCTGTGTCACTGGGATTTAAATTAAAAATGCCACTGAAATTTAAATGTATGTTTGTAGTTACTGTTTCAGTGTTAAAATATATTCAGAACACATTTTTGACCTAAAAAAAATTCATTGTCATTATTTCTACACAGTTGAAATTTTTTTTTTTTTTCTCTTCAAGCTAAAAATTCACATTACTATTTCAAAATGATTACTATTTTTCAGTTTAATTTTTGAGTGTTAAAGAAATCTGCATATAAAAAAATATTTTCAGCCTCCTGAGATTCAACTGGCTCTATTTCACTGTCTTAAATTCGGCATCTAAATTCAGTGTAAAAAGGGAAGGGTTACTTCAGGTCACAGACATTAGCAATGGATTGTGGTGTCCAACACCCAGCCAATCCCGTTACGTTTTCTTAGTCATGTGACGTGACGCTTATGGCGCTCATACGGAAGGAAAACCAGCATGACGGAGCCAGTCATGCAAGCTAACGCTAACTCAACTATGAGTTTATTACTTTCATGCTGGTTTTCCTTCCGTATGAGCGCCACAAGCGTCAGGTCACATGACTAGGAAAACGTAACGGGATTGGCTGGGTGTTGGACACCACAATCCATTGCTAATGTCTGTGACCTGAAGTAACCCCTTCCCTTTTTACACTGAATTTAGATGCCGAATTTAAGACAGTGAAATAGAGCCAGTTGAATCTCAGGAGGCTGAAAATATTGAGTTTGAATTTTAAAAGGTTGAATTTTTTTATATGCAGATTTTTTTAACACTGAAAAATAAGTATTGAAAATGTAATCACTTTGAAATAGTAATGTGAATTTTTAGCTTGAAGAGAAAATACATGAAATTTCAACTGTGTAGAAATAATGACGATTTTCTTTTAGGTAAAATATGTGTTCTGAATATATTTTAACACAGAAACAGTAACTACAAACATACAACATTTAAATTTCAGTGGTATTTTAAATTCAAATCCCAGCGACAGATTTACTTTCATAAAAAATCTATAGTTCAGCTTTTACATTTCAAACTGTGCATAAGGCTAATCCAGATTAATGCCCTGTTAATCCATTGATCAGATATAATGACTTGATTTATGGACAAAGAAATCATGTCTGAATGTAGAGAATTATTCACCGCTCTATTTACAAAAAAGGGGGAGTTTGCTTGTTTTTTTTGTAAACAAACCTTACATTCTGTTTTTTTTACTCGTTTTACATTAGAACAGTGCGACCTTGAGCTAAAATGATTTGATAGAGACTAGAGAGCATTTCTAAAAGCTTCAGTTTGCTTCCTTACCTGAATCGTTGAGCCTTTTCTATTTGTTTTTATGCGTCTCTTGAATATATTAATAGAAAAAATTTGTTTTGGTTTAGGATGAATCTGTTTTAAAAGCAGCAAACTGAAATGATTTATGTTTTTATTTCAACTAAATGCAACCCTAAGGGGAAAGTGTTGCTCATCAGCTCCTCACAAATGCTTATCTCTCCAACATACTCAGTTTGTTTCTTTGAGGGAAAATCAGGGGAATTTAATGCATGGTTTCTGCAATAATTTAAAATAAATATGCTTGATTTGCTGACATAATATCGAGGAAGGACAATAAATCCAGAATACACATTTACAGACGAATAACACAGGCAGCCAGTGGAAACAAGGACAACATCATCAGCAGGAAGCCAGTCAGTGAGTTAGGGAGGAGGACGGGGCAGAACAAAACAAAACAAGAAGCTGTTCTCACATGCTCTCATTGGGTGAGATACTGTCATTCAGATAAGAGCCATTACGGTTCTCCATTTCAGCTAACCTGCGGAGGGGGAAGAAACAGAGCAGTCAGTCTTTAAAGCATCAGCAGGATCACCTGCCAGATTTAGGGGCTTCAGTCAGATCCAGAACAGTTTTAGTCACAGATGTGGCCACAGCTGGAGCAATCGGACCATTCCCTTCACAAACGATATGAATCTTTATCTTTATAGCTTCACAAGTACATTTTGGTATTTTGGCTAATTAATTAATTTATAGATTAAACAATCAATATTGCACAATAGTAAGAGTAAGTAAACCTGGTACAAGAGTGAAGCAACTGTTTAAGTACAGCTACCAGGTATATTATATATATATATGTGTTTATAGATGGAAAGATTTATGCACAATAGACTTATAGATGTTCCATTGATAGAAGGTTGAGATGTTCTGAAGGTATTTTAGCTGCTCCACTGGGAAAACGATCTAGAAATAAGTTAAAATTTCCTAAATTAAGTGATTTACCCTTAATTTTAGTAGGTAAATTAGATACTTTGCCAGTGGAATGATTATTTTTACTGAAATAAGACAATGCAATTGTGTTTTCTTATTTTAAGTGGAAGTTGTCTTGTTCCATTAGCAAAATGTCCCCTTTTCCTCCTCAATCCAAGAATAAATGCACTTATTTTAAGAAAAAATGACTTATCTATATTTCAATTTTTTTCCAGTGTATCAGCTTTTCTCACCTAGCGATAAAGTTTAAGCAAGACCGGATGAGAGCATCTCTAAAAACATTTTCAAATGTGGACTTTGGCTACGTTCACACTGCAGCTTAATTCCGAATTTTCTTGTGAAATCAATTTTTTTTTTTTTGCGTTGTCATTCACATTTCCAAATATATGCGACTTGTATGCAATCTCCTGTGTGAACTGATGTCATAAAACGAAAGTGTCCCGCATGCGCAGTAGAGGACGCCATGACATCACAGGCTAGCGTGCTCTGATCCAGAACGCAGCGGCTCGGCTTCTTACAGGAACCAAGAAGCGTGACCATATAAGGCCTAAACTGGCCTCTTTACATTGGCTGCCTGTCTTTTACCAAATAGATTTTAAGATTCTCTTAATAACTTATAAAGTCTTAAATGGATTCGCTCCTCGTTATCTTAGAGACCTTTTAAAATTCCAGTCTGTGTCAACAGGTCTACGCTCTAATAATCAGCTATTACTGACAGTCCCTCGGGAGATCGGGCCTTCTCTGTTGTTGCTCCAATTCTGTGGAACCAATTACCTCTCCAAATTAAATCCGCCCACAGCCTGGATCATTTTAAATTGCTTCTTAAACGTTATTTTTATTCTTCGGCTTTTAATTGAAGCAGTGTTTCACGTTCTGTTTTGTTAATTGATGTTGTCTTTCCTGTAAAGCACTTTGGTGCAGTTTTATACCCGTTTTTAAAGTGCTATATAAATACATTTGTCATTGACAGTGTGTTTATGGAAGTAATGGTGATGGTAGTGCCGGAGCGCATCTAGCGATCTTTCCCGACCATAAAAACTCAATCTTTTCAAGATGGTTAAACATAAATGCTGCTCTCCGTGTCATTTTCCACCATGGTTGTTGTTTTTCTTGCCGCTTCTTCATAGCAAGACCCAGAATAGTAACCTTTGTCGGGCGTTCTGGTCTGATGAATGCGACCTGGCCGTTCAGACAGGTCGCATTTGAAAAGATCAGCTTCGTATCGGATTCAGGACCACATACTGTAGCCAAGTGGCCTGGGTCGCATTGGAAAAAATCGGATCTGTGTTGATCAGACTGCCTTGAAAAGAACAGATCCAGGTCGCATATGGGCAAAAAAAATCGGATTTAGGTCACTTCAGGCTGCAGTGTGAATGTAGCCTTTGACTAGCCATCCTAAAATAAGAATATGCTATGATCTAAGCTACTCCACCCTAGCTTTAGTTGTAGATTAACGGCTGCATTCCTACTAGCAGATCTCTTCTTCTCACCACTCTCATACTTCAAGGAAGGGCATATCTGCTCAGAGCATTACTAGTGGTAGTCTCCCACCTGAGCTATAGATCTCTTTAGCTCTCTCAAAGGAGAAAGTAGATTTACAAGTCCCTGACAATCCTCCGCAAGTCTTAAAAGCCTGGAATAATAACCCTGCTTTTGAGTTCTCCACAATTTGATCCACTAATCCGTCTGCTGCTCTCCTTGGTCTCTACGATGGTGTTGAATTTATACTTACAGGTAAGAAGTCAACTAAAATAGAATAAACAGATTTGGAATCACAGTTTAAGGCTAACCCCTTGGAGATGCTACCCTTCTATCACATCATTTCTCTACTTCTTCAAAATGGGACTAGCTTTTTTTATCGAAAGATATGTTGGTTTTCTCAGAGTTTGTAGTTATGCAAACAAATCAACAGCTGAAGGACGTGAAAAGCCAAATCAGCCGATACAACAGCGCCATTAGACTAAATCACTTATTCAGTCGTTCATTCAGAAGCTGGTGGCGTTGCTTCGAGGAGACATCTGGCCTGCTCTTGCTGCCCCCTCAAATGCGTGTTCTCAACCCCTTGTGTCTAAATGGCCGATCCAGCAGGAATAACTCCTCCAGTCAATCATCTGTATTACATATTGTAAATAATTGCTTGCTCTATATATCAGCCATCCGCTGTGAAACGTTCAGGGCTGAGGACAGCAGCAGGGAATATAGGTGAAATAAAAACATAAGTAGGGGCCATAAAAACCGCTTCACCACGTCATGTTAGCAACACCTAATGCAACAAAAGCAGGAACACGGGGAGAGGGTTACCGGTTGGCGTAGTGCTCGATACGAGAATGGGTGTCATCATGGGAGAGTTGAGGGGACGATCCAGGTCTGCAGGAGGAATAAAGAGAAATGATATTTAAAAATGAATTTATGTGCATTTAATTTATAAGGTTTGGTTTCCATGACTTTCCCTGTAGAAATTCATTCACATAACCACGAGGTGGCAGTAAAGCTAATGTTTTCCATAAAAAAAAGGAAGACAGTATGCAAAGCTGAGGATGAAGCATCAAAGATGAGGTAAGTGGATGAAAATACAGCCTGCAAACTGCCACTAGATATTTAAAACAGGTCCAGCTAAAGTTTCAGAATGAGCGTTGTGTGATGGCCAGATACTCACGCATGGTCTACAGGCCAGAAGTTGATCAGCGTGACAGGACTGCAAGAGAGAAAATAACATCAAAGCTGGATCTTCCTACTAATATTCTGTAAGTTCCAAAGTTCAACAGCATGGACCTGGTCTTCAATAAAGTTCTATTCAGTAAAAGGAAGTTAGACATCCACACACAGCTCAAATATAAAAGTGCAAAAATGTTTGTTTTACATGTTAAAAGATTAAAGAGTCCAGTTAAGCATTAATCTAAAGCAGGATGCCAAGACATGCTGAACCCTGCCAGATTATAACATTTTATAGCGAAATACTAAATAAATAAGGCAACAAGCAGAAGGTTTTTTGTCCCTCGTTCCTCTGTGATGGGGTGGGGGTTTGGTGATATCTGGAAGGGATCATGTCTATGATTGAATTGTATGTTTTTGGAGGCTGGAATCTGAGTCCACCACCTCTGTTTAAAGTTGGTTTTTCTCTCTTAACATGGATGGCCTTCTTCACGCCCCTCTCAAACCACCTATTTCCTTTATCCAGAATGTGAACATTCTGGTCCTCAAAAGAATGTCCTTTGTTCACAAGGTGTAGGTGTACTGCGGAGTCTTGTCCAGAGTCTTGTCTGGACAAGCGATACAAGGCTTTGTCTATATAAAGACTCAAACTCACTGCGGATCCAGACATTTGAACTGAGAAAGCTTCCTGGAGAGGTGGCGAAACGTCTTCAAATCTTGAATATGATATTTTTTTAATTTTTACGGAATGACTATGACCTGGATGACTGAGAACCTTCATCAGCATAAAGGAATTAACTTCAGACCTATTTAACAAATAACTTAAACCACTCTTAGCGCGCATGATGCACCGACCCAAACAAAATTCTTGAATTTAGTGTTTTGCTTCTGAAGCTGTCGAATCTATTCTGCCATCGCCGGTCGACACAAACGCCTGATTTTCTCAGCTCCTTGTTTATATCCTACTCGTCTCTTTCTTCTATTTACCTGTGTGGGATCGCTAGTGCCTCGCCCACTCACCTGGCATTAGTATAAAACAACTATTCTCCAAATACAGTCAAATTTGGTCAGGATAAAATAATCCGGCATATTTTTAGAAATAATTAGATTTGTTCTACTTCCTCACAATTTATGGAAACATTTATTGATAGTGGTTGTAAGTGAAATTACATCAATATTATATGTAAATATTATTTAATAGTGATGTAAATTACCAAGTTTAGCATTTCTTTTGAAATCTCATGACATATTAGGTAGCAAAACACACAATGTGAAATGCAAAATGCCCTCACAACTGTCAAGTTAAAAGTTACCAAACCCCTTTTAAAAGTTAAGAGGTGTTTTTTTATGAAAAAATCCAATACTTTTATATCTTTCAAGCACGTGATATTGTATTTAAAATAATTAATTTTCATGCCATTTGTCAATAAAGCTACAGTATTTAGTTTCACATTTAATTTAGGGTTAGTGTGAGGGATTGTATTTGAGTCAATGAGTCAATGCAATCAACTGGTTTTCCTTAGATAGAAAACTTTGTATCAATTTGACTGTATGATCTGGTTGAACTGTAAAGTGCCTTGAGATGACATGTGTTGTGAATTGGCACTATATAAATAAACTGAATTGAATTGAAATTGAATTAAAAATGACTGAAAAATCAATGGGAGGAAACACTTGGTGCTCTCTACTTATAGATGAAGGAGAATGAATGTGTGAGCGAGCCCCACGTTTCCATGTTGTCCCCCTCCAGGATGGTCTGGACGGGCAGGTAGCCCATGCGCGGGTGTTTGGCGAAGTAGCGCTTGGTCCTGAATTTGTTCTTCAGCACCTTGGCGAAATCCCGGACATCCTCCCCTGAAGTGGTCTGCAGAGACGGGGAGAGGAAGCGGCACACAGAAAATAAAACCGATCAAAGTCAGAGGTTTGCATCTTCTTCTATCATCCTTTCTTTTAGCCAACCTATGAAGGAACGTCACAAAGAAACGTTGCTCATCTGTTCTAGAAGTTCCTACAGTTGAGGAATGATGAGTTGCTTCAGCCTACTTCATGTTGACAGACTGGTTCCGTCTAAGTTTTCTCTATTTTAACTTTTGTACTGCAAAAAACATCTAGAATTAAGTAAAAAAAATCTTAAATTGAGTGTATTTACCCTTAATTTTAGCAGTTAAGATTATTTGCCAATGGAATGAGTATTTCCACCCCTAAAACAAGATAATTAGATAATATGCGCTCGAAATAAGACAAAGCAATTTTTTTTTTCTTATTTTAAATGTAAATTGTCATTCTGAGATTAAAGTCAGAATTCTGACTTTTTCCCCATACTATACTGAAATAAAAAAAAATAAAAAAATCAGTTATTTTTTTTTTTTTTTAGTGGCCCTCTTCCGTACATAAGGGATCTGGAAGGTGGGAAGTAGTTTTTATTGTGGTGTAAATTCAGTCACACTTGGATCACTAATTAAAGAGAATTAACTATCTGATTATCAAACCTATAGTTTCCCATCTAATCTGAAACCGATTCAAGAACCACTTTGATATGAAGTAAATGGATCCAGAGGCGAAAGCTAGATCTGAACCGGACTTTTGATTTTTGTGTTCATCTAACTGATGAAACCCTGTTGATCTCTACCAATTTACAGTAGAAAAACTCAATAAACTGTCTGTAAACTGAAACCATCTTCAGTATTTATGCTCAAATGAAGTCCCACCTTCTTTCCACCCATTTTAGATTAGTTTGAATCAAAATCGGAGCTTGTAAAATTGTTCAGCTCCACCGCAGGGCCAGAGAAGATGGAACGTCGCAAAACAGAAGAAAATATGAGGAATCCTCTCTATTCCTGGAAGCTGGTTCAATTCAATTCTTTGGAGGCAACCATTTTTAATGATCCCCCTCTTAAAGCAAATAAATCAGCTTATTAGCTTAATAGTGCAACAGTGGCTCGACTCTAAAAGCTCTAAGATGCAACTTAGACAACTTTGAAATATATATATATTCTTTTTTTTTAAAGCAGGGATGTCGTACCGGCGTGCAGTATTCAACCATGGGGTATTGCATCTTATGTCCCTTGGCGACGCGACCGGAGAAGAAGCAGCTTTGGCAAATGTCGTAGTTGAAATGTTTCAGGCTTCGATATCTGAAAAAAATCAGAGTTCGGAAAAGATTTTAGATTTTAAATCAGGTTAAGGACAAAAAAAATCCATGAATTAGCCTCCAAGTGTAAAAAAATGTAACACTAAAGGTGGAAAAGGGTTTTTTTCCCCCCTAAGCCTTCCTTCCAGGGTGGAGTGTTTGCTTGTTAATGATGCATGGGCTGGGCTGGACGTCTGCCTGCATCAGGCTACATTTGCTTTCAAAGCAGCACAAACCTGACTCAGGCTTCACCCTGATAAAAAAAGGCTCTTAACATTTGTTAGAAAAAAGCTGAGTCATGTTCAGGGTCAGCTAATAGAAGCTTTATGATCTCAGCTCTATTATGGAGACATGTTTACATCTCAGTCAAGCTATTACATCATGTTAAGGTTACCATGGTATCCAGCAACACACAAATCAGCTGAAGTCAGCTTGTAGGGAAGAGGAAGAAAATTAGAAGAAAAAAAAAGCTTTTTTTTTTGTCCACATAGAAAGATCTGGATCTAACAGGTATTCCGTCCTTTCTCCCCAGTTCAGTCGGTTCGGCCTGTTAGCTGGATTCAAATCGTCATTCTGTGTATTTCATAACATAAACCACCCCCCAAACAGTCCACAATAATAATTAAAAGATTAAATGGCCTTCTGCCACAAGGATCTTAGTGAGAATATCCGCCATGTTGCTCACCTGAAACCAATGATGGGGCACTCCTTGCAGATGTTGCACTTGGCCTGATGCTTGGCGGTTTCAGCAGCCGCCACCCGATGTAGGACGGGGAGCCACACCATAGACTGAGGCTCCAGACGCATCCAGTCCAGGAACATGGAGGCTTCCAGCTCAGGTTTGTTATTGGCCTTTAAAAATAAAGGAAACATAGAACCGTTAGATACCTGATCTCTACAGAGAGCGGTTTCACTTCAAATCTAATCATTAATGTCTATATTAAGAAAACATTACATTAAATTATAAATATTCCCATAAAATGAAAGCATTTTACATATAAACCTCAATGTTTAATACATTTGCACTTATTTAAAAGTTATTAAGTTAAAAGATTTCAATGCAATTTATTTAGTTATGTTCAATTAAGGGGGCAGAGCTTTCTTTGTGGGGTGCTTTGTTGGTTACAGCTAAATTTAGCATGATGGCTAAATGCTGGGCTGCATAAAACAGTTTGAATTCAGTCCAACTGCCACATCGTACGACGTTTGCTTATTCGCTGGGTGAGTAGAGAAGCAGGAAAGGGGGAGAATGGAGTCAGCACAGACGTTTCTCCTACGCTATTTATTTATTAGATTAAATACTTCTGCATATATTAATAATATTTAAATTCTGAATAAAGCAGATCTCCATAGATCATCTCCATGTGAGGGTGCAGTAATCCAGGCAGAAACTAATCTAGTTTGGGATGATATTCTAAGTCTTTTTTTTTACGATATTCTACAAATATTGAATGTACTGCTGCTTTACTATGAAGCCACATATTTTGTTGTATTTTCTGCATTTTTCCTGGTATGATAGTATTTAAATAAATTAAAACAATAAAAGAATAATGAGAAAAAATTGGTGATAAAGAAAAATATGAAGTGTACTTCCCTCATTTCTACACCTCTTTACAGAAAAAGTCCTAAAGACAAAGACTAAAGTTGACTCCAGCTACTGAAGTGTGTAATGAGACGCTGCCGCCACACAGAAATTAAAAGGCAGGTAATCACAGGTGTGACTCAAAAAGCCGCAGAAATAGCCTCTGCTTTGTGTTCGTCCTTTTATTTACAGCACGCCAATTATTGTTTTCAGAGCCAAATCTGAGTGAGGCACATACAAACTGGAAGCAGCTGCGGACGGAGGGCTCGATGTTGGAGCCGCCGAAGGACGCCACCTCACCGAGCTGCCGAGGGATCTGGATGGAATCATGGAGGAGAAGGCCCAGACGGCGCTGGTCACAGAAGCCTGTGGCGCTGGCGACCTGTCGGAACAAGACTGGAGACAAAGAATAAAAGATGAAGACCAAATAAGACGGAGTGGTGGAAATTGTGATTTTTTTAAAAATATCTAAATTCATGAAAAAATTCTATATAAATATTATATATACACACACATACATAAATATATGTATATATATATAAAATGTTTAAAGTTTTGATGTCCCATTTATATAAACTTAAAAATTAAAATATGGAGAAAAAAAATCAAATGTACAAAATATTACATCCTTAATTCTTTTTTGTAAATTTGACTTAATAGTCATATATATGGAAGAGGATTAGGGCCACTGAAAAAATAAAAAAGTTAACTGATTTGTAAATTTTATTTTAGTATAATATGAGAAAAAAGTCAGAATTCAGAGGGAAAAAAAAGAGTCAAAATTCTTAGATTAAAGTCAGAATTCAGACTTTTTCCAATATTAAACTGAAATAATATTTAAAAATCAGTTACCGTAAATTCCGGACTATAAAGCGCACCTGATTACAGGCCGCACGCTCTAATTTTAGAAAGAAAATCAATTTTGTACTTTTATAAGCCGCACCGGATTTTAAGCCGCAGGTTTCCCACATTGTATGAGATATTTACAAATAAAGATATTACACGTGAGCATTTTTTAACGTTTGATTTAATCCGTATGATAAAAAAACAAATACGGTACATATTATGAACCGTAATATTATTATTTTTTTTTCAAACTACCTGTAACACATTTTAAAACACGTGTCGGTAACACGCAAATAACGCTGCATGTGCCGGGACTTTTAATTGAACAACGCATTGAACAGAACATTGCAGCCGACCAGGAAAAGTCCTTAATCATTTTCTTCTTCCTCCTGCGCACTAAAACCCTCAAAGTCCTCTTCCTCGGTGTCTGAGTGGAACAGCTTCAGGATGCTGTCACTGACTTCAGTGTCATCCTTGTCGCTCTCACTTGAGCACTCGCGGTCCTCTTCATCCCGCAGCAGCCCAGCCTTCCGAAACCCGCCGGTGATGCTGGATGTTTTTACACGGCTCCACGCATTGAGAACCCACTGGCAGACATCGGTGAAAGATGCCCTTCGCATGCGGCCAGTTTTGGTGAAGGATTTCTCGCCACTGGTCATCCACGTCTCCCACTCACTGCGCAGTGCCACTTTAAATGCACGGTTCACACTGATGTCCAGTGGTTGCAAATACTTGGTGGTGCCCCCAGGAATCACAGCTGCAATTGAGTTTGTCCTCTTGATGGCAGCTTTTACAGAATCTGTAATACGGGCCCTCATGCTGTCCATCACGAGCAGTGCTTTTTTTTTTAATGAAAAAATCCCCCCGGACGCTTGCCATAGCACTCCGTAAGCCATTCCTTCATTAGGCTTTCTTCCATCCAGCCTTTCTTATTAACTTTCACCACGATTTCTTTTGGGATTTTTTCCTTTGGCATTGTCAGCCGCTTAAAAATCAGCATGGGTGGAAGCTTTAGTCCGGATGCTGTGCAGCTCAGAACACAGGTGAAGTGCGTCCTGTCGTGACCCGTGGTTTTTACTGAGATGGACGAGTCACCTTTTTTATTAACAGTCCGCATGAGAGGCATGTCATAAGTCAAAGGTACTTCATCCATGTTTATAATTTCATTTGGCCCGATGGAATGCTCCGCTATCTTTGTTTGGGTGAAAGTACGGAAGAGAGCGAGTTTTTCCTCATAGTCGGGAGGGAGCTGCTGACACAACGTCGTGCGCGCCGGACCACCAGGCCTTTTTGTTTCATAAATCTGAAACACCACGATGGCCCACCTCTGAAATCTTGAATTTTCATGTCGGTGGCTATTTCTTTAGCCTTCAGCCTGATCTGCACGGTGGATACGCCGTGGCATCCCGCTCGCTGTGTGTTCACCCAGTCTTCAAGACAGTTTTCAAGCTCCGGCCACCTGCTGTGATTACCTCTGAAAGCTTTCGTGGTCTTTTTGCACCGAGTCAGTTCCTCACGCTGTTGTCTCCACCGTCTCACCATCGACTCATTTATCTCAAAATGACGTGCAGCAGCTCGATTTCTGTTTTCAATCGCCAGATTTATTGCCTTTAATTTAAAAGCGGCATTGTATGCTTTTCTTCGAGTATCCATGTTGAGGGTCAGTATGAATGACTGATTTACAAGACTGCAAATAACAGTGAAAGTGAGAATTATGTATCGCACAATTTCATTTGACCTCTCTGAATATCCATCAATTTTATTGGTCTGTTTTTCGCGCCATGAAAAAAAAAAAAATTTATTAGCCGCACTGTATTATAGGCCGCAGTGTTCAAACAGCGGAAAAAAGTAGCGGCTTATAGTCCGGAATTTACGGTAACTTTTTTTCATTTTTTTCCCCCCAGTGGCCCTAATCCTCTTCCGTACATATAAACTCAGAAACCCAAATTAAAGCAGAATTTCTAATTTGAATTTTGACTTCAAAGTCCAAAACTTAAATAAATATGTTTGTTTGTTTTTTTGGAGTTTTTATGGCACTAGTGGCCCACCCTTTATATGGACAGTAGGTTGACAGGAAAGGGGGCATGAGAGAGGGGGGGAGACATGCTGGAAAGGACCACAGGCCGGATTCGAACCCGGGTCGCCCGCGTTAAGGACTAAGGCGCCACTGCACACCAAAATGACTATATGTTTAAAAAATATCTAACAATTTACAAAATTATACAACCTATTGACTAATGAAAATTATATATTTTTTTTTATTTAACACTTCGGTAAAAAAAAATATATATATATATACATATATATATATAAAAAATAAGATTTAAATATTTAACCTATTAAGGATCTTTAATGGATGAGCTGCACATTGGGTGGACTTACATCTGTATTTATCCTCCAGGTGGGCTTTGCAAAGTGAGATGATCCCAGTTTTGAATGACAGAGTCCGGATCTTTCCGGTTCGCCCGCTGCCAAAGGAACATTCGACTCCATTAGACCAACTTTAAAGAGCTATCGGGGCTAGGGCATGCTTTGCTTTACGTACGTGTCGTAGACGTTGAGCAGCCAGTTGAGGCACATGTCCACGCTGAGCTGGACGTTGACCAGGTGAGAGTGGCTCTGCTCCAGCTGCTGGTACAGGCTGGTCAGACAGGCCATCAGTTGGGAAATGTCCAGCAGCTGCTCGTTCTGCTTCAGGTTGTGTTGCTCGAACACCTCACAGGCCGTCTGCATGCTCAGCAGGTCCACTATGGAAGGACACGCCACCATAGCTGGTCAGCAGGTTCTCCACAGACATGCAGCTCTAAGTAGAGGTCCTCTTTTAGAGTTTGAGCCCATTTACCTAGCAGGGCTCCAGCGTTTCTTAAAATCAAAGTGTTTACGTTAGACATTTCTTCAGGTCTTTTGAGTGTTTTTAACAAACATTGCCAAATGCTGTTTTCTCATTTAAAAATAGTGGACAAAGTGGATATCTTTGTGTACAATAATGTATATTTTTGCATCTTCTTATCAATAACAGTGAATACTATTTCACACCTTGCCCCTTAAAACTGAGCTACAAAAGGCTGAAAGGTGACGCCCACAAATTCACACCCCGTCAACAATTGCATACGTCATCATTAATCACTGCGCCATTTTAGGGTTATCTGCTGAAATGTAAGAAGTCTGCAACACCTGCCAACATGCCAGGGGATCATGATAGCAATAACAATCACTGTGATACTTTCAGTGTGCAGACATGCCTTTTTTCTCCTTAACGATGTTTTATGTTGTCATGCACTTAAAAAAAAGCTGGATAAAGGACGTTAGCTAAACAAATTTAAGTTTAGCAAAGTTACACAAATTACAAACGTTGCCGATTGTTTATTTTAGTGGATTATATCCAAAAACTTGTTTAACCAAGGTTAGCATGGAAATGTGTTGTAGCCCTCCGTTTGAAGCATCTTCTTAAAAGAAGTTTGTTTGAAGGGGTATATAACCCTACAACTTACCCCTTCCTCTTGGTCCTAACAAGTGTTGGGACACCCCTACATATGAACGCATAAAACAGAGGGATAGGGGCCGAGGGGTTAAATGGGATTCGGCGTAAACTAAAAGCCTTGATTGAAAGAGTAGGCCTCCCTATTGCTTTAGCAGCTGTTACATATAGTGGATCATTTTTATGAAAATGTAGGTTAGAAACACCAAACTCACTTAGCTACTCTGCGGGAACTGCAATTAATAGCTCAAAGACACTAACTTAGCCAAAGAACAAACTTTTCGCAATGTAAGAAACACTCCTGAAACCGAGGCTCACTAGATACTGAAACTAGCTAAGAATAATCATGGACAGCTGTGTAAGGGACAACAAATAGATACGATAAACCGTCCTGAACTTGGAGCCAAAACAAGATCTTTCACCATAATTTTAATATGACTGCATAAAATTCAAATATAAAATAGAATTTTAAGCATTTCAATGCCAGGTTTTTCATTAAAAAGGCAAAAAGAGCAAAGAACCAAGATCAGAACCTTGTGGAATGCCCTCCTTTATTATTATTTATGTCCCAGGAAATTTCAAACAAATTCTGTAACCATAAGTGAAAAAAAAATGCTTTACCTCTTTTTTTTTCTTTTTTTTTAATAACTTATGGACACTCAGAGGAAAGGAAAACTTTTCTAACTGATTCCAAAGCCTTTTATAGGGACGTCTTAAACCAGATTGCTCCAGGTTGACGTAAAAAAAAAGCTTTATATTTACATCTGCTGACTTATTAATAGTTTAGGGTTTAAAGACCGTTGGGTTTCAGATATCTTATCCGACTCAGCAACCAAAGGATACAAAACTGGTGAATAATCGTCTAAAAACCGTCAGTCATTGACAAAGAAAGAAAATAAAAAAGTCTTGCAGGTTTGCACCAAAACCATTTTAATTAAATGTTTTACTGGTTTAAATAATTTAAGCAGTTAAAAGACTTGGATTTTTAAGATATATAAACATTCAGGGTGTAGCAACCATCTGTTCATTTATATTTAGCCCCTTTTTGCCCTGATACCCCGAAATAAAATCCAGCGCAAAAATCTATTTTTTTTTATGTAAAAGTAGTTTAGATTTAGTGCTGTGTTGGTTTTAGAGGTTTGTTAGAGAATGAGTTAAAGAAAACAAAAACAGGTCAGCTGTTAAGATGATTTAAACAAAATCATGTTATAAAACTTTGAAAGGTCTAATGTGAACACTATAGGAGCTGCAGAGATCCCAACAGGCTGTACTTCGGTACAAAAAAAGCAAATAAAGAAAAACTTTTGAGTCAAAAATAAAATGCTGTGAGCTGCACGGCTGCAGCTCTAACACACAAGACGCAGGCAGCTCCCACTCTGCAGATCCACAGGCAGGAGATGAGAGGGATGAGTAAACACACATATGGACGGCATGGTGCGTCAGAACAGAAACAGAGAGGGACAGATGGTTTATAGTACAGAGAAGGCAGAACGGGGGGGGACAGAGATGAAGGGAAAGCAGCAAACTGGGTGGACGGGTAAAAAAACAGGCGGCGACGGAGCTATTTACATAAAGTACTCACAGCAGAGCGCTTTCTGCAGACGTCTGAGCTTCATGGCGGTGCGGTAGGCTGAGAACCGGACGTTGTTCAGGTCGGCTTAGGAAAACAAAACAGACATTCTGGGTTTAAACACCAATAACTTAACAAAAAACGCCTGTAGAGGTGATGCTTACCCAGCGACTGGTAGAGCTCTGTCATCTTGGGGTGGTCCCAGCATGTTGTCTGGGTCTGGTGGCTGGAAGGAAACAGAAAAGAACAAAAATTTGGTGATTGAACCATCAGAGTTAGGAATAAGAGTTAAGAGTTTCAGGCTGGTGATCGATCTCATGAGGGGAGCTTTTTTAGGCTCTAGTGGTCTTTATTTTTGTTATTTTCAAAAGTATGAAGACAGGAAGAAGAGACTCGAACTGGTATTTGGGTCATGCCTTTTTCTGAGACTTTAAAGACATTTTATACATTGTTTTCCATACTAAAAATTGGTGATCTACAAGGTTCCAGTCTAGGATTGATTGGACTGCTGGGCTGTACGATTTTGACAGAAATTCAAAAAAGCAATTTTTTAAACAAAATTGCTACTGCGATTAATTTTATTTATACTCTCCATTAATGATAAGCACATGCTTGTTTATCCTATCCAATTTTATTTTTCAAACACTTCTAAAACTACCACAGCTGACCAAGGTACTGTACAGAAAAAAAAACATCACAAATAAAAGAAATGGCTCAAACATGGGTAAACGTAACATTCACACAATCAAAGCAATAAAATGGGATAAAAGGATACAATAAAATAAAGCCATCCATCTTGCTAGGTGTAAAAAGAAAAAGTGAAAAGGTGGATTTTGACAAGAGATTTAATAAACTGATGAGTCCAAAGCTTTGTAGGATATAGAAGCTCAGGGAGATATTCAGGACCATTCAGGAATCTAAAAGCAAATAAAATAATTTTAAAACATATGGGCTCCTGGCTTTTATTGTTTTATTGGCTTTAAATGCGGTTTAGAGTCTGTTCTCACAAAACAGAACTGTTGCATTGGTTGGCCTTTCATGCACAGATCTTTAGGCTAGCTTCAATTCGGTGTGGCGGTAAACCCGATTTAAGCGCGTTCTCGCCACCTAAAAGCCTGTAGTCACCCTTCTGTTCCACTAAAGTGCTGTGTCACTATGCCTTCACAGCTGATTGCAGTTAGACGTTCAATCCACTACATCCCAGATGTGTCTGCTGCTCTTCAACATGGTGAACAAATTCATCAATTCAATTCAGTTCAGTTTATTTCTATAGCGCTAATTCCCAACACACGTCATCCCAAGGCACTTTACAGTTCACCAGATCATCCAGTATAATTGATTCAAACTTTTCTATCTAAGGAAAACCAGTTGATTGCATCGACTCATTGACTCAGATGCAATTCCTCACACTAAGCATGCTTGTAGCGGCAGTGGAGAGGAAAAACTCCCTTTTAACCGGAAGAAACCTCCAGCAGAACCAGGGTCAAGGAGACAGACATTGACATGTTTTCCTTATTTAGATTCACATTATGTATCTAGTCTATCTCAATGTTAAACTGAACAAATTCAGATACCCAGCTGTCGTTACCCTAGCAACCGCTTAGTATTTCCTGTCTTCTATTTTGTATTGAGCCTTCAGAGTAAAAGCATACATGAAGCATTACAATCATAGCGGGTTGGTTATTCATAAATTAACATCTCCATGACAACGAAAAGCTTTGCTTATATCAGTGGAAAAGGTTCTCAAAAGGTCCTGTTCTGATGCGCTAGAGTGCAGCCATCAGTGTCTGAAGGAATTGATGCAGTTTTCCCAGCTGAAGCGACAAAAAAAGTTACAGTGTGCGAAAAACTGATCAGCAATCCCAGCTGTAGAAGCTAATGTGGGCAACTAGGTGTATTTCCAATCCTGTGCACTTTACATGGAACTGTTATAGCTTTCTTTTTGCTTCTTATTTGTTAATAAATAATATAAAGTCCATTTATATTTGGGTTGTTACCTGACAGTGTTATGTCACTTTATTCACATTGCATGATATTTGGTTCATTCACTCAACAGTTGAATGGGATTTGAGATTCTTTCTTTAAGCCTACTTCATGTTGTCACACAGGTACTCTTCTGTGATTTAACTCGTTAGGTAAAATAAAAACTCAGCTTTTCCAGGTAATTTTACCCAGTTACAAGTATTGGATTGGATCAGAAAATACTGGATGGGTGCATTTCCGTATTTACCCGACGTTTTTAATAGTAAATATGCACCGAAACTCTGAAACCTTTTTAGTTATCATAACGCTAAGATTGTTTTCCAACCTTATCTCTGCCTTTTTCAACTTAAAGACACAAACCTTTACTGAATTGATCATTTTTGACAGATTATAATCTGCAGCAAAAACAGCATCACTACTAAATGATAGATCTTGTTTTTGATTTGATCATCGATAAAAGTTAAGCAAGGTGGAGTTTTAATTATTTCAATTTTGGATTTTGGAAAACAAAACTTCTGTTTTCTTTTTGCCATTTGTTTTAAAACAGAAAAACAGATTAAGTCCTTATTGATAACAAGACTGCATAACATAACGGCGTCTCTCCAGCCGACAGTTGTGTACGTGAAGTGGATAAATCCAAGGGTAAAAGTGAAATAACATCTTAGCGCACTCCTCTCTGCAGGTGTATGTTTCAGGTCAGGCTCCAATAGTAGGTGTGTGAAGTGGGTGACTGCTGAACGCAGTGGGTGGCTCGGCTCCACCGCTGCACTCAGCCAAACAAAGAGCAGCTGGGAGTTCATCCACGGACGTTTTTTTAAAGCCGTCCGACTCCTACCAGATGCACATGGTCCACGGCACCTGCACCTTAACCCCACTTGTCTCTGAAGCATACGCAAACAGCTAATCGGCCTGCGGGCTCATTCTACTTCCATCTTGCACTCAACCGTCCTGATAATGAGGAGGGGTCCCTGGTGAAGAGCTGCTCTAACATCCTCGGCCTCAGAGTGTGGATAAACAGAGGCTCGTCATGAGTGCGCCGCTCACACAAACGCCCCCTCTGATTAAACGTGCAGAACCTGCTTTCATCTGCAACACGGCGGCACAGTCACACTAAGAAAAGCTGTGGGCTCCTGCAGGAGTACATATTATCAGTCTATTACTTATTTTTTCCACACTTTGTGTTTTTTAATGGCTGAATTGTGACCTTTAGCTTTCGGTGAGGCAAAAAAAAAAAAATGGCATGAAGTTGCTTGGATGTAGTTCTGGGTTCTTTTTGAACCTCCCGGATGAGTTTCTCCCTTTGTTAATTCTGGCTCTTGTTTTTTCATCCCAGACCTTTAGAAACAGCTTTGCTACTATATGTCTTTAATCTCTCAAGTTACTTTCTTGAAGCCTACTTCGTGTGGTCAGAAATACGAGAGAGGATTAGGGCCACTGAAAAAAAAAAAAAAGTTAAGTTATTTTTAAATTTTATTTCAGTTTAGTATGAAATTCAGAATTCTGACTTTAATCTCAGATTTCTCACTTTTTTTTCTCAGAATTCTGACTTTAATCTCAGAATTCTGACTTTTTTCTCAAAATTCTGACTTTAATCTCACAATTCTGACTTTTTTTCTCAGAATTCTGACTTTTTTTCTCAGAATTCTCACTTTTTTTCTCAGAATTCTCACTTTTTTTCTCAGAATTCTCACTTTTTTCTCAAAATTCTGACTTTAATCTCAGAATTCTCACTTTTTTCTCAGAATTCTCACTTTTTTCTCAAAATTCTGACTTTAATCTCACAATTCTCACTTTTTTCTCAGACTTCTCACTTTTTTCTCAGAATTCTCACTTTTTTCTCAGAATTCTCACTTTTTTTCTCAGAATTCTCATTTTTTCCCCTCAGAATTCTGACTTTAATCTCAGAATTCTCACACTTTTTCTCAGAATTCTAACTTTTTCTCAGAATTCTGACTTTTTTCTCAGAATTCTGACTTTTTTCTCAGAATTCTGACTTTTTTCTTAGAATTCCTACTGAACTCTGACAATAAAAAATAATAAAAATAAAAGTCAGAATTCTGAGATTAAAGTCAGAATTCTGACTTTTTTCCCATTTAATAAAATTAAAAAATCAGTTAACATTTTTTTTTTTTCCAGTGGCCTTAATCCTCTTCCGTAGACTTTAATCTCAGAATTCTGAGAAAAAGTCAGAATTCTGAGAAAAAAGTCAGAATTCTGACTTTAATCTCAGAATTCTGAGAAAAAAGTCAGAATTCTGACTTTAATCTTAGAAATCTGAGAAAAAAAGTCAGAATTCTGAGAAAAAAAGTCAGAATTCTGAGATTAAAGTCAGAATTCTGACTTTTTTCCCATACTATACTGAAATAAAATAAAAAAAATCAGTTAACATTTTTTTTTTCCAGTGGCCCTTATCCTCTTCCGTACGCCTCAAAGGTTCTCTTAAGTGTGTTTTTAACTGCAGTCTGGTAAAATACAGTCAATCACAGCTGTCTCATTATTTTTCCTTCCAGACTATCTTACTATATATAATTATAACCTCATAATAAATGTAATAATAATTATAAAGCTAAATCTTAAACTTTAAACAATGCAAAAAAAAAACAAGTAACAAAACAAAAGAAGCAGATGCTTTTTGACCCTGCATTTCACCTAAAATCCTAATTCCAATATCAAATATGCAGTTAAGCTCTACTTTGACCATTTCTGCTTAAAGCAGACACAATCAGAGCATCTGACGGGTTCACCTCCCTCGTACCATGTTGGAACCTAGAGCTGCTGATTTCAGATCTAGCAAGCGGACAACCACATATCTCTGAGGTGTCGACCCATTCTGTGCCGACTGCATCACACGCTCTGCAGACCTGAGAGGTGGTCATGCGTGAAAGCTAACCATAGATCAGCCGTTTCAGAGACAGTCAGACCAGTCCCTCTGGCACCAGCAAACGTTCAGAGAATTTAAGCTAAATAGGTAAACGAGTTCCTACGAACACATATTCTCCATCTTCAAGTTTTGTTTCTGATTAACAAAAATAAAAAGTTTCCCCAGATACACATTTTTACAAAAATACTGAAGATTACTTTTTTTATCCCTTATAAAATGAGTACATTTTAAAAATAAAAGAATTGCCATGTATGCAGGTTATGCATAAAAAACAGTGGTCTGAAAACACAGCCATGTGGTGCACCAGAGCTCCAATGTTAGAGAGGGTAAAACACACATCTCACCATAAGAGCAGAAAAATCCTGCTGCCGCTACTAGACTAAGGGCTGCATCATTAAAAGATAAGTTAAAATTAGCGTTTCATATCTCATAATGCAAACTCTTACAGAAAAAGGTTTTAATTAAGCTCAAGCTGCAATGGTTCTACATATAATTTATAAGCACTGGTGCACAGAAAAATCATAAGACACAAAAACGCTGAACAAGAGAGCATCATTTAGGATATCAGATGAGCTAAAATCTTGCAAACGTAAGCTTAATAAAAGCCGACAGCAGTTAAAAAAAAAAAAAATATATATATATATATATATATATATATATATATATATATATATATATATATATATATATATATTGAAGTAAACTGTAAAAGAAAAATAGAAAATTGGTCCAAATAGGGTTTTCTCTGTCTGTGCATCGTCATCATGAGAAACTGATTGAGTAGTACTCTGCAGATACGAATATATAAAGAGCAAAAATGTCTTAAATTTATTTATTTTCCCTTAATTCGAGCAGGTAAATAAGATAATCTGCCACATGAATGAGTGTTATGCTCTGGAAAATAATATGATTAGATGTTATAATTATATATTTACTTATTTTAAAAAAGTTATTGGTGTTCTATTTCCTTATTTTAAGTATAAATTACCTTATTCCATTGGCATATTTTTCCAACTTATCCCCTCAAATCAACAGTTAAATACTTATTGATATTTCAGATTTTGCAGTGTTTGTTTTCAGTACAGGAGCCAGAAACGCCAATGAGCTTAAGATAAAAATAAGTTTGAATAAAGCTTTTAACACATTTAAGTTGTTTTGGCTGGCAGGAGTTTTATAAACTTCAACAAAGTAACTGCAAATATACAAAGGTTGTTTTTGATTTAGAAGAAAACTGCTAGCTGCTAAGGATGGTAACGTTATCTATCAAAAAAATGTCAGGAAGAACTTTAGGCTCAATAACACTTTAGATTTTAAGCCTTTGAATGGCTCCAAAAAAGGAAATTTAGAGTGGCCTTCTAAAAGTACTATGCAATAGAAAACGCTGCAAACAAAAAATGCTGCAATCACCAAAAATAGAGGCAAAAACCTGAAACCATAAAAAAAAAAAAAAAAAAAAATAGCAAGCACAAAATGCTCCAATTGCAGGAAGAAAATGTCAATAGTAAAAACAGCAACAAACTTGCACCAAAAAACGGAAGGTGCTCCAGACCACTAGAGGGAGTTGAACAAAGAACAAATCTCATCAGATTAGATCTATCGTACAAACAGGAAGTCAAGTTTTAACACAGGATCTTTAAAAAATAAAGTTGAAGGAAGAAAGTAGAACTTTGTCATCTTTAATGTCAGTGTCTGCATTTCCATTTAAAAAATGCGTAAAACTAGGTTGATATTTTTCTGATTTCAAAAATCCTAATTCTTCCAATTGTGGTATTTCTACTAAATAAGAAATTCAAATAAAACTGCAAGCAAATACATAGTTCACGAGATAACAGCATGGCAGCAGCAGGTGTAAACTTTTCTTATTATTGAAAAAGCAGTGGCGGATATAAATACGTTAGATATAACCACATTTCCGTCATGGATCTAGTGCTCATCACGCTGATGGTCTCAAAAGAAAATTTTTTTTAAATACCCTCCTCATGAATTTGAATATGCCGCATCATCATCTTACTACTTCTGCTCTTCTTCTTTTTCCAGCTAGTGAGGTCCAGTTGCAGGTCACATGACTCAATTTTGATAAAACCAAGAAAACCACCTCATTGTAGCATACAAATTTATATAAAAAAAAGAAACGCGATTTTTGTCTCCATTTAGCAGACTTATAATTTGCGCAATTTGATAGTTAATGGAAATGAATCTATTTTCAAACATTGTCTAACAGAAAGAGATTAAAGTTGTGTATATGACCATATAAAGATAAGTAATGCCATGGTCTGATGAGGCTAGTTTTGTGCTCGACTCCCTCCAGTGGTCTGGAGCACTTCCGTTTTATAGAGCAGGTTTGCTGCTGTTTTTGCACTTTGTTAGCCAAGTAAACTAGCCCCACCCGCTAGCGGCCAGGATAATTTTTGCCTGCGAGTTTGGTCTAGCCTCGATCAATGCCCCAGGCCCTAGAACTGGCGGGCCAATCACAACGCAGAGATGGGGTTTGAATTTCTGAATGCAAAGTGGGCAGAGTTTTGAGGGCGGGACAACAAAGTTGCGTGACGCTGGAGAAAGCACAACAAGAAAGATGGCAACAACTACTGAACAGTTCTCGTTTGACTCAGCTTTGGAATCAGTTTTGGAAGGTTTAGACTTGGGGTTTCTGTTGAAACGTGAGCAGGAAGAGGCTCTACGCACATTCATTTTTAAGAAGGACGGATTTGCCGTTTTACAGACAGGCTGTCGCGCTTCCTATGTCACAGTCAGTTGCGCTCATTGGTCAGAGCGTTGGCCAGTAGGCACAGACATGGTTTGAAAGACAACTGGTTGTTCTCATCAACAGGGCAAGACTAAATTACACATTTAATCTCACATTTAGTCTGGTTTATCAGGCTAGCTCTTTGTTTCATTTTCTTGATTGCAGCATTTCTTTTTTTGTTTTGTTTTGTTGATTTTAAATCTTTTATTCTATTTTTTTTTTGCTGTATTTTTCCGTTTCATTTGTTTTTGTGTTTGCCTTCCACATTTTGGTAACTAATTTGGTCATTCAGTTAGAACAGATTTAAGAAAAATTTTACTTCTTACACCACGCCTTAATTACGAATATTATGTAATGATCAGGTTGATTTCTAGTTGGTTTGGATTATTAATTTTCCTATTTTAATTTCAACAAATTAGAACTTGAATAGATGTTTGAAGTCTGTCTTTTTTTCCAGTGTAGTCCTGTTTCTCTGACTGTGACTGGCTGGATGTGCTCTCTTCGTCCTCTGACATGGCAGCTGGCTCGGTGCTTGTCTGCCTGGCTGTGTGTTTCCTGGATGGAGCCGCCTTTTACAGCTGCTTTTTGTATCTCTGCTTCTGACTCCCTGAACCCCAGTCAGCCTCAGGAGATGGCTGCTCACACTGAAGCTCGGCGTACACTGTACGATTTTCGAGGAGATTTTCCAGTCCTGCAAGAATCTTTTAATTGGCCTGACTTTCATCCTGATTGTGCTTCGGAAGTCCTGTAGTGTACAGGGAGTTATGAGAAGCGATCAGCCTCTCATGACCACCTCACAATCAGGAATCGTGAGCGCCGTGGGCAAATCTCTCAGGGCGCATGCGCAAACAAGGATTCTTCTTTTTTATTCTTCCTCTCAGATGTAAACACAGCAGCATAACAGGGATGCAATGAGTTAAATGCAGTTGTCTGTAAAATTGACAGACAGTAGTAGCAACGTTTGCTCAGCCATGTCTTTTTTTCCAAATACGTTGTCTCCTTTGCTTTTTAGGACTTTCAGCACAAAATTGCACAAATAACCTATAGTGAGCTTCATATTCCCCTTCTATTTGTTTGGCTTTAGGATAGAGAGCTACAGAGCAGCTCCATCTCTCTGCGGAACTCAGTCCGACGTGGTTTTTAGTCGTACAGTGTGACCAGGTAGATCGCATGAGAGCGTCAGGCCGAACATAAATCATGAGCTGTGACTCACACTGTATGACTAAACCCTGCGGTTAGTCGTACAGTATGAGCAGTAGCTGCGTGCAACGATAAAAAAAAAAAAACGAACACTGTCCGCCCGGCTTGAGCCTGGTTCTGCTGAAGGTTTCTTCCTGTTAAAAGGGAGTTTTTCCTCTCCACTGTCGCTACAAGCATGCTTAATGTGAGGGATTGCTTTCAGGTCAATAAGTCCATGCAATCAACTGGTTTTCCTTAGATAGAAAACTTCTGATCAATTTGACTGGATGATCTGGTTGAACTGTATAGAAATAAACTGAACTGCATTGAATGCAGGAATAAATCCAACCACTGAATCAAAGAAGGAGTTCAGTTCATTCTCCTTCTCTAAAGCATTGATTTTTTTTTTACCATTGTTTCTTAGATGCCTCATCGCCTCAGTGGGTCCAAACACACCTGAAAACAGGGAGGCAGTCATTCCGACATGGATCAGGTTCGGTTCGGACCTGATTTCCACGGAAGGTGACCGTGTTTGGGTGGGTGGGGGGGTGGGGGGGGGCATGTGTGAAGGAATGCAAACACTGCTGCCTCAAAAGGGGAGGGGGGGCTATTTACACGCGCGAACCACATATTCCCCGTGGGCATATTTTCAATCACATCTCGCTGCGATGTGCAGCTGGATCCTGAATTAGTTCCAATATGGCAGCGGAGCATCGGGGAGGAAGAGCGGCTGGAGGAGAGGAGACTGGCCGCTCAGCTCGCCTCGCGCCCCGCTAACAGCCGCAGGAAGGGTTCATGGATCCCAGAGAGCAGATTTTAAGAGGAGGAAGACATTCCACTAAATGTTATTGCCAGTTAGAAATAATAATCCACAAAGCAGCCAGTCGAGGTGTGTGCACATGAAACCCTCCCCTGCATAACCACCATCATTATTTATCAGCCTGCTCTAACATTCCCCTGCCCCTCCGCTGCTACTCACTTCCGAAACTGCTCCCGCATCGCCCGCAAAAATCACAGCCTCCTCTGCGAGTCCGGAGGTTAAGGTTCTGTTCAGGGAGGAGGACAGGCTCCTGACACCGAGGTTGTACCGAGCAGGGCCTCACTGGGTCGGTGTGTGTTCCTCTCTGCAGGCAGCGGTGGTGGGACTGCGGAGGGGCGCGCACACACATCCCGGGAAAACAGCGGAGGAGCACTTCCGCCGGGGCCGCCAAAATAAAAGCTTGTTTCCCAAAATTATCTCAGAGATTCTGAAACGTTTGTACAATGGAGTGTTAGGGCCAGGATTAGGATGTTTTATTTTTAGTTCGAGAATAAAATTTTAATATTATGAGAATAAAGTTGTAATATTATAAGAATAAAGTTAAAAATTAAGGAGAATTAAGTCATCATACCACAACCCGTTTCAGAAAGAAAGCTTCAAGCTCCAAACCATCACATGACAGCTGACCAGCATCACCAAACAGCAACCTAAAGGCCTATTTAAGGCCAATTTATACTTCTGACACATAGTCTCTGCAGCCGTCAAATCTGTCTCTGCACACCTCAAAAAAATCCTGACTATGCGTCAGACGGTCGCAATCCCACGCAGACCTCAAGCGGAAGTGTGCAGACAAAAAGCAGCTGTGATCGCTCCTTGGTATGCCTTTCCGGCTGTCTGTGTGGTCGTCCATCTCGATTCGGTGCCGGGGCGCGCCATTTTTAAGAACCGAGGAACTACTACAATGGACGACTACGACGACAGGTTAATCAAGGACGTTCACTTCATTTAAGGGAGGATTATACTTCTGCAACCACACTCATCAAATTTCGCTTGCGTCTGGTCGTGAACCAGTTTTGCCTGTATGCTTCTGCACCACCGGTCTGGAATATCTAGGGACACACAGCAGTTTCCTGCCAAAGTGCAAGGGGGAGCCTATTCGAGAACTCGTAAGATTTCGGCGGATGGTCAGAACTTCTTCGGCGGCGCCGACGGGAGTGTTTATTTTCCAAAAGAACATGTCTGAGGCATCGTACAAGTGGCTGTACTTCCGAACCTCCCCAATCAACCTTTCGTCATGGTTATCCATTTTTGTTGTTACTCCTCGGTTTATAAAAATGGCGCGCTCCGGCACCGAATCGAGAAGGACGACCACACAGACAGCCGGAAAGGCATACTTAGGATCTTCTTTTTGTCTGCGCACTTCCGCTTCAGGTCTGCGTGGGTTTCCGTCTGACGCATAGTCAGGATTTTTTTGAGGTTCTCATGAGTTCTCGGGTAGGCTCCACTTTGCTCTTTGGTGGGAAACAGCTGTGCGTCCCTAGAAATTCTAGACCGACGTTGCAGAAGCATACCAGCAAAACTGGTTCGCGACCAGACCCAAGTGACATTTGATGTGTGCAGTTGCAGAAGTATAATCTGCCTTTAAGTCCACTTTGCCCAATTTGATGCTGGTATGCTAAAATATATCCTCATTTGTCAAACTATGCAAAGTATAACTTCACATGATTCTCGACATTCCTCATTTTATGGAGGAAAGGGCTACTTGCAAGAATTGTCATAAAATATGACTTTATTCTTGTAATATTAGGACTTTATTCTCTTAATCTTACAACTTCTTTCTCATAATATACCGACTTTTTTCTTGTAATGTTATGACTTTATTCTCGTAATAAAAATAAATGAATCTCTAGTCTGGCCCTTACCCTCCGTTGTACATTTGGTCCAGGTATCCATGGCAGTGGCGGTAAATTAGCAAATGTCTTTAAAAAGGGACTTTATGGAGCACATATTCATTGTAATTTACATATATATTGTGTATGTGTTATTACTGGAAAGTTGAGTGAAAGGAAAAAAATCATAAGATAAAGGCATCCAGTGCCTCAACTTGGATATTTGAGCATTTTGAGGTCTGACACACTGTTGTTAAGCTGTTCTCTTCTAGAGAGTGACTTGATTGTATTTGCTTTAAGTTGGGAAAAAAAAATAGTCTGCATGTTTTCTTGTTAATTTGTGGTTTAAAAAAATAGAGTATAAAATAAAATGTTTTCGCCAGCAGGTTTGAACATTTTTAGATAATGCAGGTATTTAGAAACTGTTTTGACAAAGTTCAGTTAAAAAAAAAAATGTTTTAGTGCGGTAATAATGATCACAACAACGTCTTTGTCTTCTTCCTGTCTTTTTAAAACCTGTGGAGTTTAACCTATTTATATTTATTCATTTCTCATATGCTGACAGCTCTGCAGAAGAGATCACAGCTTGCATGTAGTGACTGTCTGACTGACGGCTTCAGCTTTTCTGATTGGTTGATGCTCGGCATCAAGTTGTAAAAGTTCAGATTGCTGAACTACAGCATCAAACGCTTGGACACTTTCACACTGCGACAAGACACAGAACTTCTGTGCTATACATATATATATATATTTATGTTTATTGATTTGCACTAACTAGTGTATCACTCTAAGCTGCCATTGTTTGTATTACCTTAAATAGCTTATATATCCAAAGTTGGAGGGCTTTACCTTATGGTTGTGTGGAAATGTTTTACTTTCATTTGCATGCATGGATCTGTCTTGCTAGCTGAAATTATGGTCCGATGAATCCGCCCCCTATGCTTTACCCATTCAACATCCAGTTTCACTTCCAATGAAATCACACACAGCTGTGACTGTCGCTTTGATTAAAGATGGAGTGTATAAATGAGAATGGGACACCCCTGCCCTCCAACGGAAAAGGAAAGCAGTCGTTGCTATGGTCGTTCTATGTCATGCAACTGTATGGGCAGGATTTGATTTTTCTAAATATGATCATTCTAATACAAATAATCGATGAGAAAGGGATGGAAATGTAAAACTTGTGGCAGCTGTCACCAGTCTCCCCTACTTAAATGGGGCGTTTGAGTGATTCCATAAATCTGTCAGCTCCTACATTTCCCTCCGCGGGAACACGAAGATAGAGGGTTGGTGCTTAGGTGTACTGTTTTGGGTCTGTGTGGGATTAGGTCCATCTCTTTCCTTCTCTGTTGCAGCAAAAGTACTGGAAGCGTATTACCACCACCTAAAGAGCTGGAACAGTGCAGTCCTAAGACCAGCGTTATATTGCTGTCCTGCAGAACTACTCCTTTATTGAGTGCGTCTTGGTAATAACCAAAATTTTCAGCCTGTGGTCTAACAGCATGTTAAATTATGAGTTGCTTCCTAAGAGGACAGTTTGATTTCACAGGTTTGATTTAATTGAAGTTGTTGTGTTGTTTACGTGTTTATCCATGAATGGATAAAAAAAACTGGACTTACTAACCAATAAAAAAAAAATGTCTGAAGATTAACTGATGTGTTGTTTACAGTAGGGTGAGTGGCTACAAGAGCATCAATTAATATTAGTCATGTTAATGTCATGGAGGTGAGATGTTTACGTTTTGGATCCTTGTTGGAATATTGTAAAGGTTAACCTGGTGTCCCAGACTTATGGCTGTATCTTGAAGAGATCCCTATAGTTATGCTGCTATAGACTTAGACATCTGGAGGACATAGGGACCACTTGCCCATTTTTCAGTTTTAAGTCCCGTTTCTCTCCTAGACATAGCTATAGGCTCAGCTATTAACTGTGACTACCTGTATTTTCTCTCTTTGACATGAAAACTGCCAAAGAGCTTGTCGTTCCAAGACAGAGGCATCTATAGATCTACTGTAAAGATTGAAGGACTGTATGTAATCAGCTGGTTTTCCTCAGATAGAAAACTTAACCAATGTGACTGTATGATCTGACTGAATTGTCTCTGTGAATTGCCTAAAGATGACATGTGTTGTGTATCGCCTCTATATATAAAAGCCAATATGCTGATGTGGGATTTTAAATATACATATATTTTTTTCCCTGCATCCATATATATATATATATTTTTTTTTATTTTATTAGTAGCCATAAGCTTACCTTTTCCAAAGTGCCACTTTCTCCAAAATATTTGTAAAACATAAAATATTTCCTCACCTTTTCTAATTTATCGTTTTGAAAATCTAGACCTTATCACAATTACATTTTAAATGACAGAAAGGGGGTGTCCGAAGTCATAGGTAAAGCAGACAGACACCAGCACCAGTTTAATGCTAAAAGGAAAAGGCATGATATCTATATATTTATATAGTAATAAATCAATAAAGAAACATAGAAACATTAAATAGGTTAAGTAGCTTTTCATGTGTTTACATATAAGACTCTTAGGCTACGTTCCCACTGCAGCCTAAAGTGACCCAAATCCGATTTCTTGGCCCATATGCGACCTGGATCTGATCTTTTCATGGCTGTCTGAACAACACAGATCCGATTTTTTTCCAATCTGACCCAGGCCACGTGGCGATGTGGTCCTGAACCCAATACGAATCTGATCTTATCAATACCCGACAAAGGTCACTATTATGAGTCTTGCTATTAAGAAGCTGTAAGAAAAACAACCATGGCGGGACGATGATGCGGAGAGCAGTATTTATGTTTAACCATCTTGAAAAGATTGAGGTTTTATGGTTGGTCACTAGATGTTCTCCGGCACTACCATCCATGTTTACTTCCGTAAACACAGAGCATGCTGGCCTGTGACGTCATCGCGTCCTCTACTGCGCATGCGGGACACTTGCGTTTTATGACTGCAGTTCACACAGGAGATCACATACAAGTCGCATGAATTTCGAAATGTGAACGACAACGCAAAAAAAAAAACGCATTTCACAAAAAAAAAACAGAATTGAGCATCAAGGCCTGCAGTGTGAAGGTAGCCTTAGATGACTTACAGAAGAGTTTCCACTATAAAGCACAAAAATTAGATGATGAATTCTGCATTTGTCATCTTTAATGTTAGCATAATGATTTGGAAGATGAAATATTGTATTACTGTTGTGTGTTTATCGTTAATATAGCTAAAAAGTCAAATTAGGACATTCCACTCGAGTGTATCGTGTTGCCACACTCTAGTTTAGGAACTCCTTGTCCCAGGGGTTGTGAATTACGTCCACATGGGTACAACGAATACCTGGTAGGACAGACACAGAGTGGGGATCATCAGAGACTGCCTTTAGCATTAAACAGCGGTGACGGTAGAGATGCTTGCCTACAGACCTGCTTTCTGTCTCTCCAAACAATTATGGATGTGCTGTTTGTGTGTATCCAAAAGTAAACAAAGAAGGTCTCCTCTGTGGTCTCTTTCTCTGACTATATGTAGGGCTTTCAGAATACGACAGTGCTTAGGGAAGCAGGGAGAGACAGAGTGGCTCTCTATGCTGCTATGAGACAGTAACATGCTGGTTTCATGTGAAGTTACTAAACTCACCGAAAACACAGAAAAGTCACTAGATTTTCCTCTAGCCGCTTTTTTGAATAAAAGTAGCTAGTGAGGTCTGAAATATAGCGACAATGCCACTAAGATGGCGACACTGAACTGTCGTCTCCAAATTTCCTTCATTACAGATTGAGCGTCGGCACTAGTTAGCTTCATGCGCTAACCAGCTACACAGCAAGACAGACGGGAGGAGGTGTTGGTTTATCAAATCATAGTAAAGTTTAATGTTTCATTCTTGGTTAATTCTTTCTGAAAGAGCTACTGCTTTTATTTTACTGTGGCGGTGCGGCACGATCAGTAACCGGTAGCATAAACCCTGAAATCTTGGGGGAAATTGTTCTCCCAGCTTCTCAATATGCGTTCTTGAGCGTTCTCGCGTACTTGTGATAGGCTACGCCATCAGCCTCAGCCCGAACACTGTTCCAGTTGCCGAGAACGCAAGACCGAGAACGCACCACATCCCTGGATGTTGTTCTCGCCCCTCCCTATTTACCCAGCATGCATCAGAGCAGACTTTTCCATTCTTGAGATTGACAACTGTCCCAGCATGTTTCAATGGAGCACTCCATTGAAAGTTAAAAGTTCTATTTTCTGTTGCTGTCGTTCAATAAAAGTATGTTTTAAGATAATTTCAGGCAAGAATATAGTACTTTAAAATGTCACTTTATGGTCCATTTACCGATTTGATGCGTAATAAAAAAAAAGATTTAAGAAGTTGAGAGGAGCGCGGCAACCAGCGGAGCTCTAAGGCTAACAGCAGCCCGTCTGCAGCGGCCCTCTCTCGGCATAGAGAGAGGGCCGCTGGCTCTGATGGCGATTTTTTTGTGTTTTTTTTTGGCAAAACATTCATTTGACTTGTGTTTATCTGTCTGTGTTCACTATTATTCCCCCACTAAATGTAAAGTCATAATTTATTATTATCTAGAGGCTATTAATAACAGGAGGTTCTCACCAAGTCCACACTTTCCTGTGTTCTTGAGGAGAACACAAGTACGGACTCGTGTTCTCGTGAATTGAGAAACGGTCATTGTTTTTGCTAATGCTATGAGCATACATACATAACGACTCTGCTGCTAAGTTATTTAAGGAGAAATGAAACAACTTAACTTCCTAATTTAAGTAACTTTTTCAATCTACCCTTTTTGGATCAAATATAGATCATAGTTTATTTACATTCTTATCTATTTCAGATTTGTATTTTTTATTCTTTTCAGCTTACTGTGTTTCCTCAATCATTGAAACCATCTGTTAAAGAGTTCTGTACAGTTCATGTTTGTCCCAGGAAGATAATTGGAGGTGCACCAACCTCCCTTACCTTTCCGAATCAGTAGCCGCGGTCCATTTCAATCACAAAAAGTATTCTATTTAAGACTGTAGTTTATTCTCAGCTCCAAGAACAATCTGTTTGCATTTTTACAAAAAAAAAAAAAAAAACAGCAGTTTTGCAAATTTGTTTTTAAAATACAGCAAATATTTGATGAAATATTGGAGTGCTTAACTTTGAAATGAAACCCTGCTTACTTCCTGTCTACGCTTGCCTGTAGCTCGCTGTTGGCACGGCTCTGCTAGAAAAGGCAGAGATCAGGCTGCCTGCCTCTGAGTCCCTTCCCCCCCTTCCTGGTGTTTCAGGGAGCAAAAGACATCTTCTTGGGGGGGTTAATTCCCTTACAAGAAGGACGGGACAGCAAGAACTAAATAATGCTCACATTCAGCACCCTGAGAGTGAAGAGAATGAGGACAGGGTGGGAGAATGAAAAGAGAGCAAAGTGCCTTTCGCTTGTGAACAGAGAAAGTGGCGAGATGAGCTGGAGGAGGAAAAGTGGGGGGAGGATCTTTCCTTTTGGGAATCGGTGTTGCAGGATTGAAGAGAAAAGTGTAGACAAGTCTGAACTGTTATGTCAACCCTCTAACAGCGCGGAGGTGTGTGCAGCAGTGAAACAATAGCCGTTTGTACGCTAAGCCTACAGCTGTGACCATCTCCACAGGCCTTCTGGAGGAGCCCTTAGGTGTGAGAAAGCAGATATCTAGAGGATCAACACCTGATTTTAACACATTGATTACTCTCTCAGCTCCTCATTAAGAGCTCTGGCAGATAATGGAGATAAAAACATTAAAAAAAACCCTAAAAAAAACATGGATCCATCAGGGGGATTATTGCCGGGGTTCTAAACCCGTGCTGCTATTGAAGAGCTTCCAGCTGATTTAAAAGGCAGAGGCATGTCAAGATCGCCGTCTGATCTCAACCAACACCTTAAGAGTCAGTGAAAGAACCACATCTGAGAGGGAAACAAACACTTCTGTAACGATAAGGCCGTTTTTGCGCACATTTTTAATTTGCTCCTTGAAATTTTGTATTTCTACATTAATTTTCCATCAGCACAGTGAGGTTACCTGAGGGAACAACACTTAGACGGGCTGTGGTGTTTAAAAAAAGCTGAATCAGTACTGAGAAGCCAAAAATTGGGCCAGAGATTTTAAACCAGCTGTTTTAACCCAGTTACATCAAATTTTTCCCCCATCCTTGAATTTAGCAGCAGAGAGTCCATCTCACAGAATTTGGATCAATAATAATTTAGATCAATTCCAAATTACAGATGCATTCCATTTCCTCTTCCTATTTTATTCCCTTTTTTTGTTTTGTTTTTTAATATCTATTGTGTAATATGTAATATCTAGTGTATTATTTGACATTTCTCTTTCCAGGCCCTTAGGTGGCGGTATTGTGCTTGGAGAAAAAGTTGTAACTTAGTTGTAACTTAGTATTCATATGTACGACGGAGTATTAGGGCCACACATGAAGAGAAAAAATATTTTTGCCATGACGAGATTAAACTCGACATGTCGACTTTAAAGTCGACATGTCGACATTAAACTCAACATTTCGAGAATAAAGTTGAAATGTCATGTTGAGTTTAATCTCGACGTGTCGACAATAAAGTTGAAATTAGTTCATGAGAGCCAACCACTGCACAGGATACATGCACAAATCCAGAGTCAGACATGCCTTGTGTAGATGATTTGGTCAAATTGTACTTTCTGTGATGATTATACAGTTATACAGTTGCAGCACGTCAAAGACTACCTTCACTCTTAAAACGCAGACTGCAGCTGTGGAGCGCGGTTGCTCTTTTCTCCAACCTTTGGAATGTCGAGATTAAAGTCGCCACGATATATCAACTTTATTCTCGAAAAGGCGAGTTTAAAGTCGACACGTCGAGATTAAACTCAACAAGACATTTCAACTTTATTCTCGAAATGTTGAGTTTAATGTCGACATGTCGACTTTAAAGTCGACATGTCGAGTTTAATCTCGTCATGGCAAAAATATTTTTTCTCTTCATGTGTGGCCCTAATACTCCGTCGTACATATGCTACTGGTTGGTGTAGGGAAAAAAATGAAATAAAAATCACAAAAAAGGTAGTCCTAATTTTAAAGGAGTAATAACCTGGTAATTTACATATTTAATCCTTCTGATATTGTCTTTAAATTAATATTTAGTAATTTTTGGAGAAAAACAGTTTAAATTGAGCTAATTCCGAGCTAATGTCCTCGCAAAGGTACGCTTGAGAAATTGACTTGAGTGTATGCACGTTCAAGTGAATGTAGTGTTAGCACCATTAACAGATGGTTTGTTTTAGGGTTGCAACAACGAATCGATAAAATCGACTTTTAAAAGCGTTGGCAACGAATTTCATCATCGATTAGTTGTGTCGCGCGATTAATGCGTCATCCGCTGCCGGCGTCATCACATCCACTTGACTGAAGCGGGGGAAGAAGAAAAAATACGGCAGAGCGAGCCAGCGCCAACTCAGCGACTTTTCAGACCCCTCCAGCGACCATTTTTCAAAAAAGCGACTAGCGACAAATCTGGCGACTTTTTACAGTGTCACTGGCGGCTTTGGGGCGCCTCCCCCCGCTCCCGCAGGAGTCCCTCTCAGCGCTGCAGTCAGAGCAGCAGGATGTTTACACTCAGCGTCCAGACTGCAAAAGAAGCAAATGCACCGGGATTGACGTCGCAAATTGATCACAATAATTAAAATAGTCTGCGCTTTGTACAGTGAAAAAAGTCGTAAGATGAAACTTTTGTAAAAACAAATTAACATGGCACGGAACCACCATGTTTGTTTCGTTTTAAAGTGGGGAAACATAACGTTAGTTTCTCAGGTAGCTCATATCTTTCCTTACCTTGTTAGTAGGTTACAGACTGATAAGGTTGGCTACTTATTTTACTTTTAATTTAATTTAATTAATTTTTTAATTTATAATTTGAATCACAGGGCTATTTTTATCTCTATGGTTAAGTATTTTCTCAAGTAGCAACTTTAACTGCTATACTTTCCTGTCTTAAAAGGCAGAACTTTTCTAGTCTAAAAAAAACTAATTTGTTGAAATAGGGGGGCCTATTGTTTGAGCCCCTTAGGGGCTTTTAAAAACAAAAATGTCTTTTTTGCGCCTTATGAAACAAAGTAGCCTATATTTTGTGGATGTACAGCTACATTTCTCATGTAAGTTTGCGTAGTTTTAACACAAACATTTATTTTTCATATTGCACCAGTACAGTTAATGAGCAACCTGTACTTGTGTGATTGTTTGTTCTGTCTAAAATGTTTATTTTGGAATAAAGAGGTTAATATAAAAAATATTTTTTGTCCGATTCATCGATTAATCGAAAAAATAATCGGCCGATTCATCGATTTTTAAAATAATCGTTAGTTGCAGCCCTAGTTTGTTTACCATATTTTTCCAATATCGTACAAAACAGTCAATAACCTTTGATCACACTGCAGGCCCTGGTGTTAAATTACAACTTTATTCTTGTGATATCTGATTGTTTTGTGTGGTTGTTCCCATTTCTAAATATTTTGCCTCACCTTAGGCTGCAGTGTGCACCATTAGGAGCCTAATGGAGCGTTCAGAGAGATTTGGGCGTCAAGAATGTTCAAACCCCGAAATTTGGACGCTGGGTCAAAAGCTCTGGTTGCTTATCTGCTCTGCTCTTTAGCTGAGTTAGAAAAATTGTTTTAACAGGTTTTTAAGCGAGAAACCCCCACTGAATTTTCCGTTACCATTATCCCTCCATCATGGTCCAGCATTCATTTACTGGACCATAAAATGCAGCAAATAAACTGGAACAAAACTGGAACCTTTCCTGCTCTTAAAGTAGCATTTATCAAACTACTAAGAGTAGCAGGTTCTTGAAGGGATTTATCTTATTATCTCGTATTAAAAAAAAGACATCTACCACACATTCTGAGAAAGAAAAACAAAAGTTTGTCTGAAATTGCTACGGTGACAGAAAGAGCCAGGAGATTGCTGTGGAAATCAGTTGAGCAGAGGACAGAAGCAGTAGGTTTGCCTTTGGAGGAAAACAAAAGGCAGTAGAAAGTGAGGATCAGCTGGTTCACCACCCAGAGATCACTACTTACTTGATATAATAGGGCACATTGTTTGGAGAGATGCCTTGCTCGAAGGGGCTTTCTACTGATCCTGAAAAGACAAAAGGGACAAACCAGGAGTGTCACAACAAAAGATCTGAACTTTCACACAGTTTAAACAATTACTGTGAAAAAAGAGACAAAATAAATCCCCAAACACTGAGTTTTTTTTTTTTTTATCTTATGGTAAAACTTTACAAAGATAGGATGTCATAAAGCTTTGCTTTCTTCTATTTGTACAGTAAAATAAATGTCATCCATTCTCCTAATCCAGAGGTCATCTTTCCTGTTTACTATAAAATAACTAAATCAAACTTCTTACCACATTTAAGGTTGAATTCTGTTACTGTTCTGGTTTCTTAGATGGGCTTTTTGCTTCAGTCCTCTCACAGCTGCTGTCAGCCCTGATGCTCAAGTACATTTTTCCTAAAACACTTTCTCCTTCCACTCAACTTTCCATCAATATTATTGGATAGCTTCATACCTTACATTATTAGAAATATGTTTATTTTGTGCTCCAACATCAGATTTCTATAACTTCACATGAATTTCACCTGATTTCCAGGAAAGTCAGACGCTGCTTGCTCCATTTCATCTCGATAGAAATAAACTGAATTTAATTAAATCATTTCTCCAGTCACCTTAAAGCCTCATACCTCAGACCAAGATACGAGGACTTAAGATGGACTTTTAGCAACTTCCAACTCTTCAGCGCCCTAATCTTTGTGGAACTGATGCTACCTGCTCCCGCTCAACGTTTATCTAATTATAAGAGCTTAAACAGCCCTAAATTCAACTTTAAACTTTTTAAAATAAACAAAAAAGTAAAAAAAAGTGTTACCTAAATTGACTGCGACCCAAATGTCAATCAACTTAAATGCGGCGAGCATTTGAAGCCTTTAAGAATCAGTACTTTGAAAATCCTTTGAAAAATGAAATAAATAAGGCTGGAAGTAAAACTCTAGGTGGAAAATATCTGTTTTTTCTCTATATCGAGCACAAAATGGACTTTTTAGGGGCAGGATTGGGATTGCCTCACCTGAAGAGTTTCCCAAGTCCCTCTGAGCGTCTGTCAGCTGCTCCAGATGTTTTTCGACAGAAATCTGAGAGAGAGGAACCAGGAGACATTCTTAAAAACGTAACATAATTCACATTTTTGCTCTGTGACAAAACCATTGATGATGTGTTGTTTTAAATAGAGTTCATGAAAAATACATATGTTTGCTAAACACAAATGAATGCAATTAGCCTCAAAGCTTAAGGATGTAGTTTAGAGTTTTAAAAGGAGGGGTTATGTGTAGAAAAAATTTATGGCAGTAAGTTTGCAGATAAAATCTAAAAAGTTTGGGTATTAAGGCCAGAACACACCGGTTACGTACGCCTTTTTAATCTCCAATCAGATTTTTTTCCATGTCACAAAGTATAGAGAGGCTCCGACTAGGCAGGGTGAGCAGATATACGCAGTTTTTTTTTCTTTTTATTCTTTCTCCGTGTTATACATAAATTAAAACGATTTCCCACTTGACTTACACCGATTATGAAAAGTTATTAAAAAAAACAACACTGACTCAGCTATAAAGCAAAGCCTCACATAAAGAGTCGGTGCAGCATCTCAAACCAGAACAGATAATGTCCCTATGCGTATATTAAAAATATAATGAAATCTACGTCTAAAGAAAAGAAAAACACAGCAATAAACGGCGTGGGGCAGTTTGTGTGCTGAGAGAGGTGATTCTCAGGGAGAAATCTGGGAAGTTCTTCCATGTTTTTCTTTTTTTTCCTTAGAGGTTAGAGAGATACGCTGCACTAACCTGCTTTGCCTGAATCCGTTCTTTGGTTTTTTCGTTTCAAAACAAAAAAACAAAAAAAGCATGTGGTTTTTCTGTTTTTCCGTTTTTAAAACCTAAATCGAAAAAATGAAATATTGAATTAATAGAAAATCAACAGTGTTTGAGTTTTTTTTTTGCCATCTAAATGAAAATAAAATACGGTTGTGGTTTTAATATGTAGCGGTACCGGAAATGAAGTAAATCGCCAAAGGAAAATCATTTACAGTGGATGAAGATGGCATAAAAACAAACCATTTCTAAACAAAAGGCAATGGCTGCACTTGAACCGTTTTCTGCATTGATTATCGAACCACTGCGGCCTGCGGGAAGGTGGGCCTTGATGTCAAGCCCCGCCCACATCAAGGACAGCCATATTGGAAATGCTGACCGCTCTTGCCTATAGGTGCTGGCGAGAGAAATGGCCAAAAAAATGTGTTATGTCACATGGTATGTCTGTCACGTGGTATGTCCTTTTTATTTTTAAATCTTTATTAAATCTTATTTTCAGATGTTAAAATAACATTAGTAATAAAGTCTAAAATAAACAACAATAAGGAATTATTATGAAGATGTATTTATCTATCCTCAAACCCTATCACAAACAAATGTCATAAAACGTAAATTAAATTGGTAGTACCAATTACAATCGATTAATAAACTGTGCTCCAAAGACCTTAAATATCCAATTTTTGCAAAACCAAAAGGGATTAATTTAAAGAAAGACTCACACAGAGAAAGAAGGTTTTAGAAAGTTTATTTGACAAGAAATAATCTTCGGCGTCATGTGCTTCCCCATAGACATAATATGAGTAGACCCCGCGTTGGCTGTCGCGGCGCAGGAATTACGGCCGCCATATTGGGGCGGTCGACCTGCTACTCAAAGCTGCTGATTCAAGCTAAACACACTAATGATGCCTCAGCACTGAGCGGCGTATTTTTGTTTAAATTGAAGGACTACTGATGTCAGGGCTCGAGGGATAACTTTTCACAATTAAGATGAAAACATATCTTTACATATATCTTTATATATATCTTCATATATGTCTATGTGCTTCCCTCCCCCTTTACGTCAGCATTTCCAATATGGCTGTCCTTGATGTGGGTGGGGCTTGACATCAAGCCCCGCCTTCCCGCAGGCTGCAGCGGGATGCTTCTCCCACGGAGCTCCACATTACTCGTTTCCATTTTGGTAGCCAACTGAAAAAGTTCTTGTTCTTGTGGATTGTAATGGCAAGAAATTGAAGGCGTACATAACCGCCACCTACTGGTAACTAAATAGTTATGTGTTGGGAGTTCAGGTCTTCATTTCCGGTTTTGCCATAAGGTCCGTTGAATTAACAACAAAATAAAAGTTTGTCTTTAGTTTAACCATTGCAGTTAAAAAATCCCAAAACGTATCCTTTTTTTCATTTTTGCAAATGCCGTTTTTCAATTTTCGTTTTAAAAATGGAGAAACAAAAACCACATGCTTGTTTTGTTTTTTCGTTTTTCTATGAAACGAAAAAACAAAGAAAGAACCCTACACGGATATGTCTGCCCCTCGTTATTTTGTTTTTTTCTGTGAGGCTCAAAGAAAATCACTATTTTACTATATCCGTTTTTTTTGCTCCTGAATTAATATTTCTCCTGAGGAGTTTGATAAACTGCACTTTCTATCCCTCTTTGTTTTTGCAAAGCTCCAAGATGATCACTACTTTATCCGTTTTCTGTCCTAATGAACTCCTATCATGGTTAAAGTATTCTATTTTGTAATGTTTCAGTGCAATGTTCAGTCTGTCCCGCATAAAATAAATGCAATGTGGGACTCCAAAACACTTTCCTCATGCGATTAACAGATTTTATTTTGTATTTTCCCCCAAATCAAATATGTTTTACTTTGCAACCACGTCTCTCTTCCTGTCAAACCCATGAAATTGCCGCCGAATTGCTGCATAGTCCTACTAAAATAGACCTGGGCTCTATCTCAATCAGGCTTATGCAAGCCCCCTTGCGTCAAATCGTGTCGGGTATGATCATCCCCATTGAAGGATCGGACGCAAAATCAGATTTGGTGTGTTCTGGCCTTTATTGTTGAATCTTATAGTACAGCATTTCCTTACACTGGTATGAAATATATGAGTAGGTGCTGCTTTCTTCTGATACCTTTTCCTTTCTGCACTTTTTTTTAACTTTTATTTTCTAAAAGTAGATTTGAATATCAAATATAATTTCATGTATATATATTTATCCCAGAGTGAAAATGTTTTCAAAACTGCAGTTTTTCCTTCCACACAACGTTCCATTATTATGCCTAAACAGAAACAGCGACTACATCCTCCTGCTGCACTAATGCTGAATCTGCAGCCTTTATATCCACCTTTCTTAATATTTCACCTTTCTAATAATCCAGTTTATTTTGTTGCTAATATAGATTACCTTTAAAAATATCTTTTGAAATATACCTTGATGTAAGCAATCCATATCACAGAGCCCAACTTAAAAAACTCTGAACTGCCCTTTAAAGCTGAGCCCGTTTCCTTGGTTTTAATAATTATAAATTTAAGGAAGATATTGTCTTTACACTCAACAGATACATTTTTATTTGTCTTTCCTCTACAGTTTTATTTTAAATCATCAGTTTTATTTTAAATCACCCTAAGCATCAGATGCATCCTTTACTTTGTGTAAAGAAAAGGTCAACTTTAAGCAAATATGTCTGGATTATTACAATAAATCCAACAAACAGATAAAAAAAAATGTACATTCAAACAGACACTGAATAGTTTTATGTACACAAAGACAAAATGATGAACATGAAGATGCAGTGAAAGAACGGCTGGAGAAGGGAGGATTCGGGGATGAGTTGAGCCTGTCTTTACAGTCGGATCGTCGCAGAATATACTCCCTACTTCCTCCCTCATTCAAACCGACATAAATACTAAACAATATTTGTTATACTTATTTTTATGTTTCAATCACATAAAAAGAGGAATTTTCTAAGATTTCTGAGTCAGCTGCACTGTAGCGTTTAAATCTATGAACAGTTTAGGTCAGTTTTATACAAAGTGTCCCATCAGCTGTAGGCATAAAGAAGATAACGGCTGGTTATGAAAGTTCATTTTAAAGGACATAGCTACAGTACAACTTTCATAAAAATTATTCGTTTTTCTAAAATAATACATCCAAAGAACATCTAGAGTGGTGAGGAGTCACTGGAAATAAAAACAATGGTATAAGTGTTTCATACATTTTGGAGGGTCTGAAATCAATAAAAATGTACTTCTGGAAACAATGCTTTTGGCATGAAAGGCTTAGGTTGTAGGTTGAAATGTGTTGAGCTCCAGTTCAGGGGATGCATCCCCTGAAGGCCAGATTCATCGCCCGATTATGTCAGAGAGCGGCGCAGTGGCCTGCTCGGATTGGAAGAATGTTCTTATGCGGCCAACAAATGCGTCCTTCTTTTTGCTAGTTTTGAAGGACAGGTCCAGGGTATCCTACATAGCCTTGGACATATGATTGCTCACACTGAGCCTGGTTCTGCCGGAGGTTTCTTCCTGTTAAAAGGGAATTTTTCCTCTCTACTGTCGCTACAAGCATGCTTAGTGTGAGGGATTGCATTCGAGTCAATGAGTCGATGCAATCAACTGGTTTTCCTTAGATAGAAAACTTTGAATCAATCTGATTGTATGATCTGGTTGAACTGTAAAGTGCCTTGAGATGACATGCGTTGTGAATTGGCGCTATATAAATAAACTGAACTGAATTGATATCAGGTGATTCATTGCAAGTCCAAGCAAGCCGGCTGCTCCGTGCTCAGAGGAGAAAGGTAAACGGCGCAGAACAGTGGTGAATATTGGAAGTGCAGTTTAATATAATGCAAGTATGTGAATAGTTTTGTCTGAAATTAATGCAAATAGTTTTTTTTAATCGTTAAATATATATGCAGGTAATGTTTAATTTATTGAAAGGCTTTAATCCGTTCTGTGTAAATTGCTTTGGCTGAAATTTTAGCACATATTCCAGTATCTTTGCAGAGTGGGGACTATAAATACGATATTCGTGATAATGGTACTGCTGCTGAAGCTCCTCAACATTGTGATTACCAGCCAGAACAGTAATGGGAAGAGCAGAATCCATTCTTTGGCTTCTTTGTATGTCAACTCTTACGGTTGCTAGGTGACAGAGCAAACGGCGGTGAAGCCGGCGAAAGCTGGACCTATTTGAATCCATAGCCAAAGCTTTTCCGCCCTCCTTATTTTCACAGACCGGTCTACCTAGACTGGGTCCTTGTAGGATGCAGCCATGATGTGAGACGGAGCAAAGGTGATGCCATATCCTTGTAGCTCCATCATAGAGAGCAGAAACGGCGTTGCATTTCTCAGATTCAAAACACGATAAACAAAAAAGTAGCAAAATGAGGGTGAACATTAGCCAGGCTTTTCAACGTTAGTGCCAACTTTAAGAATCACTTATAGTCACAAGAATCAAAGAGCCTAAGAAGGCAGATATCACCTGCAATATATCTGCTAATCATCATAGAGTTAATTTATTTCAACAATTTAAAATGGTAGGTTTTTCAAGCTTTATCTCTGCCTCGGGGAGCTGATTACAGCGTCAGCGGTGCAGGTTTCACACCCCCTCATGTGTCCAAATAAGTAGTGTTGCACCGATACCGATACCAGTATCGGACGGGGCCCCGATACTGCCCTAAAATGGTGGTATCGGTATCGGCGAGTACCAACAAATAGGGCACCGATACCATTTTGAGAGCCATAAGTTTATTCAACTATTGTCACCCACTCCTGGTAGGCAATAAAAAGTTCTACTGGATTCACTTTATATTAGATTTTTTCCTGCTTCACAAAGGTAGGCAGCAGCTTGACAAAGCCATGATGGCAATTATTTTACATTATTATGTATCGGTATCGGCCGATACTGCACAGCCAGGTATCGGGGCCAAAAAATGGCATCGGCGCAACACTACAAATAAGTAACGTAATTTTCGGACTATTAGCCGCACCTGAATATAAGCCGCAGAAGCTAAATTGCATGATTTGTACATATACAAGCCTCACCGGACAATAAGCCGCAGGTTTTTTATGTTTAATGTCCGTCATTCTCGCTGTCGTTTTGTCTCGTACCGCTCGCGGTAGAAGTCTGCTTCCGGAGCGGCTACCGTACTTTTGTGTTGAAGCAAATGTGACTTCAACATGGTGGATGGTAAAATCCATAGATTTAGGTATTACACTAGTAAAAGTCCATAGATAAGCCGCATTGTTATATAAGCCGCAAGGTCGAAAAATGGGGAAAAAGTCGCGGCTTATAGTCCGAAAATTACGGTAGGTAAATGTGTTTGAAAACAGTTTCTGTAACGCTCATTAAAAGTCTGGGTATTGGCTATTTCCATTGTAACTCTAAACGTTTTAGAGTATTGGCCTGATTTTCAGAGTTACGGCCCGTTACGCTGAAATAAGCTGGCAAGAACACTAGTATGACTTTCTGCATCAATGCGCAGATTTGATCCGCTTGTGGTTCTGCTGAGGGGATCAGGAAGTCCAGGTTGCTGTATTGCCTTCATCTATTCTCCATCTTCCTCTTGACCAGTGCATTATTTACAGTAGATGAGACCAATTCGCTAATCAAAACAGTACACTCTAGTGATGAAGAAAGATTCCACAGTTTTAACTCCTAAACAGTCAATTAAAATCACAAAAGTTGAATGAAACAAGTAAAAATGAAAGCAATTAAATAAATACTGCATAATGAAAAAAGGTGTCCAATTCGCCTACCTTATGCTTTTTAAGTTTAGCCCGGGACACCCGGTGGTGTAGATTGCTGCACATTTGTTAGTTAATCTCCAGAATTATTTAATCTACAACATATTAGTTTTTAATGTATAACACAGCAAAGACTTATTTTGATCTCTTGGTGATAAAGATAATCTAGACAAATTGTTCCTGATGGATTTTTATATGAATAGAAAAGAATCAATGACAAAAATTATCCAAATTGCCATATTTCAATTTGTAGTTTTATGATTTACTTTAGTAATATCTACCAGCTGACGGTACATATTTATGGACCAGTGAATATTCATGCAGCAGCTAAAAAGACAAACTTGTGACAGTAGTTTCTTGGAGCCTGTAATGGGAAAATATCATTCCTTAATGATAAAAGACGGCTCCCCATCTAGTTCTTGCATGTTTTATCATGCTCTGTCAGTAAGCTACATCTTGAATATCCCAGGGGGAAGCACGGCCCTGTGTTTGAGCCTGGAAGTCTTCAAAATGTTGGACCGAGATGGGTTATGGTCCTGTCTCTGTGGACAGTGCGGCTCATTAAACATCCAACTCTTCATCTGCTACCAGGCTGATGACACAGTATGTGGGGACGAGGAAGTGAGAGGAGGAGAGCCATGACATGAGATGAGTACGGTATGACAGTGATGGTCAATCACATTTTTCTTCCCCCTGCTAGTATAAAACCAGGGTCTGAAATTACCTTTGTGTCCACCTCATCCAGTCCATTTCTGCCAGAGTTGCTTTTGCCCGTATCCACGGTAACCTGATTAAAATCGCACAAGAGATGTGTGTCGTTGTTGAAGCAGAATTTGCTATCACTGACAATGCACTCTGTGCCTAAGTTGACCAGCGCCTGCGACCCCTTCAGGTATAAAGAAATATATCTGAACTCACTTGAAAGTGCTGGATCTCTAGGTACCCTCCTCACACTGAAGGGATAAGATCAGGCTGTTTCCGCAAAATCATGTTAAAAAATGTTCTAAAACTATTTTCTACAACAACAAAGTGACTTAAAGCTCATCATTTGTTTTAACATTTGGCATGTCGGTGGCGTACAATCTTACAGAGCCGGTTTACAGTGTACATGTTAACACCATGTTTGTGGCATACATGCCAACAGGCAGTATGTGGTAGCATACATGCTAACAGCTAGCATGTATGCCACAACATGCTAGCTGTTAGCATATGTGCTACAAACATGCTACCTGTTAGCATGTATGCCACAAATAGGCTAACAGCAAACACGTTTGTAGCACATATGCTAACAACCAGCATGTTGTAGCATACATGCTAACAGATAGCCTATTTGTGGCATACATGCTAACAGGTTGCATGTTTGTAGCACGCATGCTAACAGTCAGCATGTTGTAGCATGCATGGTAACAGGTAGCCCATTTGTGGCATACATGCTAACAGCAAGCACGTTTGTAGCACACATGCTAAAAGCAAGCATGTTTGTAGCACACATGCTAACAGGCAGCATGTTTGTAGCACACATGCTAACAGTCAGCATGTTGTAGCATGCATGGTAACAGGTAGCCTATTTATGGCATACATGCTAAAAGCAAGCACGTTTGTAGCACACATGCTAACAGGCAGCATGTTTGTAGAATACATGCTAACATATAGAATGTTTGCAGCATTTGTAATAACAGACCACATGTTTTCTACTGTCAGCATTTTTGTATAATACATGTTAATAGTCGGCATGGTTATAGCATTATGTTAATAGTTACCATGTTTGAACCATGCATGCTAACAGACTGCCTGTTGTAGCAGACATGTTAAAGGACAGCAAGTTTATAGCATTATGCTATGTTGTTTGTAACATACATGTTAAAAGACAGCATGTCAGTTATTTAAACAGTCATGTTTGTAGCATACATCATCTACCTTAAAAGATACTATGGTATTGCAGCTTAATTCACACAGCGAGTGAAAGGCTCAAACGTCATCAAGTCTACTTGTCATTGGTTTCACCTCAACTGGTGGACAGGGATTTTACGGAGCGATTCGTAGAGCTTTAGTTTTACTTTCCGGGGTTCACCGGATTCCAAGAGATGGAAACAGTATTGAGCAGATAAGTCTGGATGATGGTGACTTTCAGCTGTTTCCGCCAATCAGCGACTCTGTTCGGGTCCCTGCTGACCCAGGATGGGAGACAAATCACCCAAATGAATCAGAAAGGTAAGGTGAGATGGCGTTCTGGAGCTCATGCAAGAGCCTCAGGAGATAAACACAAGAACACCGCCAGAGAGAGCACCAGAACCAAGACGGAGCCGCCAACTGTGCCCCCCACTGGAGCTAAAACAGCTTTTTAAAAGCCACCTACAAACATCATAAACACATCCCCTGCATTCCCTTTGTCAAGATTATTTTCTCAATTTTCTATTTTGATTTAAAAAATATCGTCTCTGCAGCCTCCTTAATTGTAGGTCCCGCCAACATCTAGTCTGTGCAACAGAACCTAAAAAAGAGGGACTGCTTCTTAGACACGTATGGATCTAATTTTGCAGAAAACACACCTTTCACCACCTTCGGCTTTCTCTATAGATCCGCCCTCTAAATAGAAATACCAAGAACAACACGGGAATCATTCGCTTCAGCTGCAGAATTTGCCTTTGATGTGAACGTACCTTTAGAGTTATAAAAAAATTCATAATTAAATTTTTCCAAAAGTTCCATATTTTTTAGTCAAATCTAATTATTTTTAAGGATTATAATTTCTTGAATCAAGATGGAGATTCTAACCGTTCCCTACGGATCCTTTCAAAAAACCTTTTCTAAGCTGCTAAGGATGCAAGAGTTATCAGGTACTGCTTTATTTCCACCTTGGTAGACTATAAAGGGAAAATTAAAAGCCTAAAGTTCCTCTAGCTACTGCAGCTCAAGTATGTTTGGCTCTCGTTTGTAGTGATCCATATTCCCTACTGATTGTGTAATCTCTTTTTGGACATAGTGTTGCAACCTATGGCCACAACTGAGCAAAGAAACAGCTTGGGTTATTGTTGGCAACAACTGTAATGAACTTTTGTTCATGGCTAAAGAAAGGCAGATGTTTGCCTGAGTGCCAGGCATCTGCTCGGGTCCCAACTTCACAAAGAACAGCCTTCTGGTCCTGTCACTGATGTTGCATCCAGGAGTTCATTTCACCCAGCCGTGATTGGCTCCATCCGTCATATCCAGTTATGATCACCGTTTGACTTCCAGAACACCAACTGTGTTGGTTATTGTCGCTGACAGAAGCACAGGCTGTTCTCCCTCTGAACACCAGCATCTCATCTTTCTGAAACCAGAACCTTTTAATCGTTGCAGACGAGCAACTTACTGTAATTTAGCAGGTACACCATATAGCAATGTGAGAAAACATATCCCATTCATCCAGTAAATGTAAGGTTTTGTTTGTAAATGTAACATCTACTAATAGTTGAATTGAACATTATTAATTATTTTGGTCACAAATTTACAGTAATTGGTATCAAATTCGGGGCATTTATAGGTACAAACCAAATTCAACCAACCCAAGCTTAATGACGCCCCTGAAGCAGTCAAGCAAGCATGGCTGTGTTTGAAAGTATGGCTCCACTTTTAAATAACAGATTATGCTTGCCTGGTATTTCTGATGGACATGTGGAGCCTGCAGTTGGCGTCTGCAAACCTGTCTGAATCTGTTAGTGACTTGTCGCCTGGAGCCAGGGAGAAAAAATGTCTCAAATATTTACTGATGCAACAATGACCATCATCTTCATCCTCAGGTAAGTAAGTCTAGTAGTGTTCAAGGCAACATTAGTGTGGGATTTTAACTTGAATTAATTATCATTTTTATCATCTTTGTATTTGATTGTTTTCAACAAATAACTTGGGACAATATTGGTTCAGATATGAAACTACAGATCCTTAGCTGAGTTTACCAGATGTTGGATCCAACATCTTCAGGCATGTTTAGCAAGAAGCAATAAATAGGCCATTTTTGTTGGCCTTTTCAAGAATAAATATTTAGCAGTTAATTCTGATCTGGTCTTCTGATTGAAAAACTATCACTGAAGAAATATTACGTTTGAATCCAGCTCTGCCGAACTGTAGGTGACGGCAAACAGGAGGCCTCTGATTGGTCAAATCTACATCCACTCTACACTATGCACACCACCTGTTTGGTACCGTACCGGCTTGTTTTGTTTGCATGACCGCCATTGTGGAAAATGACTTGTGAAGTTGGACCAACCAGAAGAGCGAGGTGTGCGAGAATGCTGGGACCCTTTTTCCACCTGGATCCCCGCTCTTTTTGGCCCTCATGTCCCTCCCTTGTCTCATAAACTTGCACCCACTTCCTCACCGCCTCAGTCCTATCTAGACCTACAGCTAATTCGTGATAGTCTCTCTTGCGTTGCGGCGTGGAATAACATAGCGCAGACCACGCTTCAATATTGAGCATAAATCTTAAATGTCTGCGTCATACCTGCGACATGCTCACTGCGACACACTGCTGCGAGATTATAACCAGCCCTTAAGAGAGCAAATTCAATCTTGCTAACAAGACCAACATTCAGAGACCTCCATCCTCAACAAAGCGGAGTCTCCTTTTAATAAATTCACATTAGATATTGTAAATAAAGAATCAACCAGAGGCCCTTTTCGCTTTAAACTTTTGCTAATTATTCATATAGTTAAATCTTAAAGTTGCCTGTATCGATCCATTGCATCCTTATTCCTATGAAGGCAGGGTCACCACTGACATCTCTCACTTTTGGCTCCCTTGTTTAGCTTAAAGTATCGCAGCAGAATTAGACATTGTATAGCCCTCGGATCTTGGTGAACTTCAGCATGCGAGTCTGAATTAGCCAGCCTATTAGAGTAAAAAGTTTGCCTCAATATCCTCATTAAATGTATTTACAGTTCCACCCTCACGAAAGAGACAACTTAACATTTAGATGGAAGGCATTCAGGCTATTATTCTACAAATGTGTAAGCTTCAAATTCTTCATTATATCCTGTATCCTACTTTAGGATACATATTTTAGCAACAAATTGCCTAATTCTAAGTAGAGGTTTCACAAGGGTTAAGTAAATGTGATTTTTTTATTCTTTTTTTGTTTCCTGTGTATAAATGCCTACCTGTAGCCTTTTCCAGCGCATGTTGAGGTCTTCGATGCGTTCCAGGTTGCTAGTTGACAGCTGGATGTCGGATGGATCGAACGCAGCCGCCAACTGGTTCATATGTGTGACATCCTCCTTTATCAGATTTAACTCTTCCTGGAACTCCTTAACCAAAACAACAAAACAATAAATATCTAGAGATACATGCGGAAACCAAGACGTTAGCAGTGAGGAGGAGGTTTTGACCTTGACTCTGTCGATGTGTTCGGGTAAGGAGTCAATCAGCAGTTCTCCTACAGGTTCCCAGGCCTCCTTCACCATCTCTGCCTGCCTCAGCTGTGTATCCAGCTGATTTTCCGCTTCCTGCAGCTCCGCCAGTCTTTTCAAGGCCAACTCCAGCCTCCTCTGCCAGTCCGTAGAGTCGGCGTTAAGTCGGTCCCACTTGCTCAACACGTCATCCGCTTCTTTGCGCAAAACCCGCCCCACGTTCTGAGCGCGCTCCTCTGGGCTGATATCTGATGTTTAGGACAAACAAGGCCCAGTAAAATAAATAAAACCCTCTAATTTATTGTCACATTTACAAACCACAGCTTGTTTTAGTTCCTCGCCAAAGAGTTGAACTTTACGACATTTTGCCCAAATACAATCCCAATGTCTAGTTCCATTCATTTGTGCATCTACAGAGTAGCTTAAGCTTGTCGATTGTTTTTACATCTTGTCATGGATTTTCAAATGGAATTATCTCTTGACTTTAACTAGACAAACAGGACACCAGATAGGTCTTTCGGCTAGTTCTGACTGGATGTTAGGATCACTAGGCCTGTCTCGATAATCAGTGAATCAATTAATCGCACGATAAATAAAAACTACCCACGTCATTTATTATATCGGCTATATCGTCTCTGCCTGTGTTTTTCTCTTTCTATTGATGACGCAGGATGAAAAGGCTTAACCCCGGTGCTATCCACTGACCACTACCCTTCCTCATTTTTTAGGAAGGGAAAAAAATGAGGAGGGAGGAGGAGTGGACTATCTCATCAGGTAGTCAGCATGCATCATTTTGTACTTCTGCAGCTTTAGAGCCCCATGACGAGTTAGCAAGGTAAAAAAAAAACAAACACATCTTATGTTAGGGGGAAAAGCTCGAAGAGGAACTGGTTTCAAAGCCGAACGCAACAGCCGCAGTGTGGGAGTATTTCGAATTCAAACCAAGTGACGGAGGCGAACCGCTGAACCTATGCAAACCAGTATGTCGCATTTGTCGCAACTAAGAGCAGCAGTACAACCAACCTACACATGCACCTAAAGCACAGCCACCCAATAAAGTTTCTCTAGCTGGGGACAAAAAGTACAAGCGGTGGCCCGTCTGCGTCTTCAAGTTTGCGACACCCCACCATCACTGAAGCAAGTAATCGACAGGCAGCATAAAAAAACAATGGCGCAAAGTGGCGCATGCTCACAGACAGCGTATTTCATTTAATTGCTAAAGAGATGCTCCCATTTAATATTGTTGAAAAGCCGGCATTTTGAAAAATGTTGCAGACATTTGATAGACAGTATGAACTCCCATTGAAAACATACATATCACAAACGGCAATTCCACAACTGTACAGCAGTAATAAAGGGGACATACTGAAGGAGATACAAGACATTTGATTTTACTACTTGCTACGTCGGATATGTGGTCAAGTTCAAGTTCTTTTTTATAAAATGGCAGTTTTGCCCATCTTTTTAAAAATCTAATGATATACAGACTTCATTATCTGTACTCTTTCGGTTGAATTTAGTTTTTATTTCCACTGTGGTTTTATCTTGTATTTAGGTTTTATTCAAGTGTATATTTAGTTAACAGAGACTGAGAGTCCATTTGATTTTTATTTCTTGTTTTATTTTGTTAACCAGTTCCAGTGTTAAGTGTTCTGTTGAAAATAAAGTGTGTTTATCTTTGGCAGGAAATCGCCATTCCATTAAATCATATTAAAAAGCTCTTCAAACAATATTTTTGTTTATCACAATAATTTTCTAGACAATTAATCGTTCAGCAAAATTTGTTATTGTGACAGGCCTAAGGATCACTGTCCTTTTGATGCGTTTAGCTCTCCTGCTGAATTAAAGTTCCCCCACAGCATGATTCCATCACCACCATGTCTCACCCTTGTGTTTTTAGTTTTTGGGAACTCCTAGTACTCCCATGGTAGGCCAACAACTTAGACTTTCACTTAATTCCTCGTAATAAACTACAAATCGACTTCTAATGACTTTTTCCCCCCCTCTAACAGCTGCCTTCTTGCCAAAGATTTATTGAGTGCAGGAGAAACAGTTGTCCTGTGAACTCACTCTACGACCTGAGCTGTGAATATCTGCGGTTCAGCAGATGATTAATGGTCTATCAGTTTTTGGTGGACGGCCAAATCTTTTAAAGTCAAGTTATGCCTTAATCTATCTCCTTCAGATGACAGATGGAACGGAGCTCCGAGAGGCGTTTAAAGGTGAGTTTTAGAACTTATTCTTAGCCGACCCCTTTTCTGCGTCTCTTGATCTTCATGATGTCGTCTCTCTTATAATACCTCAATAAAATAGATCAGATTCTGTTGTAGTTTGAGGAAATAGGCTTCTGAGGAAGGTATTCACACCCTGTCTGTTGAAGTTTGTCCTTTTTAAGTGTCACCCAGCTCAGAGAACCACATGGGGGCGATAGAGTGGCCCCATGTCTGGAAGGGTCGCCTTCATACACTAGAATCCCCCTGTTCTTTCAGCGCTCTCTGAACATGCCTGAGTTGGCATTTTAACGATTTAATGGACCAAGCTTTAAGCTTGGCTGGTTGTGTAACCCAGGCTGCTGCCATGGTGCAAGCAGAGCTACAGGTAAAGCATCCGTCCCTGCGTCTCTGTGTGGACTTCCAGAAGCAGTTGTTACCAGGCTGTTACTAGGATTCACATTTTTTTATGTGTGAGCCATAAGAGACGGAGAGACACTTCTTACTCTCCTTTATGTCAAACTAACTGAATTAAGTTTATGTTTGACAGCTACGAGTGGTGAACTCTTTTTTTTGTTGTCTGTTTTGGCTTTTTGTCAGACATAATTGTTGAAGATTATCCAGAGTTTTAACATCAAACAAACAAATTCACCACATACAACTTTGATGAGGTGGACTCCCTTATGTTCTTTGTTTATAATGCGTTTAGCTTATGGTCGCAAACTCACTTTCTTTTCTCGTTTAACAAGAAAGTAAACAGTACATTAAATCAAGTCTGACTTTACTGGTCTATAAATTATAGATTTAATTAGAGCTCTCTTTTGGCTCATTAATATTTTACTACTTTTATTTTATTAATATGTTTTACATCTTGTTTTTGTTTCATTTGTAACGGTTCTATTTGTCATTGGAAGTCAAAATCACTAGGGGAGTAAGAAAAAAGCAATTCTGTCAAAAATCGCAATATTGTATTGGTATTAATTCAAACTATGGATGAATAAATCTTAAATAAAAGATATTCATTAATATATGTAATTTAAAGAAATACCATCAAACAATAAAATTACATGAATTAGAAATGTATTGCAGTAGTATTGCATCTTTATTTTTAGAATTTCATTGTATCTGACTGCTGGTTAAGCATAAATGGGCAAATTGAAAAAACTTGAAATTAACCAAACATTACATTTATTTATTGATTTATTTAGCTAAAGCACAATTCAAATATTATTTATATCATTTGCTGGTAAAAAAAACAAACAAACAAAATGGATATTTAAAAATATAAAACAACATTGACTATATAACTACAGTTACTTAACTCTAATTGTGTAAATAGATATGGAGAGTAATTAAGTAAGTAATTAAGATAATATATATTTTTAAAGGTTAAAATGTTTGGGAACCCCTTCTCAAAAAGGTTGTGAGTTTTTTTTCCCTTTCCTTTTACAGGGTTTTATTTTTTAGTTGATAAGAAAATAATTAATTCATGTTTGTGGTTATAACAGTACAAAATGCATAAATTAAATGTTAAGAATACTTTTCTAAGGTACAGTACACCAGTGATTCCCTAAGTAGGAGTAGATCCATGAAGGCCCAACATATGTCATGGAAAATGTTTATTTCACATGAAATAAGCAGATGTAACACTTATTTATTTATTCATTTAATATATGATGCAAATATTCCTACTGTATTTATAAATATACATTGAAATTGTAAATTTCACAATTAAGTAATTAAATGTCCCGATAAATAACTTAAAAAATACTTTGAAAGGATGAATCGAATAATAAAATGTTATGTAAAAGAACAGTATAGATCTAATTCCCATTATATTTAAATGTATAAGTAAATAAACAAAGTCAAGTAACTCTATGTACAAATTTTTGTTCAGATATTTGTGTGTTACCTCTCAGTTCAGGTGATGGAGTCTCTCTAGGCAGTTCAGAGAGGAAGAGTCCCACATCATCCACAGCCTTGGTCACCACTGGATCCTTGGCCCTCAGCTCCATTCTGAACCCCTAGGGGACACAAACTCTTTCATTCCTCATATCTGCTTAAACCAGAGGTGGCTCCAAATATTCTTGATCCCTGAACAAGAATATTCTCCACCTGCGTTGACTAAGCTGAATGTTTTCTCCTACTTAATTCGCTGTCTTTATATCTGGACAGAGTTCTTTATTTGATATATAATGAAAAAACAAAACCAAAACTTAACTGCAGATTTCTAAGGTTCTCTATGTGTTTATGTCATGGGACGACAGCTGTGACATGCACAGGCGTTCATGGTATCGTAGGATCAGTAGAAATCTGTGGTCCATACAGGGTTCTGAATAGTAATGATAATTTGGTACTGATGATCTTTTTAAACATAACACCTGCCTTGGAACCCCACAGATAAGCTTCCTAACAAGGAATCAGTTCTAGTTTCTTTTGCAAGCCAGGGGTTCCCAAAGTGAGGGTCTGGACCCACTGAGGGCTCGCAAGACACTATGGCAGGGGTCTTCAATGTTTTCCACGCCAAGGACCCCCAAACTGATGGCGAGATGGAGCGGGGACCGCCTAATTATATATATATTGTATGAAATTGTGTTCTATCAAACTGGTCCTATAGTCACTCTATTACAGATAAAGCAATGTACTGTAAGTAATTTTTTCCTGGGATTATTAAAGTATTTCTGATTCTGATTCCTGGTTAATGGGACAGGTGTTGTGAATGAAACGGTGCCTAGCTTGAAAGAGCTCCTGTGTGTCGCTGAATGTGTGCATTGATGACTGAAAGACATCTTCTGCCTCCATTTATCTGTTTACTACAGTGTGTTGAATTCAAGTTAATGTGGATTTAAAGACATTTCAATTAGTGGAAAAAAATTGCAGGGTGGAATATAAAAAAAGTCTAATCTACAAAAAAACTTTTGCGACCCCCATGCAGTACCTCTGTGGACCCCCTAGGGGTCACGGACCCCCTGTTGAAGACCTCCGCACTATTTGGTGGGTCTATATATATGTATAAATCAGAACAAAAAAAATGTCTCAGGAAATAATATTAATCTATCATAAAATTAAGTTTTAACATAGAACAACATTTATTCATCTAAACAGTATTCAGATATTAAATATATCATTAAACTGTGAAAGTAATTATTAAATTATTAAATGTCCCATTAAATAAATAAAAAAACATCAGTAAATTTCATGTAAAAAAATACATTTCCTTGAAACCTGATATAATTTTCTTCACTTTATATGTAAAAATAAATATAGAGTAAAGAAATGAAGTTAATATACATATTTTTAAGGGTTCTCAAATCTGTTGCATTGAAGTTTTTTGAGGTCACAGGATAAAATCTTTGGAAACCTCTGGTTTAAGGCGGTGTTAAGTGTCTGGGCCTGCATTTTTATGAGGTGTAAAAAAACAAAACCAAACAGGTAG